>CM068376.1:210680243-211382958 GCA_034769895.1 Magicicada septendecula
CTTTGTAAGAATTCATAAACCCAATCTTTTCCAGCCATTTGTTTATTTTATCGAATCTATGATTTATTTTGTTTTTTCCAGCAAACTGGAATGCTAAACATCGCAGTTCCCTTACTGTAATACCATAAAAACATATTATCAACGGTTTTTATGTAGCTCGAAAATTCAGTTTCCATTTGGAGAGAAAATGTCGGCTTAAATCTACCTAATGAATTCGATGTATACCCTCGCTGAAGCCTCAGGATAAAAGTGCGTAATTAAGAGAGTAAGAGAGTAGGAGAGAGAAGATGAGTAGGGAGAGAGAGAAAGAGAGAGAGGGGGGAGAGAGAGAGAGAGAGAGAGAGAGAGGAGAGAGAGAGAGAGAGGAGAGAGAGAGAGAGAGAGAGAGGAGAGAGAGAGAGGAGAGAGAGAGAGAGAGGAGGAGAGGAGAGAGAGAGAGAGAGAGAGAGAGAGGAATGGTAAAATGATAAAGAAAGTGTGTAATTAAGAGAGTAAGAGAGTATGAGAGAGAGGATGAGTAGAGTAGAGAGAGAGAGAGAGAGAGAGAGAGAGAGAGAGAGAGAGAGAGAGAGAGAGAGAGAGAGAGAGAGAGAGAGAGAGAGAGAGAGTAAAATGATAAAAGTGCGTAATTAGAGAGTAGAGGAGAGAGAGATGAGTAGAGAGAGAGAGAGAGAGGAGAGAGAGAGAGAGAGAGAGAGAGAGAGAGAGAGAGAGAGAAAGCTAAATGGAGTAAAGAGTCAGATACACAGAAAGCTACTGTACGTATTTTTTTGTTAATAAGAGTTCTATTTTTATTATTAAGAAATATAAAAAAGGGGAGAAAAGAGAGAAAGATAGAAGGAAGGAGAGAGACAGAGGGTTGTGAGATAGCATAAATTTGTATAGGCCTATAAAAATTGTTATAATATTAGTTCTATTTGTGTTAGAGTTAATAGATAGATGATGCGATATGCAGGCAGGGAAAGGGAGAGAGATACAGGCAATATTAAAATGTTTTGGGCTGAGGGTACTAGAAGTCGTCGGATACCTGCACTTTTTGTAAGACCAGGAAAAGGTTATTTTATTATACTGTTCACTGACATGTCTATTGTTATATAGGCTTGTGGTTTCTCCACGGATTTTAAACGTAGTGGCTACATCCAGTGGCTTGAGAGGCATTTTCTTACAGAGAATGCTAACGGCCGCTAATACTTGTATCAGAGAAATGCTGATGCTTATTTCAACAGCAATTGCTTCACTTACTAAAAGCGGTCAGTGAGGCCTTGTCGTTTTTTACCTCTATGTTTATATCTTTACATCTATTTTTAGATTTTAATTTTATGTATTTTTTAGATTTGTTCTAAATTATTTCTACTTTAGCTAAATTTATTGACTACAAATTACTGTATATTCAATTTAAAAATTGCGTGTATAAATAATGAATAGCCGTTAAAAAATCATTAAACAATTCTTCTGCAGAAAAGAAGTTTTCTCCAAACGTATTCAATTAAATGCGTCTGAAATGTACTAACAGACATTCTGCTGACTCTTCTCCGCATAACACGCTTAATTTTAGACCATTAGTTCTGGATCGTTTGGGTGTGAATAGCAGAATTGCGAGGACATACAAAATTAAGCGAATGGTTCACAGACAAAAGTAGGCCTATATACCCGTACATTTAGGTATGTATGGGTACTCGCGAGTTGTACCCGCGCCACTTATCTGCAACTATAGTGATTCCTGGTTCCATGTTATTTAAAATCACAAAATTTAGTGGATCCACCACCTTTAGGAACCACTTCTTTATTCTCCTGCCAATTCCCTCAAGTACCCAACGAGTTTTGGTTATTCGACCCCTGTTGTAGGGGACGGTGGGGCTTGTTGTTACAATTCTTAAATATATTTTTTTTCTGGCTTGCACTTTATAGCTAGTAATCTGGCAACCAGCTGTTTGCTTGAAGCAATAATTTATAAGCATTTACAATTTTTTATAACCATAACACTGTAACGTATGTGTCACCAAATAATTTTATGAAGACACTGCTGGTTGTAACAATGTGCCCCCTGATGGGGCATATTGTTACAGAGCGTGGGGTAAGTTGATACGTAATACATGAGTAAAGAAACACAAATGTTTTAAAACAAATGGTTATAATTCTAAACACAATTACTAATTTCCCAAGTTCATTATGAGGTACTACATAATTATAAGATATTATTAATTAATATAAAATTAAAATGACAAAAAATTTAAAAGAATTTAATAAAAATTTCTAAAAGCTGTTACAAAAAAATTATCATAATATTTTTACTGAATGACAAAAATTCGAAATAATGATTCAGTATGTTAAAAAATTGAAAAGCGGGGGGTTGATATTTTGAAATCAAAAGCATTAATCGTCAGAAACATCTGATGCACAATTAAAACAAATAAAATACAAACTATTACTCGCATCCGTCTAGGTTCCACACTTGATGACAGCTGAACCCATACTTATCATAAAGCCCACCAAGGTTATTAAAAAATTGAGTCACATTATGCTTATTGAAGCTTGTCATGCGGCTAAGGGTAGTGGGTTCTGGTTTTCCAAGGCTGAGATAACTATTTCTCTTAAGAAATCCTAAAATCCAGTCCTCAGTAGACTTTTTATTTTCATACCAGTTAGATGGCATTAAAATTTGATTTTCTTTTGCATATTCAAATGCTAATGATTTTACATCTGTTGTTGAAAGTCCAAAAAATATCTTAGATGAATGCTTAATATATTCCGCCAATTCGTTTTCCTGATCATCGGAAAAAATTTGTCTAGGCTTAGCGTAGCCTGTTTTGATTTCTAAATGAGACTTCCCACTTTTCAATTTTTTTACATACCTGAATAATGTCATAAAATTTATGTTGTAAGCCTCGGCAGCCATTCTTATTGAATATCGTTGTTCTGACACACTTTCAGCAGCTTGCTTCAGTACATCTGGCGGTGTCTTCCCTCTGTCGGTTTTCCGCTTGTAGTTTCTTACCATTTTCTCTACAAACCAAACACAATCTATTAATAAACAGCCAAACTATGTATAATTAAGGTTTATGATCACACATGTGAACGTTAATATTCTAATTCCATACATTATTATAAACAACAACTTTTTTGTACTTTGTAAATTAGACATCATAAAAATGGTTACTCAAAGTATACAAACAATTTCATATAAGTAAATGCAGAACAGAAAAAAATAAATACGTTATTTAATGAACGTAGTTATTTTGGAATCTTCAGCTGGTGACAAGTGTGCAACTTCTGAAATGAACTCCAGATCTTAAAGTGCCCTGAAAAGTGCCTACTTTTAACGTCCTCGATATGCATATTATCAAGTGCACAATATTCTATTAAATACGCATGCGTATTTCAATAAAAATATAATAAATTATAATATATAACATTTTAAATGTAAACTTTAAGTTAAAATAATATTCACCTCCGTACAAAAACATGGGTGGGGCATGTTGTTACAGTGTAACAATGTGCCCCCAGCATATTATAACAACTTGCCCCACCCGACGCCATTTTACTAAAAGCATATTTTGTCAGAAATTATTCAATAAATTTTAATTCTGTTAGAATGTATTT
Organism: Magicicada septendecula; assembly: GCA_034769895.1. Lineage (NCBI taxonomy): Eukaryota > Metazoa > Arthropoda > Insecta > Hemiptera > Cicadidae > Magicicada > Magicicada septendecula. The sequence goes on from CM068376.1 coordinate 210,683,844, forward strand.
ACTACACTAATATTCCTTAACGTGTAGAATAATGAACACTTACTTACTTTGTGAAACGGCTCTGAAATATAGATGAATTGAAGATGACGAAAGGTAACTCGGAGTACGAAGAAACACAAAAAATATCTTCTCAGCTCGACCACACAACTCACAATGACGCCAGTTGAAAACAAGGTGAGGAACCACGTGACCGACAGTAGGGAAGGAACAGTAGCTCGTTTCCACTTCCCGGAAAATTTTAAATGCGTTTGTAACAACTTGCCCCTGTAAACAACTAGCCCCACCCTGCCCCTACTTCCTTCAAGCGAACGAACTTTCATCAATTTCAGTATCTCCCAGGCCGTCAATTTTGAGCTGTTATTCATCAGCCAGACAGTAAGGATCTCCCTAAACTCGTTTATTAATTTTTGTGTAGTTTTCCTGTTTATGTCGATCTCTTTCGAAATGACTGAAATTTGATATTTCAAAATACAAGCGACTAACACACATAATACAGATAATGCAGGAACACGCGCTATTTCGAAAAAAGTGTCATCATATATGTTTTTTTTAGCTCTGCAATTCCGTCTACCACATCTGAAGATGACGTTTATTTGTCCTTTTACATTTGTTAACATATTACCATCACACTTTACACATTGTTTTGAAAACGGAAGAATATTTCAGTAACAAACACATTTTCTGATACCTTTTTTTTTAATGAAACACCGAAAATTATTAACAATTTTGTATTACGAGGTTTGATTTGCAGGCGTAGATTTCAGTAAGATACGGATGTGAACAACGCTGATGAATGAATGTTAAACAAAATTAAACAGATTTAAAGACATAAACATACATGTAAAAAAACGATAAGGCCTTATGGCCGCTTTTAGTAAGTGAAGCAATTGTTGAAACGAGTACAACATTTCTCCCTTATCATTTGCGTCATTCTCTGCATAAAATTATCGGGCTGCATGAAAATGTCTCTCAAGACACTGTTGGTAGCCACTTATATTTATAACCTTTGGAGAAACCACAAGCCTATAACTTATAACAATAGACATGTCAGAGAACAGTATCATAAAATAACCTTTTCCTGGATTTACAACCAGTACAGGTATGCGGCGACTTCTAATACCTTCAACCCAAATGTTTCTTTATAATACGAGTAATTATACAAGTAGTTACATAAGTGATAAGTAGGTGAATAGATAGATAGAAAGAGATCAAAAGAGAAAAAGAGAGAGAGGGGTAGTATAGATAGTGTATGTCAGTCTCATTTAACTCATGTTTTTTCGTTTCCCTTTTTTTTTCTTAGTTTAAAGCGAAGGTCTTGTTTCATCGCAACTGTCACACAATCTCAGGGCACTTTATATTGTATAATACTTTATAATTTATAACAAATGTGTTACATCGCGTTATAATCGTTTATTTAAGTACTAAGTAGGCCTGTAATGTGAACGCTGATGTTGCTTGGTATAAGTCTATGTAGGCCTACTTGTGCTTCGTGTTAGGTAACTCATTAATGATGGCTACATGTTCATAATAGTTATGTTACATCTTATAACGTGTATTTTGTCTTTACTCCTGCACTACTAATGATGGCCGTAGTGGGTACAGTAGAAACATCTGGATATTTCTACATCAGTATTCAATGAATGGCGGCCTAATAGCCTGCATAATAAATTTAACACTACTTATAATGGGAGTCTTTCAGACGAATATGTGGAGGGAGAGGATTATCAAAGCACCTCAAGCTGCACTAAAAGCTAGTCTTGTAGTCGTAATAGGACTGAAGGATATGAATTTAAGAAAGTTCTTTTCTAACAATTTTCCGCCAAAAAATTTTGCGAATACAGTGATGGTACGGACGATCCAGAATTTGAACAATAGTGTAGAGACACCGCATCTTAAAAACAATTCTGTTCTTGTTATGGGCAATGTCTCGTTTCAATGTAAAGCAGTACCAACGATATCTCATACGGAAAAAAAGTATGAATTGGTTTGAGGAAAAAGGAATAAATTTTCTAGAGGACGGCCTGAATAGTCAATTATTGCATTTATAGGGGGGGGGTATAAGGCAATATTCAGTGAATACGATGATAATGTAACTGAAGAAAATGAGTGTCTTGTGCGCTGGCTTATTCCATCAATACTTCTGTGAAGTCAACCAGATAGAATGAATTAGTACTGAGTAGGCCTACCGTAATGCAGCCTGTAGCAAGAATTATTCGTATAACCTGTTGTGTATAGATTCTTCTTGTACAATTTAAACAATAAATTACTAACGTAAAGGTCATTGACAAGAAGACAGTCCAACAATTGTAACATACTTACGAAAATCAGTGTAACACACATTACTGTGTGTCTTATGGGTATATCTATAATACTTCACGTGTATGACATCATACTAATACTTCATAGATTTTATTTCTTTAAAAGTGAAAACAGCGGAGGGGATCACACAATCTATTACAAGTAAACTTGAGAGTGATGGATTGAATCTTAGCGATTGCAGAGATCTGTCGTATGGCAATCAAACAACAATTGCTAGTATCCATTCAGGAGTTCAAAAGAGAATATTAGTTTTGAATCCACTATGTTTGTTCCTTGTGACAACCATTCACTTAACTTGGTTCGAGTTCAGCAGCTCATGTAAATGTTCAGGCCGTGACATTTTTTGGAACAGTGGAACGTCTATTCACCTTCTTTTCCTGTTCCACTTATAAATTGAGTGTTCTTAAAGACTTCGTATATATTATTCTTAAAAGACATTGCGATACCAGGTGGAGTTCAGAAGCAGATGTGGTGAAAGCAATATCCACTCAGCTGGATGAAATTATCACTGCACTGGAGAAAGGAATACACCGACTGAAACAATTGATACGAGGGAAGATGCAGCAATAATAATTAATGCGATAGAAAACTTTAATTTTGTGACCTTGCTCTTTTTCTGGACGTATATTCTTTCTTCTATAGACAAAAACCATAAAATCTTGCAGACCAAAGAAATAAGCTTTAGTCAAGCATTAACACGTCTGGAGAAGCTAACGGACAATTTAAACGTTTGGAGGAATGAGCTGTGTGACAATGTCATTTCTAAGGCCGAGCAGGTATGTAATGAATGGGATGTCTGTTCACAGAAAGAATAAGAAGGAAGCACACGATGCCAGGGGAGTATCCAGACAATTCTGCCTTAACCGTTCGGCAAGAAATGCTACGTTCTCTAATAGAAATTTTGGACAAACTGTCAGTTAAAATTTCAAGGCGTTTCTCTACATTAAAAAGAGTTAGAAAAACGCTGTGGGTTCTTCTATAAATTTGAGGCGTACGTAAATGATGGGGATATATATTTTAAGAAACAGCTTTCCCAAATCAATATTAAGTGCACAGTGCTTGCAAAACTGTATCCACATGACCTAAACAGTGAAGAATTGTTCAGTGACTTAAAAGACGTCATACTTTTATTAAAAACGGCAAAGGCTAAAGGAGAACAAGTGGACTTTACACTCAGGGACTGCTAGAGTACATTTCTTCAATGGGATTAGAAGCCTACAAAACACTAGCGATAATTTAAAAAATTTTCTTACTTTATCAGTAACTGTGCCTTCTTGTGAAGGATCGTTTAGTAAACTTAAAAATCATACCGACGATTAACAATATCTCAAGACAGGGTATCAAATCTACGGATACTCTTAGTTGAAAACGACATTGCTCCGTCTTTAGGTTATACTGATTTAATAACCGACATTGCAGCAATTAAGACCTGGAAAGTTACATTTTAAAATGTCTCGTTTTAAATATTTATTAAATATAACAAATAAATATTAAGTCTTTATTGATAGAAGACGGAACCGTAAACCTGTATTGGTAAGTGATTTATTTGATTACTTTTAATGTAGTTCTTTGTTTAACTTTATGTTGCTTTAGGATATTGTTTTGAAGATGCGATTTATACCTATAAGGAATTTGTATGTTCATTAGAACATTTTTATGTTATAAATTTGTTATATTACTACATTTTTTATAGTCTAAATAATAAATGTTACAAACTGAATACCGGTAATATTATAATATGTAATTTCTCAATTTTGACTTAACAAATATTCTTAAGACGTTTGCTGGACGGGTTTTCATACAAAAATCTACATATTTGCATTTATTAAGTACTTTGTTCAGTGGATGGGCCTTCATTTTTGTTCTTTTGTCCCCTATTAATTGTGAAGGCGAGACGGCCGACGATCTCCTTGCTCCGGGCGCCAAAAAGCCTAGCTACAGTACGCCACTGGTGTCGCATTAGGCCTATATGTAGAGTGCGACGTGCTGGCCGTTCGTTTAATTGATGGTGTATGCAAATTATGTCATGCGACTTCTAAATGAACTATGGTGAAAAATGTATACAGCTAACCTCTGTCTGTGTACCTCTCTCATTTTCTTACTCTCCCCCCTCGCCATCTCTCTCTCTCTCTCTTTCTGTCCTTATTCGTTTTATTTTTGTCCTCATTTTTGTTAAAGATGAGCCAAGGAGCTTATGTGCATTTACACCTGCCGGACACCCCAAAGGGTGCCTCTGTAAGAAACAATAAAATTTCTCAAGTGTTTATGAAGTATGAATGACACTGGAACATGGTAAACGCACAGTAATGTTTATTTTGATGAAACAAAATAAACAAGAAACGTGATTAAATTTCTGGCGGGAATGAAAGATGCATTTTGCAAACTGGCGGCTACGTCACACACGTCAGTCTTTTCTACAAACATTGTGCACAGCTTAGTCTGAGCTGTTGTATTGCGAACTCATAAATGGTTAATACATGTCAGCCACTGCTGTGTAGCGTGATAATGTGTTGTGTCTCATCAGCGTAACACCACAGGTCACCAGCACAGAGATTTGTCATTCATCAGAATCCCGCCAAGAGAGTATTCAAGGTCAAATAACATTCCTAATTTTTAATAGCTCAGCAGTGTTTGTTTACAAAACGAACTACTGTTTTGGCTGACACATATAAACAGATCTATGTCTGAACTAATGCAACCTCTTATTTATATGTACATCTGTCTGTTTTTACGTTTCCACCAAACGTGTTGGTAGGCTGATGTGTTCGTATTCCTTAAGAAAATAATATTAAAATAATATGAATATTTTATAGTAAAAACATAACAAAAATAGTAATAACAATAACAATTTGTAGGCTTAAGCATTCATAACATAAAGCAGTTTTTTAACGTTCCATTCTCCCCCTCCCACCTGAGACACGCGCGCGCGCGCCCACACACACACACAAATAATATACGTATTAGACTACATTATTGTGTGGTGTCCAATGATCAATCATCTATCGCGGTGGTCCTCAAGGCGCCTTTCAGTTTCGAGTCTATACTACCTCTGCAGCTACTTCTTGGCCAGCCTGGTTACTTCTTCCCTTGTGTTTCCACTTTAACACGTGTTTTTGGAATCTCTGCCCACTCACTGTATATGTCCGAAGTAGATTAGCTGTTTGTTATCTGATGTCTCTACAGTCGTTACTTTGTCTTATATTCCTTTATTTTGTAACGTTGCATCGTTGTTGGCTTTTTCATTCTGCGGATAAACGAAATTTTTTACTTGCATCTGGAAGTACTATGTCATCATGATATTAGAGATTGCAAACCTTCTTACTTAACATTGCGATACCTCCTTCCCATTCATCCGTGGCTCCTGTCTATTTAAACCCTTAGAATTTAAATCGTATAAGATTGAGAATGCATCCTTGTCATACCCCTTCTTTATGATGAGAAATTCCGTGAGCAGGGAGTTAACCCTGATTTACCTTTCCTGTTGTGATGATAGTGATACTGATTTCTTGTAACCCTTCCATGTTTACGTAAAGTGATTATGTGTTACGGTGTCCTAATGTCGGCTAGAATTATCCACATTTTCTAGCTTCTAAAATAATCTAAGTTTTATTGTATTTTGAAAAATAATGTGTGATTACCTACATTTTTTCAAAATCTTGCTAGTATTCAATAATATGGCAAAACGTTTGCTAGCTTACGTTGTATTTGGGGTAGTAGGTATACTTTAATTGTTATAGAATTCTTGTAACTAAACTTTAATAGTAGGTGAAAAATAAGATTATTCTGTCACAGTGATCTTTAAGTATTTTATGTATTGGGAGGGACATATACTGAACTTCTTCTATCATGTAGCCTGTTTGAGAATTTCACTGTTTGTATCAAAATTGTTAACACCACATAGATTTCCATTTCACCGAGACATAATCATTTCTATTACTATGCAGTCTTTCTCAGCAGCTTCTTTTGTTTTATTTTTTTCTAACGTGGTTATTAATATTGCATGGGAATATTGACTTCCAGGTCAAACGCAAAGTTGCCTGTATTCTATCTCTATACATTTATCTTTGAATAGGTTTTTATGCAGTAGCTTCTCCGTCGTTCATTTATATTGGCATCGTATGTTCTTTAATTTGTTACAAATTTTCTTGTACTGTTTTAAATTTGAAGACATTATAATTGATATTTGTTTCTATTTGATTTTAATCTTTCTACATTTTATTTATGTATTTATTCGTGTCGTACCTACATTGCTGTATTCTGGCTTTGCTTATTTGAGGATACTTGTCTCTTAATTGTGTAGTCCCGTTTGCTGTTTGTATGTGTTAAACGTATCTTTATTTATCCATTTTTGCACTACTTTTACTGAAATTACAGGTTTGTGGTTATTCTAGAAGTTTCTTCTTATAATATAATTTTTACTTTTAGCTAGGCGCTATCTGCATGCCTCATAGGTTCATTGCCGACCAACAATTTTCCTCTTCATTCTTACATCCGCATTTTGCTTATATGACATGTATATTTTTAAACACCATCATGTTTGTTGACTTTCTTTTGATGTACGCCTTTCCAGGTTTAGATCTACTTTAGGTGCAAGAATCTGATTACCGTGAAAATCTTTCTCTGGGGAGCTCGTAGAGTCTTTAATTGTTTGGAAGGTCGTAGAGTCCACCTAGCGATAATTAAGATGTAGTCTACTTGATTGCGAAAGCTATCAGTAGGGGAACGTCATGAACATACTATCTTACGTAATGATGACTTCTGGCTTACAAGTAATAAAGATTGTTATAAGAAATGAAGTAAATTTATTGTTCGCCTATTCATTTCGTGATCTTAATCCATTTTTCCATAATTCTGATTCTCTAGCCGTTCTTTTATTTTTTTTATTTCAGTCTGTAAGTATAGTTACTCTTTGCGTTAACAGTTTTTTTACTGTCTCTTTCCAGTATTGCATAAAATTCTTCTTAATGTGTGTCATCAAACTCCGAAAATGAGTCGTTTACTTGCTCTGTATGTATTCATGTTAAAGAGTTGATTGGGCGTAGTTCAATAACTACTGAACTCCCGCTGCTAACTTAATACTGCGTTATTTACGCTTTTATTTTCCATGATAGCTACACCAGTTCTTGAGCATTTTAAATTTTATAAATAAGCATTATTATCTGTAGAATCGTTGTATAGACGAGACTAATACACGTGAACATTGGTTTACAAGGGAGTACGGCATGGGAATACTCGGTACTTCTTAAAATAAAATTAGGCAGTGGCATATCTACGGGCAATGTCAAGGGATCAATTCCCTCTCCAAAGCTAGTAATTAGGTTTTCACTCAACACAGGCCAACAATATCTGAGCCTGCTGCATGTATCAAACTGCAACTGTCATACCGCTCACAAATAGCTGTTGAAATAAAGGCATTAACAATATTTTGTAAATTTGTTAAAGTAAATCTAAGTTTCATTAATAATGATTATAAATTAAAATGTAGTAATTAACGTTGAATTCAAAAAACATATTACTGAATAGCTTCACGTAGCGGATTGTGTTAAACAAACGGGGACATGAATCTTCTAGATATGGTGTCGATTAGAGGATTTGAACCACAAAAAGTATAACTAGTCTGAAATTTCCTAACTGAAGAGGACACTCTGGGGTAACACGTTTTGTACTGAAGAATCCGCTCTTTCGTTTCTATTGTTGCCTAATACAAGACCTCACTTATAATTTAAAAAAAATTGTTAGTTTTATTGTGTTTGATGCAGTTTCGTGTGTTATTCCCTGACAGTAAATAATATACTACCTTCTCCCATCTATGTTTGTATCTTTGAATCGGTGCTCCTTATTTATCTTTGCTTTATTTCTCATCTACCTTCAACATTTGATTTAGCCTTTTGCCTGCTCGTTTTAAATCTCGTCACGCCCATAATTTTGTATTGTCTTGAATTGTTCTTTGTGTTTTGTTAATTTACTTTCAATTATATAAAACTATTATTTATAGGAAAACAAATATTTAAAAATGTCATAGAAACAACAGTGTTTTTAGACACATTAAGATACACATTTCTCTTTCATCATATCTTTGTTTACAAATTTCCATGGCAATTAAATGTGCAATGTTATTATAGGCTAATTGAGATTTTTAAAAATACGAATTACGGTTTGCGAACACAATGAGAGAAAAGTTATAAACAATGTGAATGAAATATAGGTTTTCTGTTAGAGCATTCCATTACAAATTTATTCTAATTTCCTTACTTAATAAATACGCAAAATTAAAATTTTTTGGAAGGCACTTTTGACGTTTTCCCTCCGGTTACATGCGACCGTTTGATAACTAATATGTCTCCTGAATATGTTACTTGCATATCGCACGGCAATGCGATAGTGGGATTGCCACCTTTGGGTTAACGTCCAGTCCGATTTCTGTAGGTTGTCTCCCATAAACTGACTATCTCATCATACTAAAGAGACCAAATTTCCCTGTACACAATAGTACAACCCATTAAATCCAACTTAGTTTTCGCCTGTAATATTCCAAAGATAAGACAGTCCAGAATCATTTCCCTTACGCCTCAACTTGGTACTGTTGGCTACTACTGATCTCCAAAGAATATTTATCGACTTTCCGGTCTAAATCTATACTGTTCAACATCAAAAGGGTAACCTCTTATAAGATATGGCACTTTACCCTGCAGAACCGTCTTGGCTGGAGAGAGGTGAAGGCTTCTTTGAAAGCTAGCATTACTTCATCCAACACTAAGAATATGAGGACCAGTGCCTAGTTAAGCCGGTACAACGAGTACCCAACCCATTGTTTTAATCAACGAGTAAAGAAACACGCTTGAAATTCTTCCTTGTCTATGGGTTTGAGAATTCCGACTTCTAAGGACGAAATCGCAGAGCAGTCGTTATCACGAGGTCTCGGAAGCGTAATATGATATACTCTTCACAAATACTGATCCCAAAAGAAATCTCGATGTACGGAAGAAACTAAATGTTATGTGAATATTTCATAGGACTGCCCATTATAGGCTAAAATGTTTGGAACTTTTAACCGAAACGATGACTGAAGCATTCTCAAACACCTATTGAACTATAAGCCGAAATCGACGGAAAGGTATGGGGCGTCCCAAGAAGCATTAGAATGACCAGTTCTAGTCTATCTGCTTAGGCCCGGAACAAACCACTTTTGTATAACCCTTGCTGATGATGATGATGATGAGTAGTAGGCTACTTTTGACGTTTTCATTTATTTGCTTTTCCTCAAATTTATGTAGTGGTAAATGAGTTTAGTGAAGATATCCAATATGGTTCTTATTAATATACCGTAGGCCTATTAATAAAAAACAGTTACTGAAATGTTGTCCTTGATTTGATAAATTATTAGAAAGCTAAATTAAATGTAGAGAGAACATTTCAATTTAGATCATTACAAGCAGAGTACATAATTATATCAATTTTGAACAAAAATATTTATTTTGAGAAAGGAATCAATGATAAACTTTGTGATTAAAAAGAATTATAAACGAAAAATTTTAAAATTCATAATTCTAATAAAATGAAGTATCCAAAAGTTCAAAATAAATGTAGCTAATTAAACGTTAAACTGATTGAATAAGTCAGCATTTTTTATCTATTTAAAAATTATAAAATGTTAATAATTACGATACTTTTGATAATCAGAAGCGTTAATATTTTGAAATTTAAAAATCTTATGGCCACATTCAAGTTAGAATTTTAAACCCTAAGAGTGCTGTTACAGGTAATAATAAGAAAACAACAGAGTAAAAACCTTTTTCAATTAAAAAATCATAAGGCGGAAAAAATAAGTTATGCACATACAAATGTCTTGATAGTGATCTGCATCAAAGTTGAGCATCAGTATCATAATAAATTGGGATCGAGAGTCATTCGGGTACAAGAATATTTGGATATCCAAACGGACATAAAATTTGTAATAAAATATATTAAAAACTGAGGTTGGCTTCATACACTGTTCAGACATATACTTCAGTAGTGTCAATACTGTCAAGTACTGATTTACGGTTTCTTTAATATACGTTTTCAGTACACTTATCACACTCTACACAAAAAGTGCAAGTCGTAATAAAATGCTCAGTGTAAAAACGGAATGTTTCGAAAATGTATTTGTAACTTTTAATGTTGGGACATAACAAGCACAGTAACAAATTGTTACAAAATATAAAGTTATAATAAGCTAACAGTTCTGGTATTTATTTGGTGCTAATTCTGTGCATGCTACATATTTTGTAATAAAACGTTTGGACATATATTATTAGAGGGAACAGCTACGTAATTAGGTCTACACAAAATTACAATCTAATCCCCCCAAAAAAGACATAATTATCAATTGCAGTACTTTCATTGCCAAATCGGTATGTAAAAAAGATCGTTGTGTATGTGTAAACAGTTAAAAATCGAATACACCCTCGATCAAAACGATGGGAGTCGTCATCAGTGGTTATTAATTTATATGTGTAGTTCGGTTTTGTCATGTTTCTGTACATTAATAAACAACGACTATACCGACAGCAAAATGACGACGACACGATAGGCCGATTCACTTCAAGCTGCGTTTCATGAATACTAATTGTGACTACACAGCGTCAACGTGCACTCAATACGGTAATCTAATCTTACTAAAGGTCTAATCTGATTGGTGCACAGATATAGTGTCGGAAAGTACTGCATAATTAAATACAAGTTATTACATGAAAGGCTTCTGATTGTCATGCTTCTGCTCAAACGAGTACTACAGCCACATCTAGTGAATGCACAGTATTGATTTTACTTCCATGTTCCTTAAGGAAATGGAAGTATAGTGATGACAAAAAAAAAATCGTGTTCGAGATTATTGCAGATTCTGATTGTACTACACTCAAAACATGAAAAAAGGTCATTTTTAGAAATGTGTGTGTGTGTGTGTGTGTGTGTGTGTGTGTGTGTGTGTGTGTGTGTGTGTGTGTGTGTGTGTGTGTGTGGATTTTTTCTATGGCAAACGATAACAGCCGCAAATTCAAACAGAATCAAATAATTTTTGCATACAGTCCTTATTTGTAGAGTACTCAAGACCTATTGTTTTTGGTGAAGATCAGTTAAGGGAAAGGGATAGTTTACCTGCAACATTTTTTTTTAATCAAGGGTAATTTTTTTCTATGGCAAACGATAACAGCCGCAAATTCAAACAGAATCAAATAATTTTTTGCATACAGCCCTTATTTGTAGAGTACTCAGGACCTATTGTTTTTGGTGAAGATCGGTAAGGGAAAGGGGTAGTTTACCGGCAAGGTTTTATGTTTTAACAAGGGTATTTTTTTTGACGAAGGATAACTGCCGTAAATTCAATCAGAATCAAATAATGTTTTGCACACCTTCCTGACCTGTAGATATCTCAATGTTTGTTGATTTTGGTGAAGATCGGTTAAGGGATAGGAGTAGTTTACCTGCAACATTTTATGTTTTAACAACGGAAATTTTATTTATGACGAACGATAACTGCCGCATATTCAAACAGAATCAAATATGTTTTTGCATACGTTCATTAATTGTAAACGACTGAAGGCTAGTTGATTTTGGTGAAGATCGGTTAAGAAAAAGGGGTAGTTTACCTGCCACAATTTTATGTTTTAACAAGAGTAATTGTTACTATGACGAACGATAACTGCCGCACATTTAAACAGAATCAAATAATTTTGTGCATACCTTCCTCAATTGTAGATAACTCAATGTCAGTTGATTTTGTTGAAGATCTGTTATGGGAAAGGGGTAGTTTACCGGCAACATTTTATGTTGTAACAAGAGAACGTTTTCCATGAAGAACGATAACTGCCGCAAATTCAAACAGAATCAAATAATTTTTTACATATGTGCCTAAGTTTTAGAGGACTCATGGTCTATTGATTTTGGTGAATATCGGTTAAGGGAAAGGGGTAGTTTACCGGCCACTTTTAATGTTTTAACAAGAGTAATTGTTTCTATGACGAACGATAACTGCCGCACATTGAAACAGAATCAAATAATGTTTTGCATGCATCCCTAAATTATAGAGTATTCAAGGCCTGTTGATTTTTGTGAAGATCGGTTAAGGGGAAAGGGGTAGTTTACCAGCAACATTTTATGTTGGAACAAGAGAAATTTTTTCATGACGAACGATAACTGCCGTAAATTCAAACAGAATCAAATAATTTTTTACATATGTGCTTGAGTTGTAGAGTACTCAAGGCCTGTTGATTTTGGTGAAGATCGGTTAGGGGGAAAGGTTAGTTTACCGGGAACATTTTTTGTTGTAACAAGAGTAAAGTACTTAATTTTGAAAAATAAAGTATCCTGATAAGAAGATCTTAATAATCCACTGTAGAAACGTAGATGAAATATCTATAAATGATGAGACTATTTGAACGGGGTGGGGGTAATGTTCTATAAATGAAAATTATAGTTGAAGGGGAGGGGATAATTTTTATATATATGGGCGCTATAAACCAAATGGATCCCTCAACATGATTCAATACATGGAGCGATGTGTCTTAAGAAGCAAATAGTTAATCCCGACCATGTCTGATAAACATATGATTACAAAATTAGCTACGTATTGTAACTGAGAATTGCAAATCGCTGTAGTTACGAGAGGAGTAACGACCATAAATGGGTTTGAAGCACTTCTTCGTGAATATATGATTATAAATACAAGAGGAAGCAATAATGAACAGAAAGTGGGTGAGCGACCAGCCGTAAATTACAAAAGGGACGCGCCGTCTCGCCAGCCGAGCAATGAAAGCAGTAAGCCGCATATTGGTTGGAGAGAAAACTATCCACAAAGGGAGGCAACAGCTAGGAGAAGCGGCGGAGGAGGTAAACAAACCACTATAAACAGTGTCACGATTGAACAACAAACGGCTGTAAAACCGGATGAACGACCTTCAAGTTCGAAGCAATGACTCCAAACTTCAAGTGAAATAAACCTAAAGTGTAAACAGAAAAACAAAACAAATACAGACAATGTAAATATTACTACAATCTTCACAATCATCAAGGAAGACTTAATGGAAGAAGCGGAACAAAATATTGATGTCAAGGTAATAAAAAGTCCCTAACTAGCGATTAAAATAAATCAAGTTTCGGTAAATGCTCTCATCGATACAGGTAGTGCGGTGAATGCACTATCTTAAGAATGGTATGAAAGCAATAAAAAACAGATTGGACATCATGAAACCGTCAGCGTCAATAACACCACGATAGTTAACGCCGTGGGAAACAGGTCAGAAAGTATTAGAAAACAAGTATTTTTAGAAGTAGTATTAAGCAGTAATTTAAGTGTCGATTGTGTGTTGTTAATAGTACCAGGTTTAGTGAGAAATTGTATTCTTGGTATGAACATCCTGCAGCAATCGAAGGGGGTAATTAACATACCAGAAGGGTGGATACAGGTACGACCGGAGGTAGTAAAAAATGCGGAAGAATATCCTTATGAAGTAACTTTACTAACGATAGAAGAAAATGTGTGTGACATTGAAACTGAAATCTGCAGAAAACTTGAAGAATTAGAAGGTATGGATCAGACAAAGTTAAGTCAATTAGGGCAGTTGCTGGATAAAAACAAGGAAATCTTTACAGATAGGCCAGGGATCATAACGGGATACCAGCATAGTTTCCGGGTTACCGACAGCACACCTTACCTGCAAAAGAGGTGGGCCGTCCCCATCAAGTATCAGAGAGCAGTTCAGGATGAAATTCAAAGGATGCTGGAATTTGGGATAATAGAACGAGCCCACAGCCCTTACATACAACCTCTGGTAACTGTGATTAAAAGGAACGGGAGGGTGCGATTATGCCTAGATGCCCGGAAGGTGAATAGTATCACTATCCCAGATTATGAGGGACCTACGCTGATCAACGAGATCCTCGCAAGGTGCAACAACATCAAAGTTATGTCGCCAATAGACTTAACAAAGAGTTTCTGGCAGATTCCACTCAAGGAGGAATGTCGAGATCACACTGGTTTCCTATACGAAGGTAAGAGCTACCGATTTAAAGTAACGCCGTTTGGATTGAGTACCAGCCTAGCAGGCTTGGCCAGGGGACTCGACCATGTGATGACCGAGGAAGTTAAGAAAAATACACCTGCTACAAATGGAAAACAAGAAGTTAGGACAATTGATCAACAGAGTTAAGGAGGGAGACCATGATAAATTAAACCAACATTTCAAAGTAATAAACAATAAACTATATAGGAGATGGAAGACGCAGTGGAAATTATACATCCCAAAGGAAATTCGGAAGGAATTGATACAAGAGATCCACCAGATATATGGCCATCCAGGTACAAAAAGGACTTTGCAGCTTCTGAAGGAGCCCTTTATATTCGAAGAAATGTCCAAGAGTGTCAGCCAGCTGATCAGATGTTGTGACCTGTGTCAGAGGTGTAAAGACAGTGGGAATCGACTCATTTCTGGAAAAACAAGACCCATCCTGCCTACAAGAAAGGGAGAGCTCTTAAGCATGGACTATTACGGACCTCTACCGATGTCCAGTGGTGGAGTGAAGTATCTATTAGTTATTGTGGACAATTTTACGAAATACGTGGAGTTGTGAGCTTTACGTAGAGCCACCACAAACATAACATTGAAACGACTACAACAATACATTGATATACATGGTAAACCGGATAGTGTGCTGGCAGACAATGGCACGCAATTCACGTCTCGGAAATGGATGCAGGGTCTGAAAGAGCTAAACATAAAACCTAAATACACAGCGATTCGGAATCCTTGCACTAATATTGCGGAAAGGTGGAACCGGCAGCTCGGAAACCTATTCCGTATTTTTGTCAGAGAGAGACACACTAAATGGGCAAAATACATAAAAACAATCAAGTCGTGTCTGAATGAACCATACCAAGAGACAATAAAGATTACGCCATACAAAACTCAGTTTGGAAAAAGACCAACCAAGGAAAGGGGAGAGCGACAAGGGGCCGGAATAAATAAATCAAAAAAAAATTACGGAATTTGAAGTGGGAGAAAGAGTTCTGATACGAGTGCATCATATATCGGACGCTACTCAGAATATAATAGGAAAATTCTGTGCGATATATGAGGGTCCGTACACAATAGTAAGAAAAATCGGAAGCGCTACGTACCAATTACAGGATGACCAGAATAACGATTCTATATGAGGAATATTCAACACTAGGCAACTAAAAAAGTATCATTCAGATTCTTAGTTGACGCCAGTGAAAAGTTATAAATTATAAAGCAATTGTAAGATACAATAGAATACTAAATGAAATGTAGTAATTTTAACAATTTTAAAATTAATTAAACTAAAATGATAGTTATATAATTGTATAAACGATGAAGTAAAGTACTAACGAAGTGTAGCAGTAACTATAATCTTCTTGATAACAAAATGTGAACAAAAATTTAGCGATAATCGTATTGACATGAGTGCATAGACAATATATATATATATATATATATATGTTAAATGAATGCAAATGTAAGGACAATTAATATGATTAGAATAAGATTGTTTAATATATGTGTTTAATATAACAATTGAATGCGAACAATCAATAAAATTAGAATAGTGATATGTACATATAGGCTATATGTGATACAATGACTCTTAAAATTCAATTAAATAGTGAAATGATTGAGAAGTGACAATAAGTAAAAGATGGACTATCAAAGGACATTAATAGCGAATTAATGTAGAAAACTTGATGAATTTATGTCATTGAAATCTATAATACAATTAGAATAGCAAGATGTAATTGGTGTAGTAAAAAAAAAAAATAATAATAAAATACTGCAAAGTACTATAGAGTAAATTAATGTTAATATGATAACGAATAGTTAAATTAAAGTTTAACATAATGATTAACATGTATTAAAATTGTACAAGGAAAAGAGAGAATTCTAAAAATTATTTTACAGAAATATAAAATTTATTGATATGATAAATGATACTAGTATTGAATAAAATTTGCTAAATTAATTTTGTAAATATTATAGGTCCTGTAAGGGATATATAAGTAGTTGTATTAAATTAATGCTGAATGACGAAATTAAATTTAATGTCTAAAGGTTAGTTTGTAAGTATAATTATATGTTAAATGAGGGTTGTAAGAAAAGAAAGTTAAAATATATGTGTAACGGATTCATTTAAAAACGGAAAGCGAAATTAGCTTGAAAATGGTCCTAGGGTAGTGTTTACATTACATAATGAACCGCCCGCAGTGGGTCACTACAGGTAACAAATCCACTACACTACGTCCAACGGATGATGAGCCAATACAGGAATATAAAATGTATGAATTTCGTCATGTTAAACCTCGATGACAGGGCGCAGAATTTTGAATCTTTTTAGATGTATGAAATCCAACCAAAGCGACAAAATTCGGGGACGATATAACGCTAAAATCAGAAATTTTAAAAAAATTTCTTATTTTGAGTAAAGATGTATCATTAAGCGCCGTAACAGGGGATTGTTGTGTGAAACGCAGAAGTGATTGACAGGCAATAAAATCAAATAACAGCCTTAACGCGCTCACGGCAAGCAAGCAGAGTTCATCGCTCTCCATACTAAGAAACGTTAAATTTTGACAACTACCTCAAATCCTTAGAAAAAATTATACAAACGTAAACGAACTCATTTGAAGAGCAGCTGCATATATCGTATACACGCCAGCTGCATATAGCGAAACAAAAAAGGGTATATATTATTGAAAGACTCAAACGGTCAGCGACAGGACTTCGACCTTACTGAGAAGAGAGAAAGCTCCGGGTAATGTCCGAACTGAAGGAAGTTGTGTTGGTGGAAACAGTGACAAAGAAACGGACATACAAAGGAAGTTTGGTGAGGCCTTTAAGTAACAATAGTTGATGCCATTAGAACAACCAAGTCCACGAAAACAATACTTTGACGAGAAAGTTAAGGGTTGCTTTGTATACTCCAAAAAAGTGACAGGCAAGAATTTATTGCTACAGTATCTATCAGCGACAACGACCTCAGTGTAGTGACCTAGGGAAAGAATCTGGTGGGAATCCAAAAGCCTATCAGAGAGGTTCTTTCGGAAAAATAGGTGGTCTCTAGATCTGAAGAGTCGTAAAGTAGAACCAATTAGAAAACAGCGTAAGAAAAATCAGAATTAAGTGGGAGAAATACGGAATTCGATATAGGGACACGAGAAAGGCGCGCTCAAGGAGCTTAACTAAAAAATTTTGACGCAACGGGAGTGTCAGTCCGCGACCGAGATTCCATAGTTATTGGACTTAGAGAAATTCGGTACGATAGTTAGAAAAGTAAGTTCGTACTAAAACAATTTCGGTAAAAGAACCGTAATTTTATTAGTGACATACAAGTGAATTAGTACAACACGAATGATAATTAGATAACGCTGTAATTTAGTTTTGCAAATACGCAACAATAACTTTATCATCGAGTAACATTACGAGACGAACTAAACTCGTAAATAACAGTAGTTCAAACCATAACGCAGTTGATAAATAATAATCAATAATGCCTGTGGAAGCGAATAACTATAATAACAATTAACGCGAACTAATTCCGAGTGAGTGAAGTTTGGTGCTGTGCTGTGTCTTGTGTGACTCCACGGGAGACCACGTTACAATCTGCTAATCCAGAGGGAATTATCGCAGTTACGCCAGACGATCAACATGCGAACCACACCATATGAACCTCTACCAGATTTGGATACATACCACATGTAAATTTTTCATGCCATAATTATTATTAGGTCCACTGTCTGTTCACTTAAAGAACTCATAAGAATTAATTAAAGGATTAGGTTAAAATTTTTACTTAAAAACAAAATTAAATCATATTAGGAAACTATGGAAATTAAATTTATTTATGAGCACCGATTTTAAATGAATCCAGATCAGTAATTAACTACGTCATAGTATTTAAAATTTAAGAGAATTATTATTAAAAGTTTTTGTCTTTGAATAAGAATTACAATATTTAAATTATTAGAGCTATAAATATGAGTAATGAAATAATATTTATGAAAATGAATATGTTATATTTTGATTAGAAATTGCATAATTCATGTGTCAATGATAAATATGATAATCAATTATAACTTATTGTAATAAATCGAAGAACTATTTATAAGAAGAATTCTGCATTTTATTTTATAAACCCTGAGATAAGAGAAAACACACATAAATTAAAATATGTCAATTAATTTATGCTGAATAAAATAAGCAGCATAAAATTAAAGTTATAAAGTAGACTACCTACA
This sequence comes from Magicicada septendecula, assembly GCA_034769895.1. Classification (NCBI taxonomy): domain Eukaryota; kingdom Metazoa; phylum Arthropoda; class Insecta; order Hemiptera; family Cicadidae; genus Magicicada; species Magicicada septendecula. Next base: position 210,702,448 of record CM068376.1, read on the forward strand.
GTAAATTGTACAAAAATTTCACACCACTTATTATAAAACAAGTCGCGACTGTTATGAACCAACAAATTGTGTTAACATCAGAATCCATGAAACGCCAAGAAAATGCTTTACTGCTATCGTAAATCCTTCAAGTTCGATTAGAGTCTTTCACAAGAAATCAAAGATTTAGAGATGTAGTTTAGATATTCCAGAACCAAAAAAAAAGTCACTAAGGTGCATTACTCTTTGTGCTACTACAAGACCGAGAAAAGTACAACAGAGTAGACTACGTAATATAGTTTTTACTTTATTTGTTAAAAGGATGACAATATTTATTTATGTAGCCTATATGCATAAACGAATGACAACAAGTGAAAACGTTAGTTCAAGATGTTTTAAAAACCAGGTGGGTTGATCAACACGTAGGCCTATTTGAAATCAAATAAACTGTCCTCTTCAGCTTGAGATACAACGTTGCCAAATTTCAACCTCCCGCCATTGGCAGTGTTATTTTTTATACTTGAGATGTATAACTGAACAATAAAGAGATTCGCGCTCTTTCATGGTAAGGGAGGGGAGGACATAAAACTGTAGATGTGGTATAAGTAGACACGAACTACGAAGGGGAAAGTAACCCTGAACACGAGAAAAAGTGGTCCTTGAGCAATACTTATAGGAACTTTTTATATTCGTTGATATGCTTAAATTATAATAGAAAATACAGTTTCGTAATTAATCGAATTAATTAATTTTTATTTTATGTAAAGTACGAACGAATATTTCATCTTACTGGTGAAATCTTATTTCGTAGATTGTACGTTGGTTCGTGTTAATTTATTTGTTGATTTATTTGCAAAGGAAAATAAAGTAGGCCTAGTCCCCATCAGAGTCCATACATGTTTACCTAATCTCTATGCTAAACAAAACGATAATTTGTGGACCTGTCAAATTCTACACTGAACGCTATGTTGTAAATGTATGGTTGGGAGCATTGTTCTTCATAGTTTGATGGACAAACAGTAAAAATAACCAGTAATTGTTTTATATTACTTTTTACAGTCATTGCCGATAACTTATCTGTAAATAGAAATCTGTCACTTATAAGGTGGAAAATGTACAACAAGACAGCAAAATGCGTTTGCGCTACGAATAGGTTAAGATTCCAATCTCAAGACAAGCTTTGGAGGGAACATTGCCGAAGTTTTCTCGCTGACAAGGAATACATGGAAAAGTAGTTTGACTTTGCGATTGAAAGTTAATCAGACTGTCGTTGATGTTTGTTACTTTGCTGTTGGAGCAGGAGTAGATGCATAGGTCTACACCATAATTACGCTGGAAATTATACTGTTACGACGGTCTACTGGTCGTCGTAGGTACAGTGGAAAACAAAATACAAGACACCAATTTCGTCACTAATCACCAGCTTTAATTATCACAATTAAACAGTTTGTAATTAACAAGATAGTCTCTTACAACAAATCAAATAAAAATTGTTCACACGCAATAAAAATGTTAACACAATAATGTGTAAAACACAATTTTGTATTACAATTGTCTCGCACAATTATAAAACGTGTAATACTTTGCTACAATACTTCAAACCGCACTGTGTAAATCGCCACTTAAACGCACTGTGTAATCACCTTACAATAACTTACTTGAACACAATGCGCTGACCGGTATTGTCCGGTATACAGTAGACTCGATAGTTGACGCGTAATTATTGTCTTTCACCATAAAGTAGCAGCATTATGTACACACAGACACACACACATTACAGCTGGAATATTCGAGATCCTTACAGAACAATCCGTAGTACATAACACTTTTTCCGTATTAGGCCTGTGTAACAATACCTTACAACTATGATGGCGCAGCAAACGTTCACGGTACACTTGCAAGTGAGTACAACGCAATTCAGTACATTAAACTACACGTATACCTAAATTAATTAATACTTTACATTATATATTAAATTTCATACTCGCGTTAACACGCTACGTACGCACGCGTGAGTACAATCCGTTCCTCAGTCGCGCCAACCACTTACTGTTAACGTTTTACTTCTATGTACACTCCCCCCCCCTACAACCAACGCGAACACGCTCAGTCCTGTTCGGACACGGCCCTAACCTAGACGCCTACACTCCTTGATCAAAAGTTCCATTTCATACACTTTGACGTTCCATACATCGTTAAATTGACACTACATAAATTGATTCGACATAAGCTTTCCTCAGACACAAATGCAACCACTTTGTTCGATTACACGTATGAAATAATTACAATATGAAAATTAATTCTTGAATTTAATACAATATAATATTTTTTTTTTGTAGTCTGCTCAGACTTTGATAGGACTAGCAGTTCTCGCTTCTCCTTCACGCTCGTTTGCCAATTTTCATCACATTTTTTTAAAACATATAGCAAATAGGCCTAATGTCCTTGCTTCACCCATCTTTGTTTCACAATGCTTTCTATGCGCTATGAATTTCTGTAGTTCTGGTGACTAATAAGGTTAAACATTTGATTAATATGCAGTATAGTAGCCTAGTTACTGTATGTCACTTAGGATATACCTGTAACAAACTTTTATAAGTTACAAAACAAAACATTAAATAATATAAAACACAAAGTAAAACACAAATAATAACATAATTAGGCATATATAAAAGATGTCATCACAAGCAATAAAAGTTTGAACGGTCCATTCAGTAGAACGAGCTGACAGACCAGTAAAGTTGGGATTATAAAGTTGGGTTTACTTCTAATACGCCTAAAAACGATTACAAACATAGTTCTATCCGATACGCTGTGGCAATGTACTTTCAAAAATTAGTGTTAAAGAACAAATAAAAGGACTAACTAATTAAACTAATGGCCTATCTAACTGATGGGAGAAACAAAACAATCGCACACAACTAATGTCTGATAAAAGTGTGAAATTAATAATGACAGTAAACCTGAAGTGTTTATGAGGCCTACTGCATTCTTACTACTATACATTCAACACATTTTGTTTTAATTACATTTGAAAGAATCCACAGTATCGAATTGCGCAGAAACATTTTAGTGTTGTCAAAAATAAAAGCTATTCGCACACCAGGGTGCCCGTGTGTGGGGGGAGGCTGGCGCTAGCACTGAACATGCGCGGATTTTATCGGTTCAGTGCAACTTATGTCAGCAGCTTACATTTGTATAATTGTAACTGTTTCACACGACAAATTATTTTAATGAGAAAGAGAAAGAGAGAAGGAGAGAAATAATGAAGGAGGAGCTGGTGATTTTCAAAACACTTGGTTTAGATATAAAAGAAATGCAGAAAAAATATTAAACAGTGTCAAGAAAAAGTAAATGTCTTTAATAGTTAATTTGAAATTTCAAATTGAGTTGACTTGTGACCTTGTGGTTTACTGGTTATCGGGCAGATCGAGTCAATCTGAACTATTTTTTAAGTTTCAAAGTCAATATTACCTTTACCATTATGCAGACATTGTCATACCGTTGCCCATTCTCACACTGACTGGTGTTGTATATTCTTCGAACGTTGAAAACCATTCTCGATGCTTCGACATATGATCCGTCGCACCCGAATCCACAATCCAGAGATCATCCTGATTGCCACAGCTGCCTTTGTCACCTATTAGTGCTATACTCGATGTTGGTTTCTTCTGTCCAGAAGACGAGTTACTTCTTTCTTGATTATTCGACCATCTTCGCTGTCCATTATTCTTATTCATGAAGCAATTGTTACTTTTATGACCTTTTCTTTTGCACATATAACACCTGAAGCAGTCCCTTTTTAAATGACCTTGTCTTCCACAATTATAACACTGCTTTTGTTTCAAATCATTCTTCTCATATATATAAGAGTCATTCTTCTGTTCCTTATGACCGATTTTCAGATTAGTTAGCAACGCTGTCGTCTCTTCGTGTACTTCTTTTTGGTCTTGTAATCTAAATTCTTCTGCCATCAAGCGCTCAGTCAAATATTCGAGATTCTTCTTATCGTCAGATACCGAATCCCAAGCACTGTGAAAATGATTAAACTTTTGTGGCAAAGATGTTAAAACACGAGTCATCACCATAGTCTTTTCAATTTCCCCCCCGAGATTTTTCATTTTTCTAGCCAACTGTTCTATTTTTGAAATATTATACGTAACACTTTCACTCTCTGTCCACTTAAACTCAAAAAATTGTTTTTGAATCATCGACAGATTTTCATCAGATTTTAGATCATATGCTGTATTCAATTTGTCCCACATCTCCTTGGCAGTAGAACAACCCATTATAAGTTCCAGAGGCTTTCTCTCCACTGTTGTAACAATTAACTTTCTGGCAATTTTGTCCGCCTTCTTGAACTTTTCCAACAACGCGTCACGATCTTCTGCACCTGCAGCTGGCTCGGCTAATCTTCCTTCGCAAACATCCAGCACATCATCATCCTCTTCCATCAATGTGCGTACTACGAAGCGCCATTGATGCCAATTATCTTTGTCTCGAAGTTTTTAAATTTTTATATTCGTTTCCATTTTTGCACAAATGTTTTATACTTGCACTCCATTACACACTGCACTCCGATTTTAAAATCCCAATGGGCCCATAACCTGTTGAGGTATGGGTAAAAATAATGAATAATTTAAGTACAGGAGCAAACACACGCTTTATTGAAGGAACAGTTTAGTAGCAAGTATACATAAAACGGACACACGAAATACACATTACAAGAGCACATTTAAAACTGAAACTGAACTTGTCGAGGGCATCTCTATTTCTATAGAAAAACAGCTTCCAGATTTTTCCTTTTATTTAAAACTTCGAGAACATTACTTTTCTAGACTCTCACAGTAAACGCACATGTGTGCGGGTTGAGGCCCCGCCCAGGCAGCTCGACCTCCCACCGCACAATACAAACTTTCACTTCTGCAATGACAGGTACACTTACTTAAGAATGAATGTAGAGTTTTCCAGTATATTCTCAACAAGAGCTAATTTCTATACTTTCCAATTTACAAGTATTCTATATTTACAGCATTTAAGAACACACTTGTTAGTTTTGTTCAAGTAAATTTTCCTGCTTGGCTGCTTGAAACCAACAATCAATAACCTTGTCACTAGTCTGTTTATTTGAATTTGAAATATCATGCAAAATCAAGCGTGATATGCAGGAATATAGATGACTGGAAAAATGGCTAGGACTCAGTGGCTAGGAATCTCTCTGTCTAGAAGGGTGTACTTATTTAATTATTTAGTCGTATCCTCTTCTGCCCTGGCGTGTCGTGGAGTTGCAAAGAGATCGCCGTTCGGCTTTCTCTCTTTGCTTTCTTTGAATAAGTGTGATCTCGTCTGCAGGTTATTAATCATTTGTTGTATGTATCAGCAGCCTATGCTCAGGAAGAAATATAATCTAAATTTTCTGATGTAATGTATGTATTTTTTGTCCGACATTTACTTTATTCCTTTTAATTATCATGGCTCCTTACGTTGCGGCATTCGCACACATTCATATATACTGGCACACTGTGATATTTTAAACTCATAACAAATAATTACAGCTACACTACGTAGATGTAATGCACAAATTAATGGAAAATAAGAACCGTATGCTTCAGGTTGCAAAACTAATACCTTAAAAACTGCCGAGTTTAGACAAATATCAGATGCTGTTCACCCGTACACCAACCGTTCCTCCTGAAGTCTCCTCTTAATTTCCTTAGACAAATGAATATACAAAACTTCTTCTAAATCAGTGTTATTGAACATCCGTTATTAGAACAGATTTAAATAAACGAAATTGGTATCCCTATCCAGAAGGAAAGCTGTTAAAATTTAGTAACGTACTACCCCCCAAAGCCAACAAGCGTTGGTCGCCAAATACTGCATTCGCATAGGATTTTGGTTTTCATAAGCTTCAAAGTCTTGGGAACCAAAATACTACACCACGCAAAGCAAGACTAAATGTTGAATATTCATTAATATTAATTTGTTCGTTGTATGGTCAATTTCTACAACTAAACTCTCAAAACAAGGGTTATTTCTAAATACATATATATATATATATATATGTTTTATTAACATTTGTGCGCCCGTCTTAACAAATTTTATCATCATTGTGGCGTCTGTTAGATTTTGGCGTCCGTATATCGGACGCCAAAATGTAATCCCTTATAGAAAATGTGTTCTGTGGAATAAAAGTTTATAAGTTCCACAAAAATCTTTATGAGCACATCGTTAATGAAACATCTTAATTTTTTTAACTTTCAACTCATTATTTTAGGACCAGGAATTTTTAAATTTTTACCTACGGGTGCCAAATTGACAGACTTTTGAAAATTGATATTCAATATATAGTTCATGGTTTGTCCACCACGTAGTACTACCATCGTCTGTATACACTCTGCGCGCCTTTTTTTCATTTACTTTGCTATCATTATGGAATCCGTAGGTTTGGCAACACTGTCATAGCATAAACGCACAGGTCAAATGACAAACGCAATCCAAGCCTGATGCAGACTGTGCTAAGTGGGTCAAAGATTATGTCTTTTTTAATGATTCGCTTCGTTTTTCTGACATTCTCATGTTCACTTATCAGTTCATTTTCACACTTAACCTCATTTTACTTTCTCCTACCTTCCGCACTATTGATTTTATACTCTTTATAAACCTTTTGATATGTGCTTTACAATAGTTTAAGTTCTGAATCAACAGAGACAAAGTGTTCGGGGCAAAAACGTTAAAAATTTGATTCTTCACAACAGTTTAATTTTTGTGTGAAGAAAGAGAAAGTGTGTGTTGTGTGTGTGTGTGTGTGTGTGTGTGTGTGTGTGGTGTGTGTGTGTGTGAGAGAGAGAGAGAGAGAGAGAGAATAACACTTATATTAGAAAGTTATATCTTTCTGTCGAAGGGTTAGAGAGAGGTAAAACAAAAGGATACATGGTATGTGAAAGAGTGAGTGTGAGCGAGCAACAGGGAAGGAAAGAGAAAGAGAGAGTAAGAGGGGTTGGTGACAGGGTAAAAATATGAAAAATTTGATTGCCATTTGCAATTTAATTTCTATTAGAGTGAGACGGGGGAGAGAAAGAGAGAGAGAGAGAGAGAGAGAAAGAGAGAGAGAGAAAGAGAGAGCAGGCAGAGAAATAGAGAAAATAGAACGCGTAGTACGTGCACTAGCGTTCCTACCGAGACGCCTGACGAGGGGGAGAGGCTAGTGATGAATATGCGACTATGCTATGTTTACACTGCGAGAAAATTTCGACAGGAAATACGCAAGCAGTGTCCAGTAGATGTTTGCACTAAGACGCAGTTTCTACCGCGAGAGATAGTCCAAGTGTTCACTACGTGCTTGCGCGAGCTATTATCGTAATTTATTCCGACAGATGTATGAAACTCCGTTTACACTAGACTGTAAGTTTGAGCATGTAGTCCTGTCGCAACTTTTCCCGCTGAGCACTCTTCAGAGAGGTGTCAGCCATGGCATGACGTTTATTAAAACAGTAAATTAAAAATAAATAACTATTGTATGTATTTGTTTATTTCCCATTTAAATGATTGTCGAATTAGATTTATTACAGTATTGATATAGTAAAATACAGTATGGTTTTACGTGAAAAAATATATGATTTTCTTTTTGAGAGACAAGGTTGAATTTTCATGTTTTTTATGAATCATCATGTCAAACATGTATAGCTGCTTGGTGACTGAACAAACTAAGCAAATGAAATCTTGGCTTCATAATAGACAGTAATCTCTCATAGAAAAGTTTTATTTGTAACCTGAAGAAATAGTTGCATACATTCTTACGTAAATTCTATTTGTTACGAGATTTTTGTCCCGGAAGTAACAATTGCTTACTACAATTGTCATGTGTAAAAGTTTTCGTATTGATGACTAACAAAATTGTTTTATGAAGGTATGCAGCAATAAATAATTGTCAGCTGTGGTACTATCAAGGAGAACTATCTAATAACAGACATCAGCTGTCTTGTGTATACGCACACAAGGCAGTTGAAGACATAATACGCAATCCTGTTCAAATAAACCAACTCGTATTCTCTCAGCGTGCGATCATGCATAAGAAGTAGTCATAACTAACTGTTACGTGATTATAAACACCAGACAGGTTGATGAACGAAAGAAGCCATGCTTTATATTCTCGTAAAAACGAGTGATATTTTAAAATAATAATGCACATTTTAGATCATTTATTTACATTTTCTGATAAACCTATACGTAAATTATACGTAACTGTCTAACAAGTATTTACATTACTACTCCTACTTTATTAGATATTTACACAAATACTCTAGAACTATTTCAGTGTTCACGTAAGTTTTATAAGAACAAAAGTAATGTTCTCTTAATTTAGTGTTTATTAGTTTAAAATGCTTTAAGCATAGCAAATAAAAGAGTATTGTATTCTTGCTATTAATTTTATGACGTGGCATAAACGCGCGAATACAAACACGCGCACCCGCAAGCATGCACACATACTAACTCATGAGATTTCGCCAATCAGATGTTGAAAACTCCAATCGTGGATATTTTATAGATACAACCGTTTTTAGACTTTGGTTATTGTGGGAAACATATTAAATAGAATACCGTAACATTAAACGAAATGTATTTACTTTATTCAGCTGTTAAAATAAGATACTTAAATTCGATTGCATTTTTTAATGTATTAATTGTATTTGTATTAAGTATGTACTACAAAGTTCTAATTTAAATTAAGATTGAAAGTGCCATTGATTCACAAGAAGTTACTGTCATGTGTTCTTCTCTGATACGCTTTAAATAACGACAACCCCCAATTTTTAAATTTACAATTCAGGTCAAATCAGGTAGTAATCCAGACCAGTGTGTCACTATTAAAGAAGGAACATAATTCCTATTACAAATAATGAAGCTTTTTAGGCCTGGTATTACTAGATGGTAAGTAAATAATCAAAATGTTTTATACAATTTGTAGGTTCCTTGTCATTCAGTTCATACTATTTATAATCAAGTTAAAAACATTCGCTAACATTTTGTATTTAATTCCTTCAAAAAAAGAACACTCGCGAGGAAGTTTTTAAAACGGTTCGAGTAGTTGTCAATATTGTTCTTTTGAAAAATAAGGTCATTACAGTCTGTGTTATGAATGCCAATTTGTTTACGTTCTTAAAAATATCGGTATAGAGAACTATACATGACTTCCATGTTCTAAGTTTTATATTTAAAACCATTTACGAAATAAAATGTTTCCATAGAAACTACTTCTTTCCATGTATTGCTTCAGCCTTAACCACAGTACTGTGGTCACTAACGTATACCACCTCACGTTATCGCACTCGATTTTCACTGATGATGGTAGTCGATGGCACTGCCGAAACGTCTGGTTTTGCAGAAAACTTTGGTCTACGGCCAAACAGGACGGGAAGGAATTTTAACAACAAACTACTTCTTTCTTGCCGATAACGTAGTAGATACAACAACCTTCTCTTGTTGAGTCGCACTCCAATATTTGCTCATGAAGGCTTCCTCGAACTCCTTAAACGTCCTTACCTGCTCCCTCACGATTCTCCACCAGAGAGCCGCTTCACCGGTCAAATGCCGTCCGATCCACCGGGTATTCTCCTCACCATAATACGTTTCCTGAATTTCCCGTAACTCCTTCAAGAACTCCATTGGGAAATTATCCTCCCCGTCGAAAGTGGCTTCCTTATTTATTATCGCTGTATTCATGGCTACAACCGGTCTTTGTTCGATTTCCTCCAGCCTACGTTGTACTCGTTGCTGATTCTCGCGAACCGTTGTTAGGTTGTTGGCGATCTCATCGAGTTTTCGCCCCTTTTCTGTAGAGACTTCGTTTATCTTCTCTTCCGTACTTCGGTTAGATTCTTTTATGCTCCTTACTTGCTGGTCAATTCCGTCGATCTGCAGTATATTTTGATGTTGATTGTTGATTATGGCTTCTTGCCATTCCTTCCGGTCCCTCTCTTCTAGTTTCTTTGTTTTCTTTCGCCTGTTTCTTTATTTCTCTGCTTAATTCCTTAATTCGGCTTTCGTTCTTCTTCTGCACTTCTTCTAACTTTTCTGACTGTCTTTGTAGTTCATTACCCACCTGGTGGATTTGTCCTTGTAAATCTCCTCTCATTAACTCTATTTTTTCGTCTAATTTCTCGGCGAGTTGTTTACCTATTTCTTCATTCTTTTTTCGTTTCTTCAATTTTTTCGTCTATGTGCTTATTCATTTCTTCATTCTGTTGTCTTTGTTTTTCATCTCTTTCTTCATTCTTCTTTTCCGATTCTTCAAACTTTTGTTTTATGAATGACATTAACATTTGGAAATTGACTTCAGATGATTGTGGTCCCCGGGCGCCATTCTCTTCACTCGTTGTACAGCTCTCTTCGTTTACCATATTTCTATCCTCAGACTGCTCCATGCCCATCTGATTGTTAATTTCAAATCCCTCGGAATTTTCTTCCCTTGTCGCCATTTTTGCCTTTCGTCGGGTTATCATTCAGATACTTATCGACAAATAACTATAATAACGTTCTTATTCTACTAACATTTACTTATTTAACTTAGTCTATCTCTAACCACTGTCTGTCACTGCCCTAGCCTAATTTCTTTAATTAAGCCGTGCGGTGCGGCGCCAATTTTACATTTATTACGAGTTATACCCGTTTACGCCCCACGTTGGGCACCAATTTTATAACTTTAATTTTATGCTGCTTATTTTATTCAGCATAAATTAATTGACATATTTTAATTTATGTGTGTTTTCTCTTATCTCAGGGTTTATAAAATAAAATGCAGACTTCTTCTTATAAATAGTTCTTCGATTTATTACAATTAGTTATGATTGATTATCATATTTATCATTGGCACATGAATTATGCAATTTCTAATCAAAATATAACATATTCATTTTCATAAATATTATTTCATTACTCATATTTATAGCTCTAATAATTTAAATATTGTAATTCTTATTCAAAGACAAAAACTTTTAATAATAATTCTCTTAAATTTTAAATACTATGACGTAGTTAATTACTGATCTGGATTCATTTAAAATCGGTGCTCATAAATAAATTTAATTTCCATAGTTTCCTAATATGATTTAATTTTGTTTTTAAGTAAAAATTTTATCCTAATCCTTTAATTAATTCTTATGAGTTCTTTAAGTGAACAGACAGTGGACCTAATACTAATTATGGCATGAAAAATTTACATGTGGTATGTATCCAAATCTGGTAGAGGTTTATATGGTGTGGTTCGCATGTTGATCGTCTGGCGTAACTGCGATAATTCCCTCTGGATTAGCAGATTGTAACGTGGTCTCCCGTGGAGTCACACAAGACACAGCACAGCACCAAACTTCACTCACTCGGAATTAGTTCGCGTTAATTGTTATTATAGTTATTCGCTTCCACAGGCATTATTGATTATTATTTATCAACTGCGTTATGGTTTGAACTACTGTTATTTACGAGTTTAGTTCGTCTCGTAATGTTACTCGATGATAAAGTTATTGTTGCGTATTTGCAAAACTAAATTACAGCGTTATCTAATTATCATTCGTGTTGTACTAATTCACTTGTATGTCACTAATAAAATTACGGTTCTTTTACCGAAATTGTTTTAGTACGAACTTACTTTTCTAACTATCGTACCGAATTTCTCTAAGTCCAATAACTATGGAATCTCGGTCGCGGACTGACACTCCCGTTGCGTCAAAATTTTTTAGTTAAACTCCTTGAGCGCGCCTTTCTCGCGTCCCAATATCGAATTCCGTATTTCTCCCACTTAATTCTGATTTTTCTTACGCTGTTTTCTAATTGGTTCTACTTTACGACTATTCAGATCTAGAGACCACCTATTTTCCGAAAGAACCTCTCTGACAGGCTTTTGGATTCCCACCAGATTCCTTCCCTAGGTCACTACACTGAGGTCGTTGTCGCTGATAGATACTGTAGCAATAAATTCTTGCCTGTCACTTTTTTGGAGTATACAAAGCAACCCTTAACTTTCTCGTCAAAGTATTGTTTTCGTGGACTTGGTTGTTCTAATGGCATCAACTATTGTTACTTAAAGGCCTCACCAAACTTCCTTTGTATGTCCGTTTCTTTGTCTCTGTTTCCACCAACACATCTTCCTTGAGTTCGGACATTACCCCGAGCTATCTCTCTTCTCAGTAAGGTCGAAGTCCTGTCGCTGACCGTTTGAGTCTTTCAATAATATATACCCTTTTTTGTTTCGCTATATGCAGCTGGCGTGTATATGTATTTTGGTCTATTGTTAATACATACAGCTGCTCTTCAAATGAGTTCGTTTACGTTTGTATAATTTTTTCTAAGGATTTGAGGTAGTTGTCAAAATTTAACGTTTCTTAGTATGGAGAGCGATGAACTCTGCCTGCTTGCCGTGAGCGCGTTGGGGCTGTTATTTGATTTTATTGCCTGTCAATCACTTCTGCGTTTCACACAGCAATTCCCTGTTACGGAGCTTAATGATACATCTCTACTAAAAATAAGAAATTTTTTTAAAATTTCTGATTTTGGCGTTATAACTTAAGTAAAACACACCAATTACTTACAGTTAAGTAATTTTTCAGTAGGCCTACCTAACAAAATTCTTGAAGTTATCTGGTTTTCTCTGGATTACCCCCATAAGATTTATGTAGCCTCACTTGCTTTAAAATGCTAATGAGGCTAATGGGTTAGTAAATCAGTTTTGCTTATTGCCTTTTTATGGCAGTGTGAGCACTATTCATTTCTTGTACACACGAGTGGCCGGATAGGGAATACTTCATGGTTACAGAAGATACTTCATGCCTACTCGGATTTTCTCGAAAAAATCTAACACAATGTTCGTTATAACAGACTTTGATTTTTGTAGTAATAAAGAACCAGATTATGTATTTAACTCTGTTAATTACTATATTATCACGCCAAGAATTTACTACAATGTCAGGAATTATGCAGAAAGCATTCGCAATGTCGTTTCCTGCACAGCCGTCATTATTTCATTCCACAATGCTTTTTTAGTAAATAATATGCGATTAAGTTGTTGATATTGCATTTTATAAGATAAAAAGAGAAATAATCTCTGCAAGTGGCGTGCAAATATTATTTTGGATTTTAGATAACAAAACAGGAATGTCTGTATTTTTTTTTTTCATTACGGAGTTCTTACATATGTTTAATACTTGACGTCTTTCATACGCTACATTGCAATGTTTTGTTAACGTAGGCTTACTTGATTTCCTTCAACTTTAGGCTATACTTTTCACACAAATTACACCTTCCCCTTTTAGAGACATGAAAGGCAAAATTGAATTACATCTTATATATTTGTTTGAACAAAGACATTTTTACTGGCCATATACTTCCTTCAACACACTCGTCATTCTTAAAATCATAAATTTTACATATACTCATGAGTGTGATTCAAGGTAAGATCTGTTTGTATTAGCTCGACAGTTACGAGATTCAACTACTGGGTAAAACTTAGTATGGGTTGTAGCAGAATTAGGGTCATGTTGAGCTCTACTATTGCTATTTACATTTTTTAACTGAGATAGGCCTAATTGTAGTTGTAATAACGTTTTGTATTAGCCTATATGCACTATCAACTTTAACAGAGAAAACTAGTCAACATAGTTTGTTAGCTAAGAAAATCACTGGAGACAATATCCGCTGACTGTGCAAGTGAAGTCCACAGTCCTATATTTCCGATCTAATGATGAGCTGTGCAGCTTGAAAGCTCTAATCAGAAAAACATTTTCTCTAGTGGTGTGCAACAGTACTATTTCTGTTTTCTATTACAATCATGGGCAATGGAAGTTTCGTTCACTGAAAGTAAATCAACCTCCAACTATGTCCTCTAGAAAAATCTAAATTGAAAACTGGTCCGTTTTTATAATGTGAGACAAGAGTTGAAATTAGGCTGTAGCAAAAATGAAACAACATAGCGTTCCAAACGTGTACAAACTGGATGAAATGGCTTTTGAACACGGACACAAAATAATTCGTTACCCTCCCTACCACTGTTGATAGGCCTACAACTTCAATTGAATTAATGTGGACACAAATAAAAAAACAAGTTGACAATCAAAATAAAACTTTTTAAATAACTTTTGAATTTATTTGTTGTTCAAAAGTAAATTAATGTTAAAGATAGAGAATGTGTTAGACCTCAAACTGTCGACCTCAACACGTTTGACGCTGATAGAAAACATTATTCGCCTCAGAGACTGACTATATATAAGCGGAAGCAAACGTCGTTTTAAAATTCTGTTATATAACAGTTTAAAAATTAATTATGTAAGTAACACTCTGCCTGACAAGGAGAGCGGCTGAGAGATTAGCAGACAATTTACTATCGCACAGACACAGGCCGTCAGACAAAAGCTTATACTGTACCCAGTCAGTGAATCACCAAGTGGCATCCTGTACTCTTAACAAATATTTTAGATAAAAATCATGAGCAATGTTATTAATGTAATGAGTCCAAACACGTCCCGCATACAGATCTTTTCCTTCAACAGAGTATAGCCTACAGTTCGCATTCAGGGCGTTTACATTATCCTCAGTGAACAGCAGTAACGTTTATACACATCCAAAGTGACATCTAGGGTTATTATGCGTTGGTAGGAAAACAAAATTTCTGTCATTCAAAAAATACCTCCACGATGTAGGCTTATGTTCGGGCTTGTGCCTATGACTAGACCTATGTAGAGACCAGATTATTGTCGCCATCAACCGAATGGGGAAACAGATTAGGCTAATTGTCGCCGAACGAGTTTTCGGGATCAGACGTTCGCCACTATAGTCAACAGGTAGGCAATTTTGTGTGTTTCTTTATTGTGAAGAAAATTTTGAATGGAGGTAAAAACTTTTTGACGATGTTATTCAGGGGTGTATCTACGGGAAGGAACGAACAGGACCAGACCTCCCCCCAGAGGGCCCAAAAAGTTGACGAATTTTTTTAATCTCTAATTTTGGGGCTGCTTTATTTTTTTTTTTCAGTTGTGTACGCTAACATAGTAATAATTATTTTCAAAATTAAAAAACAGGTTTATTATACAGCACTAGGGAATGCGTTTGAAATACAAAATATTGAAAAATGAATTCAGTCAATAAGTAACTTATCTTTCAACAATGTTTCAATAACGCGTATTTTTATTGTGTAACTGCCGTTTACTTTAATGGAACTGATTTCAAGATGTCATCACGCTTTCTTCAGCCACTTTAAAAATAGTAATATTGATTAGTATTAACTCGTTTTTTTTTATATATTTTATGAAGCCGACCCGACCCTAGACCCCCCTCCAAAACAAGTTCTAGATAAGCCACTGAGGTTAATTTAACTTTTGTAGGTGATTATTTCTTCTGTGCTTGGCAGTGATGTGAAGTCTATCATCGACTGACAGATAGGTCTATTTAGTCTGATTACAATTTTCGCTGAGTAATATCTCCACGAGTTACGTAAAACGAAATTCGTCTAACTACTTC
This sequence comes from Magicicada septendecula, assembly GCA_034769895.1. NCBI lineage: Eukaryota > Metazoa > Arthropoda > Insecta > Hemiptera > Cicadidae > Magicicada > Magicicada septendecula. Next base: position 210,717,931 of record CM068376.1, read on the forward strand.
AAAATCAAGCCACTATGGTGATTTATGGACCGACCATGCGGATGGACGGCAAACAGGATACTAGCTCTAATTTTAATAGCTGCAGACTTCCGAAATCACAGCCAAAATACATGATTTAATTAAAAATTACTCTAGAGAAGCGTTTTCCAAACTGTGTGCCGCTAAGGCCTGCTAGATGCTCCGTGAAATTTTGTAACAATAATGAAAAATGTAAAAATATTGAAAATGTGTTTCAATGACTTTTTGTAATTTTATAAGTCACAAAAGTATAAGTTTGTTGATAAATCTGCGTTACAGTTGGAAACGTCCACTGACATAACTGGTAAACCAAAAGTAGTACTGAGGTAAGTAAGTGACATTCATTATTATGGTATATTACTATGCAGTGTGCTTTAAAGACATCGCGGAAGGGTACTGATGGTGAGAGTGTCTGTAGGCCTATGTAGAGGGAGATAGTGTGCCGCAGCTTCTGACTATTTCTTTGTAGTGTGCCGTGGGCTAAAACTTTTGGGTACTAACACTGCACTAAAGGCTGGAAATTCTAGTTTTATCCTGGCCATACGACCCTAGACAGGGGAGGAAGACAATTAGAAAAACACAAGGAAGAGAGAGCAGCGAGTAATTACTTGACTTCCAACAATATTTATTTTCTATATTAAGTTCCTCATATCAAATGCTCCTTTCACACTCTACGGATTCGTCCGTACGGAAAGTTTGTACACAGTAGAACGAAAAGGGGCGCTGTGTCGTCTCAGTGATCAGTGTTGTAGCCTTATTATGACTTGGTGCAGCTTTCGCACGCAATGGATTTTTGTCGTACGGCACATTTTCCGTTTATAGAGTGTTTTATAAGTAGAAACAAGTGTTTCATAATTCAGCCTATTAGAAAATAAATAAAAAGTCTATATACGTATATAAAAATACAGACTATAGGAACCCAACATCAGACATATTTATATACGCCTACTTTTCACACACTTCAATGGGCATCATTAGTATAATTCTATCTTTTCTATTATTATAATTAGTAATCACTTTTTCTAGTCATCAATCTATTTAAAAATGTGTGTGGGTGTGAGTGTGTATGTTTACGCGCGCGCACAACAACACTAAGTTATAGGCTACTATTGTAAACTTTTGTACTGATGTAGGCCTATTTTTTATCCAGCGTTTTCCTATTTTAACTGTACCGGCAATAAGAAATATTATTAATAAAATGCACTAGAAAAAATATATTTTATCAATGCTTTTATCCACAGAAAGTTTTTATCGTGCATTTGCATTGTAGGTTTACTTTTGCAGTTGTTTTGAGAAACTTTGTATTACTTGACAAAATTAGCAAATGGTGCGGAAAAAATATGAATTACTGGAGTTCAGAGACAAACGCGCAAGCACGTCTTACACTACCGAGAAGTCTACAGTCATCTCAAAAGTTTGCCAATTGAATATGTTTTCCACTTGTGAATATCGTGAGCGTCGATTTGTATTACAAGTAGGCCTAAGCTTATACGCGAATATTTGTCCGTGTTCGTGTTACAAAGTATATCATTTGAAACGATGTAGAATAACAAAGTATAAAGTTTTAGTATGCTAATGCTCTTACTCTTACAGTAATTTTTGGAGGAGTAAATTTTGAAGTCGCGTATGTTCTACGTTCACTGTAGACCTACAAACGTCAAACAGCGTAGGGAAACATACTGTATCCCCTCGCAACTCGCAGTGTTAGTGCTGCTACGCTACCCATCTCCGGACAAAATGTTAATAGCGATATAATATATTCAATAGCATACTAAAGGGGGCAAGGGGGTCTGATCGCCCCGGGCCCCACTTAGTACAGGCCTCCAGATTTGGAAAATTAAGTTTTTGGTAATTTTTTTATTTCCAAATGTTCTATTGTCACGTCCTGAAAGTCAACACTAGGAGAGGTCCAGTATTTAATCGATCGATTCCAAAGATTTAACATATTATTTGAAATAAAACTTATAACCCTACCTCATAATGTGTTTAGGCCTACAGATATTTAAAAAAAAGCTTATAAAGGTGAGTTTATTATTAGAAATATATTCATACTAAAAAAGAAGCGTCAGTTTTATCTGGCGATAATGCCTCACCACGCAGTCGGAAGTCGCAAATTGAACCCCAAAGGGCACGGACGGCAACGGCAGCGACTCAAGAAGGCCGTGCCTCTGTACGAAAATCTAAACGGCGGAGTGAAATACCTGGAGATAACATGTAGGGCTACACCAGTGAACAATATTTAATATTTTAGGACACTAACAATTTAAGCCTATTTAAAATCTTTCATCAGAATTTTTACCTAACAGTGGATAATTCGGAGTGCGGAAATCGGGTCAGTTACTCGAACAAACGAAATTTTTCCCAGGCCAGAACTAGAAAACGACTATTTTGGAAAGTTCACCTTATTTGAACTAAAACTGCTTACTTGAAAAAAAAAAATTGCCAACTCTTTTTCGCAGCAAAGATAAATTTGTTTTACAATAGAATACATAAGTTTATTGTATAGGCGTATAAAGTATTGTAATACATTTAATGCAGTCTATAAATAATGCTACTTCTATTATTTCTTTAAACTTTGAATTTACAATATGAAAGTGGATTTTTATATCAAACATTAGCCTACTACAGCTTCTTATAAAGTTTCCTAACTAAATGTATCAATACAGTAATGAGACAATAAATATATAACAGTAAAGTGTTTTTGCTATGTATTACTTAAAGATAAATATAAACACCCTTCTTATGGGAGTAGGTCTCAGAAAGAAAACCGCCCCGAGCCTCCAGTGGCCTAGGTACGCCATTGAATATAATAACGATAGGCCTAAATGTTAGTAGGACTACTCAGTGTCGAAGTAGGTATGATATGAGTGTTTTATGGTAACCACCAAGAAGATTTAACTAAATGGTTTCTTATAGCCTACTAAAATTGTTGCAAACCACACTTTACGGTATTAATAAGTTACTAACTGAGAAATGTGCAACTTGTGTACAGACCACATTAGCTGTTGCACCTTAACAAACCTGACTGTATTCTCAATTTTTAAACTTTCTGTCTTCAGAAAACCTCTGTGTCTTTGCACAATATATTAGGCGTATGTCTGATCATCGAGCTACCGCTACATGAATGAGTTGGTATCAAGCGAACGTGAAGTAAAAAATCATAGGCCTATATTCTACCTACCAGCTTTCGTGGTTTAATGGTAACAATACTTTTTTCGGTTTATTTCTGGATAGCATGATGGGACAGATCACGCCCGACAATATCATCGGACTGATGCTATGTAGCAAACGTAGAGAAGGTTTGACATCAAGAGAATAAAGAAGAAAATAATGTTGCTAGGCCCGTGGACCCGATTATGCAAAAGAAAGAATAAATGGTAGGCTATGCTACCCTGGACTATTTCGGAACTTGAGTCAGAGGGTTGATCCATTTAACATTTTTTTACAATAGGCCTATCCTATATTTTACGTTCACTGAATAGTTGCAGAGGAATTACTCTTTGAGTAAATCGCTTTATATTTTCTAATTCTCTGATAATCATAAATTCGTAAAAACAATGATTACAAAATGGAATACTGAGAGAGAACTGAATAAAAAATAAATGAAAGCAAAACTAAAGTGATCACAACGAGATAATAGAAGGAAGATATGAATATACAAAATCGTAGGAGTAAAGGTAGAACAGTGAGAAAGTTCCGTTAGAAGTGACAATACATGAAACTAGAATGAATTGGCTATGGTATGAACAATAATTTTATAACCAAGGAATGAAACTTGTAGAAAACAATGGTGGAAGTATTCAAAACAGATTATAGACCTACTGGGACATATGGTTCCAGTAGAGAGTTGGTGGGAGTACTGCAACTTGGGAGTTGGCGGGATGACAGAAATAGACTGTTTATTGGTAGAAATTTATAACGACCAGAAATTCAAAAGGCGTAAGCCTACGCATTCATATTACGATGAAGGCAGTCCAGGTTAAGTGTTCACCGCATGAAAATCATCCAACATTTAAAGTGCAGTGACACTTTCCTGTTTCGAAATGACAGTTTTTACAAATATTCATTTTAAGCACTGTAGGCTAGGATCTCAAAATTTTCCACGATCTTAGGATAAATAAAATAAGATTTGTTCGTGTGAAAGAAGTAGGCCTAAAAATTTTTAAATTGTGAGCATTTTTTAATTTTTCAAATTAACGTTATTACACTTTTCTTCTCTTCTGCATCTTCCGATTATCAATTTGGATTGTTGCGCGTAGGCCTAATATCCATCCATCGGCAATGTAGTCCTTCGATATTCCATAACTGTGCTGCCTAAAATAGGGTAACATTCCCTCCACCTTCAAGCGATTTCTGAAATTATCAGTATGATCTAGTCCTTTAATAACCATATAATTCCTACTGACAAGCATACAAATCTTAATTATTATGCACTACTTATGGGCCTTCGCCTTATGAAAGGGCTGGCTTTGATGTGAGGCCTACATTTATGAATCTAATCTTGACTTCCTTCTTCTATTTCTTGTAAATATTAAGCTTACTTGTAGTAAGACCGGAAAAAACATCGAGTAAAGTCAAACGACACATGCGTGAATACCTCTGAATAGGAGACCGCACGGGAAAGCTCTTCTACACGATGAAAGTAGAGAAGTAGGTTACGTATAAAATGTCGGGTTAGCAAACAAGTGACAGTGGAAATTAATAACAACACTGATGTAAGAATGTTTAAAAAATATTTTAGTAGCCTATGTGACAGCTGAAACTTTGGATGCGTGTACTGCTTTTATTACACTTATTGATTTATTTAATAAACTCATCCTTATAAATATAAACACTGTCTACTGGCTGCATTCACTCATTTCAAAAATGTGTACACTATTAGAGTGGAGCCTGTAACACTCCCTTCACAGATCCAAAGAATTAAAGAATTTTAAAATTATTTACTTTATTTTTAGCTGTATTAATGACAACTGTATTTTTAAAAAGTTTGTTTATATAAGTTATTTTTAATCCATTAATTATAATCAAGCGGGAACTTGTTCAAGTACAAGCACATGGTTTTGGTTACATCAGGCTCCACTCTAAGAGTGAACATACTTTTATTTTTAACACCTATCAAGGCTTATATTGTTTAAAGTTAAATAGAGTCATATAGGCCTACATTATTTTCTTAGGGCTGCACGCTTTCAAAGGGAAGTACTCTTACCTTAAAAATAAAAAATGATACCACGTCCATTTATACAGTAGGCCTATTTAGATTTTGTAAAAAACTATATTACTTTGATTATTATTTATTACATCTGAAATAATAAACGTATCGTTCATTTGCTATAGCAAGTTGATGAAATATGCGAAGTGGTCGAGAGATAGATGGAGAGAGAGAGAGATAGACAGACAGACGGATATTCGTATTGACACGTTTTACAGACAAAACCTCAATACTTTTGGAATTCTGTAATCCCAGATGGCCATTGAAATGACGAGTGGGCGGCAATCATGAACACCATAACAGAATTTATGAAAGGGAGACAACTGTGGGCCAATAAATTGTGTGTCATCTCTGCGCCCCCTTCACTATAGCCATTGGGCGCCAGTAAGGAGGGGATAGTGCACATCTGTTTGATATGAGTGTTTTATGGTAACCACCAAGAAGGTTTAACTAAATGGTTTCTTATAGCCTACTAAAATTGTTGCAGACCACACTTTACGGTACTAATAAGTTACTAACTGACAAATGTGACGCGTGGGTGTGTTGTTTGTGTGTGTGTGCGTTCGCGCGCGCGTGGAAGGCAGAGTGCTTTTCTGTTTAAAAGAGGAATCTTGAGTTTTTCTTTTGGTTTTTACTATACATATATCATGCCTAGACTTCTTTCACACACAACGCTTTCGTCCGTACGGAATTTTTTTGCCATCGTTTACATTCAAGTTAACTTAAGGTTTTTCACGTTTCGATGGGTTCAATCTCATTGTGTTCTCAGTTTGTTCGGTCCGGTTCAGTAGCGGTTGAAGTCAACTCAAAATGAATGACGAACATATCGTTGCGATGTGATTATTACTTCACGTCTTCGAAGGCGTAGGTGGCAAAACTGGGTTAATTGGGTCCATCCAATTTATCAAAGCGTGTTGAATCGGGATTCATTTCACACACTGAAGAAGTAGGCCTAGGATACGTAGAGATGAGAACAAATTCACAACACTTTCCGCTATCAAAATTAAGTAGTTTACTTTCAAAACAATGCCGGTAAACTACCCCTCCCCCTCTACCGAACAACACCATTTCTGATATATACAGTTTTTTTAGTAATGGCTTCAATAGGCTATTTGTATTTATTAAGGTATCTTATCCTTCAAAATGAAATACTTTATTCGACATTAAAAAGGTAGTTTCAGAACCAATTACCCCTACCACTTAAATCACCCTTTTTATTTACAAATATTTATTTCATCTACCTTTCTACAGTGGATTATTAGGCCTATGACCTTCTTTTCAGGATACTTTTTTATTAAATTTAAGTATTTTACTGTTGTTAAAACGTAAAATGTTCCAGGTAAACTACCCCTTCACCATAACCGATCTTTACCAAAATCAATAGACCTGACTCTACAACTCGGGCATATACGCAAAAAAATTACTCGATTCTGATTGAATTTACGGCAGTTATCGTTCACCATAGAAAAAATACTACACACACACACACACACAGAGGCACTTTTGGGAAAATTACTTTTCTTCATGTTTTGAGGGTAGTGCAATCAGAATCAGCACTTATTCGAACTCGATTTTTTTCGCCATCACCATACTTCCATTTCCTTACGAAACATGCAAGTAATATAGCGGACTCTTAATAATACTATGAATTATATAGTAGTAATAATAAATATGTTAATTATATTAATATTGCAACGGTACAAATCGTATGAATGATGTACAACGATGCAAGTGTAAATTATAACGACTATAAGACTGAAAAACTTGTTGAACATCCTACGCAGTTTTAAAACTAACTGAACTGTACGTTTCGAACAAGTGTGTTGCTTCATATATCGTCGTGAGGGATGAGATATCTCTACAAGATAGTGTACGTGGAGCCGATATGTATTTAAAAAATAGAGGCACGCAAAACGAATGTACGAAACTGAAACTGTACCGTGGATTTTATACCAAAATGGTGTGTTAGCAGAATGTTAGGCGTCCATGAACTGGCGGTACTGCGTTTAAGGTGATAGGTAATTATTTTTTTAGTGATCTATTAAACAATAATTATACGGGGTCAAACGTTAGACGAGAGTGGAAAACACACACACACACACACACACACACTTCAAGATAGCGCTCAATTACAGCAGGTGACAACGAACTGAGTTGTTTAAACATACAAAAAAGGCAATAATGGTAGAATAAAGAATGTGTTAAATAAAGTATAAATCTGTAAGTAGTTTATACAAAATGTAATTAATAAAATTACTGTAATGTTATTGTTCAAGGATACAGAGCAAGGAATTTGATACGAAGATTTAACCTAATTGAGAACACTAATCACTTACATTGTTTGGATGCTATTAGAGGGATATATTATATAGAGAATACTTACTATCAGAATTGTAAATTGTTAAATTATTAGTTACACTGCTAATTCTTAACATTCACTGACATCTTAATATCCGTTAACACGCAAATTAAAGTAAATTTTATTTATACTTGATAGGCCTATGAATAGGAGGGTTATAATTATGAGTGTAAGTTATTAATACCTACAATCATAAGCATGATTATTACATACCTACTATGCTTATAATACAAACACACTTACGAGAAGGGGCATACATATTTTTATTTTTTAGTTTTAATTTTTAAAGGTAGCAGAATTTTAGTCTTTGCAAATTCATCTTAAGTATAATCATCTCACAATATTCCTACTTGTCTACAAAATTAATCTTTATATGAGACAATATTTGACGTACCGGTACCTCAGATAAGATCAAATCACACTACTTAGTTGAGTTAAGTAAATGTAGGTCCATTACAGATACTTTAATAAATGAATACACACTCACCAAAACATACGTAGCAAATACGTAGGCTAATTGAGTTAACGTAATGTAAAGTGTAGGAAAAGATCCGAAATGACCTTAAATCATAAGAACAATAACATATTAAGTAGGCCTAAGGATTGGATTTAAATAAAAATAAAACAAGGTGTTTTATTTACAATTTTTAATATTAACATAATTTTAATAAGAAAAGGCTGATGACTTAGTTGTCGATACAACGGCTCTAACCGTTAAAACAACTGAGTATGAAAACAATTAGTAGGCCTACATCAATCAAAATAATTAAAATCGTTATTCACTCTCGATAATTCGTTAATACTTTCAGTATTCGATGACTTGAACATTAATCCTGTGCAAAATAGATCAGAAAATACAATTTTTTCTTTACAGAAAAGTATAATTGTTTTTTTTTAAATGAATGTAGGCCTACTCACTGGCATTTATACAAGTCAAGTGTTTATTTACCCAGTAATAAATTATTTCCTTAAATTCTGTTGATTAACGACATCATTAAACACACAAGTACTGCGACTCGTTGAAACTTAGGCTATTAAACATTTTAAGTAATATCAACAAGACACTTGATAATATACAGTATGTTAAAGTGATATTTGATTATGTTTTATGTCTACTATAGCCTAAAAATAGGCGTTTTACAACAAACACAGTAAAGTAAAAGCAGACACTTTAATCAGTTAGCCTATAGTCGATGGAAGATTGAGTAGTTTACATTTTAAAACTGCAAATCATACGCTGCATATTTATTAGCATATCAGTATCAGCAAATTATAACAGTATAAGTTATTAATACCATGATGATAACAAAGCTATACATGTAATGTTATGATTATAATACAAGCACACTTATGAGAAAAAACATACATAGGCCTAATTATTACTTTTGGTTTATAAGAAAACAAAATTTCAAACTTTTTAAATTCATCTTAAGTGTTTTTTCTCACGATACTCTTACCTTTAAACAAAATTAATCTTTATACGTGACGTAGTCTTTGATGTACCTCAAGTAAGATTAATTCCTACGTCCTATAGGAAAGGATCGCAAAATGACCTCAAATCATAAGGACAATACTTAAAAAGTATAATTACAATACTTATTAATTAAGATCAGATTTAAATTAAAAAAACGAGGTGTTTTATTTACAATTTATAATATTAAAAGTAATTTTAATAAGAAATAAATAATAACTAAATTTTTGAACAGGCATTAATCGCCAAACCAGCTAATTATATAAGTTAGTCCTATATAATTATTGCATCAATTGAAATCATTATTCACTCGGTAATTCGTTAATACTTTCAGTCTTCGACGACATAAACATTAATACTGTGAAAAATGCTTTATAAAATACATTGTTTTCTTTCCAGAAAAAATTATTATTTCTTAAAATTAAAGTGCTCACACATTTACTTATTGTGTACTAAAATGTTTATTTACCCAAAAGTAAATAATTTTCTCTTATTCTCATTCTTCTCCTTCGTTTCCACTCTCTAATTATTTTTAACACTTTTAGCTTGGTTTATCGCCCAAAAAAGGGATACAATGAGATCACGGTGTTTGCAATGTACAAAGAATGAAAGCTGTTTTTTTTCGTCAAATCACACTACAAAATCCACAAAATATAAATACATTCTTGTCGCTTTTATAAATATCTAAATGGAATGGAACAATTTATACACTGGGCACTCAAATATACACATATAAGTTAATACAAAAAGATCCTGGATACTTTACAATATTAAATTACGTAATTACTTTTTTTTAATTGAACTTTCATCAACATATAAAAACAAACTCAGAATACCATTATTCTCAAACTGAATGGTTAATTGAAAACGGCTGTGCCTAATACACCCCTTCCTGTACAAAACTGTGTATATTTATCAAGCACTTTGTTCCTTCAGGTAAGGCAATTCTAACACTGAGCAGGAGACCGGCATTAGAATTCTGTGACAGAAATCAATGCCTGATCTTAATGGCAATAATAATGCAAAAACGATTCAATATTGAACAAGTGGAATAGACTTTTGTATACATACTGAATTGGCGTGTTTTACTCGCAATCATAGTTCACGTGATACTATAACCTGTTTTCATTATTGCAAAATACCTGAATGTTTTCAGAGAAAAGGCACAATTGTAAATCTTAATGTAAAATTTCAACATCATATACCTACAAGTAGCAGTAGTATCAAGGCTATTAAATTAAGCACTTCATACTCAGTAGAACTTGTAAATCACAAGAAATTCTAAGTTATATATATAAAACAGACAACTTGAAAAAGTTAAACAAAAACGTAAAAAAATAAATAAAAATGTAAAGGTATTATAAAAACTTATTTTAAACTGAATAATTAAGAAATGCTAAGCGCAATTGTTACCAAAGTTTCAATCACAAGTCAAGAGGTAAAAGACGTTATGTTTAAATTAAACAGGTATAAACAACTGTCTGTGTAGGGATAGAAAACAGCTGTCTTGTGGAAGACAAAATAACTTAATCTGGGAAAAAGGAAAACGATGGGTGGAGAAGAAAGTTTAGGCTCGTAGTTCACTGCCAAATTGCAGTGCGAACTGAACCATTGGTCCACTCAACCAGTTGAACACGGGCAGGTGTGAACGCAAAAAAAAACCTCCGTTTGCAGTTGCTGAAGGAGGTGGAAAAATGCTACCAAGGCTAGATGGTGGGGAAGCTGTACCGAGTCTTCATGAACGACATGTCCCGTCCTTCCTCGCCATTATGGATGAAATTGCACCTCGGACCATATGTGCAGAAGCCATCGGTATGGAAATTGCGGCAGCGTTCAGTCTTGTATTTTGGGTGTCGAACCAAGTTTCGAATCTCGTGTTTGCCGTGGGCAAACTGGCACTTGTCTCCGTAATTGCAAACTCCCCATTCATCAAAAGGTATGCACTTTTCTGTCTTGTAGCGTGAAGTGGTAGGAACAGTGACCAAAAATTTCTTCGCCAGTTCCGACTGGCTACGGTCTAACCTCGGATGCTGGTTGCTTAGATTGTTCAAGAGCAGAGGGGTCATTAACGAAGCCATAGACGATTGCACCGGATGAGAAGCTTGCCTAGCCAGCGTCTCGTGTTCGTCGCCGCCGAGAAGAGATCCAACGGCTTGTTGTTCGCCAGTTACACCCCATCGTAAACCTTTCGTAATCCCACTGGTGCTTCCGCTTAAGCTCCTCCCGTTCGCTCCCACGCTCGTTTGCTGCTGCTGCTGCTGAAACACAAGAAAACGGGTTTTCAACCGCACTGTCGGGATTACGTAAAATTAAACATTTAGCAGGTTATATATAAATAATTTACACATATTTTACAGCTAAAAAGCCGGGAGCAATCACCCCTCCCCAAAATGTATGGCTGTATTTTCATTATTCAGGGTACAAGTAGTAGGCCTATGTACAGGAGCAATTTTTGTAAACAAGATCGTTTTCGTTTGTCCCAAAAAATCCGAATAATTTTTTTTTGTATAATACGAAATATACAAATAATACAAAGACCTAACACAAGAGACAAAAAAAATCATACCAGTATTTATTCATACAATGACAGCATATTCAGGAACAAACGTGTGGCGGCTAAGGAAAAGACGCAAAACTTGTTATCCCAGCCACCATCTACCCATAACAGTAACAAGTAATATATAATATACTGATAAACATAAGCTATAGGCCTATCAACATTTTTTTAAATCACGCAAACATTTCTTAAGCAAAGTAATAACCTCTGTGTACTAACAATACTTTTTAAGCTCTAGTTCATACACACAGCTACGTATTCTATTTTTCAAGCAAATAATACGTTTTGATATTAATTATTCAACTAATCCAGACCCTAATATCAAGCGAAGAACTATTATGTAACCAACCACCAACTAAGTCACTTTTACCTTTAGCACATCCGTTTTCTGCCTGGCAAGTCACTACCAAAAATTAAACAAACGTTGTATTAACATATAATAAAATGTACACAAATAGTTCATTATCTCTATAATGTTGACAAAATGGCTAAACACTTGCTCTCTACTTTTGTATACAGACGATTTTCTCTAAACGCTTGGAGAGAAATCTCCTCGAGCAGTTGCATTCAAGGGGTAACGAGGTCTTCTAATCGTTTAGCTGACCGACGATTTCGGTCCATCGGAAACACTGTTTTATACGAATTCCTGTAGTTAAAATTTCGAAAGTGGGCGACGAAAATATTCACAGTCGTCGTACAATGATAACATCATCCACCGATGTAAAAAAAAGTTGAACTATTACATTCAATAAAACAAATGCATTGTCCTTTAAAAACCTGCTCTTCAAATATTACAGATCCCCCCACCCCCATGATAACATCGTACACCAATGTAAAAAGTTGCACATTAAACAAAATACATTGTCTTTTGTAACCATCCTCTTCAAATATTACGGATAACGTCCGATCTTGTGTTCGTATCGATTTCTAGTTGGGATGTTTTGAACTGTATTACAATAATAATAATATTAACAATTTAATTTCTAATCGTGCCTCTTAAATACTAGAGATAGGGAAACATCAGACATCTTACTACAGTCTGTAAAATAAACGGTGGCGGTTGGGACAGGCCAGATTGCCTGAGGTGCCCTCACTGACGCACGCACACTCACAGCCGGCCCGCGTACAACAGGTATGATTCGCAAAATGTTCAGTACACTACATAATTTCAAATTTTTAAATTTGATTTTAATGCCAAACGAAATTACCATATTTGTAACCTCTAAGAAATTTGAAGAAAACTGAGTCTAAACACAACATAATTGCGACAAATCTCTGTTTTCAACGCTATGAAAATCTGATCACGCGACTAATGTTGAAGTGGAAAAATAAAAAAAAATAAAGTATTGTTACACTCAAATCCAAATTTTATTCTTTCGTATTCATAGAATAATATACATGATAATCGTCAGTAAAATATAAATAACTAAATATGTACTCAAATTAGACATACATACTATTATAATTCTGCATAGGCCTAAGTAACAATAAATCCTACTTCCTACAGCCGAAATTATTCTTGTTACCAGTAGTTTTAATTTTAGTAATAATAGCCTTAAACGTTCCTTGTATGACATTTATCGTCAATGCAAACAAACATATAATAATTTTTAAAATGATTTTGAGAATATATTACAGAGTGCGACTACCCTACAATTATAATTGGTGATATTAATATTTGTATAATAATAAGAATAAGCATAACTCATTAAGCAAACAATTATGTAAGAAAATGTAACCACAGACATGCAAACTTAAACATTAACATTTTAAATTATTGGTACATAATTATTAGTATTATTCATAACAGGATAATGAACTCATTAGCCCTATGACTGTAAAGGGCAGTGATTGCTTGTTAACATCTGTTGTTTTGTATAATTTTTCTTAGAATGTTGCGCAGAATTCAAAAACAATAACGGTTTTGCAATTTTTTAGCACAGTAAAAAAAATGCTCCTGCGATTAGAAATGTCCAGCATGTGAGTCACGGCACGGTCACGGCCTGGCCACCAAGGGCCAGGTATAATCCTCTGCGTGTGTGTTAGTGAGGGTGAAAATCGGTCTGGCCTATCCCAACCGCCACCGTTTATTTTACAGACTTTAGTTTGGAATAATCGGAAGACAACAAAAAGCCAATGTCGCTCGTCTGCTTTATATTGGTATGTTTGACGCAGATAACTCGCATCCTATTAGTAATTAAACACAAAGTTACCAGTTTGTGTTGCCTGGTATCACTGACACCTTACTGCCTTGCAAGTACCTGTATTATTTTCTTGTACAGCCTATCGTTGGGCAACACCATTAATGGGAGAGTTCGCAACCTTACATGGTTAGGCGCACGTTCTCGTCAAAACCTTGCCATATTATTCTCTTCTTTATCTTTCTTCCATCCTGAAGATACCTAACCCTTGTTTCAGAAGCTTTAGGCTATGTGTACACTGCGAATTCACATTATTATTTATTACATAAATATTTTAAGTTGAATTAAAAATCGGACTACGTTTTCTGAGCATTCATACATTGAGATTACCCTGTCAAACGTAAAAATATGCGGCCGTTGGTACAGAGCCCTTTTCTATGCAAAGAGCATCTTCTAATATATTCTTTGTCCTTCCACACCAATAAAGATTTCGTGGTGCACCTATAATAGTATCACACAGATATTCGGTGTGATGTAGGCCTACTCTATGTAGGTTTGAAAACTGTTACTATTATATTTTGTGTTACACAGAAATATTTTTACTTCCCAGAACCATCTCCACTGGGTAGCTTGTATGCTTCGTAGACAGCTGTTCCCACAAGTATATCTGCCATCTTTCCTGATGACTCGACATGTACTTCTTAAGATCTTCAATTTCATCAGTTCTGTAATATACACACCTGTGACTGAGGAATGCCGTAACTTTTTTTTTTAAATCTACTTTTTACTCCCAATAATTTTAACATGAGCAACATTTGTGATGTGTTTCATCTATGGCATTGTGGTATTCTTGAAATTCCTGGGGATTCTTTGGCCATATCCCTTGTTTACGTTTGAGATGCGTATATTGGCTATAGAGCAAACTCTTTAAATGCTACATGGAGGAGCATTAATCTTACTGATTTTAAAAACGGTTTGATCTTACCTTTGTACACAACCTCTCAGATTGTCTTAGTTTTTATTTTTGTACACAGCAAGCCTTTGTATACATATTACTATATTCAGAGTGACCCCCAGGAGGAAGCTAAATAATTTAAGTAATTTAAGTAAAAAAAAACCCAAAACCGTTTATATAGGCCTACATTTAGAAATGTTTTAATTTCTTGGTATGTGTAACGAACGGCCCGGTATCATTTGATATTCTTCTGCAAACTATTACATAAATTGATAGACCAACAGATTGATTAGGGCCTATAGGCCTATCCTAGAGGTTGGCGAGCATCCAGCAATATACCAAAGGAGAAAACTTAATAATAATTATGAATGTTAAAATACTTATGTAGCAGCTATCTGCGTTATGTAAGACACGTTCACATACAATACATATGGACTTTACTTGGTTATTGCATACAGCTATACAGTTGTATATCCATGTAAATAAACAACCTACTTTCGTTTGGTAAACACAAAATTATAACAATATAAACAGACTTTATAACAGAAATACGTCTTACTCAATGTGAAAGCTGTTGTGAAGTGCATGGTAGCCTGATGATCAATATTTTTTTATACGAATATAATAAAGAAACTAGAATTTGGACAAATTTCCGAAAAAGAATTAAAAAAACTATAACAACGCTGAACAATTAAACGCTTTGAAAATTATTATTATTAATGTTCCATTGAATCGTATCAAATTCGATCTGTAAGAGAATCAAAAGCAAATCCATTAATTCGTTATGCGCCAACTATAAATCAGAAACGTAATGTTTTCGCGGAAGAACAGTACACACGTAATTCTTCACATCGTTTATTAAAACGCGATTTAGAAGAAAAATTAAAAACAAAGCTACATCGTATCTACAAACTACTGACTATATTCTTAAAACAGGCTGTACGGGGAAGCGAGTAGGGATTGAACACTCTCTAAAATGTTCTTAATTTTGTAAAGACTACACTATTTTCCGGACTACACCATTTTTATGATTGGCCACTTTGCGATTGACACTTTGTTGTTTGCGGACGATCAGGCTATTCTGTCGGACTTAGAAAACGCGCTGCAGATGGGTATAATTTATTAAATATAATGTGCAAAGACTCTGGATTACAAATATCCACACTTAAGACCAAGGCAATGGCTTTCGTGGAACTGATCCCGTACAGCTTAAAATTGTTACAGGCGGTACTGCCCTGGAACAAGTCAGAAATTTTGAATACCTGGGCTACGATGTGTCATATAATACAAGGAACGGTGCTGTGAATAAGTTGCACAAGTTCAACCCCTTATGTGCGGGACCATCAGGAGAACTCTTTCTAAGTCAGCAAGTAAAGAAACACGCCTAAGATTCTACAAGGTGATTGCCCTTCCCACACTTCTGTATGAGTCTGAGAATAGGACTTTAACGGGAGTATAGGCCAGTCGTATCCAAGCAGCTGAAATGACATTTCTCAGGCACGTGGCAGGGTATACTCTCCACGGTCATAGTATAAACACAGAATATACGGCAGGAACTTAATATTATGATTATATTCTACAGGATTGCTCGGTATCGGTTAAATTGGGAACATATTTGCCGTTAAATTGGGAATAGATGATGACTGCCGTATCCCCAAGCAACTATGGAACTATAAGCCGAAGGGACGGAGCGGTGTGGGACGTCCGAGGAAGCGCTGGAGTGATCAGCTCAGGACTCTTTTTGAGTGTTTGAAGAAACCATTCTTAGTTTATTCCTTGTAGATGATGATGGCTACACTAAACTCTTTTGAGGTTCTGCTAAGTTTACATTGTAGCCTCGTGTCTCAAGTGTCGCGCCACTGAAGATTGCGTTTACTGTACGATGGGCACAAGTAAACTTGTTGATATAAACACTGGTAAATGATCGCAAAACAGCTGAGCTTCTTTGTTTGAGTGAAGGGCTGGCAAGAGTGGATAGACTTCTGGTTACATTTGAAACTTTTCTCGTAACGACCGCGCGTTACTTCCCGCGCTTACACAACCGCTATTATGTCGAGCATCTGACCCATTTACACAACTACCTAGCTACATACTTCTAATCGCTATAACAATACCCACTGTGACTAGGCATTACGGTCCGGGTAATACAAAGCCTGATTGCCCCGGGTGTAACAAATACTCCACACGTACCTCGAATATTTTAGGCTACTACAATCATTCGTGTAAAGCAAAATGTTCTTAACATATTTGCAAACATTTTGGTAGCCTACAATTACAACGGAAATTTCATGAACTTTTTTAAAAACTGCACTACGTGTGCCTCAAAAGTAGTGATCATTCGTATTCTGTCTCTATAGAACATTTAGCGGGCCCATAAAAATTTGTGGAGCGAAATGCTTAATTTAAGCTAAAGAAATTTTAACGCATCTGTGGAACGATTCATAGGTACCTAAAAATAAAACACGGAATGAAATTTTACAAAACTGTGGCTGTCCCCTTTAAGCTAGTAAAATTAGGACTCTTGGTAAAAGGGATGTACAGAGAATTCAGGCAGCTGAAATGAAATTTTTAAGAGAGCCGTAAGGTTCTTCTCTCCTGGGTCGGAAAAGGAACGAAGATTTAGACCTATGAACATTATTTCTAATAGTAACAAAAACTCGCGGCTGTTATGGTTTGATTGTAAATGTCGCGAGTTTCTCTAAACCTTTGTCTAAACAAAGAGTTTTATATTCAAAATCGATTATGCTGAAATAACGTAAATAAAAGAGTAAACTTAAAGTCTTTCAGAACGTAACAGGTATAGGCTACTATAGCCTAAGTCTGCATCGTGATACATAAATGGAAAAAAGGAGCAGAGATTGCAGTTATTTTTATTCGTAAGGATATAATAAGATTTTAAAATAGGTCCAATCGACATGATAATAAGTTTGTGTTTGTTTGTCACCACGAATCTCTATCTGCGCGCGCGCGCGCGTGTGTACACCTACAGTCACACAGCTGGCTTTAAAAAAAGAATTAGGCCTATAGGCCTACGTTTATTGTTTCCGACGTAAATCACATAATAATAATAAGAATAATAATAATAATATTGTAATTGTATTACTATAGGCCTACAAATCAAGCAAATGCTGTGTACTGTTCACAAGGAAGATTTTAACTCCAAGACATCTCCACACGACCACTAACGTAGAGATGTGTGGGATGAATGAACGAAAGTTTCGTCTGTATAGATAATGGGGCGTCCTTCTTCTCTAAATTTTTTGTTTTTCGAAAATATTTTATGCACTTTAAGCGTATTTCGCGTCTCTCGCATACAATCTTTTTATTACAGCTGGTTTTTTTCCACCTGTTGAAAAATGATAATGTGCGTAGTATAAAATTTTATTTATAAAATAAACAGTAGTCCACTTTGAAAGCGTAAAGATTTAAGAAAATAATATTGCTTTTAAATTGTAAAAAATGCATATAAAAATAAATATGAACTGTACACTTGTTTATCTACGTTAACAAACAAAAGTGAAATAAATCAATCAGTGAATACAATTGGAACAATACAGTATCGGAATTTGTTGCTGTACATATCAAAATGTTTCATAAACATATCTGAGTGTTGTATGGTCTGTCGTTGTGTACTGCTGAGACGTAAAAAAACTACAGCCTTCCTGACCGTTCTTATCGCAATGGAATTTGCAAACTGTACACTTGCACTCCTTAATTATACTCGACTATCTCTGGAATTTGTCATTACATAAATGAACGCGTTCTTCGTATTAATTTAATTACAAGAATGTCTTTAATCCTGGACAACAAGAAACTGTTCCTAGAAGAAGTAAAATGCTAGTAATTTCAATACAGAATTTTAGGAAAAGAATATCTTTTAAAATCTTTTAACACTAAAAGTGTTACAACCGGTAAAAGAAACACATGAATGAGAATTGAGAAAATTCATGTTTTACCAGCTGGCAAACAAACATTTTACTCTAAATAAAGCAAAAAGTTGAAATTATAACATGCGACGTCCCATGTTCAATATCTATGAAATTTCTTTCATTTCAGCATTATATTTGACTTTATTTTTACGCAGAATCGAGCTCGCGCGCGCGCACACACACAAACACACACAGGAGTTGTACAATATTTTGTTAGTCTATATAAATTTTCATAGGTTTCAGTGTCAGACTGGGAAATACGAACGTATTCATTCAGGCGTATTAATACTAGCCTATATGAGTAATTAACACAAATAAATGTATGCCCATTATCATTGTTTCAAAAGTCCGAGCATACAATGTCAAGACTTTTACCCCACAGTTAAGAAACACTGCCGGGGAAACAAATGTCAAAGAGCGATAAATTTTATGCATTTATAAAATTTAAAGTACGTAAAATAAAGATCAGTTAAAATCTTATTTTGTGATAGGTCTACTAGTAGGTCTTTAAACTATTATACTAGTAGGGATTTAAAACTATACAACAGCGCTTTGTATATGTCCCAAACTGCCCAATTCCTAGTCTATAGCCGTTAAAAAAAAGTCAAACATTACTAATGTCCATGTAAAATGCTGAAGTAATGCTAACAAAACGAATATCACCTACGTGAAACAAAAAGGATCGTATCAATTTGTATATTTACGCTACCTTTCATTAGCTGATATATAATCAGTGTTTATAAACATAGCTCTACAATCATACGCAAGTGAAATGGGATTTTGAAAGGGCACCGAGCAACTACCACTACAGAAACCCGAATCAAAGTATAGCCTACCCATCAGAAATCAGTGTCCGCGGGAAACTATGTTATGGTGGACACTTATATAGCCTATGTGAATCACGGAGGATTATTACGAACGTATTACCGTTCATCGTGGACAGCATAATTATTGTGAGAACTAGAAGGGGAGAAAAACTTTCACCGAAGTGAAACCCCTCGCCAAGCTAAGGGAGGTCCCGACGTGTGACAGGAAAATTGAGAAATACCGTGTAACATTAACATTAACATGAACTCAAAATTTACTCGACATACTACTGGATTCTAAAGCTGTAGATTTAGTGAACGTATTGGCTAGTTAACGAAACAAAAATAACAACGGACTGGGGCACAGGCAGTACAAATTTAGTTTCTGAAAACCTTTTGTAACGCGTGATCGAAAATTTCTGCCTATGCGATAAACAACTTAACGGGGGGGGGGGGAGCATAAACTGTGCTGACAACCGTAAACATATGGCCACGAACTGTGAATAAAAATATTCGACCGTGAATGCACGAAGTCACTTCCTACTTGGTCGTAGAACAAAAATATTACAGACAGGAGTCGACGTCGTATTTTCTTTCCCGCAATCCGCCATGAAACCGAAAACATTTGGGTACAGTTTTATATTCATAAACAATTCTGAGAAACGGTTACGACCTGTTTAACGCGTCCTTTTGTTATACAAACGACGAAATAATCTCAAATCCCGGACTTCTAAAAGCCACATTCGAGACGCACTATCGCTAACTCGTGTATACCCTTGTGATCAACAGCACGGTATTAGTCTACACAGTTCAGATCAACGTTGAGACAAACACACTTTAAAATTCACGGTGTTTATTCAACGCCATGGTGCAGGAACTACCAGGTTTGTTCAAGTCTTCTAACAAATTCTGCAAAGAAACGAGAATTTAGTACGACCGGTTACTCCTACCGTGCCACTGGAATATACAAGAGGAGAAAGCTGGGGGACGAATGTGACACTGGAACACGAGATAGCAGCCGTATTTGACGTGGTGACTACCACAACCTGACGATAAACCGCCGAGAGATTCGTTTTAGAAGCACCCACATCTTGATTTATGAAGTCCGATTGGCAAAGCAGTCGGCCTTACGAGATAGGAACAAAACGTCGTGTGTGTAAATGCTTACCGATCCGATGAGAATTTTAGTCATGTAACCCGCATTTCCAATTTACTTTCGTAAGCACGGCTGCCTTTCGAACGAATTAGGTTTGTAAAATGAAAGTTAACACAATCGTTGGATAACTGCCTACTGTGGACATACAAAACGGGTTATGTGACACCGGAAAGGATAGTCTCTCTTGATCATTTGCCATTAGAGTAATACGATCGTTAAAACCATAGGCCTACACTTGTTTAAAAGCGTTAACGTCGCGCTGCCTTACGTAATGAAAAGACCGAGTGGGTCGAGAGTACAGAGTACAACAGCGGTAAACGCACGCAAGTTGAAACTGGAAAAGCTATTATTATCAATGATATCGCGTATAAAAAATTATTATTGTTAAATTGTTGTTATTGACAAATTGAACACAAGTCTATTGGCAACCGTCCGATAGTTAACTACAGTTGAAACAACGTAAGGAAAACTCTACGATGTTTCATTATTTGATTGTTGACAAAATTACCAGATCAAATTTATAACGGCCATTTCTTCAAACGACGTGCCCGCCTAGTGTGTAGTAAAACGCAATATACAATTAAAAACCGTGTCGAGTATCTAATCAAACGCTGAAATTAGACATTGGTTTGTGTTCAAAACGTCACTCAAACGAATTTATTTGATACGGGAATCATATACGCACTATCATAGTATACATAATGTATGACGGGCCACTCGTACCTACTAGACCGGTTTCCACGGTATGAAGTACGAAAACAAGTGCACTGCAAACAAAAGGATAAAACCCATTGGGAAGGAGGGAAAACAGAAGGAGGGTGGTTTTGTGTACGCAAACAGGTACAAAACGCCGCCCGCTGTCAAGAAGACATATTTGTTTTCTTTCGTATGGACTACTAACATTGTTATTTCGCCAGTATACTCTATTACTCAATTCAAATATTATTTATTTATCTTTCGCCGGAAAGTAAATAGTGGAATAGTTACTTGAAACATGCTCTATCAACGTAAGGAAATTTCCATAAAACGATAAAACTACAGCCTTAAAAATCATTTTGAAGATACAATCCGGACAGATAAAACGAATAGGTATTACCGCTTTCCCTCCTTTCCGAAAACACGAAATTTTATAGTATATCGCTAAAACCTTCCATTAGAAAACTGTAAAATTTACGCCTAATCGTTACATGCGTGTCATTTTAAAATTAGCGCCTGAAGAGTTTACTTGTCACATACAGCAATGATACGCAAATAATCTTTGCAGCGTAGTAGAATAACAGAACTTACCTTTACCAGCAATTTCCAAAAATCGTAAATCGTCAGGTTTGTCATAACTGCTGTCGAAATTTTATTTACGGAATCCCCAGTTTGGCACAAGAATATCACTGATAAAAAACAATTTATCACTTGACAACACCAATATACAATATAGACCTCTCACTTAACTTCAGTAGGTCTGTACAAAATTTTTCAGGTGGGCACTTCTGGCTTAGGAACGAAGTTTACGGACAGGACGGCAGTTGATGTACAAAGTTTTAATAAACTACATTTAGATTAACCAAACCGTGATTAATATAACTTTGGATCACTTAGCAAATACTTTTCTAGCCCAAGCGCACAACTCAACTACTGCTAGCCTACTGCCTCACTTGATTTAGTGGCTCCCCACTTAGGAAATGCTCAGCGGGCGCTGGAAAGGGGCGTGGTGCATTTCATTCCATTTCACCAACCACAACGCTCCGTTATCAGGATTCCTCTGACATAGGGGAACCTAGGTCATCCCCACTATTCCAAACGTTTGATTCTGTCACTCTCTCTTCAAGGACTATGCAACTTTTGATTTCGTTTGAGACAAGTTGTACAGTGGTCATGGCCTGATGATCGTAATAACTAGGTGAATACGATTTAAGTAAACAAACCCATAAAAATACAGGTGGCCCATAAGTCAGTTGGAAAAATTGCAAATAGCACTTTTATTGTAAAGGTGCAGCACTGATACAGATAAAGATAACGCATACACATAGTTAATAGCATAGTTATCATGACCTACAAGAAATGCTCAAAGTGGCCTCCATCCTTTTCTATGCAAATTTGACATCTTCGAAGCACTGAAGCACAAATTATGTCCGAAATATTCAGGGACTATAGGCCTAGGTGTTCAAATTCAGATTGAATGCCTTCCTTCAATTGTTCCACATCACGAAACTTCACGGAGTACACTGCATTTTTTAGTATACCCCACACCGAGAAGTCCATCGGGGTAAGATCAGGAGAACGTGGAGGCCATTCAACACGACCCCGTCTGCAAATCCATTCGGGTTAAAACAAAAATTACAAACAAAAAAGTGAAACAAAACAAAAAGAATTAAAAGCACTTGTGCGCCGCTAGAAGGTGCGCATGTGTGCGTGCGTCAAATGTATGTGTGTAGTGGTGTGCCAATCACTCCTTCACACCGCTTCTGTACGAGTAGGGACTGGCGGGAATGTTGGTGGGGGGGCTTACGGAGTTTGTAGTAAAAACATTCCACTTAATAACCTCGTTGAAACGTAAAATACAGGGCTAGAAATGTCTAATGAACTGTATTTTAATCATGAATTAAAGACGTTTTTAACAAACTTTCCTAATTTTTAAAATCTTTTTTCAATTAATTTACATTGAGAGTTAAATAAAAAAATACACGAATTTGAATTAGGCCTAAAAATTTAGGATTTATCGTTTTTATTACGTAAGAACTCAGAGGTTAAGCATCGGAAAAACATTCCTTGTAGACAAATGGTAGTCCACCTTCTTTGTTACCATACATCAAAAATTGAGGTTCCTAAGAATAATATTAACGACGTTATTAATTTTTTCCAAACGTACTGTTAACTCCGTTATTAATCATTTTTTTCATTGAGTTTTTTCACAATAAGCATAACAAAATTGTATTCATCAATACAAAGTGGTATGTAACCTTCAAATATTAAGAAATATAACCGCAATCAGTTAATATAGGAAAATTAGTACTAACATCGCTCAACGGCGCGCGATCGAGTCAAGGTACAGTAACAGCCCAAAGAAAGTGGTGCATACGCTCACGGCTCACACATTGACACAGCCAACTTGCTACGAGTCACCAACCTCTCATAAGTATAGGCCTATACAGAGATTTTAGTTATTTGTCTACTTATTTAATCTAATCTGTCTACCTGGAGATCAGTCAAAAACTTACATCTGACCAGACTTTTGTGGTTTAGTTGTAGCCTACTACATGCTTTTTATAACAGATGGAGTGTCTTGAATGATTGTTTATCACTCTTTTGCGGTACGGTATTTATTGTTTTCTTGTTAATAAACTGTTTTTGTGTTGTGATCAGCTTTAATAATACTAATTGAAGTGCAATGTAATTACTGGGAATTTGTTAATGCCATTCAAATTTCTCAACAACTAATTATTTAACTATGAACAAAACTACACACTTAACTAACTAACACTAACTAACACTTAACTACACACATTTAACTTATTACAGTTTAAAACTACCGAGCAAAGCTCGGTCTACCAGATATTGCATAATTATAACAGTATTTTACTGTTATAATGTATTGAAATGTAAAAACAATTAGTAAATTACTTGTTATTAGCATTGACAAATAAATAATAAAGACAGTACGGTACTTACAAGTATTGTAGTGTTCTTCAGCTTTTATGGAATCCGCTCATAAAGTATGTGTATAAATCATAAAAATACTACACTATTAAAACACTCTATAAAAAACACTTATTAAAACACTTATAGCTGTGAGTTAGTAGTCTTCAAACGAAAGTTCTCTGATACCCTCCATTGGATCGTCATCACTATTATTATCTTCTGAACAATTATCATCCTCGGAGCTACTGCTATCTCCCACGGATATAATCATTTCCTCCACAGCTTCTTCCATTAGTCCTTCGTTATTCCATGCATCGATAATAACTTTTTTGGTGTGGTCCACTACTTGCTTCCATCTCTCAGCAGTAATGCGATTAAATCCGTGTTTAGTCAGCCGTTCAACTTCTTTTAAAGTAAACATTTTGTTGTTTTCGGCAACATGTAACCTGAGCCCATATAACCTCAATGGCGTTAAGATGGCAATGGTAAGGTGGTAGCCTTATCACTTTGTAACCTCTGCTCTCTATCAATTCATGAACAAAATACCTTTTGTTATGGGGCTTGTGCCATTTCACTAATTCCAAAAGTTCTGATTTTTTCAAGTCGGTTGTAGATTGAATATTTTTCCTATCCAGCCATGCAAGTATGTCAGCTTTTTTATCTTTGCTTGTGGGAGCTTTATCAATTTGCTTAGAATGGTAGGGAGCATTGTCCATGACTATTACTGCAGGCTCTTCTAGGTTATTTAGCAAAGTTTCAGAACACCAACCGAAGAATTTGTCGTGATCCATATCTTCATGGTAGTCACCGGTTTTTTTTTCGACTTAAATAGTAGAAGGGAATTTGGAACAAACCCCTTTGAAGAACCTGCATGACATACTATTAATCGTTCACCTTTCCCTATAGGTGTTGACATTATCCCCTGAAGTGACTCATCAGTCCATCCTTGTTTCAAACAATGCCCACCATTGATCCAGGTCTCATCGAGCCAAATTATAGTATTGAAATTTTCATCTTTGATTTAGCGAAGAAAACGACACCTCCAGGCAGCGAGATCGCTTCTCTCCATAATCACTTTTCTGCCCGAAAATTTTCTCCACGTAAATCCTAAATCTTTTAGCACGTTTCTAAGCGAACACAGACTGCCATTAAACTGCTCTTAATTTTCCAACGATGATAAGAGTTTTTTCAAAGTGGGATATTCTTTTTATGTTATAAGTTATTGATATACATGTCTTTCTATAGCGTCTTCCTGAAAAGTGTCAAGTTTTGTCACAGTTTTCTCCTGTTTCCTCTGTTTGCCCGGAGTTGAAAGTTGGCTACTACTGTCATCTTGTATTTCTTTCAATTCTTTTTCCTTGCAAAATCGCACAACTGTATTTTTATGTATTTTCAGAGCGTCTGTAGTTCGCTGTATTGCATTATTAACCGGAATCAAAGGACCTTTGTTCGCCTTTCCTCTATCAAAATATTCCCGCACTTTGCACACAATTTCTCTTGACTGTCCTTTCATAGGTACGCCTCGGCCCGAAGTTTGTCTTTCCTTTGGAGTTCGAGTCCTAGGTCTTCCCCTATGTTTCCTTGGTTCAGCCTCGTCACGTTGCTCCTTGCTCAGCCACCGAAGTATATTCACACAAAATAACTTAAAAACACGTCAATTTATAATGAAAGCACAAGAAACTTACACTTAAAATCAAGATAACCAACAACCGAACATCACTCATCCACCACATCAACTAAACTGAAAGCTGAAAGTTTCCCTTACCCTTAGTATGCGTATAACGGTTCAGGTTTCCTGGAAGCGAATGCTATTTGTGGACATAAAGGAGAGGCCGAGACGCTGGGGTTGACGGTAGCGCGCGCGAATAAAATGGGTCCACTAGTTTCTGACTGTACTTCCGCCGCAGAGCGCCGCACACTGCTCACTGTAAAATTCACATTATATATTAATCCATTGTAGTATTCCTATCACGTACAAGGTGGAAGTTGTATATGTCTTCTACACTTAGTTATCTAAAGAGAGCGTCACGCAAATCTCATTCATGTACAACTTTTAACAACTGAGTTAACAGGACATTAGAAAAAATTAATGACGTCGTTAATTTTAATCGTAGGAGTCTCAATTTTTGATATATTGTATTAAAGAAGGTGGACTACCATTTTCCTACAAACAATGTTTTTCCGATGCTTAACCTCTAAGTTCTTACGTGATAAAAATGATAAACCCTAAATTTTTAATTCAAATTCGTGTATTTTTTTTATTTAACTCTCAGTGTTAATTAATTGAAAAAATATTTAAAAAGTTAGAAAAGTTTGTTAAAAACGTCTTAGTTGACGATTAAAATACAGTTCATTAGACATTTCTAGCCCTGTATTTTACGTTTCCACGAGGTTATTAAATGGAATGTTTTTACTACAAATTCGGTCGCCGCGCGGCCGCTCCGTCAGTCACTTTCTTTCGTTAATCAGGGTATAGGGAACGCTGCGAAAGTTACTTGTAGACAAATACTTGAAAAGACCCATCCATTCATGGAACGTTGCATTCAAAAAGTCTCTCACAATCAGTCCATAGTGAGGGGGGTGCCCCATCTTTTTGCCATATTAACTTTTCTCCAATTGGCTGCAGGTGTTCAAAAAGCGAACTGTTTTCTAGTTCCATCAACACTTCGTGAAGCATTTGTAGGTAACTTTCAGCATTCACTGTACCATTAAAAAAGTAGGGTCCGATGATCCCTGCCCAAACAGTAACCCCCGGAGCGTTTAACTCTGTCTCTTATCACCACATGTGGATTCGCAGTATCCCAGTAAACACAGTTGTGCCTATTCACTGTACCATTCAGCTTAAAAGTAGCCTCGTCACTCCAAAGAATGGTTTTGTAAAATTGTGGATCGGCTTCTTGTCGTATTGCGTACCATTCGCAGAATTCTGTACGCCTATCAGGATCATCTTCATTTAGGCCTTGGAGTAAAGTGGGCTTATATGGTCTCAACTTCAACGTTTTCTGCATCCTTTGCAGGCTTGTTCGAGGTATTCCTTACTCATTAGACGCTTTTCGTGTTGATTTCTTTAGTGACTGCACAAAACTTTGCGCAACGATATTTAAATTCTCTTCTGTTGTAACTGTTTATGGCCTACCTGATCGAGGAAGTTCCGCTACCATTCCAGTCTGTTCAAATCTCTTATTCAGTTACGAATACCTTCTCTAGATGGAGGTGCGATGTTTGGAAAACGTTCCGCAAATAGGCTAACTCAACAACATCACTGTAATTATGGTCCTGTTTCCATCACATCTGCAGTACAAAAACACGCTGCTCTCTAGATAGTTTTCTATTCATTTTCTCGCACACAACACGAACAACAAACAACAAACAAGCGCTAACAACAGCATAGGCTACACATCAACAATATATCTAATACTACAGTATTAGATATATGACATCAACATCAACCTAACCTCAAATCTCAACTGAATTATGGGATCTACTGCTCTAGTCAAGTCAAGTAACTAATGCTAGTCAATCGAGCGTCTACATACTGCTAGTGCCAGCTGACTTATGGGTCACTCGGTATAATAAACTAATTCGTTAAGCTCGGTTTGGCTTCGTTACATGAAACAAATTATATTGACCATTCTGCGTATCTAGTGACCTCTGTTCTCTCAGATTATGAATGTTTTATTAGACTATCTATGGTACAATAATATTCAGAACCAGCAGTTTATTCATATGTTTTTATTTGCATTCTCTGAGCTGTACACGATAACAGACTACACCAGCATCGTGTACACGCCGGTACTAGTCTGGAAGCTTGATCTTGACGACAGCTGGCAAGGACAACAGCTAATAATCAACTTTAAAATATCGTGCCGTTACTCTATAGGTGACTATTTGCATACCGGAACATAGTCTATTTTAATAGTTTGCGCTCATCTATAACAAATCTTTGGTATACTTAAATTTATACATTTTTTGAGAAGTAGTTGAATACTAAAGCTGTAAATGATTAATGTAATTGTAAATTTCTTCAAAAAGCCATCGAATTAGTACGCGAGCGTAAGCAATTTTGGTCCAGCGCGGAACTTTTTTCCAAACCGATGACCTATACTTATTTGCTTAACCGTTTTCTGAACGTCCAAGTAAAATTTTAAGGTCACAATCTGAGAAAGTGTTGAGGAAAAGTTTCGAGATATCAAGGATGTAAGCAGAGCGTAGCGGAGCATTAACAGAAAAAACGGGAGCTGTGTTGTGCTTATGTATGATTGGTGGAGTGGGGTGTGTAAGCTTGTATGTTATAATATTAAACACACACACACACACACACACACACACACACACACACACACACACACACACACACACACACATTGTTTTCTTATACGCATATTTCGTTGAATCAGTATTGTTTAAAATTGTAAAACAAAATTTATAATAAACAACGTTGACGACACTGAACAATTATGAGTCAACGAAATATGCGTTGAAATAAGAATATATAATAAATACGAAAAAATTCATATTGTTTTTTCGTTGTTTAATATTTCAAATATGCAAATACTCTGAATGAAAACATGAGCTCTCTCTCTCTCTCTCTCTCACACACACACACACACACACACACACACACACACACACACACACACACACACACACACACACACACACACACACACACACACACACACACACACACACACACACACACACACAACTTGAAGAATAGGTCAATCTATTGCATACTGAAAATGTAAAACACGTTTTGAAATAAAGTAAATACAAACTAATATCCTAAACATCGTAAATATAACTTACCATAATGTCCAGGACACCCAGTAGGCCTACTTTGTTTTTATGAGCTTCTTTTGTTTCCTCTAAACACTCGATTTCCTTGCACTATTTTTCGTAAAAAATGCATTAAAGTAAACACTGCATATAAGTTATTTACATATAACGATGTCTAAATACACGTTTGTTGTAAGAGTTACAGTGTAAATTAATACAGTAAATAAAATTGCAAATATTTTAATTAACGCACTACTAAAATGCACTATCTAAATTATTACGACTGATGTCTACTGAACTCCCATTCAGTCAGGAAACATTTCGATACCGCACATATCTGCGTCGGAACCTGTTTCCGGCTCACAATCACTGTCACTCTCACTATCTAATGAAATCACAAACCTATCGGTTTATTTGTCAATAATTATGTCTCTTTCACAGTATTCCCTCTCTAATCTTTTAACTTTATCACACAGAGGTTTCCAGTCATCTTCGGACAGTTCAGCAAATTTTCGTTCACACAGGGCAATTACATAATTCATTTTAAATGTAGTAGCCTATTGTATTTTGCAACATGCTCTTTTATGATAGACCATATAATCTCGATCGAGTTTAAATCGGGATTATATGGCGGAAGTCGCAGTGTCGTATGACCATGTGCTTTCAGTAGCTCGTCAACTACGTACGTTTTCTTGTTACTCTGGTAGTTTTTTATAAGCGTTACAAGTTCAGAATTCAATATATTTGTCGACAATGGGGCACTGTTATCCTATAAGCTTAACCATTTTATCATAACCTCCTTTTCGGAATTCGAGGTGGGTGCCTTATTTATCTCCACATTGTGATAGGCTGCATTATCCATTACAACACACATTCAGGAGGTTGGTTGGGAAGAAGTTTCTCTTGCAACCCTTTGATGTAATTGTCTTTATTCATTTAGTCATGGTAATCGCGACAATTTCTTCCAGCCTTCCATAGGCTATTAAAAGATAATTTGGTATACAACCCATTTCGCCTCCAGCGTTGATAATTATCAGCTTTTCGCCTTTATATACTGGCCGGTGTATATACATTTTGCACTGTCGTCTCTCCACGATTTAGATGACACATGACTAATGAGAATATATGATTGAGATACATAAACAATTGGTCTTTTCTCTTCCCTGTGCTTAATGAGACATTTTAAATAGTGAATACGCTTTTGGCGTAAGTCATTCTTTTCAGTAAGAACTTTCCTATTACTTGGGTAAGCTTTCCACTTAAAACCTAGCGATTTCAAAATGACTCTTAAACTACGGTCGCTTCCTTTAAAATTAATCTTTTCTTCAATTTTTTTTTAATTATATCTGCGGTTGGAAGTCTCCGTTCAGCCACATACACTTCATGAACGGTTCTACGAACAACGCATTTATCGAAATCGGAATAAAACTGAGAATCTACAGGCCTACTAAAAGACAAATTGGTACCTAGCAGAAGGGGACCGTATTTTCCGGCTAAATGAAGATCGAGAATATGTAAGAAATCTATATATAGGCCTACTGTACGACGCATATTAACGACTAAAAAGCAAGAAATCAGAACATTGCTATTCCTAGGAAGTGTGGAAGTCGAGCGTAAGAACGTAACCTGGAAGGCAATTCTGACTTGCGTGAATCTCCTGTTAGAATAAAACATGAGAGTAAACTCATGTCTACAAAGTGATAGTTTCATAAAATTCACAATTTTTTGTGCACAGGGATAGACGGTGGCGACCAGCAGAGGAGTGGACTGAACGGGAATATTAAGTAACGTAAGATCAGGTTTAAGAACGGTTGTACCTTATAATATAGCAAAAACTATCGCTATGTGCGAGACTACCGGCCTTTGAAACAAAACAAACGCGCTTGTACATTACTGGCTTTGGTCGAACTAAAGGCGTTGATTTATTTACAAACGTACAGGTATCGTCACCAAAATTATTGTGAAGGTCAAGTCCACGTTGTACGCATGCACATGAACTATACGCTTTTGACTGGGAAACAACAAACGAACGCTCCGACAGTAAAACGTTGATAAATAACGTAGGATATCAAACGGTGGATAATATGTAGCCTAAAGTACACTGTTTCTTGTTTATTGCGTCAGTAGTGAACGATGATCGGTTACAGTGGATGGATTAGAAATAATACTACGTTCTGAGCGGAAGAGATGCATTGCCTTTAGCGATACACAACTTTGTTCGGCTAGAAACAAAAGGGGTTTTCAGGCGTTCTCAGATTGGTTATAGGCCTATGTCCCGAATTTTTATACCTACTACAACTCTGTTCACTGCGTTTCACATCAGATAAAATTCCAGATCGATTATGCATCTACCTATTTAATGAACATATCAGCGATCTTATGGATACGTATGTGTAACTGAATTTGTACGTAAGTACTGAACGACACCTGATCCTGGCCCATTAATTTTAACTGGATTCTTCAATAATCACCCTGTGCACAGGTTGTACATATCGACCTCTACAGTGACTATGTTGCTGAATCGACCTATGTGGTATGTTTCTTCCAGGTCTTGCTCACAAAACATAATCGTTGTGTAATTCTTTTAATCAACGATAAATGAAGAAGTTGTGTTAGTGGTTGAAATCACAATCAGAATGATCAATATTGCACACCACTAATAAAAATTATTCCGATTAGCGCTTTCAAGCTTCACAGCTCATCGTCAGATCAGGAATAGACAGGAAATATGTAAAACCCAACCCTTCACCCCTCTACCCCACCCTGCTCACCCTCAAAAAACTAAAAATTAATGACCTCTAGTAAATTCCTTGTGTTTCAGTGTGTGTGTGTGTGTGTGTGTGTGTGTGCATCCTTTTAAACTACCCTCTTCCTCTCCACACACGTGGGTCAGTCACACAACCTTATTTTAAAACAACCAATTAGTACTATGAAATATAATTCTTAATCTTATCTATCTGTCCTCTCTCATTTACTTCTTAATCATGTTATAAAATATTTCTTCATTATCAAATTTAATTTTAATATTAATTAAATTGTCTAACCCTTTTTCTCTTTCTTTCAATATTTCTAACTCCTCTCTAAGCTTCCTTTCAACTGTGTTATTTACTACTTTTACAATTTCGTATTCTTCCAAAGGATTAACAAACTTGTGGTTGTTTTCTATGAAATGTCTTGCATATACCGAATTGGTTGTTCTATTACCTTCTCCACGTTTGTGGTCAGACAACCTACATACGAATTTTCGTCCTGTCTCCCCTAGGTACACTTTGTTGCAGTCTTTACATTTTAATTTATAAATTCCGCTATTCTGTAATACTGGAATTTTTTCTATATTCTTATTCCTTATCTTATCAAATACCGTTTCACTTTTTTTAATAGCTATATCTACTCCATATTTATTAAAACATTTTATAATTTTTCTAGTATGTGAACCTATGTATGTCAATGACCCTGCAAAATTCTTTTGTTCTGGTTCTATTTTAGCTTTTTGTATGTTGACCCTTTTCGTAACTTTATCCACTATGTTGGTGCTATAATTATTATTCCTTACAATTCCCTTTATCGTTTTTAACTCCCTATCTTTTGATTCGGTCTCTTTTAAACACTTCTGAGCTCTGTAACAAAAGGAATTGATTGCCGCCATTTTATATCTGTATGGGTGGTAAGACTCTCTTGGTATAATTATATCAGAATACGACTCTTTCCTAAATATCCCAAACTGTAGTTTCTCATTATCTTTAATTTCTATGTTTATATCTAAGTAATTTATTTGCTTACCTCCTATCTCTTCCTTAAATTGTAAGTTTTTATCCTTATTATTTACCTCCTTTATAAACTCATGCACTTCTTCTATGCTTCCTTCCCAAATTACTAATACATCATCAACGTATCTAGACCATAATTTTATATTGTCTTTATACTTAGTGGAAGTTATTAATTGCTTTTCAAAATCATTCATGTATATTTCAGCAAGAATAGGGGATAATGAAGACCCCATAGGTAAACCTTTTTTCTGTATATAAAACTTGTTATTAAACCTAAAATAGTTCTGATTTACTTTAGTTCAGATAATGAGAAACTACAGTTTGGGATAGTTAGGAAAGAGTCGTATTCTGATATAATTATACCAAGAGAGTCTTACCACCCATACAGATATAAAATGGCGGCAATCAATTCCTTTTGTTACAGAGCTCAGAAGTGTTTAAAAGAGACCGAATCAAAAGATAGGGAGTTAAAAACGATAAAGGGAATTGTAAGGAATAATAATTATAGCACCAACATAGTGGATAAAGTTATGAAAAGGGTCAACATACAAAAAGCTAAAATAGAACCAGAACAAAAGAATTATGCAGGGTCATTGACATACATAGGTTCACATACTAGAAAAATTATAAAATGTTTTAATAAATATGGAGTAGGTATAGCTATTAAAAAATGTGAAACGGTATTTGATAAGATAAGGAATAAGAATATAGAAAAAATTCCAGTATTACAGAAAAGCGAATTTATAAATTAAAATGTAAAGACTGCAACAAAGTGCACCTAGGGGAGACAGGACGAAAATTCGTATGCAGGTTGTCTGACCACAAACGTGGAGAAGGTAATAGAACAACCAATTCGGTATATGCAAGACATTTCATAGAAGACAACCACAAGTTTGTTAATCCTTTGGAAGAATACGAAATTGTAAAAGTAGTAAATAACACAGTTGAAATGAAGCTTAGAGAGGAGTTAGAAATATTGAAAGAAAGAGAAAAAGGGTTAGACAATTTAATTAATATTAAAATTAAATTTGATAATGAAGAAATATTTTATAACATGATTAAGAAGTAAATGAGAGAGGGCAGATAGATAAGATTAAGAATTATATTTCATAGTACTAATTGGTTGTTTTAAAATAAGGTTGTGTGACTGACCCACGTGTGTGGAGAGGAAGAAGGTAGTTTAAAAGGATCCACACACACACACACACACACACACACACACACACACACACACACACACACACACACACACACACACACACACACACACACACACACACACACACACACACACACACACACACACACACACACACACACACACACACACACACACACACACACACACACACACACACACACACACACACACACACACACACACACACACACACACACACACACACACACACACACACACACACACACACACACTGAAACACAAGGAATTTACTAGAAAAATATGTAAATGTACAGATGGTGAGACAGAGTTTAGGGGGTGGGGAAGGGTCATTAATTTTTAGTTTGTTGTGGGTGAGCAGGGTGGGGGAGAGGGGTGAAGGGTTGGGTTTTACATATTTCCTGTCTATTCCTGATCTGACGATGAGCTGTGGAGCTTGAAAGCGCTAATCGGAATAATTTTTATTAGTGGTGTGCAATATTGATCATTCTGATTGTGATTTCAACCACTAACACAAATTTCTTCATTAAACGTCTGTTAAGATGTGCAATCGACTACAGGTAATGGACAACAACAATGAGGTAATAAACGACAACAATAAGGTAAGTAAAGTTTTTAAATATCTTAAGTTAAAAGTTAAATTGAAGAGGGTTTTAAGTAAAATATGGTTTAATAAACAATGTCTGGATAATAATGTCATCCCAAAGTACGCTCAAGTTAAAATTAAAAATAAGAACAGTGTAGACAAAAAAGTAAAAGAACAAAGCGAGAAGTTGTGGATAAAACTGGAAATAAGGTCACTCTATGGCTTAATCAATAGATATAATAGGGAATTATATGACAGACACATAGAATTATTAAGAATATACTCGTATGTAGAGTTAGAAGAAATATTATATAATTTTGGTTTGGGGTACGTAGAAAACGAATTGGAAAATAAAAAAAAAAAATGGTAGATAAGTTAAATAAATTAATAAGAAAGAACGAAGTAAAAAAGGAACACCTCTCTAAGAATAACTATGAAAAAAGAGTAATAAACCTTACAGAGGTAAATTTCAATACGGAAGAAAAAGAAATGTTAGCGAAAGGCTTAAAATACGCACCGCCACCAGAATTAAATCAAGAAAAAACGATTATTGAATGCGAAAGCATAACACAAAAACTAGGAAATGAAAATGATAAAAAAAAAGAATAAGATGGGAAGTAGGGAATGTAGTAGATAAAATATTTAAGAAAAGTTTGTATAATTCATAGAATGAACAAAAAATCAAATCAACTGTAACTAAACTAAATAATAAAATAAAGAAGAATGATATTATAGTTACGAAGGCGGGTAAAGGAAATACAATGGTACTAATGAGAAAGGAAGAATACATAAAGAAAACGGAAGAATTTATAAGGGAAGGACCATACGAGGAAATAAAGTATGATTATACAAGTAAGTACCAGTCAAGGATAATACAAATGATGAAACAGATAAAATTTATAGAAGAAAATAAGAAAAAGTATTTATTGGAAAGTAATCCAACAGCACCAACTTTTGAAAGTCAGGTTAAGATACATAAAGAAGGAAAACCAATTAGACCGATTGTTTCTTTTATTAATGCACCTATTTATAAATTATCAAAGGAAGTTAGCAGAGTACTGAAAGAGAAATATGAATTTGGGACAAAATACAACATAGAGAATAATATAAAATTGATAGAAAAATTAGAAAATATTAGCATTAATGTAAATACAAAATTGATATCACTGGATGTTAAGGACATGTTTACTAATATCACAGTAAATAAAGTTATTAAGTTAATAAACGATAATAATATGGGAGAATACAGGTATAAAAAGCAGTTGATGAAAGTAATTAAAGAATGTGTAAATCAGAACTATTTTAGGTTTAATAACAAGTTTTATATACAGAAAAAAGGTTTACCTATGGGGTCTTCATTATCCCCTATTCTTGCTGAAATATACATGAATGATTTTGAAAAGCAATTAATAACTTCCACTAAGTATAAAGACAATATAAAATTATGGTCTAGATACGTTGATAATGTATTAGTAATTTGGGAAGGAAGCATAGAAGAAGTGCATGAGTTTACAAAGGAGGTAAATAATAAGGATAAAAACTTACAATATAAGGAAGAGATAGGAGGTAAGCAAATAAATTACTTAGATTTAAACATAGAAATTAAAGATAATGAGAAACTACAGTTTGGGATATTTAGGAAAGAGTCGTATTCTGATATAATTATACCAAGAGAGTCTTACCACCCATACAGATATAAAATGGCGGCAATCAATTCCTTTTGTTACAGAGCTCAGAAGTGTTTAAAAGAGACCGAATCAAAAGATAGGGAGTTAAAAACGATAAAGGGAATTGTAAGGAATAATAATTATAGCACCAACATAGTGGATAAAGTTATGAAAAGGGTCAACATACAAAAAGCTAAAATAGAACCAGAACAAAAGAATTATGCAGGGTCATTGACATACATAGGTTCACATACTAGAAAAATTATAAAATGTTTTAATAAATATGGAGTAGGTATAGCTATTAAAAAATGTGAAACGGTATTTGATAAGATAAGGAATAAGAATATAGAAAAAATTCCAGTATTACAGAAAAGCGGAATTTATAAATTAAAATGTAAAGACTGCAACAAAGTGCACCTAGGGGAGACAGGACGAAAATTCGTATGCAGGTTGTCTGACCACAAACGTGGAGAAGGTAATAGAACAACCAATTCGGTATATGCAAGACATTTCATAGAAGACAACCACAAGTTTGTTAATCCTTTGGAAGAATACGAAATTGTAAAAGTAGTAAATAACACAGTTGAAATGAAGCTTAGAGAGGAGTTAGAAATATTGAAAGAAAGAGAAAAAGGGTTAGACAATTTAATTAATATTAAAATTAAATTTGATAATGAAGAAATATTTTATAACATGATTAAGAAGTAAATGAGAGAGGACAGATAGATAAGATTAAGAATTATATTTCATAGTACTAATTGGTTGTTTTAAAATAAGGGTGTGTGACTGACCCACGTGTGTGGAGAGGAAGAGGGTAGTTTAAAAGGATGCACACACACACACACACACACACACACACACACACACACACACACACACACACACACACACACACACACACTGAAACACAAGGAATTTACTAGAAAAATATGTAACTGTACAGATGGTGAGACAGAGTTTTGGGGGTGGGGAAGGGGTCATTAATTTTTAGTTTGTTGTGGGGGAGCAGGGTGGGGTAGAGGGGTGAAGGGTTGGGTTTTACGTATTTCCTGTCTATTCCTGATCTGACGATGAGCTGTGAAGCTTGAAAGCGCTAATCGGAATAATTTTTATTAGTGGTGTGCAATATTGATCATTCTGACAACGATAAATGTCAAAAATTGTTTTGAATAAATGTTACTGCGTCCTGCTCACTTCTGATTGACTGTACTAATTGAAAGAAGTTTTGTTTCATTGCGATAACCGGTTTAATAGCATTTGTTATTGGCAACAAGATGGCCGAGCTAACACAAACCAAATAATGTAAGACAAGTAACTGTCGAAAGTTCATTTCGCAAACTAACTGTCTGTGATTATATTGCACAGGCCTACCTTTCAGTTACGCACACGTTCTTGCGGTTTGTTGTGTAGTATAGGGAAGTTGGACTGGTGCTCTCCTATATAAGGCTCCGTTTCAGTATAGGCCTATAGGCTATCTTTCTAGTTGACTATTCGCTAAGCAAGAAAAAAAAAGAATCTGCTCCTTTGACAAGCTTAAATATTTTTAAGTAAAACAATGTGTAAGGAATGAAATTATCTGCTGATATAAAAGAACTGTCTCATGTCCCTTGCACCCGCGCGCGCGCACACAGCAACACGCATAGGCCTAAACACATTTATTCAAT
Source organism: Magicicada septendecula (assembly GCA_034769895.1). NCBI lineage: Eukaryota > Metazoa > Arthropoda > Insecta > Hemiptera > Cicadidae > Magicicada > Magicicada septendecula. Next base: position 210,755,808 of record CM068376.1, read on the forward strand.
TAACTGATATGGATAAGTGTAATAAATAACAGTAGTGGGTGAAATATAATAATAATAATTTAAATAATAGGCCTATATATATTTGAACATCGTTACAATCTCTATTCAGTTATAACATAACTTATTTTTATACATGTATTGCAACTATACCAATTCCAATATACATTCCATGATTATTGCATTTTAATTTTTTTTATAAATATAGTTAAGTGATTATTGTACAGTATTATCAGTATTTTAAATTGTAATAACTTATTCTATTAATTATGGGTCAAAGTATTATAAATATATCTAACTATTTAAGGAAAATAGTAAGGAATGTAATTACTTTGCTGATGTAAAACAAACCGCCTCACCTCCCTTGCGCGGGGCGCGCGCACACACACACGCACACACTTACGCACATTCATTCAATTAATTGATATGGATAAGTGTATTCAACACCAGTAGTAGGTAAAAATAGTAACAATAATAATAACTTGAGCTTGATACTCAATTAATTGATTTTGTGTTTGATTTTTCTCTATTGTCAGTACACAGGTCCTGAAGATAACGATAAACATAGTCGAAACGTCGACACAAATAATAAGTTATAAAATTTATGTTATACTTCTTGACTGATCCTCGTTAAACCTTCCACCGTAAACATTACTTAAATAGTTTGGTAATATAGGCCTACTGTGAGCATTTAGCGTTTCACCAGTATTCAGTATGGTTTAAATTTCGCTTAACTTTTTAAATTTGTTACTGTTTAAATCCAACGATTCCCTTTTCATATCATCTGAAATTCTTAGCCACTTTTTGCGTCATTTTCGTGTTAGGCTATTGGCTCCAGGGCGATGGTTGTGTCTTACGGTTTTGTGAGATGTTCAAGTTATCGTCCGTTCTTTGTTAGTCATACTTTAGATGACACTGGTTAGCTAATTATCAGAATGGTGTGACGTTTAAAAACGTTAAACGCTCATTGTAGGCTTACTAAAATTGCTGTTTATATTATAAAATTACCTTTAATTATATAGCGTTGTAATTTAGTATTCATAATTATTCAAAATTACACTTTTAAAATGTAATGTTTAATAACAAGTAACGTAAAGTAAAAAAATGTGTTTAATAACACGTAAAAATTGCAAATTGCGAATCTCTTGGGGTACAAAAGCGGAACGCACACATGCAGATAACTGAAATTTTCAATCAACATATGTAATATGAAAAGCGCTAGCAGAGGCCCAGTCCAGCCGCGCGACATCTAGTAACGAAATGTAGTACTCCCTCTGGCCAGATTTGAAAAAAAAAAAACGCTATGTCGATACCTGTTCGCAATTATAAAACATGTGGTGATACATTATTTAGCTCATTTTATTTACAATATTTTTAAAGAATGTATAGTTATCTTGTTCGCTATAACCATCCTCCATTATTGCAGCTATCTAAAAATTATCATAAAAATAAATAGTTTTTGTAGTAAAATTGTGTTGTCTTACAGTAGGACCAATATAGGACCATTACGTAAGAACAGTAGCTAGGCATTATGGCGCCCGGGGCAAGGAGATCGTCGGCCGCCTCGCTTTACAATTAAAAGGGGACAAAAGAGCAAAAACGAAGGCCCATCCAGTGAACAAAGTGCTTAGTAAATGCAGATGTGTAGATTTTTGTATAAAAGCACGTTCAGCAAACGTGTTAAGAATATTTGTTAAGTAAAAATTAAGAAATTACATATAGGCCTATATTATTACCGGTATTCAGTTTGTACACATTTATTAATAACAAATGTAGACTATAAAAAATGTAGTAAAATAAAAAATTTCGACATAAAGTTGTTCTAATAAACATGCAAATTACTTTTAGGTCTAAAGCGCATCGTCAAAACAATATCCTAAAGAAACATAAAGTTAAACAAAGAACTACATTAAAAATAATAAATTTAATAACTTACCATTACAGATTAATTGTTTTCATTAGGCCTACATACGACTGACCTCAGCAATCGCTAAGATTCAGTCCATCTCTCTCAAGCTTACTTGTAATAGCTTCTATGATCACTTCCGTTGTTTTCACTTCTAAAACGAATAAAATCTATGAAGGCTTCCTTGATATCAACATAATTACGTTTAATTTCAACAAATAATATAATCTGAGACATTTGACCTACATGTGCATATCTGGTGTTGTGTCAAATTTAGTACTAAAGTACTTCGCCTTGTTACATGCAGTAATAATATATTTGCTCACTTTTTCTCCTAACAGGCTTATTATTTCATTTTGAATGGCTGGCGAAAGATACGATATACACCCAGGTTTACGAGAGACTGAATCCAAATGAGATCTCATGACAAGGTCAAATTTAGCCAAGTATTTTAGCAAAACCAGAACGTTTACGGGATTTGAATAGGTTAGTAGTTGATTCTCGATGCCCTTTCAGTGCCAGATTTTATTATACAAGAGTTTGTACTGTGGAAATGACCCGTTAAAGAATTTCTTTCCATCAATCAGCTGCTTTACTCATTTATTCCTAAAGCATATCATCAATAAGTTCCCCTTTGTTTAAAGAATGTTCCAACTCCTTTCATTTCAAAAACGCAGAACGATGAGCAGGACTATTTTCATGATCCTGGATACGGGGATTTAACTTTCTCCATGACGAAACCCCATTTTCACTATTGATATGACTTCTTTGATAGTTTTTTTTGGGTGGAAATATAGTGGAACAAAATCAAAATAGAGATTTTTTAGTTGGAGAAAATACATCCAAGTTCGATTTTCCTATCATAATGAACAGTAATTACGATGCTTGAGTAGGTCTATAAATAGACTAATATTGTTTATCACGCGAGGTTTATGACAACGGACAAGGTGGCTGGTTATATTTCGTTTATGAAAGGAATAGTCATATCAAGTAAACAAGTTATTTGTATTTTTATAAACTGAAAACAATTTTTCATGTCTACGATCACTTAGCGCCCCTATGCCGCCTGGGGCGGCTGCCCCTTTGGCCCCCCTAGCAACGCCTCTGCTTAAGAAACGTTAAAATCATCTGTTTATCAGAGATACATAATTCAATAATGATGTTATTTTTATTGTATTTAAATTAATTATTAGTATCATCAGAGATTAATTATTTTAATGATACTTTTTATTTAAATACGCGGTGTCTCTTATACGCTACATGTTGTTTATTTAATAAATAGGGGAATGTTGCCATCATTGGACCACATAACAATTTTTAATTTTTTTTCATCACATTTTCAACTTAAATTTACCATTCAATATACAAATAGTCTCTCTATTACTTTCTGATTAACCGTGAGTATTTAGTTTTTTTTTAGATTTTTCAAATATGGTAGTAGGAACAAAAAACAAAATTTTAACAAACGGTCCATTGATGGCAACTGGTAGCTATGAATGGACCATCGAGTTTCCATCGATGGACCGATTACGAAAGTAAAGAAAAACTGTCTCTACATTGGTCTATTACGTTTTATTATAGGCCTACGTATCTGCTAGTCATGGTAAAACAAAACTAAAACATATAAAGTATGAAAAATTATCTCAAGAAGCCTGAGACTTAATTCGGGATGTCGCCGCATAAAATTGTAGTACCATTTTTTCCCAGCCGATCTTATTTGCTATCTTCTATCTTCTATTTGCTGAATCTGTGTTCGATGTTATTTTGTTCAGCGACTTGAAACGCGAGTTCTCGTAAGTCTTTGGCTGTAATTCCAAAAAACATTTCCTCTAATTTTAAAATGTTGTCTACTTATTCCTTCTCTACCTCAGGAGGCAGATCTCCTAAACTACCAATAATTTTCTTTCCCTCCACAGCAAAATTGTTTTTGCCTACTAAATGTCTCTTTAAAGTTGCTTTGGGCACTCCGTACTCTCGGCAAACTTCATTCAAAACCATGTCTCCGTTACGAAAGGCTACGATACCACGTTCCATTGTCTCGGTACTCCATTGTCCATATTTCACTCCTTTTGGCATTTTTCTGAAAAACGAAAATGTTAATTTATAGACAAGCTACTACAATATTTTGTGTATTTAGGGTTTTTTGCAATGATTACTATTTAAAATTAATAAATTTCATTTCAGCTTTTAAATACAATCAAATGTCTGTCTACTCTTCAACCTGAGTGCCATACAACGACCATGTTAACAGTAGGAACCTAACGCCCTTGTGACTAAAAGTGTAAGGCTATGATTTTATTTGTGTTATCATAGTACAGGGAGACTCAATATGTTTGTATTGAAATGTTTTTATTTTCAAGTTGCTACCAATTGTTGCTATAAACTTATTTTCAAATGACTACAATATTCGGACTAGAATATAATGATGTAAATTTTTCATAATAGTCTACAGAGTTTAAATGTTTATATGTAGTTGTAGGTTATACTGTAGGCTAATAGTTAGGCTATTTGTTAAAAAAAAAAATAGCGCTTACCCTACATTGAACACAGTGTATATTTGTGTATTATAACACGTTTTTCTAGACACTAACGCAGCTACCAACTCACACACAATAATACGCTATTTCCTCGCATCTCCTACATTCTTAGCGTTATAAAAATTAATATTTGCAATTTAACAGGTTGTTAATTGTACTGTAAACCGTAGATTATAGGTTAATAAAATTTACTAACAGGCCTGTCACAAAATATCAATAAATGAAAAAGTACCAAGCAAACAAGGTTTCTGTGTCCCATGTAAGAGGTAAAACTTAAAATGATAAAATGTAGTCTTACTTGTAGTCAAAATATAAAAGAAAAGATACTTAACGTAAAGCGTGTCAAGGTAAATAATAATAATTCAAAAATTTGTTCACGTTTCCATGAATGGACCACCTGATAAACTGGTCCATTCATGGAACCGCCAAGTGGTCCAATGATGGCAACTCGCCATATTGGATTCCCTAGATAAACACAGCCGAAATGACGATTCAAATTGAAACAACCTATATAAAATTTAGAACTTTGAAAACTGCTTTTAATGTCAACAAATTGTGAAATTGTTCAGTAATATATAATGCGTAATAACTGATATTATAAAAGACTAATAGTTATAGCACAGAGTACAGAAATCTTACCTGAATTTTTATCTCGCAACGACGCAACTCCAACTCGTTTACAGCACTGCACACAACTGGCGTGAAGGAAAGAAAGAGACTACAACTACTACCGTGCATGCGCACGCTTTGGTAGGGGAAATACGTAAGAAGTCCATCCATGGAACCAGTCCATTGATGGCAACCTTCCCCTAATTTAGAGAAGTGAAATAATTGTAAAAATTACTTACTTGTACATATGAATTAAATATAAACAAAAAATATATAGTTTTATGATGTAGAAACGGATAAAAAGTAATGCCAACAGGCAGGCAGGCACCCGTTGTACCTAAGCGGTCATCCATCCAAGTACTAACCCGACGTTGCTTAACTTCGGTGATCGGACGAGAACCGGTGTATTCAGCGTGCTATAGCCGTTGGCAAACGTTAGTGTCCATTTCATTCTACTTATGTTTCGTTGGTGTTCAATGGGTATGCTCTAATATAGGTTGGATTTGATTTTTCATTGACAACGAAACAGTCATTTTGAATAATGTGTTTTTTTTTTAAGTATTCTATTATGAGTCGTAGTCAGTTTTATTCTTTTAAAATCACAAACATTAAATAAAAACAACTGAGTACCTGAATCGTTCAACCTGAGAGTTTGTACAATGTAAAGAATAACAAATGTTAGAACTTTATTCAGCGTCAATAGTTAATAATAAACGAAGACTAAACAGTGATCAATGGTAGTAAAGTTTTTGAAATTTTAATAATAGCAGAATTAGATTGACGGGGATTTTTGCCCCCCCCCCTCAATCACAATCATTTTCTACTACCTAGTTGGAAGAAAATTATTTTATAAAGTTTAGTTTTAATTTTTAAATAACCAAACACCGTTTAAGAATGATCAAAAATGTATCTTTCACTTCTGAAAGAAAGAAATCTGCACACAATCAATTTAAAGGTTTCATTCATTAACAGTTACCTGCCATTACCTCCTCTGAATTTTTCCTCTCGAAATTCCCCATTGAATAATTTACTTTTAAGATTGAGGGCGTAATTCTTAGGAAGATAATTTTAACTTGTACATATGAACGACATACCTGGCTTATACGCGTATGTTATAGGCTATATAAGAAAATAGGAAATGATTACTTTTAGTAGGCTAACTAGAGAACTGCTGTTGATATACGGTAATGATAATGAATAAATGAGTTTCAGAATAAAATGAGTTTCGGAAAATTTTTAACCGGAAAAAAGAAATCCAAAGCAACATTATGTATTTTCAGACCATACAGCAAAATAATACACAATCATACAAGTGATACATTACTTAATGCATAACATAAGTATTACACAACCTAATTTTCTCCCTCATGTTTTATTGGATTTTGAGGCTTATTTGTTGCATTCTCAGTATTTTTATACTCAGTCAGTAAATTTTATATTAAATTTAAGATATCTGTAACAATGGCAGTTAAAGACCATTCACTCATCATAATCCATAATCTAAAAACTATATATCTCTCTCTTTGTGGTTGATGGTGTTGATAATTCTCCTTATTACTGTAAGATGGAAGTACCAGTGGATAGTGTAAGTTAAGAAAAATAATAAGACAGTCAAAATTCTTTATTACATATTAAACTATTTTTAATGCTGGATATCACATACAGTATTCCTTTCCATGATGTTAATCACTTGTACCTGAAGGCAAAACAATTTCAACTTTGTCATTTCTGGTACTCAGTAGATTTAAAAAAACATTCAACTCATCTAGACTGTCTTAAAAATCTCTCGAACACATATTAGAAATTATTAGCTATGAGCTTTCCCATGAACTATAGGTTTAATAAGCTTTTTTTTATTTTGTTATGTAATATTTTTATTTTGTTAATACAAGATGTAGATAAAGTTTTATATACAGCAATGGCGTACCTAGGCTATTTGGTACCCGGTGCGGAGCGCAGATTTGTTACCTCTCCATAATGATACTATAACATCTTTACTTGTGTTATAACCTAGGGAACCTGCATTAATTAGAAATGCCAATCATACAGGCTGCCTTTCGTTGTGACGAGCTGAAAATTAATCACAACAAATAAAACAATTCTTATATCAGGATATTGGGAAGGGGAGACTGTTGATTTATGCACTCAGTTTACTCGGTACTCAGATGACATCTCTTTATTACATTATGAGATAAAGTTCTCTATTTAAAGTTCTCAACATATATAGTTTACAGTATAATTATATATATATATATATATTACTCTTTCATAAGGGCCCTCAAAATATGATGTACATCTATTTAATTTATTCCGCGGATCCGGGATTGAATATATATTAAGTTAATAATGGTCGCCTTGCCATATACAATATTGAAAATTGAGCCATTTGAAGAACGGACTTTATTAATCTTTCAAAACAAGAAAACTTTTAGTTTAAACATTTACTCTTTTGCTATAACCAGTGTTATTAGATTACAGACTACATGTTACATATAATGTCTGTCTTTTAAAGTCTTAAAACTGGTGAGTTAAATTGTCTTTTGTGGGTAATAATTTTAGTAACTCATAACCATGGAAGACAAGCCTCCATGTCACCTGGTTTTCAGTATTTGCTGCAGAATTGGTTCTTCGGTCCTCGTGTGTTTCCTGAAGGTCTGTCGTTGCCGTAGTATCCGGTGACGGTGAAGTTCCTGAAGTCTGTTATGTCATTCGGGGTGAAGTACTCTCATCTTAGGCGACTGTAGTAATTCTTGTAGGATACTCTCATCTTAGACGACTGTTGTAATTCTTGTAGTTATAATAAATAAATAGAAAGTTTGTTTCACAGTAATACACTTCACATGATTATAGATTAGTTGAATATCACCTTCATGTTTGTAGTAATGTATGAATTACATAGTTTGTTATTTATTCATTGAGAGAGAGATGTCATCGCTGCACAAATTTAGTTATTTAAATATTCATTGAACCAACCATTCACATAATTATACACGCGTCGCGAAACAACGCTGTACGCAGCTTACGGCGTGAGCGCTCCATTGCAAGTGGGCTAAAATAGTTAGGGGGAGAGTAGTAATCTCGCGACAATTACTAGTCAACATAAAAGTAGTTCCATGTTTCTAATTTAATTAAAGGACTAAAGTTTGATTAAATAATTAAATAGAGATATTCTTAGTTACAGACGTTATCAAAGTACATTACAGTGGTCTTATTTAATTATTTAAATAATAACAAAATTTACAATTATATTTAGTTTGTTTAGGGGTCAGAAAACAAGTTAATTCTGGTCAGTGCCTGTATATGCAGGATTAATTAACAAGCTTTACCCTTTCTGTACAATTGTATTCCCTTTTATTTTATTATTAGACTTTTTATTAAATATTATTATTATTTAATGATAGCAATAAGATTTAGTTTAAAATGTGAGATTTTATTTAAATTTTAAAATTTCTCAGCCTATACATTAACAATTTAATTAATTAACATATTTTTATTAATGAAATCGTCACATACTCCGCCGCTTAAGATCCACATTAAGAATTTTAGTGAGTATTGGGGACTAATTAAAATTGGGGACTTGGAGTATGCTTGGTGTCAAAGTGTGAAATTATTTATTATTACTATTATTTATTATTAGGACACGTTTTTTTTTTTAATTCTCTTTAAATGATCTTGTTCTCATTTAAATGTTCTCCTTCGTGAAATTCCCTTTATCTCACTTCTTACAATGCTAACTTATATTTTAATCCTTAATACTAATTTCCCTAATTTCAGTAACTCACAATATCGTGGCCCGACTGACATAGGCTTACTCTAACTACACAAGTTAGCTTTCAGCACGCACTCTTTTAATGATCTCTTGGCACCTTTCTGCCTCATCATTATCCTTTTCAGCCGGCGCCGTTGTGACTTGTTACATTACATATATATATTTTCCTTAATTACATCTACAGAAATCTAAAGCCAATCCCATACTTGACCTTAGATTCATTGTTATCCTAATTTCTTATACTACAGAGAGAAGCGGAATCTCACGAGGATTTTTCTCATTATCTCTTTAACAATAACTAAACAAACTATGCGGAAGGGGAGACACTTTACACAATTCATTGTAATACACACGCGGGTGGTTTTCAATTGTTTAGGGACGCACCGGTTTATCACAATAGGGAGGGTGCGTGGCTGCTTACTACATTTCTTAACACGCTTTATTGTTCTCTTACAGGCCACAACTGGTTGCTCACTATTCAACTATACTTTTATTATTATTTACTTTTCTCTTATTTACTGCTACACGTTACACAAATTTGTTTAACTTAAGAATTATTCAGCCTTATTATTCAAGCAATTATTATTCACTTATTATTACTTTGAGGGGTTTAAAAAAACTTACCTAGAATTATTTCCTATCGACTTACCATATTTATTTAGGACACTTTATTTACTTTGTTTTTTTTTTTTATTTGGCTCAGTTTACAAGTTTACTGTTTTGGGACACGGGGTTTAATACTTTATCTACTAAGGGAGGGTTAACTAAGTCATTTATTCATTTGAAATTTAAGTCAAAATATTATTTGCTCTACTATACTACACACAATTATCGCCTACACAGTTTAGTACATGGTAAACATTTATTAACAGTGATTATTAAACATTTGCATTAGTTTTTATTTAAACGATCAGCTGTTACGCTGGAATGTAGGTTAGACTAGTTTTCAACAATGGCATTGTTTTGCTTACAAAGGGGGACTCAACTAGAGGGTGAATGCATTGTCTAACTCAACTTGCGGGAGGGTGACTATGACAGTTTTAAACAATCGGCAACAGGAAATTTACATGTCCGAGTTTGTCGTCAAATTGACACGTTGAAGAATGAAATTTTAGACAAGCACCTACATGGTTTTGTTTACATGGGACAATATGTTAATATTACTTTTACACATATTATATTTACAAATAATGTTACCTATACTATTTTACTATAATAATAATTATTATTTTTATCTTATTTAAAATTCTGACACATATTAAAATACATGAGTGATTAGATCAACAGCTTGTGTGTGTGGGATATCGGGACACAATTACTTCTTTCTTTTCTCTTAAGCAAATTAGCAAATTAATTAGCAGCAGCAGAGTGGCGCAATTTATAACATCTTTACTTGTGTTATAACCTAGGGAACCTGCATTAATTAGAAATGCCAATCATACAGGCTGCCTTTCGTTGTGACGAGCTGAAAATTAATCACAACAAATAAAACAATTCTTATATCAGGATATTGGGAAGGGGAGACTGTTGATTTATGCACTCAGTTTACTCGGTACTCAGATGACATCTCTTTATTACATTATGAGATAAAGTTCTCTATTTAAAGTTCTCAACATATATAGTTTACAGTATAATTATATATATATATATTACTCTTTCATAAGGGCCCTCAAAATATGATGTACATCTATTTAATTTATTCCGCGGATCCGGGATTGAATATATATTAAGTTAATAATGGTCGCCTTGCCATATACAATATTGAAAATTGAGCCATTTGAAGAATGGACTTTATTAATCTTTCAAAACAAGAAAAATTTTAGTTTAAACATTTACTCTTTTGCTATAACCAGTGTTATTAGATTACAGACTACATGTTACATATAATGTCTGTCTTTTAAAGTCTTAAAAGTGGTGAGTTGAATTGTCTTTTGTGGGTAATAATTTTAGTAACTCATAACCATGGAAGACAAGCCTCCATGTCACCTGGTTTTCAGTATTTGCTGCAGAATTGGTTCTTCGGTCCTCGTGTGTTTCCTGAAGGTCTGTCGTTGCCGTAGTATCCGGTGACGGTGAAGTTCCTGAAGTCTGTTATATCATACGGGGTGAAGTACTCTCATCTTAGGCGACTGTAGTAATTCTTGTAGGATACTCTCATCTTAGACGACTGTTGTAATTCTTGTAGTTATAATAAATAAATAGAAAGTTTGTTTCACAGTAATACACTTCACATGATTATAGATTAGTTGAATATCACCTTCATGTTTGTAGTAATGTATGAATTACATAGTTTGTTATTTATTCATTGAGAGAGAGATGTCATCGCTGCACAAATTTAGTTATTTAAATATTCATTGAACCAACCATTCACATAATTATACACGCGTCCCGAAACAACGCTGTACGCAGCTTACGGCGTGAGCGCTCCATTGCAAGTGGGCTAAAATAGTTAGGGGAAGAGTAGTAATCTCCCGACAATTACTAGTCAACATAAAAGTAGTTCCATGTTTCTAATTTAATTAAAGGACTAAAGTTTGATTAAATAATTCAATAGAGATATTCTTAGTTACAGACGTTATCAAAGTACATTACAGTGGTCTTATTTAATTATTTAAATAATAAAAAAATTTACAATTATATTTAGTTTGTTTAGGGGTCAGAAAACAAGTTAATTCTGGTCAGTGCCTGTATATGCAGGATTAATTAACAAGCTTTACCCTTTCTGTACAATTGTATTCCCTTTTATTTTATTATTAGACTTTTTATTAAATATTATTATTATTTAATGATAGCAATAAGATTTAGTTTAAAATGTGAGATTTTATTAAAATTTTAAAATTTCTCAGCTTATACATTAACAATTTAATTAATTAACATATTTTTATTAATGAAATCGTCACATACTCCGCCGCTTAAGATCCACATTAAGAATTTTAGTGAGTATTGGGGACTAATTAAAATTGGGGACTTGGAGTATGCTTGGTGTCAAATTGTGAAATTATTTATTATTACTATTATTTATTATTAGGACACGGTTTTTTTTTTAACTCTCTTTAAATGATCTTGTTCTCATTTAAATGTTCTCCTTCGTGAAATTCCCTTTATCTCACTTCTTACAATGCTAACTTATATTTTAATCCTTAATACTAATTTCCCTAATTTCAGTAACTCACAATATCGTGGCCCGACTGACATAGGCTTACTCTAACTACACAAGTTACCTTTCAGCACGCACTCTTTTAATGATCTCTTGGCACCTTTCTGCCTCATCATTATCCTTTTCAGCCGGCGCCGTTGTGACTTGTTACATTACATATATATATTTTCCTTAATTACATCTACAGAAATCTAAAGCCAATCCCATACTTGACCTTAGATTCATTGTTATCCTAATTTCTTATACTACAGAGAGAAGCGGAATCTCACGAGGATTTTTCTCATTATCTCTTCAACAATAACTAAACAAACTATGCGGAAGGGGAGACACTTTACACAATTCATTGTAATACACACGCGGGTGGTTTTCAATTGTTTAGGGACGCACCGGTTTATCACAATAGGGAGGGTGCGTGGCTGCTTACTACATTTCTTAACACGCTATATTGTTCTCTTACAGGCCACAACTGGTTGCTCACTATTCAACCACACTTTTATTATTATTTACTTTTCTCTTATTTACTGCTACACGTTACACAAATTTGTTTAACATAAGAATTATTCAGCCTTATTATTCAAGCAATTATTATTCACTTATTATTACTTTGGGGGGTTTAAAAAAACTTACCTAGAATTATTTCCTATCGACTTACCATATTCATTTAGGACACTTTATTTACTTTGTTTTTTTTTTTTTGGCTCAGTTTACAAGTTTACTGTTTTGGGACATGGGGTTTAATACTTTATCTACTAAGGGAGGGTTAACTATGTCATTTATTCATTTGAAATTTAAGTCATAATATTATTTGCTCTACTATACTACACACAATTATCGCCTACACAGTTTAGTACATGGTAAAAAATTATTAACAGTGATTATTAAACATTTGCATTAGTTTTTATTTAAAGGATCAGCTGTTACGCTGGAATGTAGGTCAGACAAGTTTTCAACAATGGCATTGTTTTGCTTACAAAGGGGGACTCAACTAGAGGGTGAATGCATTGTCTAACTCAACTTGCGGGAGGGTGACTATGACAGTTTTAAACAATCGGCAACAGGAAATTTACATGTCCGAGTTAGTCGTCAAATTGACACGTTGAAGAATGAAACTTTTAGACAAGCACCTACATGGTTTTGTTTACATGGGACAATATGTTAATATTACTTTTACACATATTATATTTACAAATAATGTTACCTATACTATTTTACTATATAATATTTATTATTTTTATCTTATTTAAAATTCTGACACATATTAAAATACATGAGTGATTAGATCAACAGCTTGTGTGTGTGGGATATCGGGACACAATTACTTCTTTCTTTTCTCTTAAGCAAATTAGCAAATTAATTAGCAGCAGCAGAGTGGCGCAATTTATAACATCTTTACTTGTGTTATAACCTAGGGAACCTGCATTAATTAGAAATGCCAATCATACAGGCTGCCTTTCGTTGTGACGAGCTGAAAATTAATCACAACAAATAAAACAATTCTTATATCAGGATATTGGGAAGGGGAGACTGTTGATTTATGCACTCAGTTTACTCGGTACTCAGATGACATCTCTTTATTACATTATGAGATAAAGTTCTCTATTTAATGTTCTCAACATATATAGTTTACAGTATAATTATATATATATATATATATTACTCTTTCATAAGGGCCCTCAAAATATGATGTACATCTATTTAATTTATTCCGCGGATCCGGGATTGAATATATATTAAGTTAATAATGGTCGCCTTGCCATATACAATATTGAAAATTGAGCCATTTGAAGAACGGACTTTATTAATCTTTCAAAACAAGAAAACTTTTAGTTTAAACATTTACTCTTTTGCTATAACCAGTGTTATTAGATTACAGACTACATGTTACATATAATGTCTGTCTTTTAAAGTCTTAAAACTGGTGAGTTAAATTGTCTTTTGTGGGTAATAATTTTAGTAACTCATAACCATGGAAGACAAGCCCCCATGTCACCTGGTTTTCAGTATTTGCTGCAGAATTGGTTCTTCGGTCCTCGTGTGTTTCCTGAAGGTCTGTCGTTGCCGTAGTATCCGGTGACGGTGAAGTTCCTGAAGTCTGTTATATCATTCGGGGTGAAGTACTCTCATCTTAGGCGACTGTAGTAATTCTTGTAGGATACTCTCATCTTAGACGACTGTTGTAATTCTTGTAGTTATAATAAATAAATAGAAAGTTTGTTTCACAGTAATACACTTCACATGATTATAGATTAGTTGAATATCACCTTCATGTTTGTAGTAATGTATGAATTACATAGTTTGTTATTTATTCATTGAGAGAGAGATGTCATCGCTGCACAAATTTAGTTATTTAAATATTCATTGAACCAACCATTCACATAATTATACACGCGTCGCGTAACAACGCTGTACGCAGCTTACGGCGTGAGCGCTCCATTGCAAATGGGCTAAAATAGTTAGTGGGAGAGTAGTAATCTCGCGACAATTACTAGTCAACATAAAAGTAGTTCCATGTTTCTAATTTAATTAAAGGACTAAAGTTTGATTAAATAATTAAATAGAGATATTCTTAGTTACAGACGTTATCAAAGTACATTACAGTGGTCTTATTTAATTATTTAAATAATAACAAAATTTACAATTACATTTAGTTTGTTTAGGGGTCAGAAAACAAGTTAATTCTGGTCAGTGCCTGTATATGCAGGATTAATTAACAAGCTTTACCCTTTCTGTACAATTGTATTCCCTTTTATTTTATTATTAGACTTTTTATTAAATATTATTATTATTTAATGATAGCAATAAGATTTAGTTTAAAATGTGAGATTTTATTAAAATTTTAAAATTTCTCAGCTTATACATTAACAATTTAATTAATTAACATATTTTTATTAATGAAATCGTCACATACTCCGCCGCTTAAGATCCACATTAAGAATTTTAGTGAGTGTTGGGGACTAATTAAAATTGGGGACTTGGAGTATGCTTGGTGTCAAAGTGTGAAATTATTTATTATTACTATTATTTATTATTAGGACACGGTTTTTTTTTTAATTCTCTTTAAATGATCTTGTTCTCATTTAAATGTTCTCCTTCGTGAAATTCCCTTTATCTCACTTCTTACAATGCTAACTTATATTTAAATCCTTAATACTAATTTCCCTAATTTCAGTAACTCACAATATCGTGGCCCGACTGACATAGGCTTACTCTAACTACACAAGTTACCTTTCAGCACGCACTCTTTTAATGATCTCTTGGCACCTTTCTGCCTCATCATTATCCTTTTCAGCCGGCGCCGTTGTGACTTGTTACATTACATATATATATTTTCCTTAATTACATCTACAGAAATCTAAAGCCAATCCCATACTTGACCTTAGATTCATTGTTATCCTAATTTCTTATACTACAGAGAGAAGCGGAATCTCACGAGGATTTTTCTCATTATCTCTTTAACAATAACTAAACAAACTATGCGGAAGGGGAGACACTTTACACAATTCATTGTAATACACACGCGGGTGGTTTTCAATTGTTTAGGGACGCACCGGTTTATCACAATAGGGAGGGTGCGTGGCTGCTTACTACATTTCTTAACACGCTTTATTGTTCTCTTACAGGCCACAACTGGTTGCTCACTATTCAACTATACTTTTATTATTATTTACTTTTCTCTTATTTACTGCTACACGTTACACAAATTTGTTTAACTTAAGAATTATTCAGCCTTATTATTCAAGCAATTATTATTCACTTATTATTACTTTGAGGGGTTTAAAAAAACTTACCTAGAATTATTTCCTATCGACTTACCATATTTATTTAGGACACTTTATTTACTTTGTTTTTTTTTATTTGGCTCAGTTTACAAGTTTACTGTTTTGGGACATGGGGTTTAATACTTTATCTACTAAGGGAGGGTTAACTATGTCATTTATTCATTTGAAATTTAAGTCATAATATTATTTGCTCTACTATACTACACACAATTATCGCCTACACAGTTTAGTACATGGTAAACATTTATTAACAGTGATTATTAAACATTTGCATTAGTTTTTATTTAAACGATCAGCTGTTACGCTGGAATGTAGGTCAGACTAGTTTTCAACAATGGCATTGTTTTGCTTACAAAGGGGGACTCAACTAGAGGGTGAATGCATTGTCTAACTCAACTTGCGGGAGGGTGACTATGACAGTTTTAAACAATCGGCAACAGGAAATTTACATGTCCGAGTTTGTCGTCAAATTGACACGTTGAAGAATGAAATTTTAGACAAGCACCTACATGGTTTTGTTTACATGGGACAATATGTTAATATTACTTTTACACATATTATATTTACAAATAATGTTACCTATACTATTTTACTATAATAATAATTATTATTTTTATCTTATTTAAAATTCTGACACATATTAAAATACATGAGTGATTAGATCAACAGCTTGTGTGTGTGGGATATCGGGACACAATTACTTCTTTCTTTTCTCTTAAGCAAATTAGCAAATTAATTAGCAGCAGCAGAGTGGCGCAATTTATAACATCTTTACTTGTGTTATAAACTAGGGAACCTGCATTAATTAGAAATGCCAATCATACAGGCTGCCTTTCGTTGTGACGAGCTGAAAATTAATCACAACAAATAAAACAATTCTTATATCAGGATATTGGGAAGGGGAGACTGTTGATTTATGCACTCAGTTTACTCGGTACTCAGATGACATCTCTTTATTACATTATGAGATAAAGTTCTCTATTTAAAGTTCTCAACATATATAGTTTACAGTATAATTATATATATATATATTACTCTTTCATAAGGGCCCTCAAAATATGATGTACATCTATTTAATTTATTCCGCGGATCCGGGATTGAATATATATTAAGTTAATAATGGTCGCCTTGCCATATACAATATTGAAAATTGAGCCATTTGAAGAATGGACTTTTTTAATCTTTCAAAACAAGAAAACTTTTAGTTTAAACATTTACTCTTTTGCTATAACCAGTGTTATTAGATTACAGACTACATGTTACATATAATGTCTGTCTTTTAAAGTCTTAAAAGTGGTGAGTTGAATTGTCTTTTGTGGGTAATAATTTTAGTAACTCATAACCATGGAAGACAAGCCTCCATGTCACCTGGTTTTCAGTATTTGCTGCAGAATTGGTTCTTCGGTCCTCGTGTGTTTCCTGAAGGTCTGTCATTGCCGTAGTATCCGGTGACGGTGAAGTTCCTGAAGTCTGTTATATCATACGGGGTGAAGTACTCTCATCTTAGGCGACTGTAGTAATTCTTGTAGGATACTCTGATCTTAGACGACTGTTGTAATTCTTGTAGTTATAATAAATAAATAGAAAGTTTGTTTCACAGTAATACACTTCACATGATTATAGATTAGTTGAATATCACCTTCATGTTTGTAGTAATGTATGAATTACATAGTTTGTTATTTATTCATTGAGAGAGAGATGTCATCGCTGCAAAAATTTAGTTATTTTTTAATATTCATTGAACCAACCATTCACATAATTATACACGCGTCCCGAAACAACGCTGTACGCAGCTTACGGCGTGAGCGCTCCATTGCAAGTGGGCTAAAATAGTTAGGGGGAGAGTAGTAATCTCGCGACAATTACTAGTCAACATAAAAGTAGTTCCATGTTTCTAATTTAATTAAAGGACTAAAGTTTGATTAAATAATTCAATAGAGATATTCTTAGTTACAGACGTTATCAAAGTACATTACAGTGGTCTTATTTAATTATTTAAATAATAACAAAATTTACAATTATATTTAGTTTGTTTAGGGGTCAGAAAACAAGTTAATTCTGGTCAGTGCCTGTATATGCAGGATTAATTAACAAGCTTTACCCTTTCTGTACAATTGTATTCCCTTTTATTTTATTATTAGACTTTTTATTAAATATTATTATTATTTAATGATAGCAATAAGATTTAGTTTAAAATGTGAGATTTTATTAAAATTTTAAAATTTCTCAGCTTATACATTAACAATTTAATTAATTAACATATTTTTATTAATGAAATCGTCACATACTCCGCCGCTTAAGATCCACATTAAGAATTTTAGTGAGTATTGGGGACTAATTAAAATTGGGGACTTGGAGTATGCTTGGTGTCAAATTGTGAAATTATTTATTATTACTATTATTTATTATTAGGACACGGTTTTTTTTTTAATTCTCTTTAAATGATCTTGTTCTCATTTAAATGTTCTCCTTCGTGAAATTCCCTTTATCTCACTTCTTACAATGCTAACTTATATTTTAATCCTTAATACTAATTTCCCTAATTTCCGTAACTCACAATATCGTGGCCCGACTGACATAGGCTTACTCTAACTACACAAGTTAGCTTTCAGCACGCACTCTTTTAATGATCTCTTGGCACCTTTCTGCCTCATCATTATCCTTTTCAGCCGGCGCCGTTGTGACTTGTTACATTACATATATATATTTTCCTTAATTACATCTACAGAAATCTAAAGCCAATCCCATACTTGACCTTAGATTCATTGTTATCCTAATTTCTTATACTACAGAGAGAAGCGGAATCTCACGAGGATTTTTCTCATTATCTCTTCAACAATAACTAAACAAACTATGCGGAAGGGGAGACACTTTACACAATTCATTGTAATACACACGCGGGTGGTTTTCAATTGTTTAGGGACGCACCGGTTTATCACAATAGGGAGGGTGCGTGGCGGCTTACTACATTTCTTAACACGCTATATTGTTCTCTTACAGGCCACAACTGGTTGCTCACTATTCAACCACACTTTTTTTATTATTTACTTTTCTCTTATTTACTGCTACACGTTACACAAATTTGTTTAACATAAGAATTATTCAGCCTTATTATTCAAGCAATTGTTATTCACTTATTATTACTTTGGGGGGTTTAAAAAAACTTACCTAGAATTATTTCCTATCGACTTACCATATTCATTTAGGACACTTTATTTACTTTGTTTTTTTTTATTTGGCTCAGTTTACAAGTTTACTGTTTTGGGACATGGGGTTTAATACTTTATCTACTAAAGGAGGGTTAACTATGTCATTTATTCATTTGAAATTTAAGTCATAATATTATTTGCTCTACTATACTACACACAATTATCGCCTACACAGTTTAGTACATGGTAAAAAATTATTAACAGTGATTATTAAACATTTGCATTAGTTTTTATTTAAAGGATCAGCTGTTACGCTGGAATGTAGGTCAGACTAGTTTTCAACAATGGCATTGTTTTGCTTACAAAGGGGGACTCAACTAGAGGGTGAATGCATTGTCTAACTCAACTTGCGGGAGGGTGACTATGACAGTTTTAAACAATCGGCAACAGGAAATTTACATGTCCGAGTTTGTCGTCAAATTGACACGTTGAAGAATGAAACTTTTAGACAAGCACCAACATGGTTTTGTTTACATGGGACAATATGTTAATATTACTTTTACACATATTATATTTACAAATAATGTTACCTATACTATTTTACTATATAATAAATATTATTTTTATCTTATTTAAAATTCTGACACATATTAAAATACATGAGTGATTAGATCAACAGCTTGTGTGTGTGGGATATCGGGACACAATTACTTCTTCCTTTCTCTTAAGCAAATTAGCAAATTAATTAGCAGCAGCAGAGTGGCGCAATTTATAACATCTTTACTTGTGTTATAACCTAGGGAACCTGCATTAATTAGAAATGCCAATCATACAGGCTGCCTTTCGTTGTGACGAGCTGAAAATTAATCACAACAAATAAAACAATTCTTATATCAGGATATTGGGAAGGGGAGACTGTTGATTTATGCACTCAGTTTACTCGTTACTCAGATGACATTTCTTTATTACATTATGAGATAAAGTTCTCTATTTAAAGTTCTCAACATATATAGTTTACAGTATAATTATATATATATATATATTACTCTTTCATAAGGGCCCTCAAAATATGATGTACATCTATTTAATTTATTCCGCGGATCCGGGATTGAATATATATTAAGTTAATAATGATCGCCTTGCCATATACAATATTGAAAATTGAGCCATTTGAAGAACGGACTTTATTAATCTTTCAAAACAAGAAAACTTTTAGTTTAAACATTTACTCTTTTGCTATAACCAGTGTTATTAGATTACAGACTACATGTTACATATAATGTCTGTCTTTTAAAGTCTTAAAAGTGGTGAGTTGAATTGTCTTTTGTGGGTAATAATTTTAGTAACTCATAACCATGGAAGACAAGCCTCCATGTCACCTGGTTTTCAGTATTTGCTGCAGAATTGGTTCTTCGGTCCTCGTGTGTTTCCTGAAGGTCTGTCGTTGCCGTAGTATCCGGTGACGGTGAAGTTCCTGAAGTCTGTTATATCATTCGGGGTGAAGTACTCTCATCTTAGGCGACTGTAGTAATTCTTGTAGGATACTCTCATCTTAGACGACTGTTGTAATTCTTGTAGTTATAATAAATAAATAGAAAGTTTGTTTCACAGTAATACACTTCACATGATTATAGATTAGTTGAATATCACCTTCATGTTTGTAGTAATGTATGAATTACATAGTTTGTTATTTATTCATTGAGAGAGAGATGTCATCGCTGCACAAATTTAGTTATTTAAATATTCATTGAACCAACCATTCACATAATTATACACGCGTCGCGAAACAACGCTGTACGCAGCTTACGGCGTGAGCGCTCCATTGCAAGTGGGCTAAAATAGTTAGGGGGAGAGTAGTAATCTCGCGACAATTACTAGTCAACATAAAAGTAGTTCCATGTTTCTAATTTAATTAAAGGACTAAAGTTTGATTAAATAATTCAATAGAGATATTCTTAGTTACAGACGTTATCAAAGTACATTACAGTGGTCTTATTTAATTATTTAAATAATAACAAAATTTACAATTATATTTAGTTTGTTTAGGGGTCAGAAAACAAGTTAATTCTGGTCAGTGCCTGTATATGCAGGATTAATTAACAAGCTTTACCCTTTCTGTACAATTATATTCCCTTTTATTTTATTATTATACTTTTTAATAAATATTATTATTATTTAATGATAGCAATAAGATTTAGTTTAAAATGTGAGATTTTATTAAAATTTTAAAATTTCTCAGCTTATACATTAACAATTTAATTAATTAACATATTTTTATTAATGAAATCGTCACATACTCCGCCGCTTAAGATCCACATTAAGAATTTTAGTGAGTATTGGGGACTAATTAAAATTGGGGACTTGGAGTATGCTTGGTGTCAAAGTGTGAAATTATTTATTATTACTATTATTTATTATTAGGACACGGTTTTTTTTTTAATTCTCTTTAAATGATCTTGTTCTCATTTAAATGTTCTCCTTCGTGAAATTCCCTTTATTTCACTTCTTACAATGCTAACTTATATTTTAATCCTTAATACTAATTTCCCTAATTTCAGTAACTCACAATATCGTGGCCCGACTGACATAGGCTTACTCTAACTACACAAGTTAGCTTTCAGCACGCACTCTTTTAATGATCTCTTGGCACCTTTCTGCCTCATCATTATCCTTTTCAGCCGGCGCCGTTGTGACTTGTTACATTACATATATATATATTTTCCTTAATTACATCTACAGAAATCTAAAGCCAATTCCACACTTGACCTTAGATTCATTGTTATCCTAATTTCTTATACTACAGAGAGAAGCGGAATCTCACGAGGATTTTTCTCATTATCTTTAACAATAACTAAACAAACTATGCGGAAGGGGAGACACTTTACACAATTCATTGTAATACACACGCGGGTGGTTTTCAATTGTTTAGGGACGCACCGGTTTATCACAATAGGGAGGGTGCGTGGCTGCTTACTACATTTCTTAACACGCTTTATTGTTCTCTTACAGGCCACAACTGGTTGCTCACTATTCAACTATACTTTTATTATTATTTACTTTTCTCTTATTTACTGCTACACGTTACACAAATTTGTTTAACATAAGAATTATTCAGCCTCATTATTCAAGCAATTATTATTCACTTATTATTACTTTGGGGGGTTCAAAAAAACTTAGCTAGAATTATTTCCTATCGACTTACCATATTTATTTAGGACACTTTATTTACTTTGTTTTTTTTTATTTGGCTCAGTTTACAAGTTTACTGTTTTGGGACATGGGGTTTAATACTTTATCTACTAAGGGAGGGTTAACTAAGTCATTTATTCATTTGAAATTTAAGTCATAATATTATTTGCTCTACTATACTTCACACGATTATCGCCTACACAGTTTAGTACATGGTAAACATTTATTAACAGTGATTATTAAACATTTGCATTAGTTTTTATTTAAAGGATCAGCTGTTACGCTGGAATGTAGGTCAGACTAGTTTTCAACAATGGCATTGTTTTGCTTACAAAGGGGGACTCAACTAGAGGGTGAATGCATTGTCTAACTCAACTTGCGGGAGGGTGACTATGACAGTTTTAAACAATCGGCAACAGGAAATTTACATGATCGAGTTTGTCGTCAAATTGACACGTTGAAGAATGAAACTTTTAGACAAGCACCTACATGGTTTTGTTTACATGGGAAAATATGTTAATATTACTTTTACACATATTATATTTACAAATAATGTTACCTATACGATTTTACTATAATAATAATTATTATTTTTATCTTATTTAAAATTCTGACACATATTAAAATACATGAGTGATTAGATCAACAGCTTGTGTGTGTGGGATATCGGGACACAATTACTTCTTTCTTTTCTCTTAAGCAAATTAGCAAATTAATTAGCAGCAGCAGAGTGGCGCAATTTATAACATCTTTACTTGTGTTATAACCTAGGGAACCTGCATTAATTAGAAATGCCAATCATACAGGCTGCCTTTCGTTGTGACGAGCTGAAAATTAATCACAACAAATAAAACAATTCTTATATCAGGATATTGGGAAGGGGAGACTGTTGATTTATGCACTCAGATGACATCTCTTTATTACATTATGAGATAAAGTTCTCTATTTAAAGTTCTCAACATATATAGTTTACAGTATAATTATATATATATATATTACTCTTTCATAAGGGCCCTCAAAATATGATGTACATCTATTTAATTTATTCCGCGGATCCGGGATTGAATATATATTAAGTTAATAATGGTCGCCTTGCCATATACAATATTGAAAATTGAGCCATTTGAAGAATGGACTTTTTTAATCTTTCAAAACAAGAAAACTTTTAGTTTAAACATTTACTCTTTTGCTATAACCAGTGTTATTAGATTACAGACTACATGTTACATATAATGTCTGTCTTTTAAAGTCTTAAAAGTGGTGAGTTGAATTGTCTTTTGTGGGTAATAATTTTAGTAACTCATAACCATGGAAGACAAGCCTCCATGTCACCTGGTTTTCAGTATTTGCTGCAGAATTGGTTCTTCGGTCCTCGTGTGTTTCCTGAAGGTCTGTCGTTGCCGTAGTATCCGGTGACGGTGAAGTTCCTGAAGTCTGTTATATCATACGGGGTGAAGTACTCTCATCTTAGGCGACTGTAGTAATTCTTGTAGGATACTCTGATCTTAGACGACTGTTGTAATTCTTGTAGTTATAATAAATAAATAGAAAGTTTGTTTCACAGTAATACACTTCACATGATTATAGATTAGTTGAATATCACCTTCATGTTTGTAGTAATGTATGAATTACATAGTTTGTTATTTATTCATTGAGAGAGAGATGTCATCGCTGCACAAATTTAGTTATTTAAATATTCATTGAACCAACCATTCACATAATTATACACGCGTCGCGAAACAACGCTGTACGCAGCTTACGGCGTGAGCGCTCCATTGCAAGTGGGCTAAAATAGTTAGGGGGAGAGTAGTAATCTCGCGACAATTACTAGTCAACATAAAAGTAGTTCCATGTTCCTAATTTAATTAAAGGACTAAAGTTTGATTAAATAATTAAATAGAGATATTCTTAGTTACAGACGTTATCAAAGTACATTACAGGGGGTCTTATTTAATTATTTAAATAATAACAAAATTTACAATTATATTTAGTTTGTTTAGGGGTCAGAAAACAAGTTAATTCTGGTCAGTGCCTGTATATGCAGGATTAATTAACAAGCTTTACCCTTTCTGTACAATTGTATTCCCTTTTATTTTATTATTAGACTTTTTATTAAATATTATCATTATTTAATGATAGCAATAAGATTTAGTTTAAAATGTGAGATTTTATTAAAATTTTAAAATTTCTCAGCTTATACATTAACAATTTAATTAATTAACATATTTTTATTAATGAAATCGTCACATACTCCGCCGCTTAAGATCCACATTAAGATTTTTAGTGAGTATTGGGGACTAATTAAAATTGGGGACTTGGAGTATGCTTGGTGTCAAATTGTGAAATTATTTATTATTACTATTATTTATTATTAGGACACGTTTTTTTTTTTAATTCTCTTTAAATGATCTTGTTCTCATTTAAATGTTCTCCTTCGTGAAATTCCCTTTATCTCACTTCTTACAATGCTAACTTATATTTTAATCCTTAATACTAATTTCCCTAATTTCAGTAACTCACAATATCGTGGCCCGACTGACATAGGCTTACTCTAACTACACAAGTTAGCTTTCAGCACGCACTCTTTTAATGATCTCTTGGCACCTTTCTGCCTCATCATTATCCTTTTCAGCCGGCGCCGTTGTGACTTGTTACATTACATATATATATTTTCCTTAATTACATCTACAGAAATCTAAAGCCAATCCCATACTTGACCTTAGACTCATTGTTATCCTAATTTCTTATACTACAGAGAGAAGCGGAATCTCACGAGGATTTTTCTCATTATCTCTTCAACAACAACTAAACAAACTATGCGGAAGGGGAGACACTTTACACAATTCATTGTAATACACACGCGGGTGGTTTTCAATTGTTTAGGGACGCACCGGTTTATCACAATAGGGAGGGTGCGTGGCTGCTTACTACATTTCTTAACACGCTTTATTGTTCTCTTACAGGCCACAACTGGTTGCTCACTATTCAACTATACTTTTATTATTATTTACTTTTCACTTATTTACTGCTACACGTTACACAAATTTGTTTAACATAAGAATTATTCAGCCTTATTATTCAAGCAATTATTATTCACTTATTATTACTTTGGGGGGTTTAAAAAAACTTACCTAGAATTATTTCCTATCGACTTACCATATTCATTTAGGACACTTTATTTACTTTGTTTTTTTTTATTTGACTCAGTTTACAAGTTTACTGTTTTGGGACATGGGGTTTAATACTTTATCTACTAACGGAGGGTTAACTATGTCATTTATTCATTTGAAATTTAAGTCATAATATTATTTGCTCTACTATACTACACACAATTATCGCCTACACAGTTTAGTACATGGTAAAAAATTATTAACAGTGATTATTAAACATTTGCATTAGTTTTTATTTAAAGGATCAGCTGTTACGCTGGAATGTAGGTCAGACTAGTTTTCAACAATGGCATTGTTTTGCTTACAAAGGGAGACTCAACTAGAGGGTGAATGCATTGTCTAACTCAACTTGCGGGAGGGTGACTATGACAGTTTTAAACAATCGGCAACAGGAAATTTACATGTCCGAGTTTGTCGTCAAATTGACACGTTGAAGAATGAAATTTTAGACAAGCACCTACATGGTTTTGTTTACATGGGACAATATGTTAATATTACTTTACACATATTATATTTACAAATAATGTTACCTATACTATTTTACTATAATAATAATTATTATTTTTATCTTATTTAAAATTCTGACACATATTAAAATACATGAGTGATTAGATCAACAGCTTGTGTGTGTGGGATATCGGGACACAATTACTTCTTTCTTTTCTCTTAAGCAAAAAAGCAAATTAATTAGCAGCAGCAGAGTGGCGCTATTTATAACATCTTTACTTGTGTTATAACCTAGGGAACCTGCATTAATTAGAAATGCCAATCATACAGGCTGCCTTTCGTTGTGACGAGCTGAAAATTAATCACAACAAATAAAACAATTCTTATATCAGGATATTGGGAAGGGGAGACTGTTGATTTATGCACTCAGATGACATCTCTTTATTACATTATGAGATAAAGTTCTCTATTTAAAGTTCTCAACATATATAGTTTACAGTATAATTATATATATATATATATATTACTCTTTCATAAGGGCCCTCAAAATATGATGTACATCTATTTAATTTATTCCGCGGATCCGGGATTGAATATATATTAAGTTAATAATGGTCGCCTTGCCATATACAATATTGAAAATTGAGCCATTTGAAGAATGGACTTTATTAATCTTTCAAAACAAGAAAACTTTTAGTTTAAACATTTACTCTTTTGCTATAACCAGTGTTATTAGATTACAGACTACATGTTACATATAATGTCTGTCTTTTAAAGTCTTAAAAGTGGTGAGTTGAATTGTCTTTTGTGGGTAATAATTTTAGTAACTCATAACCATGGAAGACAAGCCTCCATGTCACCTGGTTTTCAGTATTTGCTGCAGAATTGGTTCTTCGGTCCTCGTGTGTTTCCTGAAGGTCTGTCGTTGCCGTAGTATCCGGTGACGGTGAAGTTCCTGAAGTCTGTTATATCATACGGGGTGAAGTACTCTCATCTTAGGCGACTGTAGTAATTCTTGTAGGATACTCTGATCTTAGACGACTGTTGTAATTCTTGTAGTTATAATAAATAAATAGAAAGTTTGTTTCACAGTAATACACTTCACATGATTATAGATTAGTTGAATATCACCTTCATGTTTGTAGTAATGTATGAATTACATAGTTTGTTATTTATTCATTGAGAGAGAGATGTCATCGCTGCACAAATTTAGTTATTTAAATATTCATTGAACCAACCATTCACATAATTATACACGCGTCGCGAAACAACGCTGTACGCAGCTTACGGCGTGAGCGCTCCAT
Source organism: Magicicada septendecula (assembly GCA_034769895.1). Taxonomy (NCBI): domain Eukaryota; kingdom Metazoa; phylum Arthropoda; class Insecta; order Hemiptera; family Cicadidae; genus Magicicada; species Magicicada septendecula. The sequence goes on from CM068376.1 coordinate 210,782,821, forward strand.
TGCAAGTGGGCTAAAATAGTTAGGGGGAGAGTAGTAATCTCGCGACAATTACTAGTCAACATAAAAGTAGTTCCATGTTCCTAATTTAATTAAAGGACTAAAGTTTGATTAAATAATTAAATAGAGATATTCTTAGTTACAGACGTTATCAAAGTACATTACAGGGGGTCTTATTTAATTATTTAAATAATAACAAAATTTACAATTATATTTAGTTTGTTTAGGGGTCAGAAAACAAGTTAATTCTGGTCAGTGCCTGTATATGCAGGATTAATTAACAAGCTTTACCCTTTCTGTACAATTGTATTCCCTTTTATTTTATTATTAGACTTTTTATTAAATATTATTATTATTTAATGATAGCAATAAGATTTAGTTTAAAATGTGAGATTTTATTAAAATTTTAAAATTTCTCAGCTTATACATTAACAATTTAATTAATTAACATATTTTTATTAATGAAATCGTCACATACTCCGCCGCTTAAGATCCACATTAAGAATTTTAGTGAGTATTGGGGACTAATTAAAATTGGGGACTTGGAGTATGCTTGGTGTCAAATTGTGAAATTATTTATTATTACTATTATTTATTATTAGGACACTTTTTTTTTTTAATTCTCTTTAAATGATCTTGTTCTCATTTAAATGTTCTCCTTCGTGAAATTTTCTTTATCTCACTTCTTACAATGCTAAATTATATTTTAATCCTTAATACTAATTTCCCTAATTTCAGTAACTCACAATATCGTGGCCCGACTGACATAGGCTTACTCTAACTACACAAGTTAGCTTTCAGCACGCACTCTTTTAATGATCTCTTGGCATCTTTCTGCCTCATCATTATCATTTTCAGCCGTCGCCGTTGTGACTTGTTACATTACATATATATATTTTCCTTAATTACATCTACAGAAATCTAAAGCCAATCCCATACTTGACCTTAGATTCATTGTTATCCTAATTTCTTATACTACAGAGAGAAGCGGAATCTCACGAGGATTTTTCTCATTATCTCTTCAACAATAACTAAACAAACTATGCGGAAGGGGAGACACTTTACACAATTCATTGTAATACACACGCGGGTGGTTTTCAATTGTTTAGGGACGCACCGGTTTATCACAATAGGGAGGGTGCGTGGCTGCTTACTACATTTCTTAACACGCTTTATTGTTCTCTTACAGGCCACAACTGGTTGCTCACTATTCAACTATACTTTTATTATTATTTACTTTTCTCTTATTTAATGCTACACGTTACACAAATTTGTTTAACATAAGAATTATTCAGCCTTATTATTCAAGCAATTATTATTCACTTATTATTACTTTGGGGGGTTTAAAAAAACTTACCTAGAATTATTTCCTATCGACTTACCATATTCATTTAGGACACTTTATTTACTTTGTTTTTTTTTATTTGGCTCAGTTTACAAGTTTACTGTTTTGGGACATGGGGTTTAATACTTTATCTACTAAGGGAGGGTTAACTATGTCATTTATTCATTTGAAATTTAAGTCATAATATTATTTGCTCTACTATACTACACACAATTATCGCCTACACAGTTTAGTACATGGTAAAAAATTATTAACAGTGATTATTAAACATTTGCATTAGTTTTTATTTAAAGGATCAGCTGTTACGCTGGAATGTAGGTCAGACTAGTTTTCAACAATGGCATTGTTTTGCTTACAAAGGGAGACTCAACTAGAGGGTGAATGCATTGTCTAACTCAACTTGCGGGAGGGTGACTATGACAGTTTTAAACAATCGGCAACAGGAAATTTACATGTCCGAGTTTGTCGTCAAATTGACACGTTGAAGAATGAAACTTTTAGACAAGCACCTACATGGTTTTGTTTACATGGGACAATATGTTAATATTACTTTTACACATATTATATTTACAAATAATGTTACCTATACTATTTTACTATATAATAAATATTATTATTATCTTATTTAAAATTCTGACACATATTAAAATACATGAGTGATTAGATCAACAGCTTGTGTGTGTGGGATATCGGGACACAATTACTTCTTTCTTTTCTCTTAAGCAAATTAGCAAATTAATTAGCAGCAGCCGAGTGGCGCAATTTATAACATCTTTACTTGTGTTATAAGCTAGGGAACCTGCATTAATTAGAAATGCCAATCATACAGGCTGCCTTTCGTTGTGACGAACTGAAAATTAATCACAACAAATAAAACAATTCTTATATCAGGATATTGGGAAGGGGAGACTGTTGATTTATGCACTCAGTTTACTCGGTACTCAGATGACATCTGTTTATTACATTATGAGGTAAAGTTCTCTATTTAAAGTTCTCAACATTTATAGTTTACAGTATAATTATATATATATATTACTCTTTCATAAGGGCCCTCAAAATATGATGTACATCTATTTAATTTATTCCGCGGATCCGGGATTGAATATATATTACGTTAATAATGGTCGCCTTGCCATATACAATATTGAAAATTGAGCCATTTGAAGAATGGACTTTTTTAATCTTTCAAAACAAGAAAGCTTTTAGTTTAAACATTTACTCTTTTGCTATAACCAGTGTTATTAGATTACAGACTACATGTTACATATAATGTCTGTCTTTTAAAGTCTTAAAAGTGGTGAGTTGAATTGTCTTTTGTGGGTAATAATTTTAGTAACTCATAACCATGGAAGACAAGCCTCCATGTCACCTGGTTTTCAGTATTTGCTGCAGAATTGGTTCTTCGGTCCTCGTGTGTTTCCTGAAGGTCTGTCGTTGCCGTAGTATCCGGTGACGGTGAAGTTCCTGAAGTCTGTTATATCATTCGGGGTGAAGTACTCTCATCTTAGGCGACTGTAGTAATTCTTGTAGGATACTCTCATCTTAGACGACTGTTGTAATTCTTGTAGTTATAATAAATAAATAGAAAGTTTGTTTCACAGTAATACACTTCACATGATTATAGATTAGTTGAATATCACCTTCATGTTTGTAGTAATGTATGAATTACATAGTTTGTTATTTATTCATTGAGAGAGAGATGTCATCGCTGCACAAATTTAGTTATTTAAATATTCATTGAACCAACCATTCACATAATTATACACGCGTCCCGAAACAACGCTGTACGCAGCTTACGGCGTGAGCGCTCCATTGCAAGTGGGCTAAAATAGTTAGGGGGAGAGTAGTAATCTCGCGACAATTACTAGTCAACATAAAAGTAGTTCCATGTTTCTAATTTAATTAAAGGACTAAAGTTTGATTAAATAATTCAATAGAGATATTCTTAGTTACAGACGTTATCAAAGTACATTACAGTGGTCTTATTTAATTATTTAAATAATAACAAAATTTACAATTATATTTAGTTTGTTTAGGGGTCAGAAAACAAGTTAATTCTGGTCAGTGCCTGTATATGCAGGATTAATTAACAAGCTTTACCCTTTCTGTACAATTGTATTCCCTTTTATTTTATTATTAGACTTTTTATTAAATAATATTATTATTTAATGATAGCACTAAGATTTAGTTTAAAATGTGAGATTTTATTAAAATTTTAAAATTTCTCAGCTTATACATTAACAATTTAATTAATTAACATATTTTTATTAATGAAATCGTCACATACTCCGCCGCTTAAGATCCACATTAAGAATTTTAGTGAGTATTGGGGACTAATTAAAATTGGGGACTTGGAGTATGCTTGGTGTCAAAGTGTGAAATTATTTATTATTACTATTATTTATTATTAGGACACGGTTTTTTTTTTAATTCTCTTTAAATGATCTTGTTCTCATTTAAACGTTCTCCTTCGTGAAATTCCCTTTATTTCACTTCTTACAATGCTAACATATATTTTAATCCTTAATACTAATTTCCCTAATTTCAGTAACTCACAATATCGTGGCCCGACTGACATAGGCTTACTCTAACTACACAAGTTAGCTTTCAGCACGCACTCTTTTAATGATCTCTTGGCACCTTTCTGCCTCATCATTATCCTTTTCAGCCGGCGCCGTTGTGACTTGTTACATTACATATATATATTTTCCTTAATTACATCTACAGAAATCTAAAGCCAATCCTATACTTGACCTTAGATTCATTGTTATCCTAATTTCTTATACTACAGAGAGAAGCGGAATCTCACGAGGATTTTTCTCATTATCTCTTTAACAATAACTAAACAAACTATGCGGAAGGGGAGACACTTTACACAATTCATTGTAATACACACGCGGGTGGTTTTCAATTGTTTAGGGACGCACCGGTTTATCACAATAGGGAGGGTGCGTGGCTGCTTACTACATTTCTTAACACGCTTTATTGTTCTCTTACAGGCCACAACTGGTTGCTCACTATTCAACTATACTTTTATAATTATTTACTTTTCTCTTATTTACTGCTACACGTTACACAAATTTGTTTAACTTAAGAATAATTCAGCCTTATTATTCAAGCAATTATTATTCACTTATTATTACTTTGAGGGGTTTAAAAAAACTTACCTAGAATTATTTCCTATCGACTTACCATATTTATTTAGGACACTTTATTTACTTTGTTTTTTTTTTATTTGGCTCAGTTTACAAGTTTACTGTTTTGGGACATGGGGTTTAATACTTTATCTACTAAGGGAGGGTTAACTAAGTCATTTATTCATTTGAAATTTAAGTCATAATATTATTTGCTCTACTATACTACACACAATTATCGCCTACACAGTTTAGTACATGGTAAACATTTATTAACAGTGATTATTAAACATTTGCATTAGTTTTTATTTAAAGGATCAGCTGTTACGCTGGAATGTAGGTCAGACTAGTTTTCAACAATGGCATTGTTTTGCTTACAAAGGGGGACTCAACTAGAGGGTGAATGCATTGTCTAACTCAACTTGCGGGAGGGTGACTATGACAGTTTTAAACAATCGGCAACAGGAAATTTACATGTCCGAGTTTGTCGTCAAATTGACACGTTGAAGAATGAAATTTTAGACAAGCACCTACATGGTTTTGTTTACATGGGACAATATGTTAATATTACTTTTACACATATTATATTTACAAATAATGTTACCTATACTATTTTACTATAATAATAATTATTATTTTTATCTTATTTAAAATTCTGACAAATATTAAAATTCATGAGTGATTAGATCAACAGCTTGTGTGTGTGGGATATCGGGACTCAATTACTTCTTTCTTTTCTCTTAAGCAAATTAGCAAATTAATTAGCAGCAGCAGAGTGGCGCAATTTATAACATCTTTACTTGTGTTATAACCTAGGGAACCTGCATTAATTAGAAATGCCAATCATACAGGCTGCCTTTCGTTGTGACGAGCTGAAAATTAATCACAACAAATAAAACAATTCTTATATCAGGATATTGGGAAGGGGAGACTGTTGATTTATGCACTCAGATGACATCTCTTTATTACATTATGAGATAAAGTTCTCTATTTAAAGTTCTCAACATATATAGTTTACAGTATAATTATATATATATATATATATTACTCTTTCATAAGGGCCCTCAAAATATGATGTACATCTATTTAATTTATTCCGCGGATCCGGGATTGAATATATATTAAGTTAATAATGGTCGCCTTGCCATATACAATATTGAAAATTGAGCCATTTGAAGAATGGACTTTATTAATCTTTCAAAACAAGAAAACTTTTAGTTTAAACATTTACTCTTTTGCTATAACCAGTGTTATTAGATTACAGACTACATGTTACATATAATGTCTGTCTTTTAAAGTCTTAAAAGTGGTGAGTTGAATTGTCTTTTGTGGGTAATAATTTTAGTAACTCATAACCATGGAAGACAAGCCTCCATGTCACCTGGTTTTCAGTATTTGCTGCAGAATTGGTTCTTCGGTCCTCGTGTGTTTCCTGAAGGTCTGTCGTTGCCGTAGTATCCGGTGACGGTGAAGTTCCTGAAGTCTGTTATATCATACGGGGTGAAGTACTCTCATCTTAGGCGACTGTAGTAATTCTTGTAGGATACTCTGATCTTAGACGACTGTTGTAATTCTTGTAGTTATAATAAATAAATAGAAAGTTTGTTTCACAGTAATACACTTCACATGATTATAGATTAGTTGAATATCACCTTCATGTTTGTAGTAATGTATGAATTACATAGTTTGTTATTTATTCATTGAGAGAGAGATGTCATCGCTGCACAAATTTAGTTATTTAAATATTCATTGAACCAACCATTCACATAATTATACACGCGTCGCGAAACAACGCTGTACGCAGCTTACGGCGTGAGCGCTCCATTGCAAGTGGGCTAAAATAGTTAGGGGGAGAGTAGTAATCTCGCGACAATTACTAGTCAACATAAAAGTAGTTCCATGTTCCTAATTTAATTAAAGGACTAAAGTTTGATTAAATAATTAAATAGAGATATTCTTAGTTACAGACGTTATCAAAGTACATTACAGGGGGTCTTATTTAATTATTTAAATAATAACAAAATTTACAATTATATTTAGTTTGTTTAGGGGTCAGAAAACAAGTTAATTCTGGTCAGTGCCTGTATATGCAGGATTAATTAACAAGCTTTACCCTTTCTGTACAATTGTATTCCCTTTTATTTTATTATTAGACTTTTTATTAAATATTATTATTATTTAATGATAGCAATAAGATTTAGTTTAAAATGTGAGATTTTATTAAAATTTTAAAATTTCTCAGCTTATACATTAACAATTTAATTAATTAACATATTTTTATTAATGAAATCGTCACATACTCCGCCGCTTAAGATCCACATTAAGAATTTTAGTGAGTATTGGGGACTAATTAAAATTGGGGACTTGGAGTATGCTTGGTGTCAAATTGTGAAATTATTTATTATTACTATTATTTATTATTAGGACACTTTTTTTTTTTAATTCTCTTTAAATGATCTTGTTCTCATTTAAATGTTCTCCTTCGTGAAATTTTCTTTATCTCACTTCTTACAATGCTAAATTATATTTTAATCCTTAATACTAATTTCCCTAATTTCAGTAACTCACAATATCGTGGCCCGACTGACATAGGCTTACTCTAACTACACAAGTTAGCTTTCAGCACGCACTCTTTTAATGATCTCTTGGCATCTTTCTGCCTCATCATTATCATTTTCAGCCGTCGCCGTTGTGACTTGTTACATTACATATATATATTTTCCTTAATTACATCTACAGAAATCTAAAGCCAATCCCATACTTGACCTTAGATTCATTGTTATCCTAATTTCTTATACTACAGAGAGAAGCGGAATCTCACGAGGATTTTTCTCATTATCTCTTCAACAATAACTAAACAAACTATGCGGAAGGGGAGACACTTTACACAATTCATTGTAATACACACGCGGGTGGTTTTCAATTGTTTAGGGACGCACCGGTTTATCACAATAGGGAGGGTGCGTGGCTGCTTACTACATTTCTTAACACGCTTTATTGTTCTCTTACAGGCCACAACTGGTTGCTCACTATTCAACTATACTTTTATTATTATTTACTTTTCTCTTATTTAATGCTACACGTTACACAAATTTGTTTAACATAAGAATTATTCAGCCTTATTATTCAAGCAATTATTATTCACTTATTATTACTTTGGGGGGTTTAAAAAAACTTACCTAGAATTATTTCCTATCGACTTACCATATTCATTTAGGACACTTTATTTACTTTGTTTTTTTTTATTTGGCTCAGTTTACAAGTTTACTGTTTTGGGACATGGGGTTTAATACTTTATCTACTAAGGGAGGGTTAACTATGTCATTTATTCATTTGAAATTTAAGTCATAATATTATTTGCTCTACTATACTACACACAATTATCGCCTACACAGTTTAGTACATGGTAAAAAATTATTAACAGTGATTATTAAACATTTGCATTAGTTTTTATTTAAAGGATCAGCTGTTACGCTGGAATGTAGGTCAGACTAGTTTTCAACAATGGCATTGTTTTGCTTACAAAGGGAGACTCAACTAGAGGGTGAATGCATTGTCTAACTCAACTTGCGGGAGGGTGACTATGACAGTTTTAAACAATCGGCAACAGGAAATTTACATGTCCGAGTTTGTCGTCAAATTGACACGTTGAAGAATGAAACTTTTAGACAAGCACCTACATGGTTTTGTTTACATGGGACAATATGTTAATATTACTTTTACACATATTATATTTACAAATAATGTTACCTATACTATTTTACTATATAATAAATATTATTATTATCTTATTTAAAATTCTGACACATATTAAAATACATGAGTGATTAGATCAACAGCTTGTGTGTGTGGGATATCGGGACACAATTACTTCTTTCTTTTCTCTTAAGCAAATTAGCAAATTAATTAGCAGCAGCCGAGTGGCGCAATTTATAACATCTTTACTTGTGTTATAAGCTAGGGAACCTGCATTAATTAGAAATGCCAATCATACAGGCTGCCTTTCGTTGTGACGAACTGAAAATTAATCACAACAAATAAAACAATTCTTATATCAGGATATTGGGAAGGGGAGACTGTTGATTTATGCACTCAGTTTACTCGGTACTCAGATGACATCTGTTTATTACATTATGAGGTAAAGTTCTCTATTTAAAGTTCTCAACATTTATAGTTTACAGTATAATTATATATATATATTACTCTTTCATAAGGGCCCTCAAAATATGATGTACATCTATTTAATTTATTCCGCGGATCCGGGATTGAATATATATTACGTTAATAATGGTCGCCTTGCCATATACAATATTGAAAATTGAGCCATTTGAAGAATGGACTTTTTTAATCTTTCAAAACAAGAAAGCTTTTAGTTTAAACATTTACTCTTTTGCTATAACCAGTGTTATTAGATTACAGACTACATGTTACATATAATGTCTGTCTTTTAAAGTCTTAAAAGTGGTGAGTTGAATTGTCTTTTGTGGGTAATAATTTTAGTAACTCATAACCATGGAAGACAAGCCTCCATGTCACCTGGTTTTCAGTATTTGCTGCAGAATTGGTTCTTCGGTCCTCGTGTGTTTCCTGAAGGTCTGTCGTTGCCGTAGTATCCGGTGACGGTGAAGTTCCTGAAGTCTGTTATATCATTCGGGGTGAAGTACTCTCATCTTAGGCGACTGTAGTAATTCTTGTAGGATACTCTCATCTTAGACGACTGTTGTAATTCTTGTAGTTATAATAAATAAATAGAAAGTTTGTTTCACAGTAATACACTTCACATGATTATAGATTAGTTGAATATCACCTTCATGTTTGTAGTAATGTATGAATTACATAGTTTGTTATTTATTCATTGAGAGAGAGATGTCATCGCTGCACAAATTTAGTTATTTAAATATTCATTGAACCAACCATTCACATAATTATACACGCGTCCCGAAACAACGCTGTACGCAGCTTACGGCGTGAGCGCTCCATTGCAAGTGGGCTAAAATAGTTAGGGGGAGAGTAGTAATCTCGCGACAATTACTAGTCAACATAAAAGTAGTTCCATGTTTCTAATTTAATTAAAGGACTAAAGTTTGATTAAATAATTCAATAGAGATATTCTTAGTTACAGACGTTATCAAAGTACATTACAGTGGTCTTATTTAATTATTTAAATAATAACAAAATTTACAATTATATTTAGTTTGTTTAGGGGTCAGAAAACAAGTTAATTCTGGTCAGTGCCTGTATATGCAGGATTAATTAACAAGCTTTACCCTTTCTGTACAATTGTATTCCCTTTTATTTTATTATTAGACTTTTTATTAAATAATATTATTATTTAATGATAGCACTAAGATTTAGTTTAAAATGTGAGATTTTATTAAAATTTTAAAATTTCTCAGCTTATACATTAACAATTTAATTAATTAACATATTTTTATTAATGAAATCGTCACATACTCCGCCGCTTAAGATCCACATTAAGAATTTTAGTGAGTATTGGGGACTAATTAAAATTGGGGACTTGGAGTATGCTTGGTGTCAAAGTGTGAAATTATTTATTATTACTATTATTTATTATTAGGACACGGTTTTTTTTTTAATTCTCTTTAAATGATCTTGTTCTCATTTAAACGTTCTCCTTCGTGAAATTCCCTTTATTTCACTTCTTACAATGCTAACATATATTTTAATCCTTAATACTAATTTCCCTAATTTCAGTAACTCACAATATCGTGGCCCGACTGACATAGGCTTACTCTAACTACACAAGTTAGCTTTCAGCACGCACTCTTTTAATGATCTCTTGGCACCTTTCTGCCTCATCATTATCCTTTTCAGCCGGCGCCGTTGTGACTTGTTACATTACATATATATATTTTCCTTAATTACATCTACAGAAATCTAAAGCCAATCCTATACTTGACCTTAGATTCATTGTTATCCTAATTTCTTATACTACAGAGAGAAGCGGAATCTCACGAGGATTTTTCTCATTATCTCTTTAACAATAACTAAACAAACTATGCGGAAGGGGAGACACTTTACACAATTCATTGTAATACACACGCGGGTGGTTTTCAATTGTTTAGGGACGCACCGGTTTATCACAATAGGGAGGGTGCGTGGCTGCTTACTACATTTCTTAACACGCTTTATTGTTCTCTTACAGGCCACAACTGGTTGCTCACTATTCAACTATACTTTTATAATTATTTACTTTTCTCTTATTTACTGCTACACGTTACACAAATTTGTTTAACTTAAGAATAATTCAGCCTTATTATTCAAGCAATTATTATTCACTTATTATTACTTTGAGGGGTTTAAAAAAACTTACCTAGAATTATTTCCTATCGACTTACCATATTTATTTAGGACACTTTATTTACTTTGTTTTTTTTTTATTTGGCTCAGTTTACAAGTTTACTGTTTTGGGACATGGGGTTTAATACTTTATCTACTAAGGGAGGGTTAACTAAGTCATTTATTCATTTGAAATTTAAGTCATAATATTATTTGCTCTACTATACTACACACAATTATCGCCTACACAGTTTAGTACATGGTAAACATTTATTAACAGTGATTATTAAACATTTGCATTAGTTTTTATTTAAAGGATCAGCTGTTACGCTGGAATGTAGGTCAGACTAGTTTTCAACAATGGCATTGTTTTGCTTACAAAGGGGGACTCAACTAGAGGGTGAATGCATTGTCTAACTCAACTTGCGGGAGGGTGACTATGACAGTTTTAAACAATCGGCAACAGGAAATTTACATGTCCGAGTTTGTCGTCAAATTGACACGTTGAAGAATGAAATTTTAGACAAGCACCTACATGGTTTTGTTTACATGGGACAATATGTTAATATTACTTTTACACATATTATATTTACAAATAATGTTACCTATACTATTTTACTATAATAATAATTATTATTTTTATCTTATTTAAAATTCTGACAAATATTAAAATTCATGAGTGATTAGATCAACAGCTTGTGTGTGTGGGATATCGGGACTCAATTACTTCTTTCTTTTCTCTTAAGCAAATTAGCAAATTAATTAGCAGCAGCAGAGTGGCGCAATTTATAACATCTTTACTTGTGTTATAACCTAGGGAACCTGCATTAATTAGAAATGCCAATCATACAGGCTGCCTTTCGTTGTGACGAGCTGAAAATTAATCACAACAAATAAAACAATTATTATATCAGGATATTGGGAAGGGGAGACTGTTGATTTATGCACTCAGTTTACTCGGTACTCAGATGACATCTCTTTATTACATTATGAGATAAAGTTCTCTATTTAAAGTTCTCAACATATATAGTTTACAGTATAATTATATATATATATATATTACTCTTTCATAAGGGCCCTCAAAATATGATGTACATCTATTTAATTTATTCCGCGGATCCGGGATTGAATATATATTAAGTTAATAATGGTCGCCTTGCCATATACAATATTGAAAATTGAGCCATTTGAAGAACGGACTTTATTAATCTTTCAAAACAAGAAAACTTTTAGTTTAAACATTTACTCTTTTGCTATAACCAGTGTTATTAGATTACAGACTACATGTTACATATAATGTCTGTCTTTTAAAGTCTTAAAAGTGGTGAGTTAAATTGTCTTTTGTGGGTAATAATTTTAGTAACTCATAACCATGGACGACAAGCCTCCATGTCACCTGGTTTTCAGTATTTGCTGCAGAATTGGTTCTTCGGTCCTCGTGTGTTTCCTGAAGGTCTGTCGTTGCCGCAGTATCCGGTGACGGTGAAGTTCCTGAAGTCTGTTATATCATTCGGGGTGAAGTACTCTCATCTTAGGCGACGGTAGTAATTCTTGTAGGATACTCTCATCTTAGACGACTGTTGTAATTCTTGTAGTTATAATAAATAAATAGAAAGTTTGTTTCACAGTAATACACTTCACATGATTATAGATTAGTTGAATATCACCTTCATGTTTGTAGTAATGTATGAATTACATAGTTTGTTATTTATTCATTGAGAGAGAGATGTCATCGCTGCACAAATTTTGTTATTTAAATATTCATTGAACCAACCATTCACATAATTATACACGCGTCGCGAAACAACGCTGTACGCAGCTTACGGCGTGAGCGCTCCATTGCAAGTGGGCTAAAATAGTTAGGGGGAGAGTAGTAATCTCGCGACAATTACTAGTCAACATAAAAGTAGTTCCATGTTTCTAATTTAATTAAAGGACTAAAGTTTGATTAAATAATTAAATAGAGATATTCTTAGTTACAGACGTTATCAAAGTACATTACAGTGGTCTTATTTAATTATTTAAATAATAACAAAATTTACAATTATATTTAGTTTGTTTAGGGGTCAGAAAACAAGTTAATTCTGGTCAGTGCCTCTATATGCAGGATTAATTAACAAGCTTTACCCTTTCTGTACAATTGTATTCCCTTTTATTTTATTATTAGACTTTTTATTAAATATTATTATTATTTAATGATAGCAATAAGATTTAGTTTAAAATGTGAGATTTTATTAAAATTTAAAATTTCTCAGCTTATACATTAACAATTTAATTAATTAACATATTTTTATTAATGAAATCGTCACATACTCCGCCGCTTAAGATCCACATTAAGAATTTTAGTGAGTATTGGGGACTAATTAAAATTGGGGACTTGGAGTATGCTTGGTGTCAAAGTGTGAAATTATTTATTATTACTATTATTTATTATTAGGACACGGTTTTTTTTTAATTCTCTTTAAATGATCTTGTTCTCATTTAAATGTTCTCCTTCGTGAAATTCCCTTTATCTCACTTCTTACAATCCTAACTTATATTTTAATCCTTCATACTAATTTCCCTAATTTCAGTAACTCACAATATCGTGGCCCGACTGACATAGGCTTACTCTAACTACACAAGTTAGCTTTCAGCACGCACTCTTTTAATGATCTCTTGGCACCTTTCTGCCTCATCATTATCCTTTTCAGCCGGCGCCGTTGTGACTTGTTACATTACATATATATATTTTCCTTAATTACATCTACAGAAATCTAAAGCCAATCCCATACTTGACCTTAGATTCATTGTTATCCTAATGTCTTATACTACAGAGAGAAGCGGAATCTCACGAGGATTTTTCTCATTATCTCTTTAACAATAACTAAACAAACTATGCGGGAGAGGAGACACTTTACACAATTCATTGTAATACACACGCGGGTGGTTTTCAATTGTTTAGGGACGCACTGGTTTATCACAATAGAGAGGGTGCATGGCTGCTTACTACATTTCTTAACACGCTTTATTGTTCTCTTACAGGCCACAACTGGTTGCTCACTATTCAACTATACTTTTATTATTATTTACTTTTCTCTTATTTACTGCTACACGTTACACAAATTTGTTTAACATAAGAATTATTCAGCCTTATTATTCAAGCAATTATTATTCACTTATTATTACTTTGGGTGGTTTAAAAAAACTTACCTAGAATTATTTCCTATCGACTTACCATATTCATTTAGGACACTTTATTTACTTTGTTTTTTTTTATTTGGCTCAGTTTACAAGTTTACTGTTTTGGGACATGGGGTTTAATACTTTATCTACTAAGGGAGGGTTAACTATGTCATTTATTCATTTGAAATTTAAGTCATAATATTATTTGCTCTACTATACTACACACAATTATCGCCTACACAGTTTAGTACATGGTAAAAAATTATTAACAGTGATTATTAAACATTTGCATTAGTTTTTATTTAAAGGATCAGCTGTTACGCTGGAATGTAGGTCAGACTAGTTTTCAACAATGGCATTGTTTTGCTTACAAAGGGAGACTCAACTAGAGGGTGAATGCATTGTCTAACTCAACTTGCGGGAGGGTGACTATGACAGTTTTAAACAATCGGCAACAGGAAATTTACATGTCCGAGTTTGTCGTCAAATTGACACGTTGAAGAATGAAACTTTTAGACAAGCACCTACATGGTTTTGTTTACATGGGACAATATGTTAATATTACTTTTACACATATTATATTTACAAATAATGTTACCTATACTATTTTACTATATAATAAATATTATTATTATCTTATTTTAAATTCTGACACATATTAAAATACATGAGTGATTAGATCAACAGCTTGTGTGTGTGGGATATCGGGACACAATTACTTCTTTCTTTTCTCTTAAGCAAATTAGCAAATTAATTAGCAGCAGCCGAGTGGCGCAATTTATAACATCTTTACTTGTGTTATAAGCTAGGGAACCTGCATTAATTAGAAATGCCAATCATACAGGCTGCCTTTCGTTGTGACGAACTGAAAATTAATCACAACAAATAAAACAATTCTTATATCAGTATATTGGGAAGGGGAGACTGTTGATTTATGCACTCAGTTTACTCGGTACTCAGATGACATCTGTTTATTACATTATGAGGTAAAGTTCTCTATTTAAAGTTCTCAACATTTATAGTTTACAGTATAATTATATATATATATTACTCTTTCATAAGGGCCCTCAAAATATGATGTACATCTATTTAATTTATTCCGCGGATCCGGGATTGAATATATATTACGTTAATAATGGTCGCCTTGCCATATACAATATTGAAAATTGAGCCATTTGAAGAATGGACTTTTTTAATCTTTCAAAACAAGAAAGCTTTTAGTTTAACATTTACTCTTTTGCTATAACCAGTGTTATTAGATTACAGACTACATGTTACATATAATGTCTGTCTTTTAAAGTCTTAAAAGTGGTGAGTTGAATTGTCTTTTGTGGGTAATAATTTTAGTAACTCATAACCATGGAAGACAAGCCTCCATGTCACCTGGTTTTCAGTATTTGCTGCAGAATTGGTTCTTCGGTCCTCGTGTGTTTCCTGAAGGTCTGTCGTTGCCGTAGTATCCGGTGACGGTGAAGTTCCTGAAGTCTGTTATATCATTCGGGGTGAAGTACTCTCATCTTAGGCGACTGTAGTAATTCTTGTAGGATACTCTCATCTTAGACGACTGCTGTAATTCTTGTAGTTATAATAAATAAATAGAAAGTTTGTTTCACAGTAATACACTTCACATGATTATAGATTAGTTGAATATCACCTTCATGTTTGTAGTAATGTATGAATTACATAGTTTGTTATTTATTCATTGAGAGAGAGATGTCATCGCTGCACAAATTTAGTTATTTAAATATTCATTGAACCAACCATTCACATAATTATACACGCGTCGCGAAACAACGCTGTACGCAGCTTACGGCGTGAGCGCTCCATTGCAAGTGGGCTAAAATAGTTAGGGGGAGAGTAGTAATCTCGCGACAATTACTAGTCAACATAAAAGTAGTTCCATGTTTCTAATTTAATTAAAGGACTAAAGTTTGATTAAATAATTAAATAGAGATATTCTTAGTTACAGACGTTATCAAAGTACATTACAGTGGTCTTATTTAATTATTTAATTAATAACAAAATTTACAATTATATTTAGTTTGTTTAGGGGTCAGAAAACAAGTTAATTCTGGTCAGTGCCTGTATATGCAGGATTAATTAACAAGCTTTACCCTTTCTGTACAATTGTATTCCCTTTTATTTTATTATTAGACTTTTTATTAAATAATATTATTATTTAATGATAGCACTAAGATTTAGTTTAAAATGTGAGATTTTATTAAAATTTTAAAATTTCTCAGCTTATACATTAACAATTTAATTAATTAACATATTTTTATTAATGAAATCGTCACATACTCCGCCGCTTAAGATCCACATTAAGAATTTTAGTGAGTATTGGGGACTAATTAAAATTGGGGACTTGGAGTATGCTTGGTGTCAAAGTGTGAAATTATTTATTATTACTATTATTTATTATTAGGACACGGTTTTTTTTTTAATTCTCTTTAAATGATCTTGTTCTCATTTAAACGTTCTCCTTCGTGAAATTCCCTTTATTTCACTTCTTACAATGCTAACATATATTTTAATCCTTAATACTAATTTCCCTAATTTCAGTAACTCACAATATCGTGGCCCGACTGACATAGGCTTACTCTAACTACACAAGTTAGCTTTCAGCACGCACTCTTTTAATGATCTCTTGGCACCTTTCTGCCTCATCATTATCCTTTTCAGCCGGCGCCGTTGTGACTTGTTACATTACATATATATATTTTCCTTAATTACATCTACAGAAATCTAAAGCCAATCCCATACTTGACCTTAGATTCATTGTTATCCTAATTTCTTATACTACAGAGAGAAGCGGAATCTCACGAGGATTTTTCTCATTATCTCTTTAACAATAACTAAACAAACTATGCGGAAGGGGAGACACTTTACACAATTCATTGTAATACACACGCGGGTGGTTTTCATTTGTTTAGGGACGCACCGGTTTATCACAATAGGGAGGGTGCGTGGCTGCTTACTACATTTCTTAACACGCTTTATTGTTCTCTTACAGGCCACAACTGGTTGCTCACTATTCAACTATACTTTTATTATTATTTACTTTTCTCTTATTTACTGCTACACGTTACACAAATTTGTTTAACTTAAGAATTATTCACCCTTATTATTCAAGCAATTATTATTCACTTATTATTACTTTGAGGGGTTTAAAAAAACTTACCTAGAATTATTTCCTATCGACTTACCATATTTATTTAGGACACTTTATTTACTTTGTTTTTTTTTTATTTGGCTCAGTTTACAAGTTTACTGTTTTGGGACATGGGGTTTAATACTTTATCTACTAAGGGAGGGTTAACTAAGTCATTTATTCATTTGAAATTTAAGTCATAATATTATTTGCTCTACTATACTACACACAATTATCGCCTACACAGTTTAGTACATGGTAAACATTTATTAACAGTGATTATTAAACATTTGCATTAGTTTTTATTTAAAGGATCAGCTGTTACGCTGGAATGTAGGTCAGACTAGTTTTCAACAATGGCATTGTTTTGCTTACAAAGGGGGACTCAACTAGAGGGTGAATGCATTGTCTAACTCAACTTGCGGGAGGGTGACTATGACAGTTTTAAACAATCGGCAACAGGAAATTTACATGTCCGAGTTTGTCGTCAAATTGACACGTTGAAGAATGAAATTTTAGACAAGCACCTACATGGTTTTGTTTACATGGGACAATATGTTAATATTACTTTTACACATATTACATTTACAAATAATGTTACCTATACTATTTTAGTATAATAATAATTATTATTTTTATCTTATTTAAAATTCTGACACATATTAAAATACATGAGTGATTAGATCAACAGCTTGTGTGTGTGGGATATCGGGACACAATTACTTCTTTCTTTTCTCTTTAGCAAATTAGCAAATTAATTAGCAGCAGCAGAGTGGCGCAATTTATAACATCTTTACTTGTGTTATAACCTAGGAAACCTGCATTAATTAGAAATGCCAATCATACAGGCTGCCTTTCGTTGTGACGAGCTGAAAATTAATCACAACAAATAAAACAATTCTTATATCAGGATATTGGGAAGGGGAGACTGTTGATTTATGCACTCAGTTTACTCGGTACTCAGATGACATCTCTTTATTACATTATGAGATAAAGTTCTCTATTTAAAGTTCTCAACATATATAGTTTACAGCATAATTATATATATATATATTACTCTTTCATAAGGGCCCTCAAAATATGATGGACATCTATTTAATTTATTCCGCGGATCCGGGATTGAATTTTTATTAAGTTAATAATGGTCGCCTTGCCATATACAATATTGAAAATTGAGCCATTTGAAGAATGGAATTTTTTAATCTTTCAAAACAAGAAAACTTTTAGTTTAAACATTTACTCTTTTGCTATAACCAGTGTTATTAGATTACAGACTACATGTTACATATAATGTCTGTCTTTTAAAGTCTTAAAAGTGGTGAGTTGAATTGTCTTTTGTGGGTAATTATTTTAGTAACTCATAACCATGGAAGACAAGCCTCCATGTCACCTGGTTTTCAGTGTTTGCTGCAGAATTGGTTCTTCGGTCCTCGTGTGTTTCCTGAAGGTCTGTCGTTGCCGCAGTATCCGGTGACGGTGAAGTTCCTGAAGTCTGTTATATCATTCGGGGTGAAGTACTCTCATCTTAGGCGACTGTAGTAATTCTTGTAGGATACTCTGATCTTAGACGACTGTTGTAATTCTTGTAGTTATAATAAATAAATAGAAAGTTTGTTTCACAGTAATACACTTCACATGATTATAGATTAGTTGAATATCACCTTCATGTTTGTAGTAATGTATGAATTACATAGTTTGTTATTTATTCATTGAGAGAGAGATGTCATCGCTGCACAAATTTAGTTATTTAAATATTCATTGAACCAACCATTCACATAATTATACACGCGTCGCGAAACAACGCTGTACGCAGCTTACGGCGTGAGCGCTCCATTGCAAGTGGGCTAAAATAGTTAGGGGGAGAGTAGTAATCTCGCGACAATTACTAGTCAACATAAAAGTAGTTCCATGTTTCTAATTTAATTAAAGGGCTAAAGTTTGATTAAATAATTAAATAGAGATATTCTTAGTTACAGACGTTATCAAAGTACATTACAGTGGTCTTATTTAATTATTTAAATAATAACAAAATTTACAATTATATTTAGTTTGTTTAGGGGTCAGAAAACAAGTTAATTCTGGTCAGTGCCTGCATATGCAGGATTAATTAACAAGCTTTACCCTTTCTGTACAATTGTATTCCCTTTTATTTTATTATTAGACTTTTTATTAAATATTATTATTATTTAATGATAGCAATAAGATTTAGTTTAAAATGTGAGATTTTATTAAAATTTTAAAATTTCTCAGCTTATACATTAACAATTTAATTAATTAACATATTTTAGTAATGAAATCGTCACATACTCCGCCGCTTAAGATCCACATTAAGAATTTTAGTGAGTATTGGGGACTAATTAAAATTGGGGACTTGGAGTATGCTTGGTATCAAAGTGTGAAATTATTTATTATTACTATTATTTATTATTAGGACACGGTTTTTTTTAATTCTCTTTAAATGATCTTGTTCTCATTTAAATGTTCTCCTTCGTGAAATTCCCTTTATCTCACTTCTTACAATGCTAACTTATATTTTAATCCTTAATACTAATTTCCCTAATTTCAGTAACTCACAATATCGTGGCCCGACTGACATAGGCTTATTCTAACTACACAAGTTAGCTTTCAGCACGCACTATTTTAATGATCTCTTGGCACCTTTCTGCCTCATCATTATCCTTTTCAGCCGGCGCCGTTGTGACTTGTTACATTACATATATATATTTTCCTTAATTACATCTACAGAAATCTAAAGCCAATCCTATACTTGACCTTAGATTCATTGTTATCCTAATTTCTTATACTACAGAGAGAAGCGGAATCTCAAGAGGATTTTTCTCATTATCTCTTTAACAATAACTAAACAAACTATGCGGAAGGGGAGACACTTTACACAATTCATTGTAATACACACGCGGGTGGTTTTCAATTGTTTAGGGACGCACCGGTTTATCACAATAGGGAGGGTGCGTGGCTGCTTACTACATTTCTTAACACGCTTTATTGTTCTCTTACAGGCCACAACTGGTTGCTCACTGTTCAACTATACTTTTATTATTATTTACTTTTCTCTTATTTACTGCTACACGTTACACAAATTTGTTTAACTTAAGAATTATTCAGCCTTATTATTCAAGCAATTATTATTCACTTATTATTACTTTGGGGGGTTTAAAAAACTTACCTAGAATTATTTCCTATCGACTTACCATATTTATTTAGGACACTTTATTTACTTTGTTTTTTTTTTATTTGGCTCAGTTTACAAGTTTACTGTTTTGGCACATGGGGTTTAATACTTTATCTACTAAGGGAGGGTTAACTAAGTCATTTATTCATTTGAAATTTAAGTCATAATATTATTTGCTCTACTATACTACACACAATTATCGCGTACACAGTTTAGTACATGGTAAACATTTATTAACAGTGATTATTAAACATTTGCATTAGTTTTTATTTAAACGATCAGCTGTTACGCTGGAATGTAGGTCAGACTAGTTTTCAACAATGGCATTGTTTTGCTTACAAAGGGGGACTCAACTAGAGGGTGAATGCATTGTCTAACTCAACTTGCGGGAGGGTGACTATGACAGTTTTAAACAATCGGCAACAGGAAATTTACATGTCCGAGTTTGTCGTCAAATTGACACGTTGAAGAATGAAACTTTTAGACAAGCACCTACATGGTTTTGTTTACATGGGACAATATGTTAATATTACCTTTAAACATATTATATTTACAAATAATGTTACCTATACTATT
Source organism: Magicicada septendecula (assembly GCA_034769895.1). NCBI lineage: Eukaryota > Metazoa > Arthropoda > Insecta > Hemiptera > Cicadidae > Magicicada > Magicicada septendecula. The sequence goes on from CM068376.1 coordinate 210,803,679, forward strand.
TTACTATAATAATAATTATTATTTTTATCTTATTTAAAATTCTGACACGTATTAAAATACATGAGTGATTAGATCAACAGCTTGTGTGTGTGGGATATCGGGACACAATTACTTCTTCCTTTTCTCTTAAGCAAATTAGCAAATTAATTAGCAGCAGCAGAGTGGCGCAATTTATAACATCTTTACTTGTGTTATAACCTAGGGAACCTGCATTAATTAGAAATGCCAATCATACAGGCTGCCTTTCGTTGTGACGAGCTGAAAATTAATCACAACAAATAAAACAATTCTTATATCAGGATATTGGGAAGGGGAGACTGTTGATTTATGCACTCAGTTTACTCGGTACTCAGATGACATCTCTTTATTACATTATGAGATAAAGTTCTCTATTTAAAGTTCTCAACATATATAGTTTACAGCATAATTATATATATATATATTACTCTTTCATAAGGGCCCTCAAAATATGATGGACATCTATTTAATTTATTCCGCGGATCCGGGATTGAATTTATATTAAGTTAATAATGGTCGCCTTGCCATATACAATTTTGAAAATTGAGCCATTTGAAGAATGGACTTTTTAATCTTTCAAAACAAGAAAACTTTTAGTTTAAACATTTACTCTTTTGCTATAACCAGTGTTATTAGATTACAGACTACATGTTACATATAATGTCTGTCTTTTAAAGTCTTAAAAGTGGTGAGTTGAATTGTCTTTTGTGGGTAATTATTTTAGTAACTCATAACCATGGAAGACAAGCCTCCATGTCACCTGGTTTTCAGTATTTGCTGCAGAATTGGTTCTTCGGTCCTCGTGTGTTTCCTGAAGGTCTGTCGTTGCCGCAGTATCCGGTGACGGTGAAGTTCCTGAAGTCTGTTATATCATTCGGGGTGAAGTACTCTCATCTTAGGCGACTGTAGTAATTCTTGTAGGATACTCTCATCTTAGACGACTGTTGTAATTCTTGTAGTTATAATAAATAAATAGAAAGTTTGTTTCACAGTAATACACTTCACATGATTATAGATTAGTTGAATATCACCTTCATGTTTGTAGTAATGTATGAATTACATAGTTTGTTATTTATTCATTGACAGAGAGATGTCATCGCTGCACAAATTTAGTTATTTAAATATTCATTGAACCAACCATTCACATAATTATACACGCGTCGCGAAACAACGCTGTACGCAGCTTACGGCGTGAGCGCTCCATCGCAAGTGGGCTAAAATAGTTAGGGGGAGAGTAGTAATCTCGCGACAATTACTAGTCAACATAAAAGTAGTTCCATGTTTCTAATTTAATTAAAAGGCTAAAGTTTGATTAAATAATTAAATAGAGATATTCTTAGTTACAGACGTTATCAAAGTACATTACAGTGGTCTTATTTAATTATTTAAATAATAACAAAATTTACAATTATATTTAGTTTGTTTAGGGGTCAGAAAACAAGTTAATTCTGGTCAGTGCCTGCATATGCAGGATTAATTAACAAGCTTTACCCTTTCTGTACAATTGTATTCCCTTTTATTTTATTATTAGACTTTTTATTAAATATTATTATTATTTAATGATAGCAATAAGATTTAGTTTAAAATGTGAGATTTTATTAAAATTTTAAAATTTCTCAGCTTATACATTAACAATTTAATTAATTAACATATTTTTATTAATGAAATCGTCACATACTCCGCCGCTTAAGATCCACATTAAGAATTTTAGTGAGTATTGGGGACTAATTAAAATTGGGGACTTGGAGTATGCTTGGTATCAAAGTGTGAAATTATTTATTATTACTATTATTTATTATTAGGACACGGTTTTTTTTAATTCTCTTTAAATGATCTTGTTCTCATTTAAATGTTCTCCTTCGTGAAATTCCCTTTATCTCACTTCTTACAATGCTAACTTATATTTTAATCCTTAATACTAATTTCCCTAATTTCAGTAACTCACAATATCGTGGCCCGACTGACATAGGCTTATTCTAACTACACAAGTTAGCTTTCAGCACGCACTATTTTAATGATCTCTTGGCACCTTTCTGCCTCATCATTATCCTTTTCAGCCGGCGCCGTTGTGACTTGTTACATTACATATATATATTTTCCTTAATTACATCTACAGAAATCTAAAGCCAATCCCATACTTGACCTTAGATTCATTGTTATCCTAATTTCTTATACTACAGAGAGAAGCGGAATCTCAAGAGGATTTTTCTCATTATCTCTTTAACAATAACTGAACAAACTATGCGGAAGGGGAGACACTTTACACAATTCATTGTAATACACACGCGGGTGGTTTTCAATTGTTTAGGGACGCACCGGTTTATCACAATAGGGAGGGTGCGTGGCTGCTTACTACATTTCTTAACACGCTTTATTGTTCTCTTACAGGCCACAACTGGTTGCTCACTGTTCAACTATACTTTTATTATTATTTACTTTTCTCTTATTTACTGCTACACGTTACACAAATTTGTTTAACTTAAGAATTATTCAGCCTTATTATTCAAGCAATTATTATTCACTTATTATTACTTTGGGGGGTTTAAAAAACTTACCTAGAATTATTTCCTATCGACTTACCATATTTATTTAGGACACTTTATTTACTTTGTTTTTTTTTTATTTGGCTCAGTTTACAAGTTTACTGTTTTGGGACATGGGGTTTAATACTTTGTCTACTAAGGGAGGGTTAACTAAGTCATTTATTCATTTGAAATTTAAGTCATAATATTATTTGCTCTACTATACTACACACAATTATCGCGTACACAGTTTAGTACATGGTAAACATTTATTAACAGTGATTATTAAACATTTGCATTAGTTTTTATTTAAACGATCAGCTGTTACGCTGGAATGTAGGTCAGACTAGTTTTCAACAATGGCATTGTTTTGCTTACAAAGGGGGACTCAACTAGAGGGTGAATGCATTGTGTAACTCAACTTGCGGGAGGGTGACTATGACAGTTTTAAACAATCGGCAACAGGAAATTTACATGTCCGAGTTTGTCGTCAAATTGACACGTTGAAGAATGAAACTTTTAGACAAGCACCTACATGGTTTTGTTTACATGGGACAATATGTTAATATTACCTTTAAACATATTATATTTACAAATAATGTTACCTATTCTATTTTACTATAATAATAATTATAATTTTTATCTTATTTAAAATTCTGACACGTATTAAAATACATGAGTGATTAGATCAACAGCTTGTGTGTGTGGGATATCGGGACACAATTACTTCTTCCTTTTCTCTTAAGCAAATTAGCAAATTAATTAGCAGCAGCAGAGTGGCGCAATTTATAACATCTTTACTTGTGTTATAACCTAGGGAACCTGCATTAATTAGAAATGCCAATCATACAGGCTGCCTTTCGTTGTGACGAGCTGAAAATTAATCACAACAAATAAAACAACTCTTATATCAGGATATTGGGAAGGGGAGACTGTTGATTTATGCACTCAGTTTACTCGGTACTCAGATGACATCTCTTTATTACATTATGAGATAAAGTTCTCTATTTAAAGTTCTCAACATATATAGTTTACAGTATAATTATATATATATATTACTCTTTCATAAGGGCCCTCAAAATATGATGTACATCTATTTAATTTATTCCGCGGATCCGGGATTGAATATATATTAAGTTAATAATGGTCGCCTTGCCATATACAATATTGAAAATTGAGCCATTTGAAGAATGGACTTTTTTAATCTTTCAAAACAAGAAAACTTTTAGTTTAAACATTTACTCTTTTGCTATAACCAGTGTTATTAGATTACAGACTACATGTTACATATAATGTCTGTCTTTTAAAGTCTTAAAAGTGGTGAGTTGAATTGTCTTTTGTGGGTAATAATTTTAGTAACTCATAACCATGGAAGACAAGCCTCCATGTCACCTGGTTTTCAGTATTTGCTGCAGAATTGGTTCTTCGGTCCTCGTGTGTTTCCTGAAGGTCTGTCGTTGCCGCAGTATCCGGTGACGGTGAAGTTCCTGAAGTCTGTTATATCATTCGGGGTGAAGTACTCTCATCTTAGGCGACTGTAGTAATTCTTGTAGGATACTCTCATCTTAGACGACTGTTGTAATTCTTGTAGTTATAATAAATAAATAGAAAGTTTGTTTCACAGTAATACACTTCACATGATTATAGGTTAGTTGAATATCACCTTCATGTTTGTAGTAATGTATGAATTACATAGTTTGTTATTTATTCATTGAGAGAGAGATGTCATCGCTGCACAAATTTAATTATTTAAATATTCATTGTACCAACCATTCAAATAATTATACACGCGTCGCGAAACAACGCTGTACGCAGCTTACGGCGTGAGCGCTCCATCGCAAGTGGGCTAAAATAGTTAGGGGGAGAGTAGTAATCTCGCGACAATTACTAGTCAACATAAAAGTAGTTCCATGTTTCTAATTTAATTAAAGGACTAAAGTTTGATTAAATAATTAAATAGAGATATTCTTAGTTACAGACGTTATCAAAGTACATTACAGTGGTCTTATTTAATTATTTAAATAATAACAAAATTTACAATTATATGTAGTTTGTTTAGGGGTCAGAAAACAAGTTAATTCTGGTCAGTGCCTGCATATGCAGGATTAATTAACAAGCTTTACCCTTTCTGTACAATTGTATTCCCTTTTATTTTATTATTAGACTTTTTATTAAATATTATTATTATTTAATGATAGCAATAAAATTTAGTTTAAAATGTGAGATTTTATTAAAATTTTAAAATTTCTCAGCTTATACATTAACAATTTAATTAATTAACATATTTTTATTAATGAAATCGTCACATACTCCGCCGCTTAAGATCCACATTAAGAATTTTAGTGAGTATTGGGGACTAATTAATGTTGGGGACTTGGAGTATGCTTGGTATCAAAGTGTGAAATTATTTATTATTACTATTATTTATTATTAGGACACGGTTTTTTTTAATTCTCTTTAAATGATCTTGTTCTCATTTAAATGTTCTCCTTCGTGAAATTCCCTTTATCTCACTTCTTACAATGCTAACTTATATTTTAATCCTTAATACTAATTTCCCTAATTTCAGTAACTCACAATATCGTGGCCCGACTGACATAGGCTTATTCTAACTACACAAGTTAGCTTTCAGCACGCACTATTTTAATGATCTCTTGGCACCTTTCTGCCTAATCATTATCCTTTTCAGCCGGCGCCGTTGTGACTTGTTACATTACATATATATATTTTCCTTAATTACATCTACAGAAATCTAAAGCCAATCCCATACTTGACCTTAGATTCATTGTTATCCTAATTTCTTATACTACAGAGAGAAGCGGAATCTCAAGAGGATTTTTCTCATTATCTCTTTAACAATAACTAAACAAACTATGCGGAAGGGGAGACACTTTACACAATTCATTGTAATACACACGCGGGTGGTTTTCAATTGTTTAGGGACGCACCGGTTTATCACAATAGGGAGGGTGCGTGGCTGCTTACTACATTTCTTAACACGCTTTATTGTTCTCTTACAGGCCACAACTGGTTGCTCACTGTTCAACTATACTTTTATTATTATTTACTTTTCTCTTATTTACTGCTACACGTTACACAAATTTGTTTAACTTAAGAATTATTCAGCCTTATTATTCAAGCAATTATTATTCACTTATTATTACTTTGGGGGGTTTAAAAAACTTACCTAGAATTATTTCCTATCGACTTACCATATTTATTTAGGACACTTTATTTACTTTGTTTTTTTTTTATTTGGCTCAGTTTACAAGTTTACTGTTTTGGCACATGGGGTTTAATACTTTATCTACTAAGGGAGGGTTAACTAAGTCATTTATTCATTTGAAATTTAAGTCATAATATTATTTGCTCTACTATACTACACACAATTATCGCGTACACAGTTTAGTACATGGTAAACATTTATTAACAGTGATTATTAAACATTTGCATTAGTTTTTATTTAAACGATCAGCTGTTACGCTGGAATGTAGGTCAGACTAGTTTTCAACAATGGCATTGTTTTGCTTACAAAGGGGGACTCAACTAGAGGGTGAATGCATTGTGTAACTCAACTTGCGGGAGGGTGACTATGACAGTTTTAAACAATCGGCAACAGGAAATTTACATGTCCGAGTTTGTCGTCAAATTGACACGTTGAAGAATGAAACTTTTAGACAAGCACCTACATGGTTTTGTTTACATGGGACAATATGTTAATATTACCTTTAAACATATTATATTTACAAATAATGTTACCTATTCTATTTTACTATAATAATAATTATAATTTTTATCTTATTTAAAATTCTGACACGTATTAAAATACATGAGTGATTAGATCAACAGCTTGTGTGTGTGGGATATCGGGACACAATTACTTCTTCCTTTTCTCTTAAGCAAATTAGCAAATTAATTAGCAGCAGCAGAGTGGCGCAATTTATAACATCTTTACTTGTGTTATAACCTAGGGAACCTGCATTAATTAGAAATGCCAATCATACAGGCTGCCTTTCGTTGTGACGAGCTGAAAATTAATCACAACAAATAAAACAACTCTTATATCAGGATATTGGGAAGGGGAGACTGTTGATTTATGCACTCAGTTTACTCGGTACTCAGATGACATCTCTTTATTACATTATGAGATAAAGTTCTCTATTTAAAGTTCTCAACATATATAGTTTACAGTATAATTATATATATATATTACTCTTTCATAAGGGCCCTCAAAATATGATGTACATCTATTTAATTTATTCCGCGGATCCGGGATTGAATATATATTAAGTTAATAATGGTCGCCTTGCCATATACAATATTGAAAATTGAGCCATTTGAAGAATGGACTTTTTTAATCTTTCAAAACAAGAAAACTTTTAGTTTAAACATTTACTCTTTTGCTATAACCAGTGTTATTAGATTACAGACTACATGTTACATATAATGTCTGTCTTTTAAAGTCTTAAAAGTGGTGAGTTGAATTGTCTTTTGTGGGTAATAATTTTAGTAACTCATAACCATGGAAGACAAGCCTCCATGTCACCTGGTTTTCAGTATTTGCTGCAGAATTGGTTCTTCGGTCCTCGTGTGTTTCCTGAAGGTCTGTCGTTGCCGCAGTATCCGGTGACGGTGAAGTTCCTGAAGTCTGTTATATCATTCGGGGTGAAGTACTCTCATCTTAGGCGACTGTAGTAATTCTTGTAGGATACTCTCATCTTAGACGACTGTTTTAATTCTTGTAGTTATAATAAATAAATAGAAAGTTTGTTTCACAGTAATACACTTCACATGATTATAGATTAGTTGAATATCACCTTCATGTTTGTAGTAATGTATGAATTACATAGTTTGTTATTTATTCATTGAGAGAGAGATGTCATCGCTGCACAAATTTAGTTATTTAAATATTCATTGTACCAACCATTCAAATAATTATACACGCGTCGCGAAACAACGCTGTACGCAGCTTACGGCGTGAGCGCTCCATCGCAAGTGGGCTAAAATAGTTAGGGGGAGAGTAGTAATCTCGCGACAATTACTAGTCAACATAAAAGTAGTTCCATGTTTCTAATTTAATTAAAGGACTAAAGTTTGATTAAATAATTAAATAGAGATATTCTTAGTTACAGACGTTATCAAAGTACATTACAGTGGTCTTATTTAATTATTTAAATAATAACAAAATTTACAATTATATTTAGTTTGTTTAGGGGTCAGAAAACAAGTTAATTCTGGTCAGTGCCTGCATATGCAGGATTAATTAACAAGCTTTACCCTTTCTGTACAATTGTATTCCCTTTTATTTTATTATTAGACTTTTTATTAAATATTATTATTATTTAATGATAGCAATAAGATTTAGTTTAAAATGTGAGATTTTATTAAAATTTTAAAATTTCTCAGCTTATACATTAACAATTTAATTAATTAACATATTTTTATTAATGAAATCGTCACATACTCCGCCGCTTAAGATCCACATTAAGAATTTTAGTGAGTATTGGGGACTAATTAATGTTGGGGACTTGGAGTATGCTTGGTATCAAAGTGTGAAATTATTTATTATTACTATTATTTATTATTAGGACACGGTTTTTTTTAATTCTCTTTAAATGATCTTGTTCTCATTTAAATGTTCTCCTTCGTGAAATTCCCTTTATCTCACTTCTTACAATGCTAACTTATATTTTAATCCTTAATACTAATTTCCCTAATTTCAGTAACTCACAATATCGTGGCCCGACTGACATAGGCTTATTCTAACTACACAAGTTAGCTTTCAGCACGCACTATTTTAATGATCTCTTGGCACCTTTCTGCCTAATCATTATCCTTTTCAGCCGGCGCCGTTGTGACTTGTTACATTACATATATATATTTTCCTTAATTACATCTACAGAAATCTAAAGCCAATCCCATACTTGACCTTAGATTCATTGTTATCCTAATTTCTTATACTACAGAGAGAAGCGGAATCTCAAGAGGATTTTTCTCATTATCTCTTTAACAATAACTAAACAAACTATGCGGAAGGGGAGACACTTTACACAATTCATTGTAATACACACGCGGGTGGTTTTCAATTGTTTAGGGACGCACCGGTTTATCACAATAGGGAGGGTGCGTGGCTGCTTACTACATTTCTTAACACGCTTTATTGTTCTCTTACAGGCCACAACTGGTTGCTCACTGTTCAACTATACTTTTATTATTATTTACTTTTCTCTTATTTACTGCTACACGTTACACAAATTTGTTTAACTTAAGAATTATTCAGCCTTATTATTCAAGCAATTATTATTCACTTATTATTACTTTGGGGGGTTTAAAAAACTTACCTAGAATTATTTCCTATCGACTTACCATATTTATTTAGGACACTTTATTTACTTTGTTTTTTTTTTATTTGGCTCAGTTTACAAGTTTACTGTTTTGGCACATGGGGTTTAATACTTTATCTACTAAGGGAGGGTTAACTAAGTCATTTATTCATTTGAAATTTAAGTCATAATATTATTTGCTCTACTATACTACACACAATTATCGCGTACACAGTTTAGTACATGGTAAACATTTATTAACAGTGATTATTAAACATTTGCATTAGTTTTTATTTAAACGATCAGCTGTTACGCTGGAATGTAGGTCAGACTAGTTTTCAACAATGGCATTGTTTTGCTTACAAAGGGGGACTCAACTAGAGGGTGAATGCATTGTGTAACTCAACTTGCGGGAGGGTGACTATGACAGTTTTAAACAATCGGCAACAGGAAATTTACATGTCCGAGTTTGTCGTCAAATTGACACGTTGAAGAATGAAACTTTTAGACAAGCACCTACATGGTTTTGTTTACATGGGACAATATGTTAATATTACCTTTAAACATATTATATTTACAAATAATGTTACCTATTCTATTTTACTATAATAATAATTATAATTTTTATCTTATTTAAAATTCTGACACGTATTAAAATACATGAGTGATTAGATCAACAGCTTGTGTGTGTGGGATATCGGGACACAATTACTTCTTCCTTTTCTCTTAAGCAAATTAGCAAATTAATTAGCAGCAGCAGAGTGGCGCAATTTATAACATCTTTACTTGTGTTATAACCTAGGGAACCTGCATTAATTAGAAATGCCAATCATACAGGCTGCCTTTCGTTGTGACGAGCTGAAAATTAATCACAACAAATAAAACAACTCTTATATCAGGATATTGGGAAGGGGAGACTGTTGATTTATGCACTCAGTTTACTCGGTACTCAGATGACATCTCTTTATTACATTATGAGATAAAGTTCTCTATTTAAAGTTCTCAACATATATAGTTTACAGTATAATTATATATATATATTACTCTTTCATAAGGGCCCTCAAAATATGATGTACATCTATTTAATTTATTCCGCGGATCCGGGATTGAATATATATTAAGTTAATAATGGTCGCCTTGCCATATACAATATTGAAAATTGAGCCATTTGAAGAATGGACTTTTTTAATCTTTCAAAACAAGAAAACTTTTAGTTTAAACATTTACTCTTTTGCTATAACCAGTGTTATTAGATTACAGACTACATGTTACATATAATGTCTGTCTTTTAAAGTCTTAAAAGTGGTGAGTTGAATTGTCTTTTGTGGGTAATAATTTTAGTAACTCATAACCATGGAAGACAAGCCTCCATGTCACCTGGTTTTCAGTATTTGCTGCAGAATTGGTTCTTCGGTCCTCGTGTGTTTCCTGAAGGTCTGTCGTTGCCGCAGTATCCGGTGACGGTGAAGTTCCTGAAGTCTGTTATATCATTCGGGGTGAAGTACTCTCATCTTAGGCGACTGTAGTAATTCTTGTAGGATACTCTCATCTTAGACGACTGTTTTAATTCTTGTAGTTATAATAAATAAATAGAAAGTTTGTTTCACAGTAATACACTTCACATGATTATAGATTAGTTGAATATCACCTTCATGTTTGTAGTAATGTATGAATTACATAGTTTGTTATTTATTCATTGAGAGAGAGATGTCATCGCTGCACAAATTTAGTTATTTAAATATTCATTGTACCAACCATTCAAATAATTATACACGCGTCGCGAAACAACGCTGTACGCAGCTTACGGCGTGAGCGCTCCATCGCAAGTGGGCTAAAATAGTTAGGGGGAGAGTAGTAATCTCGCGACAATTACTAGTCAACATAAAAGTAGTTCCATGTTTCTAATTTAATTAAAGGACTAAAGTTTGATTAAATAATTAAATAGAGATATTCTTAGTTACAGACGTTATCAAAGTACATTACAGTGGTCTTATTTAATTATTTAAATAATAACAAAATTTACAATTATATTTAGTTTGTTTAGGGGTCAGAAAACAAGTTAATTCTGGTCAGTGCCTGCATATGCAGGATTAATTAACAAGCTTTACCCTTTCTGTACAATTGTATTCCCTTTTATTTTATTATTAGACTTTTTATTAAATATTATTATTATTTAATGATAGCAATAAGATTTAGTTTAAAATGTGAGATTTTATTAAAATTTTAAAATTTCTCAGCTTATACATTAACAATTTAATTAATTAACATATTTTTATTAATGAAATCGTCACATACTCCGCCGCTTAAGATCCACATTAAGAATTTTAGTGAGTATTGGGGACTAATTAATGTTGGGGACTTGGAGTATGCTTGGTATCAAAGTGTGAAATTATTTATTATTACTATTATTTATTATTAGGACACGGTTTTTTTTAATTCTCTTTAAATGATCTTGTTCTCATTTAAATGTTCTCCTTCGTGAAATTCCCTTTATCTCACTTCTTACAATGCTAACTTATATTTTAATCCTTAATACTAATTTCCCTAATTTCAGTAACTCACAATATCGTGGCCCGACTGACATAGGCTTATTCTAACTACACAAGTTAGCTTTCAGCACGCACTATTTTAATGATCTCTTGGCACCTTTCTGCCTAATCATTATCCTTTTCAGCCGGCGCCGTTGTGACTTGTTACATTACATATATATATTTTCCTTAATTACATCTACAGAAATCTAAAGCCAATCCCATACTTGACCTTAGATTCATTGTTATCCTAATTTCTTATACTACAGAGAGAAGCGGAATCTCAAGAGGATTTTTCTCATTATCTCTTTAACAATAACTAAACAAACTATGCGGAAGGGGAGACACTTTACACAATTCATTGTAATACACACGCGGGTGGTTTTCAATTGTTTAGGGACGCACCGGTTTATCACAATAGGGAGGGTGCGTGGCTGCTTACTACATTTCTTAACACGCTTTATTGTTCTCTTACAGGCCACAACTGGTTGCTCACTGTTCAACTATACTTTTATTATTATTTACTTTTCTCTTATTTACTGCTACACGTTACACAAATTTGTTTAACTTAAGAATTATTCAGCCTTATTATTCAAGCAATTATTATTCACTTATTATTACTTTGGGGGGTTTAAAAAAACTTACCTAGAATTATTTCCTATCGACTTACCATATTTATTTAGGACACTTTATTTACTTTGTTTTTTTTTTATTTGGCTCAGTTTACAAGTTTACTGTTTTGGGACATGGGGTTTAATACTTTATCTACTAAGGGAGGGTTAACTAAGTCATTTATTCATTTGAAATTTAAGTCATAATATTATTTGCTCTACTATACTACACAAAATTATCGCCTACACAGTTTAGTACATGGTAAAAAATTATTAACAGTGATTATTAAACATTTGCATTAGTTTTTATTTAAACGATCAGCTGTTACGCTGGAATGTAGGTCAGACTAGTTTTCAACAATGGCATTGTTTTGCTTACAAAGGGGGACTCAACTAGAGGGTGAATGCATTGTGTAACTCAACTTGCGGGAGGGTGACTATGACAGTTTTAAACAATCGGCAACAGGAAATTTACATGTCCGAGTTTGTCGTCAAATTGACACGTTGAAGAATGAAACTTTTAGACAAGCACCTACATGGTTTTGTTTACATGGGACAATATGTTAATATTACTTTTAAACATATTATATTTACAAATAATGTTACCTATACTATTTTACTATAATAATAATTATTATTTTTATCTTATTTAAAATTCTGACACATATTAAAATACATGAGTGATTAGATCAACAGCTTGTGTGTGTGGGATATCGGGACACAATTACTTCTTCCTTTTCTCTTAAGCAAATTAGCAAATTAATTAGCAGCAGCAGAGTGGCGCAATTTATAACATCTTTACTTGTGTTATAACCTAGGAAACCTGCATTAATTAGAAATGCCAATCATACAGGCTGCCTTTCGTTGTGACGAGCTGAAAATTAATCACAACAAATAAAACATTTCTTATATCAGGATATTGGGAAGGGGAGACTGTTGATTTATGCACTCAGTTTACTCGGTACTCAGATGACATCTCTTTATTACATTATGAGATAAAGTTCTCTATTTAAAGTTCTCAACATATATAGTTTACAGTATAATTATATATATATATATATTACTCTTTCATAAGGGCCCTCAAAATATGATGTACATCTATTTAATTTATTCCGCGGATCCGGGATTGAATATATATTAAGTTAATAATGGTCGCCTTGCCATATACAATATTGAAAATTGAGCCATTTGAAGAATGGACTTTTTTAATCTTTCAAAACAAGAAAACTTTTAGTTTAAACATTTACTCTTTTGCTATAACCAGGGTTATTAGATTACAGACTACATGTTACATATAATGTCTGTCTTTTAAAGTCTTAAAAGTGGTGAGTTGAATTGTCTTTTGTGGGTAATAATTTTAGTAACTCATAACCATGGAAGACAAGCCTCCATGTCACCTGGTTTTCAGTATTTGCTGCAGAATTGGTTCTTCGGTCCTCGTGTGTTTCCTGAAGGTCTGTCGTTGCCGCAGTATCCGGTGACGGTGAAGTTCCTGAAGTCTGTTATATCATTCGGGGTGAAGTACTCTCATCTTAGGCGACTGTAGTAATTCTTGTAGGATACTCTCATCTTAGACGACTGTTGTAATTCTTGTAGTTATAATAAATAAATAGAAAGTTTGTTTCACAGTAATACACTTCACATGATTATAGATTAGTTGAATATCACCTTCATGTTTGTAGTAATGTATGAATTACATAGTTTGTTATTTATTCATTGAGAGAGAGATGTCATCGCTGCACAAATTTAGTTATGTAAATATTCATTGAACCAACCATTCACATAATTATACACGCGTCGCGAAACAACGCTGTACGCAGCTTACGGCGTGAGCGCTCCATCGCAAGTGGGCTAAAATAGTTAGGGGGAGAGTAGTAATCTCGCGACAATTACTAGTCAACATAAAAGTAGTTCCATGTTTCTAATTTAATTAAAGGACTAAAGTTTGATTAAATAATTAAATAGAGATATTCTTAGTTACAGACGTTATCAAAGTACATTACAGTGGTCTTATTTAATTATTTAAATAATAACAAAATTTACAATTATATTTAGTTTGTTTAGGGGTCAGAAAACAAGTTAATTCTGGTCAGTGCCTGCATATGCAGGATTAATTAACAAGCTTTACCCTGTCTGTACAGTTGTATTCTCTTTTATTTTATTATTAGACTTTTTATTAAATATTATTATTATTTAATGATAGCAATAAGATTTAGTTTAAAATGTGAGATTTTATTAAAATTTTAAAATTTCTCAGCTTATACATTAACAATTTAATTAATTAACATATTTTTATTAATGAAATCGTCACATACTCCGCCGCTTAAGATCCACATTAAGAATTTTAGTGAGTATTGGGGACTAATTAAAATTGGGGACTTGGAGTATGCTTGGTGTCAAAGTGTGAAATTATTTATTATTACTATTATTTATTATTAGGACACGGTTTTTTTTTTAATTCTCTTTAAATGATCTTGTTCTCATTTAAATGTTCTCCTTCGTGAAATTTTCTTTATCTCACTTCTTACAATGCTAACTTATATTTTAATCCTTCATACTAATTTCCCTAATTTCAGTAACTCACAATATCGTGGCCCGACTGACATAGGCTTACTCTAACTACACAAGTTAGCTTTCAGCACGCACTCTTTTAATGATCTCTTGGCACCTTTCTGCCTCATCATTATCCTTTTCAGCCGGCGCCGTTGTGACTTGTTACATTACATATATATATTTTCCTTAATTACATCTACAGAAATCTAAAGCCAATCCCATACTTGACCTTAGATTCATTGTTATCCTAATTTCTTATACTACAGAGAGAAGCGGAATCTCACGAGGATTTTTCTCATTATCTCTTTAACAATAACTAAACAAACTATGCGGAAGGGGAGACACTTTACACAATTCATTGTAATACACACGCGGGTGGTTTTCAATTGTTTAGGGACGCACCGGTTTATCACAATAGGGAGGGTGCGTGGCTGCTTACTACATTTCTTAACACGCTTTATTGTTCTCTTACAGGCCACAACTGGTTGCTCACTGTTCAACTATACTTTTATTATTATTTACTTTTCTCTTATTTACTGCTACACGTTACACAAATTTGTTTAACTTAAGAATTATTCAGCCTTATTATTCAAGCAATTATTATTCACTTATTATTACTTTGGGGGGTTTAAAAAAACTTACCTAGAATTATTTCCTATCGACTTACCATATTTATTTAGGACACTTTATTTACTTTGTTTTTTTTTTATTTGGCTCAGTTTACAAGTTTACTGTTTTGGGACATGGGGTTTAATACTTTGTCTACTAAGGGAGGTTTAACTAAGTCATTTATTCATTTGAAATTTAAGTCATAATATTATTTGCTCTACTATACTACACACAATTATCGCCTACACAGTTTAGTACATGGTAAACATTTATTAACAGTGATTATTAAACATTTGCATTAGTTTTTATTTAAACGATCAGCTGTTACGCTGGAATGTAGGTCAGACTAGTTTTCAACAATGGCATTGTTTTGCTTACAAAGGGGGACTCAACTAGAGGGTGAATGCATTGTCTAACTCAACTTGCGGGAGGG
The DNA here is from genome assembly GCA_034769895.1 of Magicicada septendecula. Classification (NCBI taxonomy): domain Eukaryota; kingdom Metazoa; phylum Arthropoda; class Insecta; order Hemiptera; family Cicadidae; genus Magicicada; species Magicicada septendecula. The sequence goes on from CM068376.1 coordinate 210,819,276, forward strand.
TGACTATGACAGTTTCAAACAATCGGCAACAGGAAATTTACATGTCCGAGTTTGTCGTCGAATTGACACGTTGAAGAATGAAACTTTTAGACAAGCACCTACATGGTTTTGTTTACATGGGACAATATGTTAATATTACTTTTAAACATATTATATTTACAAATAATGTTACCTATACTATTTTACTATAATAATAATTATTATTTTTATCTTATTTAAAATTCTGACACATATTAAAATACATGAGTGATTAGATCAACAGCTTGTGTGTGTGGGATATCGGGACACAATTACTTCTTCCTTTTCTCTTAAGCAAATTAGCAAATTAATTAGCAGCAGCAGAGTGGCGCAATTTATAATATCTTTACTTGTGTTATAACCTAGGGAACCTGCATTAATTAGAAATGCCAATCATACAGGCTGCCTTTCGTTGTGACGAGCTGAAAATTAATCACAACAAATAAAACAATTCTTATATCAGGATATTGGGAAGGGGAGACTGTTGATTTATGCACTCAGTTTACTCGGTACTCAGATGACATCTCTTTATTACATTATGAGATAAAGTTCTCTATTTAAAGTTCTCAACATATATAGTTTACAGTATAATTATATATATATATTACTCTTTCATAAGGGCCCTCAAAATATGATGTACATCTATTTAATTTATTCCGCGGATCCGGGATTGAATATATATTAAGTTAATAATGGTCGCCTTGCCATATACAATATTGAAAATTGAGCTATTTGAAGAATGGACTTTTTTAATCTTTCAAAACAAGAAAACTTTTAGTTTAAACATTTACTCTTTTGCTATAACCAGTGTTATTAGATTACAGACTACATGTTACATATAATGTCTGTCTTTTAAAGTCTTAAAAGTGGTGAGTTGAATTGTCTTTTGTGGGTAATAATTTTAGTAACTCATAACCATGGAAAACAAGCCTCCATGTCACCTGGTTTTCAGTATTTGCTGCAGAATTGGTTCTTCGGTCCTCGTGTGTTTCCTGAAGGTCTGTCGTTGCCGCAGTATCCGGTGACGGTGAAGTTCCTGAAGTCTGTTATATCATTCGGGGTGAAGTACTCTCATCTTAGGCGACTGTAGTAATTCTTGTAGGATACTCTCATCTTAGACGACTGTTGTAATTCTTGTAGTTATAATAAATAAATAGAAAGTTTGTTTCACAGTAATACACTTCACATGATTATAGATTAGTTGAATATCACCTTCATGTTTGTAGTAATGTATGAATTACATAGTTTGTTATTTATTCATTGAGAGAGAGATGTCATCGCTGCACAAATTTAGTTATTTAAATATTCATTGAACCAACCATTCACATAATTATACACGCGTCGCGAAACAACGCTGTACGCAGCTTACGGCGTGAGCGCTCCATCGCAAGTGGGCTAAAATAGTTAGGGGGAGAGTAGTAATCTCGCGACAATTACTAGTCAACATAAAAGTAGTTCCATGTTTCTAATTTAATTAAAGGACTAAAGTTTGATTAAATAATTAAATAGAGATATTCTTAGTTACAGACGTTATCAAAGTACATTACAGTGGTCTTATTTAATTATTTAAATAATAACAAAATTTACAATTATATTTAGTTTGTTTAGGGGTCAGAAAACAAGTTAATTCTGGTCAGTGCCTGCATATGCAGGATTAATTAACAAGCTTTACCCTTTCTGTACAATTGTATTCCCTTTTATTTTATTATTAGACTTTTTATTAAATATTATTATTATTTAATGATAGCAATAAGATTTAGTTTAAAATTTGAGATTTTATTAAAATTTTAAAATTTCTCAGCTTATACATTAACAATTTAATTAATTAACATATTTTTATTAATGAAATCGTCACATACTCCGCCGCCTAAGATCCACATTAAGAATTTTAGTGAGTATTGGGGACTAATTAAAATTGGGGACTTGGAGTATGCTTGGTGTCAAAGTGTGAAATTATTTATTATTACTATTATTTATTATTAGGACACGGTTTTTTTTTAAATTCTCTTTAAATGATCTTGTTCTCATTTAAATGTTCTCCTTCGTGAAATTCCCTTTATCTCACTTCTTACAATGCTAACTTATATTTTAATCCTTAATAATAATTTCCCTAATTTCAGTAACTCACAATATCGTGGCCCGACTGACATAGGCTTACTCTAACTACACAAGTTAGCTTTCAGCACGCACTCTTTTAATGATCTCTTGGCACCTTTCTGCCTCATCATTATCCTTTTCAGCCGGCGCCGTTGTGACTTGTTACATTACATATATATATTTTCCTTAATTACATCTACAGAAATCTAAAGCCAATCCCATACTTGACCTTAGATTCATTGTTATCCTAATTTCTTATACTACAGAGAGAAGCGGAATCTCATGAGGATTTTTCTCATTATCTCTTTAACAATAACTAAACAAACTATGCGGAAGGGGAGACACTTTACACAATTCATTGTAATACACACGCGGGTGGTTCTCAATTGTTTAGGGACGCACCGGTTTATCACAATAGGGTGGGTGCGTGGCTGCTTACTACATTTCTTAACACGCTTTATTGTTCTCTTACAGGCCACAACTGGTTGCTCACTGTTCAACTATACTTTTATTATTATTTACTTTTCTCTTATTTACTGCTACACGTTACACAAATTTGTTTAACTTAAGAATTATTCAGCCTTATTATTCAAGCAATTATTATTCACTTATTATTACTTTGGGGGGTTTAAAAAAACTTACCTAGAATTATTTCCTATCGACTTACCATATTTATTTAGGACACTTTATTTACTTTGTTTTTTTTTTATTTGGCTCAGTTTACAAGTTTACTGTTTTGGCACATGGGGTTTAATACTTTATCTACTAAGGGAGGGTTAACTAAGTCATTTATTCATTTGAAATTTAAGTCATAATATTATTTGCTCTACTATACTACACACAATTATCGCCTACACAGTTTAGTACATGGTAAAAAATTATTAACAGTGATTATTAAACATTTGCATTAGTTTTTATTTAAACGATCAGCTGTTACGCTGGAATGTAGGTCAGACTAGTTTTCAACAATGGCATTGTTTTGCTTACAAAGGGGGACTCAACTAGAGGGTGAATGCATTGTCTAACTCAACTTGCGGGAGGGTGACTATGACAGTTTTAAACAATCGGCAACAGGTAATTTACATGTCCGAGTTTGTCGTCAAATTGACACGTTGAAGAATGAAACGTTTAGACAAGCACCTACATGGTTTTGTTTACATGGGACAATATGTTAATATTACTTTTAAACATATTATATTTACAAATAATATTACTTATACTATTTTACTGTAATAATAATTATTATTTTTATCTTATTTAAAATTCTGACACATATTAAAATACATGAGTGATTAGATCAACAGCTTGTGTGTGTGGGATATCGGGACACAATTACTTCTTCCTTTTCTCTTAAGCAAATTAGCAAATTAATTAGCAGCAGCAGAGTGGCGCAATTTATAATATCTTTACTTGTGTTATAACCTAGGGAACCTGCATTAATTAGAAATGCCAATCATACAGGCTGCCTTTCGTTGTGACGAGCTGAAAATTAATCACAACAAATAAAACAATTCTTATATCAGGATATTGGGAAGGGGAGACTGTTGATTTATGCACTCAGTTTACTCGGTACTCAGATGACATCTCTTTAATACATTATGAGATAAAGTTCTCTATTTAAAGTTCTCAACATATATAGTTTACAGTATAATTATATATATATATATTACTCTTTCATAAGGGCCCTCAAAATATGATGTACATCTATTTAATTTATTCCGCGGATCCGCGATTGAATATATATTAAGTTAATAATGGTCGCCTTGCCATATACAATATTGAAAATTGAGCCATTTGAAGAATGGACTTTTTTAATCTTTCAAAACAAGAAAACTTTTAGTTTAAACATTTACTCTTTTGCTATAACCAGTGTTATTAGATTACAGACTACATGTTACATATAATGTCTGTCTTTTAAAGTCTTAAAAGTGGTGAGTTGAATTGTCTTTTGTGGGTAATAATTTTAGTAACTCATAACCATGGAAGACAAGCCTCCATGTCACCTGGTTTTCAGTATTTGCTGCAGAATTGGTTCTTCGGTCCTCGTGTGTTTCCTGAAGGTCTGTCGTTGCCGTAGTATCCGGTGACGGTGAAGTTCCTGAAGTCTGTTATATCATTCGGGGTGAAGTACTCTCATCTTAGGCGACTGTAGTAATTCTTGTAGGATACTCTCATCTTAGACGACTGTTGTAATTCTTGTAGTTATAATAAATAAAAAGAAAGTTTGTTTCACAGTAATACACTTCACATGATTATAGATTAGTTGAATATCACCTTCATGTTTGTAGTAATGTATGAATTACATAGTTTGTTATTTATTCATTGAGAGAGAGATGTCATCGCTGCACAAATTTAGTTATTTAAATATTCATTGAACCAACCATTCACATAATTATACACGCGTCGCGAAACAACGCTGTACGCAGCTTACGGCGTGAGCGCTCCATCGCAAGTGGGCTAAAATAGTTAGGGGGAGAGTAGTAATCTCGCGACAATTACTAGTCAACATAAAAGTAGTTCCATGTTTCTAATTTAATTAAAGGACTAAAGTTTGATTAAATAATTAAATAGAGATATTCTTAGTTACAGACGTTATCAAAGTACATTACAGTGGTCTTATTTAATTATTTAATTAATTAACAAAATTTACAATTATATTTAGTTTGTTTAGGGGTCAGAAAACAAGTTAATTCTGATCAGTGCCTGTATATGCAGGATTAATTAACAAGCTTTACCCTTTCTGTACAATTGTATTCCCTTTTATTTTATTATTAGACTTTTTATTAAATATTATTATTATTTAATGATAGCAATAAGATTTAGTTTAAATGTGAGATTTTATTAAAATTTTAAAATTTCTCAGCTTATACATTAACAATTTAATTAATTAACATATTTTTATTAATGAAATCGTCACATACTCCGCCGCTTAAAATCCACATTAAGAATTTTAGTGAGTATTGGGGACTAATTAAAATTGGGGACTTGGAGTATGCTTGGTGTCAAAGTGTGAAATTATTTATTATTACTATTATTTATTATTAGGACACGGTTTTTTTTTAATTTTCTTTAAATGATCTTGTTCTCATTTAAATGTTCTCCTTCGTGAAATTCCCTTTATCTCACTTCTTACAATGCTAACTTATATTTTAATCCTTAATACTAATTTCCCTAATTTCAGTAACTCACAATATCGTGGCCCGACTGACATAGGCTTATTCTAACTACACAAGTTAGCTTTCAGCACGCACTCTTTTAATGATCTCTTGGCACCTTTCTGCCTCATCATTATCCTTTTCAGCCGGCGCCGTTGTGACTTGTTACATTACATATATATATTTTCCTTAATTACATCTACAGAAATCTAAAGCCAATCCCATACTTGACCTTAGATTCATTGTTATCCTAATTTCTTATACTACAGAGAGAAGCGGAATCTCACGAGGATTTTTTTCATTATCTCTTTAACAATAACTAAACAAACTATGCGGAAGGGGAGACACTTTACACAATTCATTGTAATACACACGCGGGTGGTTTTCAATTGTTTAGGGACGCACCGGTTTATCACAATAGGGAGGGTGCGTGGCTGCTTACTACATTTCTTAACACGCTTTATTGTTCTCTTACAGGCCACAACTGGTTGCTCACTATTCAACTATACTTTTATTATTATTTACTTTTCTCTTATTTACTGCTACACGTTACACAAATTTGTTTAACTTAAGAATTATTCAGCCTTATTATTCAAGCAATTATTATTCACTTATTATTACTTTGGGGGGTTTAAAAAACTTACCTAGAATTATTTCCTATCGACTTACCATATTTATTTAGGACACTTTATTTACTTTGTTTTTTTTTTATTTGGCTCAGTTTACAAGTTTACTGTTTTGGGACATGGGGTTTAATACTTTATCTACTAAGGGAGGGTTAACTAAGTCATTTATTCATTTGAAATTTAAGTCATAATATTATTTGCTCTACTATACTACACACAATTATCGCCTACACAGTTTAGTACATGGTAAAAAATTATTAACAGTGATTATTAAACATTTGCATTAGTTTTTATTTAAACGATCAGCTGTTACGCTGGAATGTAGGTCAGACTAGTTTTCAACAATGGCATTGTTTTGCTTACAAAGGGGGACTCAACTAGAGGGTGAATGCATTGTCTAACTCAACTTGCGGGAGGGTGACTATGACAGTTTTAAACAATCGGCAACAGGTAATTTACATGTCCGAGTTTGTCGTCAAATTGACACGTTGAAGAATGAAACTTTTAGACAAGCACCTACATGGTTTTGTTTACATGGGACAAAATGTTAATATTACTTTTAAACATATTATATTTACAAATAATGTTACCTATACTATTTTACTATAATAATAATTATTATTTTTATCTTATTTAAAATTCTGACACATATTAAAATACATGAGTGATTAGATCAACAGCTTGTGTGTGTGGGATATCGGGACACAATTACTTCTTCCTTTTCTCTTAAGCAAATTAGCAAATTAATTAGCAGCAGCAGAGTGGCGCAATTTATAACATCTTTACTTGTGTTATAACCTAGGGAACCTGCATTAATTAGAAAAGGCAATCATACAGGCTGCCTTTCGTTGTGACGAGCTGAAATTTAATCACAACAAATAAAACAATTCTTATATCAGGATATTGGGAAGGGGAGACTGTTGATTTATGCACTCAGTTTACTCGGTACTCAGATGACATCTCTTTATTATATTATGAGATAAAGTTATCTATTTAAAGTTCTCAACATATATAGTTTACAGTATAATTATATATATATATATATATATTACTCTTTCATAAGGGCCCTCAAAATATGATGTACATCTATTTAATTTATTCCGCGGATCCGGGATTGAATATATATTAAGTTAATAATGGTCGCCTTGCCATATACAATATTGAAAATTGAGCCATTTGAAGAATGGACTTTTTTAATCTTTCAAAACAAGAAAACTTTTAGTTTAAACATTTACTCTTTTGCTATAACCAGTGTTATTAGATTACAGACTACATGTTACATATAATGTCTGTCTTTTAAAGTCTTAAAAGTGGTGAGTTGAATTGTCTTTTGTGGGTAATAATTTTAGTAACTCATAACCATGGAAGACAAGCCTCCATGTCACCTGGTTTTCAGTATTTGCTGCAGAATTGGTTCTTCGGTCCTCGTGTGTTTCCTGAAGGTCTGTCGTTGCCGTAGTATCCGGTGACGGTGAAGTTCCTGAAGTCTGTTATATCATTCGGGGTGAAGTACTCTCATCTTAGGCGACTGTAGTAATTCTTGTAGGATACTCTCATCTTAGACGACTGTTGTAATTCTTGTAGTTATAATAAATAAATAGAAAGTTTGTTTCACAGTAATACACTTCACATGATTATAGATTAGTTGAATATCACCTTCATGTTTGTAGTAATGTATGAATTACATAGTTTGTTATTTATTCATTGAGAGAGAGATGTCATCGCTGACAAATTTAGTTATTTAAATATTCATTGAACCAACCATTCACATAATTATACACGCGTCGCGAAACAACGCTGTACGCAGCTTACGGCGTGAGCGCTCCATCGCAAGTGGGCTAAAATAGTTAGGGGGAGAGTAGTAATCTCGCGACAATTACTAGTCAACATAAAAGTAGTTCCATGTTTCTAATTTAATTAAAGGACTAAAGTTTGATTAAATAATTAAATAGAGATATTCTTAGTTACAGACGTTATCAAAGTACATTACAGTGGTCTTATTTAATTATTTAATTAATAACAAAATTTGCAATTATATTTAGTTTGTTTAGGGGTCAGAAAACAAGTTAATTCTGATCAGTGCCTGTATATGCAGGATTAATTATCAAGCTTTGCCCTTTCTGTACAATTGTATTCCCTTTTATTTTATTATTAGACTTTTTATTAAATATTATTATTATTTAATGATAGCAATAAGATTTAGTTTAAAATGTGAGATTTTATTAAAATTTTAAAATTTCTCAGCTTATACATTAACAATTTAATTAATTAACATATTTTTATTAATGAAATCGTCACATACTCCGCCGCTTAAAATCCACATTAAGAATTTTAGTGAGTATTGGGGACTAATTAAAATTGGGGACTTGGAGTATGCTTGGTGTCAAAGTGTGAAATTATTTATTATTACTATTATTTATTATTAGGACACGGTTTTTTTTTAATTTTCTTTAAATGATCTTGTTCTCATTTAAATGTTCTCCTTCGTGAAATTCCCTTTATCTCACTTCTTACAATGCTAACTTATATTTTAATCCTTAATACTAATTTCCCTAATTTCAGTAACTCACAATATCGTGGCCCGACTGACATAGGCTTATTCTAACTACACAAGTTAGCTTTCAGCACGCACTCTTTTAATGATCTCTTGGCACCTTTCTGCCTCATCATTATCCTTTTCAGCCGGCGCCGTTGTGACTTGTTACATTACATATATATATTTTCCTTAATTACATCTACAGAAATCTAAAGCCAATCCCATACTTGACCTTAGATTCATTGTTATCCTAATTTCTTATACTACAGAGAGAAGCGGAATCTCACGAGGATTTTTTTCATTATCTCTTTAACAATAACTAAACAAACTATGCGGAAGGGGAGACACTTTACACAATTCATTGTAATACACACGCGGGTGGTTTTCAATTGTTTAGGGACGCACCGGTTTATCACAATAGGGAGCGTGCGTGGCTGCTTACTACATTTCTTAACACGCTTTATTGTTCTCTTACAGGCCACAACTGGTTGCTCACTATTCAACTATACTTTTATTATTATTTACTTTTCTCTTATTTACTGCTACACGTTACACAAATTTGTTTAACTTAAGAATTATTCAGCCTTATTATTCAAGCAATTATTATTCACTTATTATTACTTTGGGGGGTTTAAAAAACTTACCTAGAATTATTTCCTATCGACTTACCATATTTATTTAGGACACTTTATTTACTTTGTTTTTTTTTATTTGGCTCAGTTTACAAGTTTACTGTTTTGGGACATGGGGTTTAATACTTTATCTACTATGGGAGGGTTAACTAAGTCATTTATTCATTTGAAATTTAAGTCATAATATTATTTGCTCTACTATACTACACACAATTATCGCCTACACAGTTTAGTACATGGTAAAAAATTATTAACAGTGATTATTAAACATTTGCATTAGTTTTTATTTAAACGATCAGCTGTTACGCTGGAATGTAGGTCAGACTAGTTTTCAACAATGGCATTGTTTTGCTTACAAAGGGGGACTCAACTAGAGGGTGAATGCATTGTCTAACTCAACTTGCGGGAGGGTGACTATGACAGTTTTAAACAATCGGCAACAGGAAATTTACATGTCCGAGTTTGTCGTCAAATTGACACGTTGAAGAATGAAACTTTTAGACAAGCACCTACATGGTTTTGTTTACATGGGACAAAATGTTTATATTACTTTTAAACATATTATATTTACAAATAATGTTACCTATACTATTTTACTATAATAATAATTATTATTTTTATCTTATTTAAAATTCTGACACATATTAAAATACATGAGTGATTAGATCAACAGCTTGTGTGTGTGGGATATCGGGACACAATTACTTCTTCCTTTTCTCTTAAGCAAATTAGCAAATTAATTAGCAGCAGCAGAGTGGCGCAATTTATAACATCTTTACTTGTGTTATAACCTAGGGAACCTGCATTAATTAGAAAAGGCAATCATACAGGCTGCCTTTCGTTGTGACGAGCTGAAATTTAATCACAACAAATAAAACAATTCTTATATCAGGATATTGGGAAGGGGAGACTGTTGATTTATGCACTCAGTTTACTCGGTACTCAGATGACATCTCTTTATTATATTATGAGATAAAGTTATCTATTTAAAGTTCTCAACATATATAGTTTACAGTATAATTATATATATATATATATATTACTCTTTCATAAGGGCCCTCAAAATATGATGTACATCTATTTAATTTATTCCGCGGATCCGGGATTGAATATATATTAAGTTAATAATGGTCGCCTTGCCATATACAATATTGAAAATTGAGCCATTTGAAGAATGGACTTTTTTAATCTTTCAAAACAAGAAAACTTTTAGTTTAAACATTTACTCTTTTGCTATAACCAGTGTTATTAGATTACAGACTACATGTTACATATAATGTCTGTCTTTTAAAGTCTTAAAAGTGGTGAGTTGAATTGTCTTTTGTGGGTAATAATTTTAGTAACTCATAACCATGGAAGACAAGCCTCCATGTCACCTGGTTTTCAGTATTTGCTGCAGAATTGGTTCTTCGGTCCTCGTGTGTTTCCTGAAGGTCTGTCGTTGCCGTAGTATCCGGTGACGGTGAAGTTCCTGAAGTCTGTTATATCATTCGGGGTGAAGTACTCTCATCTTAGGCGACTGTAGTAATTCTTGTAGGATACTCTCATCTTAGACGACTGTTGTAATTCTTGTAGTTATAATAAATAAATAGAAAGTTTGTTTCACAGTAATACACTTCACATGATTATAGATTAGTTGAATATCACCTTCATGTTTGTAGTAATGTATGAATTACATAGTTTGTTATTTATTCATTGAGAGAGAGATGTCATCGCTGCACAAATTTAGTTATTTAAATATTCATTGAACCAACCATTCACATAATTATACACGCGTCGCGAAACAACGCTGTACGCAGCTTACGGCGTGAGCGCTCCATCGCAAGTGGGCTAAAATAGTTAGGGGGAGAGTAGTAATCTCGCGACAATTACTAGTCAACATAAAAGTAGTTCCATGTTTCTAATTTAATTAAAGGACTAAAGTTTGATTAAATAATTAAATAGAGATATTCTTAGTTACAGACGTTATCAAAGTACATTACAGTGGTCTTATTTAATTATTTAAATAATAACAAAATTTACAATTATATTTAGTTTGTTTAGGGGTCAGAAAACAAGTTAATTCTGGTCAGTGCCTGCATATGCAGGATTAATTAACAAGCTTTACCCTTTCTGTACAATTGTATTCCCTTTTATTTTATTATTAGACTTTTTATTAAATATTATTATTATTTAATGATAGCAATAAGATTTAGTTTAAAATTTGAGATTTTATTAAAATTTTAAAATTTCTCAGCTTATACATTAACAATTTAATTAATTAACATATTTTTATTAATGAAATCGTCACATACTCCGCCGCCTAAGATCCACATTAAGAATTTTAGTGAGTATTGGGGACTAATTAAAATTGGGGACTTGGAGTATGCTTGGTGTCAAAGTGTGAAATTATTTATTATTACTATTATTTATTATTAGGACACGGTTTTTTTTTAAATTCTCTTTAAATGATCTTGTTCTCATTTAAATGTTCTCCTTCGTGAAATTCCCTTTATCTCACTTCTTACAATGCTAACTTATATTTTAATCCTTAATAATAATTTCCCTAATTTCAGTAACTCACAATATCGTGGCCCGACTGACATAGGCTTACTCTAACTACACAAGTTAGCTTTCAGCACGCACTCTTTTAATGATCTCTTGGCACCTTTCTGCCTCATCATTATCCTTTTCAGCCGGCGCCGTTGTGACTTGTTACATTACATATATATATTTTCCTTAATTACATCTACAGAAATCTAAAGCCAATCCCATACTTGACCTTAGATTCATTGTTATCCTAATTTCTTATACTACAGAGAGAAGCGGAATCTCATGAGGATTTTTCTCATTATCTCTTTAACAATAACTAAACAAACTATGCGGAAGGGGAGACACTTTACACAATTCATTGTAATACACACGCGGGTGGTTCTCAATTGTTTAGGGACGCACCGGTTTATCACAATAGGGTGGGTGCGTGGCTGCTTACTACATTTCTTAACACGCTTTATTGTTCTCTTACAGGCCACAACTGGTTGCTCACTGTTCAACTATACTTTTATTATTATTTACTTTTCTCTTATTTACTGCTACACGTTACACAAATTTGTTTAACTTAAGAATTATTCAGCCTTATTATTCAAGCAATTATTATTCACTTATTATTACTTTGGGGGGTTTAAAAAAACTTACCTAGAATTATTTCCTATCGACTTACCATATTTATTTAGGACACTTTATTTACTTTGTTTTTTTTTTATTTGGCTCAGTTTACAAGTTTACTGTTTTGGGACATGGGGTTTAATACTTTATCTACTAAGGGAGGGTTAACTAAGTCATTTATTCATTTGAAATTTAAGTCATAATATTATTTGCTCTACTATACTACACACAATTATCGCCTACACAGTTTAGTACATGGTAAAAAATTATTAACAGTGATTATTAAACATTTGCATTAGTTTTTATTTAAACGATCAGCTGTTACGCTGGAATGTAGGTCAGACTAGTTTTCAACAATGGCATTGTTTTGCTTACAAAGGGGGACTCAACTAGAGGGTGAATGCATTGTCTAACTCAACTTGCGGGAGGGTGACTATGACAGTTTTAAACAATCGGCAACAGGTAATTTACATGTCCGAGTTTGTCGTCAAATTGACACGTTGAAGAATGAAACGTTTAGACAAGCACCTACATGGTTTTGTTTACATGGGACAATATGTTAATATTACTTTTAAACTTATTATATTTACAAATAATGTTACTTATACTATTTTACTGTAATAATAATTATTATTTTTATCTTATTTAAAATTCTGACACATATTAAAATACATGAGTGATTAGATCAACAGCTTGTGTGTGTGGGATATCGGGACACAATTACTTCTTCCTTTTCTCTTAAGCAAATTAGCAAATTAATTAGCAGCAGCAGAGTGGCGCAATTTATAATATCTTTACTTGTGTTATAACCTAGGGAACCTGCATTAATTAGAAATGCCAATCATACAGGCTGCCTTTCGTTGTGACGAGCTGAAAATTAATCACAACAAATAAAACAATTCTTATATCAGGATATTGGGAAGGGGAGACTGTTGATTTATGCACTCAGTTTACTCGGTACTCAGATGACATCTCTTTAATACATTATGAGATAAAGTTCTCTATTTAAAGTTCTCAACATATATAGTTTACAGTATAATTATATATATATATATTACTCTTTCATAAGGGCCCTCAAAATATGATGTACATCTATTTAATTTATTCCGCGGATCCGCGATTGAATATATATTAAGTTAATAATGGTCGCCTTGCATATACAATATTGAAAATTGAGCCATTTGAAGAATGGACTTTTTTAATCTTTCAAAACAAGAAAACTTTTAGTTTAAACATTTACTCTTTTGCTATAACCAGTGTTATTAGATTACAGACTACATGTTACATATAATGTCTGTCTTTTAAAGTCTTAAAAGTGGTGAGTTGAATTGTCTTTTGTGGGTAATAATTTTAGTAACTCATAACCATGGAAGACAAGCCTCCATGTCACCTGGTTTTCAGTATTTGCTGCAGAATTGGTTCTTCGGTCCTCGTGTGTTTCCTGAAGGTCTGTCGTTGCCGTAGTATCCGGTGACGGTGAAGTTCCTGAAGTCTGTTATATCATTCGGGGTGAAGTACTCTCATCTTAGGCGACTGTAGTAATTCTTGTAGGATACTCTCATCTTAGACGACTGTTGTAATTCTTGTAGTTATAATAAATAAATAGAAAGTTTGTTTCACAGTAATACACTTCACATGATTATAGATAGTTGAATATCACCTTCATGTTTGTAGTAATGTATGAATTACATAGTTTGTTATTTATTCATTGAGAGAGAGATGTCATCGCTGCACAAATTTAGTTATTTAAATATTCATTGAACCAACCATTCACATAATTATACACGCGTCGCGAAACAACGCTGTACGCAGCTTACGGCGTGAGCGCTCCATCGCAAGTGGGCTAAAATAGTTAGGGGGGAGAGTAGTAATCTCGCGACAATTACTAGTCAACATAAAAGTAGTTCCATGTTTCTAATTTAATTAAAGGACTAAAGTTTGATTAAATAATTAAATAGAGATATTCTTAGTTACAGACGTTATCAAAGTACATTACAGTGGTCTTATTTAATTATTTAAATAATAACAAAATTTACAATTATATTTAGTTTGTTTAGGGGTCAGAAAACAAGTTAATTCTGGTCAGTGCCTGCATATGCAGGATTAATTAACAAGCTTTACCCTTTCTGTACAATTGTATTCCCTTTTATTTTATTATTAGACTTTTTATTAAATATTATTATTATTTAATGATAGCAATAAGATTTAGTTTAAAATTTGAGATTTTATTAAAATTTTAAAATTTCTCAGCTTATACATTAACAATTTAATTAATTAACATATTTTTATTAATGAAATCGTCACATACTCCGCCGCCTAAGATCCACATTAAGAATTTTAGTGAGTATTGGGGACTAATTAAAATTGGGGACTTGGAGTATGCTTGGTGTCAAAGTGTGAAATTATTTATTATTACTATTATTTATTATTAGGACACGGTTTTTTTTTAAATTCTCTTTAAATGATCTTGTTCTCATTTAAATGTTCTCCTTCGTGAAATTCCCTTTATCTCACTTCTTACAATGCTAACTTATATTTTAATCCTTAATAATAATTTCCCTAATTTCAGTAACTCACAATATCGTGGCCCGACTGACATAGGCTTACTCTAACTACACAAGTTAGCTTTCAGCACGCACTCTTTTAATGATCTCTTGGCACCTTTCTGCCTCATCATTATCCTTTTCAGCCGGCGCCGTTGTGACTTGTTACATTACATATATATATTTTCCTTAATTACATCTACAGAAATCTAAAGCCAATCCCATACTTGACCTTAGATTCATTGTTATCCTAATTTCTTATACTACAGAGAGAAGCGGAATCTCATGAGGATTTTTCTCATTATCTCTTTAACAATAACTAAACAAACTATGCGGAAGGGGAGACACTTTACACAATTCATTGTAATACACACGCGGGTGGTTCTCAATTGTTTAGGGACGCACCGGTTTATCACAATAGGGTGGGTGCGTGGCTGCTTACTACATTTCTTAACACGCTTTATTGTTCTCTTACAGGCCACAACTGGTTGCTCACTGTTCAACTATACTTTTATTATTATTTACTTTTCTCTTATTTACTGCTACACGTTACACAAATTTGTTTAACTTAAGAATTATTCAGCCTTATTATTCAAGCAATTATTATTCACTTATTATTACTTTGGGGGGTTTAAAAAAACTTACCTAGAATTATTTCCTATCGACTTACCATATTTATTTAGGACACTTTATTTACTTTGTTTTTTTTTTATTTGGCTCAGTTTACAAGTTTACTGTTTTGGGACATGGGGTTTAATACTTTATCTACTAAGGGAGGGTTAACTAAGTCATTTATTCATTTGAAATTTAAGTCATAATATTATTTGCTCTACTATACTACACACAATTATCGCCTACACAGTTTAGTACATGGTAAAAAATTATTAACAGTGATTATTAAACATTTGCATTAGTTTTTATTTAAACGATCAGCTGTTACGCTGGAATGTAGGTCAGACTAGTTTTCAACAATGGCATTGTTTTGCTTACAAAGGGGGACTCAACTAGAGGGTGAATGCATTGTCTAACTCAACTTGCGGGAGGGTGACTATGACAGTTTTAAACAATCGGCAACAGGTAATTTACATGTCCGAGTTTGTCGTCAAATTGACACGTTGAAGAATGAAACGTTTAGACAAGCACCTACATGGTTTTGTTTACATGGGACAATATGTTAATATTACTTTTAAACATATTATATTTACAAATAATGTTACTTATACTATTTTACTGTAATAATAATTATTATTTTTATCTTATTTAAAATTCTGACACATATTAAAATACATGAGTGATTAGATCAACAGCTTGTGTGTGTGGGATATCGGGACACAATTACTTCTTCCTTTTCTCTTAAGCAAATTAGCAAATTAATTAGCAGCAGCAGAGTGGCGCAATTTATAATATCTTTACTTGTGTTATAACCTAGGGAACCTGCATTAATTAGAAATGCCAATCATACAGGCTGCCTTTCGTTGTGACGAGCTGAAAATTAATCACAACAAATAAAACAATTCTTATATCAGGATATTGGGAAGGGGAGACTGTTGATTTATGCACTCAGTTTACTCGGTACTCAGATGACATCTCTTTAATACATTATGAGATAAAGTTCTCTATTTAAAGTTCTCAACATATATAGTTTACAGTATAATTATATATATATATATTACTCTTTCATAAGGGCCCTCAAAATATGATGTACATCTATTTAATTTATTCCGCGGATCCGCGATTGAATATATATTAAGTTAATAATGGTCGCCTTGCCATATACAATATTGAAAATTGAGCCATTTGAAGAATGGACTTTTTTAATCTTTCAAAACAAGAAAACTTTTAGTTTAAACATTTACTCTTTTGCTATAACCAGTGTTATTAGATTACAGACTACATGTTACATATAATGTCTGTCTTTTAAAGTCTTAAAAGTGGTGAGTTGAATTGTCTTTTGTGGGTAATAATTTTAGTAACTCATAACCATGGAAGACAAGCCTCCATGTCACCTGGTTTTCAGTATTTGCTGCAGAATTGGTTCTTCGGTCCTCGTGTGTTTCCTGAAGGTCTGTCGTTGCCGTAGTATCCGGTGACGGTGAAGTTCCTGAAGTCTGTTATATCATTCGGGGTGAAGTACTCTCATCTTAGGCGACTGTAGTAATTCTTGTAGGATACTCTCATCTTAGACGACTGTTGTAATTCTTGTAGTTATAATAAATAAAAAGAAAGTTTGTTTCACAGTAATACACTTCACATGATTATAGATTAGTTGAATATCACCTTCATGTTTGTAGTAATGTATGAATTACATAGTTTGTTATTTATTCATTGAGAGAGAGATGTCATCGCTGCACAAATTTAGTTATTTAAATATTCATTGAACCAACCATTCACATAATTATACACGCGTCGCGAAACAACGCTGTACGCAGCTTACGGCGTGAGCGCTCCATCGCAAGTGGGCTAAAATAGTTAGGGGGAGAGTAGTAATCTCGCGACAATTACTAGTCAACATAAAAGTAGTTCCATGTTTCTAATTTAATTAAAGGACTAAAGTTTGATTAAATAATTAAATAGAGATATTCTTAGTTACAGACGTTATCAAAGTACATTACAGTGGTCTTATTTAATTATTTAATTAATTAACAAAATTTACAATTATATTTAGTTTGTTTAGGGGTCAGAAAACAAGTTAATTCTGATCAGTGCCTGTATATGCAGGATTAATTAACAAGCTTTACCCTTTCTGTACAATTGTATTCCCTTTTATTTTATTATTAGACTTTTTATTAAATATTATTATTATTTAATGATAGCAATAAGATTTAGTTTAAATGTGAGATTTTATTAAAATTTTAAAATTTCTCAGCTTATACATTAACAATTTAATTAATTAACATATTTTTATTAATGAAATCGTCACATACTCCGCCGCTTAAAATCCACATTAAGAATTTTAGTGAGTATTGGGGACTAATTAAAATTGGGGACTTGGAGTATGCTTGGTGTCAAAGTGTGAAATTATTTATTATTACTATTATTTATTATTAGGACACGGTTTTTTTTTAATTTTCTTTAAATGATCTTGTTCTCATTTAAATGTTCTCCTTCGTGAAATTCCCTTTATCTCACTTCTTACAATGCTAACTTATATTTTAATCCTTAATACTAATTTCCCTAATTTCAGTAACTCACAATATCGTGGCCCGACTGACATAGGCTTATTCTAACTACACAAGTTAGCTTTCAGCACGCACTCTTTTAATGATCTCTTGGCACCTTTCTGCCTCATCATTATCCTTTTCAGCCGGCGCCGTTGTGACTTGTTACATTACATATATATATTTTCCTTAATTACATCTACAGAAATCTAAAGCCAATCCCATACTTGACCTTAGATTCATTGTTATCCTAATTTCTTATACTACAGAGAGAAGCGGAATCTCACGAGGATTTTTTTCATTATCTCTTTAACAATAACTAAACAAACTATGCGGAAGGGGAGACACTTTACACAATTCATTGTAATACACACGCGGGTGGTTTTCAATTGTTTAGGGACGCACCGGTTTATCACAATAGGGAGGGTGCGTGGCTGCTTACTACATTTCTTAACACGCTTTATTGTTCTCTTACAGGCCACAACTGGTTGCTCACTATTCAACTATACTTTTATTATTATTTACTTTTCTCTTATTTACTGCTACACGTTACACAAATTTGTTTAACTTAAGAATTATTCAGCCTTATTATTCAAGCAATTATTATTCACTTATTATTACTTTGGGGGGTTTAAAAAACTTACCTAGAATTATTTCCTATCGACTTACCATATTTATTTAGGACACTTTATTTACTTTGTTTTTTTTTTATTTGGCTCAGTTTACAAGTTTACTGTTTTGGGACATGGGGTTTAATACTTTATCTACTAAGGGAGGGTTAACTAAGTCATTTATTCATTTGAAATTTAAGTCATAATATTATTTGCTCTACTATACTACACACAATTATCGCCTACACAGTTTAGTACATGGTAAAAAATTATTAACAGTGATTATTAAACATTTGCATTAGTTTTTATTTAAACGATCAGCTGTTACGCTGGAATGTAGGTCAGACTAGTTTTCAACAATGGCATTGTTTTGCTTACAAAGGGGGACTCAACTAGAGGGTGAATGCATTGTCTAACTCAACTTGCGGGAGGGTGACTATGACAGTTTTAAACAATCGGCAACAGGTAATTTACATGTCCGAGTTTGTCGTCAAATTGACACGTTGAAGAATGAAACTTTTAGACAAGCACCTACATGGTTTTGTTTACATGGGACAAAATGTTAATATTACTTTTAAACATATTATATTTACAAATAATGTTACCTATACTATTTTACTATAATAATAATTATTATTTTTATCTTATTTAAAATTCTGACACATATTAAAATACATGAGTGATTAGATCAACAGCTTGTGTGTGTGGGATATCGGGACACAATTACTTCTTCCTTTTCTCTTAAGCAAATTAGCAAATTAATTAGCAGCAGCAGAGTGGCGCAATTTATAACATCTTTACTTGTGTTATAACCTAGGGAACCTGCATTAATTAGAAAAGGCAATCATACAGGCTGCCTTTCGTTGTGACGAGCTGAAATTTAATCACAACAAATAAAACAATTCTTATATCAGGATATTGGGAAGGGGAGACTGTTGATTTATGCACTCAGTTTACTCGGTACTCAGATGACATCTCTTTATTATATTATGAGATAAAGTTATCTATTTAAAGTTCTCAACATATATAGTTTACAGTATAATTATATATATATATATATATTACTCTTTCATAAGGGCCCTCAAAATATGATGTACATCTATTTAATTTATTCCGCGGATCCGGGATTGAATATATATTAAGTTAATAATGGTCGCCTTGCCATATACAATATTGAAAATTGAGCCATTTGAAGAATGGACTTTTTTAATCTTTCAAAACAAGAAAACTTTTAGTTTAAACATTTACTCTTTTGCTATAACCAGTGTTATTAGATTACAGACTACATGTTACATATAATGTCTGTCTTTTAAAGTCTTAAAAGTGGTGAGTTGAATTGTCTTTTGTGGGTAATAATTTTAGTAACTCATAACCATGGAAGACAAGCCTCCATGTCACCTGGTTTTCAGTATTTGCTGCAGAATTGGTTCTTCGGTCCTCGTGTGTTTCCTGAAGGTCTGTCGTTGCCGTAGTATCCGGTGACGGTGAAGTTCCTGAAGTCTGTTATATCATTCGGGGTGAAGTACTCTCATCTTAGGCGACTGTAGTAATTCTTGTAGGATACTCTCATCTTAGACGACTGTTGTAATTCTTGTAGTTATAATAAATAAATAGAAAGTTTGTTTCACAGTAATACACTTCACATGATTATAGATTAGTTGAATATCACCTTCATGTTTGTAGTAATGTATGAATTACATAGTTTGTTATTTATTCATTGAGAGAGAGATGTCATCGCTGACAAATTTAGTTATTTAAATATTCATTGAACCAACCATTCACATAATTATACACGCGTCGCGAAACAACGCTGTACGCAGCTTACGGCGTGAGCGCTCCATCGCAAGTGGGCTAAAATAGTTAGGGGGAGAGTAGTAATCTCGCGACAATTACTAGTCAACATAAAAGTAGTTCCATGTTTCTAATTTAATTAAAGGACTAAAGTTTGATTAAATAATTAAATAGAGATATTCTTAGTTACAGACGTTATCAAAGTACATTACAGTGGTCTTATTTAATTATTTAATTAATAACAAAATTTGCAATTATATTTAGTTTGTTTAGGGGTCAGAAAACAAGTTAATTCTGATCAGTGCCTGTATATGCAGGATTAATTATCAAGCTTTGCCCTTTCTGTACAATTGTATTCCCTTTTATTTTATTATTAGACTTTTTATTAAATATTATTATTATTTAATGATAGCAATAAGATTTAGTTTAAAATGTGAGATTTTATTAAAATTTTAAAATTTCTCAGCTTATACATTAACAATTTAATTAATTAACATATTTTTATTAATGAAATCGTCACATACTCCGCCGCTTAAAATCCACATTAAGAATTTTAGTGAGTATTGGGGACTAATTAAAATTGGGGACTTGGAGTATGCTTGGTGTCAAAGTGTGAAATTATTTATTATTACTATTATTTATTATTAGGACACGGTTTTTTTTTAATTTTCTTTAAATGATCTTGTTCTCATTTAAATGTTCTCCTTCGTGAAATTCCCTTTATCTCACTTCTTACAATGCTAACTTATATTTTAATCCTTAATACTAATTTCCCTAATTTCAGTAACTCACAATATCGTGGCCCGACTGACATAGGCTTATTCTAACTACACAAGTTAGCTTTCAGCACGCACTCTTTTAATGATCTCTTGGCACCTTTCTGCCTCATCATTATCCTTTTCAGCCGGCGCCGTTGTGACTTGTTACATTACATATATATATTTTCCTTAATTACATCTACAGAAATCTAAAGCCAATCCCATACTTGACCTTAGATTCATTGTTATCCTAATTTCTTATACTACAGAGAGAAGCGGAATCTCACGAGGATTTTTTTCATTATCTCTTTAACAATAACTAAACAAACTATGCGGAAGGGGAGACACTTTACACAATTCATTGTAATACACACGCGGGTGGTTTTCAATTGTTTAGGGACGCACCGGTTTATCACAATAGGGAGCGTGCGTGGCTGCTTACTACATTTCTTAACACGCTTTATTGTTCTCTTACAGGCCACAACTGGTTGCTCACTATTCAACTATACTTTTATTATTATTTACTTTTCTCTTATTTACTGCTACACGTTACACAAATTTGTTTAACTTAAGAATTATTCAGCCTTATTATTCAAGCAATTATTATTCACTTATTATTACTTTGGGGGGTTTAAAAAACTTACCTAGAATTATTTCCTATCGACTTACCATATTTATTTAGGACACTTTATTTACTTTGTTTTTTTTTATTTGGCTCAGTTTACAAGTTTACTGTTTTGGGACATGGGGTTTAATACTTTATCTACTATGGGAGGGTTAACTAAGTCATTTATTCATTTGAAATTTAAGTCATAATATTATTTGCTCTACTATACTACACACAATTATCGCCTACACAGTTTAGTACATGGTAAAAAATTATTAACAGTGATTATTAAACATTTGCATTAGTTTTTATTTAAACGATCAGCTGTTACGCTGGAATGTAGGTCAGACTAGTTTTCAACAATGGCATTGTTTTGCTTACAAAGGGGGACTCAACTAGAGGGTGAATGCATTGTCTAACTCAACTTGCGGGAGGGTGACTATGACAGTTTTAAACAATCGGCAACAGGAAATTTACATGTCCGAGTTTGTCGTCAAATTGACACGTTGAAGAATGAAACTTTTAGACAAGCACCTACATGGTTTTGTTTACATGGGACAAAATGTTTATATTACTTTTAAACATATTATATTTACAAATAATGTTACCTATACTATTTTACTATAATAATAATTATTATTTTTATCTTATTTAAAATTCTGACACATATTAAAATACATGAGTGATTAGATCAACAGCTTGTGTGTGTGGGATATCGGGACACAATTACTTCTTCCTTTTCTCTTAAGCAAATTAGCAAATTAATTAGCAGCAGCAGAGTGGCGCAATTTATAACATCTTTACTTGTGTTATAACCTAGGGAACCTGCATTAATTAGAAAAGGCAATCATACAGGCTGCCTTTCGTTGTGACGAGCTGAAATTTAATCACAACAAATAAAACAATTCTTATATCAGGATATTGGGAAGGGGAGACTGTTGATTTATGCACTCAGTTTACTCGGTACTCAGATGACATCTCTTTATTATATTATGAGATAAAGTTATCTATTTAAAGTTCTCAACATATATAGTTTACAGTATAATTATATATATATATATATATATTACTCTTTCATAAGGGCCCTCAAAATATGATGTACATCTATTTAATTTATTCCGCGGATCCGGGATTGAATATATATTAAGTTAATAATGGTCGCCTTGCCATATACAATATTGAAAATTGAGCCATTTGAAGAATGGACTTTTTTAATCTTTCAAAACAAGAAAACTTTTAGTTTAAACATTTACTCTTTTGCTATAACCAGTGTTATTAGATTACAGACTACATGTTACATATAATGTCTGTCTTTTAAAGTCTTAAAAGTGGTGAGTTGAATTGTCTTTTGTGGGTAATAATTTTAGTAACTCATAACCATGGAAGACAAGCCTCCATGTCACCTGGTTTTCAGTATTTGCTGCAGAATTGGTTCTTCGGTCCTCGTGTGTTTCCTGAAGGTCTGTCGTTGCCGTAGTATCCGGTGACGGTGAAGTTCCTGAAGTCTGTTATATCATTCGGGGTGAAGTACTCTCATCTTAGGCGACTGTAGTAATTCTTGTAGGATACTCTCATCTTAGACGACTGTTGTAATTCTTGTAGTTATAATAAATAAATAGAAAGTTTGTTTCACAGTAATACACTTCACATGATTATAGATTAGTTGAATATCACCTTCATGTTTGTAGTAATGTATGAATTACATAGTTTGTTATTTATTCATTGAGAGAGAGATGTCATCGCTGACAAATTTAGTTATTTAAATATTCATTGAACCAACCATTCACATAATTATACACGCGTCGCGAAACAACGCTGTACGCAGCTTACGGCGTGAGCGCTCCATCGCAAGTGGGCTAAAATAGTTAGGGGGAGAGTAGTAATCTCGCGACAATTACTAGTCAACATAAAAGTAGTTCCATGTTTCTAATTTAATTAAAGGACTAAAGTTTGATTAAATAATTAAATAGAGATATTCTTAGTTACAGACGTTATCAAAGTACATTACAGTGGTCTTATTTAATTATTTAATTAATAACAAAATTTGCAATTATATTTAGTTTGTTTAGGGGTCAGAAAACAAGTTAATTCTGATCAGTGCCTGTATATGCAGGATTAATTATCAAGCTTTGCCCTTTCTGTACAATTGTATTCCCTTTTATTTTATTATTAGACTTTTTATTAAATATTATTATTATTTAATGATAGCAATAAGATTTAGTTTAAAATGTGAGATTTTATTAAAATTTTAAAATTTCTCAGCTTATACATTAACAATTTAATTAATTAACATATTTTTATTAATGAAATCGTCACATACTCCGCCGCTTAAAATCCACATTAAGAATTTTAGTGAGTATTGGGGACTAATTAAAATTGGGGACTTGGAGTATGCTTGGTGTCAAAGTGTGAAATTATTTATTATTACTATTATTTATTATTAGGACACGGTTTTTTTTTAATTTTCTTTAAATGATCTTGTTCTCATTTAAATGTTCTCCTTCGTGAAATTCCCTTTATCTCACTTCTTACAATGCTAACTTATATTTTAATCCTTAATACTAATTTCCCTAATTTCAGTAACTCACAATATCGTGGCCCGACTGACATAGGCTTATTCTAACTACACAAGTTAGCTTTCAGCACGCACTCTTTTAATGATCTCTTGGCACCTTTCTGCCTCATCATTATCCTTTTCAGCCGGCGCCGTTGTGACTTGTTACATTACATATATATATTTTCCTTAATTACATCTACAGAAATCTAAAGCCAATCCCATACTTGACCTTAGATTCATTGTTATCCTAATTTCTTATACTACAGAGAGAAGCGGAATCTCACGAGGATTTTTTTCATTATCTCTTTAACAATAACTAAACAAACTATGCGGAAGGGGAGACACTTTACACAATTCATTGTAATACACACGCGGGTGGTTTTCAATTGTTTAGGGACGCACCGGTTTATCACAATAGGGAGCGTGCGTGGCTGCTTACTACATTTCTTAACACGCTTTATTGTTCTCTTACAGGCCACAACTGGTTGCTCACTATTCAACTATACTTTTATTATTATTTACTTTTCTCTTATTTACTGCTACACGTTACACAAATTTGTTTAACTTAAGAATTATTCAGCCTTATTATTCAAGCAATTATTATTCACTTATTATTACTTTGGGGGGTTTAAAAAACTTACCTAGAATTATTTCCTATCGACTTACCATATTTATTTAGGACACTTTATTTACTTTGTTTTTTTTTATTTGGCTCAGTTTACAAGTTTACTGTTTTGGGACATGGGGTTTAATACTTTATCTACTATGGGAGGGTTAACTAAGTCATTTATTCATTTGAAATTTAAGTCATAATATTATTTGCTCTACTATACTACACACAATTATCGCCTACACAGTTTAGTACATGGTAAAAAATTATTAACAGTGATTATTAAACATTTGCATTAGTTTTTATTTAAACGATCAGCTGTTACGCTGGAATGTAGGTCAGACTAGTTTTCAACAATGGCATTGTTTTGCTTACAAAGGGGGACTCAACTAGAGGGTGAATGCATTGTCTAACTCAACTTGCGGGAGGGTGACTATGACAGTTTTAAACAATCGGCAACAGGAAATTTACATGTCCGAGTTTGTCGTCAAATTGACACGTTGAAGAATGAAACTTTTAGACAAGCACCTACATGGTTTTGTTTACATGGGACAAAATGTTTATATTACTTTTAAACATATTATATTTACAAATAATGTTACCTATACTATTTTACTATAATAATAATTATTATTTTTATCTTATTTAAAATTCTGACACATATTAAAATACATGAGTGATTAGATCAACAGCTTGTGTGTGTGGGATATCGGGACACAATTACTTCTTCCTTTTCTCTTAAGCAAATTAGCAAATTAATTAGCAGCAGCAGAGTGGCGCAATTTATAACATCTTTACTTGTGTTATAACCTAGGGAACCTGCATTAATTAGAAAAGGCAATCATACAGGCTGCCTTTCGTTGTGACGAGCTGAAATTTAATCACAACAAATAAAACAATTCTTATATCAGGATATTGGGAAGGGGAGACTGTTGATTTATGCACTCAGTTTACTCGGTACTCAGATGACATCTCTTTATTATATTATGAGATAAAGTTATCTATTTAAAGTTCTCAACATATATAGTTTACAGTATAATTATATATATATATATATATTACTCTTTCATAAGGGCCCTCAAAATATGATGTACATCTATTTAATTTATTCCGCGGATCCGGGATTGAATATATATTAAGTTAATAATGGTCGCCTTGCCATATACAATATTGAAAATTGAGCCATTTGAAGAATGGACTTTTTTAATCTTTCAAAACAAGAAAACTTTTAGTTTAAACATTTACTCTTTTGCTATAACCAGTGTTATTAGATTACAGACTACATGTTACATATAATGTCTGTCTTTTAAAGTCTTAAAAGTGGTGAGTTGAATTGTCTTTTGTGGGTAATAATTTTAGTAACTCATAACCATGGAAGACAAGCCTCCATGTCACCTGGTTTTCAGTATTTGCTGCAGAATTGGTTCTTCGGTCCTCGTGTGTTTCCTGAAGGTCTGTCGTTGCCGTAGTATCCGGTGACGGTGAAGTTCCTGAAGTCTGTTATATCATTCGGGGTGAAGTACTCTCATCTTAGGCGACTGTAGTAATTCTTGTAGGATACTCTCATCTTAGACGACTGTTGTAATTCTTGTAGTTATAATAAATAAATAGAAAGTTTGTTTCACAGTAATACACTTCACATGATTATAGATTAGTTGAATATCACCTTCATGTTTGTAGTAATGTATGAATTACATAGTTTGTTATTTATTCATTGAGAGAGAGATGTCATCGCTGACAAATTTAGTTATTTAAATATTCATTGAACCAACCATTCACATAATTATACACGCGTCGCGAAACAACGCTGTACGCAGCTTACGGCGTGAGCGCTCCATCGCAAGTGGGCTAAAATAGTTAGGGGGAGAGTAGTAATCTCGCGACAATTACTAGTCAACATAAAAGTAGTTCCATGTTTCTAATTTAATTAAAGGACTAAAGTTTGATTAAATAATTAAATAGAGATATTCTTAGTTACAGACGTTATCAAAGTACATTACAGTGGTCTTATTTAATTATTTAATTAATAACAAAATTTGCAATTATATTTAGTTTGTTTAGGGGTCAGAAAACAAGTTAATTCTGATCAGTGCCTGTATATGCAGGATTAATTATCAAGCTTTGCCCTTTCTGTACAATTGTATTCCCTTTTATTTTATTATTAGACTTTTTATTAAATATTATTATTATTTAATGATAGCAATAAGATTTAGTTTAAAATGTGAGATTTTATTAAAATTTTAAAATTTCTCAGCTTATACATTAACAATTTAATTAATTAACATATTTTTATTAATGAAATCGTCACATACTCCGCCGCTTAAAATCCACATTAAGAATTTTAGTGAGTATTGGGGACTAATTAAAATTGGGGACTTGGAGTATGCTTGGTGTCAAAGTGTGAAATTATTTATTATTACTATTATTTATTATTAGGACACGGTTTTTTTTTAATTTTCTTTAAATGATCTTGTTCTCATTTAAATGTTCTCCTTCGTGAAATTCCCTTTATCTCACTTCTTACAATGCTAACTTATATTTTAATCCTTAATACTAATTTCCCTAATTTCAGTAACTCACAATATCGTGGCCCGACTGACATAGGCTTATTCTAACTACACAAGTTAGCTTTCAGCACGCACTCTTTTAATGATCTCTTGGCACCTTTCTGCCTCATCATTATCCTTTTCAGCCGGCGCCGTTGTGACTTGTTACATTACATATATATATTTTCCTTAATTACATCTACAGAAATCTAAAGCCAATCCCATACTTGACCTTAGATTCATTGTTATCCTAATTTCTTATACTACAGAGAGAAGCGGAATCTCACGAGGATTTTTCTCATTATCTCTTTAACAATAACTAAACAAACTATGCGGAAGGGGAGACACTTTACACAATTCATTGTAATACACACGCGGGTGGTTTTCAATTGTTTAGGGACGCACCGGTTTATCACAATAGGGAGCGTGCGTGGCTGCTTACTACATTTCTTAACACGCTTTATTGTTCTCTTACAGGCCACAACTGGTTGCTCACTATTCAACTATACTTTTATTATTATTTACTTTTCTCTTATTTACTGCTACACGTTACACAAATTTGTTTAACTTAAGAATTATTCAGCCTTATTATTCAAGCAATTATTATTCACTTATTATTACTTTGGGGGGTTTAAAAAACTTACCTAGAATTATTTCCTATCGACTTACCATATTTATTTAGGACACTTTATTTACTTTGTTTTTTTTTATTTGGCTCAGTTTACAAGTTTACTGTTTTGGGACATGGGGTTTAATACTTTATCTACTAAGGGAGGGTTAACTAAGTCATTTATTCATTTGAAATTTAAGTCATAATATTATTTGCTCTACTATACTACACACAATTATCGCCTACACAGTTTAGTACATGGTAAAAAATTATTAACAGTGATTATTAAACATTTGCATTAGTTTTTATTTAAACGATCAGCTGTTACGCTGGAATGTAGGTCAGACTAGTTTTCAACAATGGCATTGTTTTGCTTACAAAGGGGGACTCAACTAGAGGGTGAATGCATTGTCTAACTCAACTTGCGGGAGGGTGACTATGACAGTATTAAACAATCGGCAACAGGAAATTTACATGTCCGAGTTTGTCGTCAAATTGACACGTTGAAGAATGAAATTTTTAGACAAGCACCTACATGGTTTTGTTTATATGGGACAATATGTTTATATTACTTTTAAACATATTATATTTACAAATAATGTTACCTATACTATTTTACTATAATAATAATTATTATTTTTATCTTATTTAAAATTCTGACACATATTAAAATACATGAGTGATTAGATCAACAGCTTGTGTGTGTGGGATATCGGGACACAATTACTTCTTCCTTTTCTCTTAAGCAAATTAGCAAATTAATTAGCAGCAGCAGAGTGGCGCAATTTATAACATCTTTACTTGTGTTATAACCTAGGGAACCTGCATTAATTAGAAATGCCAATCATACAGGCTGCCTTTCGTTGTGACGAGCTGAAAATTATTCACAACAAATAAAACAATTCTTATATCAGGATATTGGGAAGGGGAGACTGTTGATTTATGCACTCAGTTTACTCGGTACTCAGATGACATCTCTTTATTATATTATGAGATAAAGTTCTCTATTTAAAGTTCTCAACATATATAGTTTACAGTATAATTATATATATATATATATATATTACTCTTTCATAAGGGCCCTCAAAATATGATGTACATCTATTTAATTTATTCCGCGGATCCGGGATTGAATATATATTAAGTTAATAATGGTCGCCTTGCCATATACAATATTGAAAATTGAGCCATTTGAAGAATGGACTTTTTTAATCTTTCAAAACAAGAAAACTTTTAGTTTAAACATTTACTCTTTTGCTATAACCAGTGTTATTAGATTACAGACTACATGTTACATATAATGTCTGTCTTTTAAAGTCTTAAAAGTGGTGAGTTGAATTGTCTTTTGTGGGTAATAATTTTAGTAACTCATAACCATGGAAGACAAGCCTCCATGTCACCTGGTTTTCAGTATTTGCTGCAGAATTGGTTCTTCGGTCCTCGTGTGTTTCCTGAAGGTCTGTCGTTGCCGTAGTATCCGGTGACGGTGAAGTTCCTGAAGTCTGTTATATCATTCGGGGTGAAGTACTCTCATCTTAGGCGACTGTAGTAATTCTTGTAGGATACTCTCATCTTAGACGACTGTTGTAATTCTTGTAGTTATAATAAATAAATAGAAAGTTTGTTTCACAGTAATACACTTCACATGATTATAGATTAGTTGAATATCACCTTCATGTTTGTAGTAATGTATGAATTACATAGTTTGTTATTTATTCATTGAGAGAGAGATGTCATCGCTGACAAATTTAGTTATTTAAATATTCATTGAACCAACCATTCACATAATTATACACGCGTCGCGAAACAACGCTGTACGCAGCTTACGGCGTGAGCGCTCCATCGCAAGTGGGCTAAAATAGTTAGGGGGAGAGTAGTAATCTCGCGACAATTACTAGTCAACATAAAAGTAGTTCCATGTTTCTAATTTAATTAAAGGACTAAAGTTTGATTAAATAATTAAATAGAGATATTCTTAGTTACAGACGTTATCAAAGTACATTACAGTGGTCTTATTTAATTATTTAATTAATAACAAAATTTGCAATTATATTTAGTTTGTTTAGGGGTCAGAAAACAAGTTAATTCTGATCAGTGCCTGTATATGCAGGATTAATTATCAAGCTTTGCCCTTTCTGTACAATTGTATTCCCTTTTATTTTATTATTAGACTTTTTATTAAATATTATTATTATTTAATGATAGCAATAAGATTTAGTTTAAAATGTGAGATTTTATTAAAATTTTAAAATTTCTCAGCTTATACATTAACAATTTAATTAATTAACATATTTTTATTAATGAAATCGTCACATACTCCGCCGCTTAAAATCCACATTAAGAATTTTAGTGAGTATTGGGGACTAATTAAAATTGGGGACTTGGAGTATGCTTGGTGTCAAAGTGTGAAATTATTTATTATTACTATTATTTATTATTAGGACACGGTTTTTTTTTAATTTTCTTTAAATGATCTTGTTCTCATTTAAATGTTCTCCTTCGTGAAATTCCCTTTATCTCACTTCTTACAATGCTAACTTATATTTTAATCCTTAATACTAATTTCCCTAATTTCAGTAACTCACAATATCGTGGCCCGACTGACATAGGCTTATTCTAACTACACAAGTTAGCTTTCAGCACGCACTCTTTTAATGATCTCTTGGCACCTTTCTGCCTCATCATTATCCTTTTCAGCCGGCGCCGTTGTGACTTGTTACATTACATATATATATTTTCCTTAATTACATCTACAGAAATCTAAAGCCAATCCCATACTTGACCTTAGATTCATTGTTATCCTAATTTCTTATACTACAGAGAGAAGCGGAATCTCACGAGGATTTTTTTCATTATCTCTTTAACAATAACTAAACAAACTATGCGGAAGGGGAGACACTTTACACAATTCATTGTAATACACACGCGGGTGGTTTTCAATTGTTTAGGGACGCACCGGTTTATCACAATAGGGAGCGTGCGTGGCTGCTTACTACATTTCTTAACACGCTTTATTGTTCTCTTACAGGCCACAACTGGTTGCTCACTATTCAACTATACTTTTATTATTATTTACTTTTCTCTTATTTACTGCTACACGTTACACAAATTTGTTTAACTTAAGAATTATTCAGCCTTATTATTCAAGCAATTATTATTCACTTATTATTACTTTGGGGGGTTTAAAAAACTTACCTAGAATTATTTCCTATCGACTTACCATATTTATTTAGGACACTTTATTTACTTTGTTTTTTTTTATTTGGCTCAGTTTACAAGTTTACTGTTTTGGGACATGGGGTTTAATACTTTATCTACTATGGGAGGGTTAACTAAGTCATTTATTCATTTGAAATTTAAGTCATAATATTATTTGCTCTACTATACTACACACAATTATCGCCTACACAGTTTAGTACATGGTAAAAAATTATTAACAGTGATTATTAAACATTTGCATTAGTTTTTATTTAAACGATCAGCTGTTACGCTGGAATGTAGGTCAGACTAGTTTTCAACAATGGCATTGTTTTGCTTACAAAGGGGGACTCAACTAGAGGGTGAATGCATTGTCTAACTCAACTTGCGGGAGGGTGACTATGACAGTTTTAAACAATCGGCAACAGGAAATTTACATGTCCGAGTTTGTCGTCAAATTGACACGTTGAAGAATGAAACTTTTAGACAAGCACCTACATGGTTTTGTTTACATGGGACAAAATGTTTATATTACTTTTAAACATATTATATTTACAAATAATGTTACCTATACTATTTTACTATAATAATAATTATTATTTTTATCTTATTTAAAATTCTGACACATATTAAAATACATGAGTGATTAGATCAACAGCTTGTGTGTGTGGGATATCGGGACACAATTACTTCTTCCTTTTCTCTTAAGCAAATTAGCAAATTAATTAGCAGCAGCAGAGTGGCGCAATTTATAACATCTTTACTTGTGTTATAACCTAGGGAACCTGCATTAATTAGAAAAGGCAATCATACAGGCTGCCTTTCGTTGTGACGAGCTGAAATTTAATCACAACAAATAAAACAATTCTTACATCAGGATATTGGGAAGGGGAGACTGTTGATTTATGCACTCAGTTTTACTCGGTACTCAGATGACATCTCTTTATTATATTATGAGATAAAGTTATCTATTTAAAGTTCTCAACATATATAGTTTACAGTATAATTATATATATAATATATATATATATACTCTTTCATAAGGGCCCTCAAAATATGATGTACATCTATTTAATTTATTCCGCGGATCCGGGATTGAATATATATTAAGTTAATAATGGTCGCCTTGCCATATACAATATTGAAAATTGAGCCATTTGAAGAATGGACTTTTTTAATCTTTCAAAACAAGAAAACTTTAGTTTAAACATTTACTCTTTTGCTATAACCAGTGTTATTAGATTACAGGACTACATGTTACATATAATGTCTGTCTTTTAAAGTCTTAAAAGTGGTGAGTTGAATTGTCTTTTGTGGGTAATAATTTTAGTAACTCATAACCATGGAAGACAAGCCTCCATGTCACCTGGTTTTCAGTATTTGCTGCAGAATTGGTTCTTCGGTCCTCGTGTGTTTCCCTGAAGGTCTGTCGTTGCCGTAGTATCCGGTGACGGTGAAGTTCCTGAAGTCTGTTATATCATTCGGGGTGAAGTACTCTCATCTTAGGCGACTGTAGTAATTCTTGTAGGATACTCTCATCTTAGACGACTGTTGTAATTCTTGTAGTTATAATAAATAAATAGAAAGTTTGTTTCACAGTAATACACTTCACATGATTATAGATTAGTTGAATATCACCTTCATGTTTGTAGTAATGTATGAATTACATAGTTTTGTTATTTATTCATTGAAGAGAGAGATGTCATCGCTGACAAATTTAGTTATTTTAAATATTCATTGAACCAACCATTCACATAATTATACACGCGTCGCGAAACAACGCTGTACGCAGCTTACGGCGTGAGCGCTCCATCGCAAGTGGGCTAAAATAGTTAGGGGGAGAGAGTAGTAATCTTCGCGACAATTACTAGTCAACATAAAAGTAGTTCCATGTTTCTAATTTAATTAAAGGACTAAAGTTTGATTAAATAATTAAATAGAGATATTCTTAGTTACAGACGTTATCAAAGTACATTACAGTGGTCTTATTTAATTATTTAATTAATAACAAAATTTGCAATTATATTTTAGTTTGTTTAGGGGTCAGAAAACAAGTTAATTCTGATCAGTGCCTGTATATGCAGGATTAATTATCAAGCTTTGCCCTTTCTGTACAATTGTATTCCCTTTTATTTTATTATTAGACTTTTATTAAATATTATTATTATTTAATGATAGCAATAAGATTTAGTTTAAAATGTGAGATTTTATTAAAATTTTAAAATTTCTCAGCTTATACATTAACAATTTAATTAATTAACATATTTTTATTAATGAAATCGTCACATACTCCGCCGCTTAAAATCCACATTAAGAATTTTAGTGAGTATTGGGACTAAATTAAAATTGGGGACTTGGAGTATGCTTGGTGTCAAAGTGTGAAATTATTTATTATTACTATTATTTATTATTAGGACACGGTTTTTTTGTTTAATTTTCTTTAAATGATCTTGTTCTCATTTAAATGTTCTCCTTCGTGAAATTCCCTTTATCTCACTTCTTACAATGCTAACTTATATTTTAATCCTTAATACTAATTTCCCTAATTTCAGTAACTCACAATATCGTGGCCCGACTGACATAGCTTATTCTAACTACACAAGTTAGCTTTCAGCACGCACTCTTTAATGATCTCTTGGCACCTTTCTGCCTCATCATTATCCTTTTCAGCCGGCGCCGTTGTGACTTGTTACATTACATATATATATTTTCCTTAATTACATCTACAGAAATCTAAAGCCAATCCCATACTTGACCTTAGATTCATTGTTATCCTAATTTCTTATACTACAGAGAGAAGCGGAATCTCACGAGGATTTTTCTCATTATCTCTTTAACAATAACTAAACAAACTATGCGGAAGGGGAGACACTTTACACAATTCATTGTAATACACACGCGGGTGGTTTTCAATTGTTTAGGGACGCACCGGTTTATCACAATAGGGAGCGTGCGTGGCTGCTTACTACATTTCTTAACACGCTTTATTGTTCTCTTACAGGCCACAACTGGTTGCTCACTATTCAACTATACTTTTATTATTATTTACTTTTCTCTTATTTACTGCTACACGTTACACAAATTTGTTTAACTTAAGAATTATTCAGCCTTATTATTCAAGCAATTATTATTCACTTATTATTACTTTGGGGGGTTTAAAAAACTTACCTAGAATTATTTCCTATCGACTTACCATATTTATTTAGGACACTTTATTTACTTTGTTTTTTTTTATTTGGCTCAGTTTACAAGTTTACTGTTTTGGGACATGGGGTTTAATACTTTATCTACTAAGGGAGGGTTAACTAAGTCATTTATTCATTTGAAATTTAAGTCATAATATTATTTGCTCTACTATACTACACACAATTATCGCCTACACAGTTTAGTACATGGTAAAAAATTATTAACAGTGATTATTAAACATTTGCAATTAGTTTTTATTTAAACGATCAGCTGTTACGCTGGAATGTAGGTCAGACTAGTTTTCAACAATGGCATTGTTTTGCTTACAAAGGGGGACTCAACTAGAGGGTGAATGCATTGTCTAACTCAACTTGCGGGAGGGTGACTATGACAGTATTAAACAATCGGCAACAGGAAATTTACATGTCCGAGTTTGTCGTCAAATTGACACGTTGAAGAATGAAATTTTTAGACAAGCACCTACATGGTTTTGTTTACATGGGACAATATGTTTATATTACTTTTAAACATATTATATTTACAAATAATGTTACCTATACTATTTTACTATAATAATAATTATTATTTTTATCTTATTTAAAATTCTGACACATATTAAAATACATGAGTGATTAGATCAACAGCTTGTGTGTGTGGGATATCGGGACACAATTACTTCTTCCTTTTCTCTTAAGCAAATTAGCAAATTAATTAGCAGCAGCAGAGTGGCGCAATTTATAACATCTTTACTTGTGTTATAACCTAGGGAACCTGCATTAATTAGAAATGCCAATCATACAGGCTGCCTTTCGTTGTGACGAGCTGAAAATTATTCACAACAAATAAAACAATTCTTATATCAGGATATTGGGAAGGGGAGACTGTTGATTTATGCACTCAGTTTACTCGGTACTCAGATGACATCTCTTTATTATATTATGAGATAAAGTTCTCTATTTAAAGTTCTCAACATATATAGTTTACAGTATAATTATATATATATATATATATATATATATTACTCTTTCATAAGGGCCCTCAAAATATGATATACATCTATTTAATTTATTCCGCGGATCCGGGATTGAATATATATTAAGTTAATAATGGTCGCCTTGCCATATACAATATTGAAAATTGAGCCATTTGAAGAATGGACTTTTTTAATCTTTCAAAACAAGAAAACTTTTAGTTTAAACATTTACTCTTTTGCTATAACCAGTGTTATTAGATTACAGACTACATGTTACATATAATGTCTGTCTTTTAAAGTCTTAAAAGTGGTGAGTTGAATTGTCTTTTGTGGGTAATAATTTTAGTAACTCATAACCATGGAAGACAAGCCTCCATGTCACCTGGTTTTCAGTATTTGCTGCAGAATTGGTTCTTCGGTCCTCGTGTGTTTCCTGAAGGTCTGTCGTTGCCGTAGTATCCGGTGACGGTGAAGTTCCTGAAGTCTGTTATATCATTCGGGGTGAAGTACTCTCATCTTAGGCGACTGTAGTAATTCTTGTAGGATACTCTCATCTTAGACGACTGTTGTAATTCTTGTAGTTATAATAAATAAATAGAAAGTTTGTTTCACAGTAATACACTTCACATGATTATAGATTAGTTGAATATCACCTTCATGTTTGTAGTAATGTATGAATTACATAGTTTGTTATTTATTCATTGAGAGAGAGATGTCATCGCTGCACAAATTTAGTTATTTAAATATTCATTGAACCAACCATTCACATAATTATACACGCGTCGCGAAACAACGCTGTACGCAGCTTACGGCGTGAGCGCTCCATCGCAAGTGGGCTAAAATAGTTAGGGGGAGAGTAGTAATCTCGCGACAATTACTAGTCAACATAAAAGTAGTTCCATGTTTCTAATTTAATTAAAGGACTAAAGTTTGATTAAATAATTAAATAGAGATATTCTTAGTTACAGACGTTATCAAAGTACATTACAGTGGTCTTATTTAATTATTTAATTAATAACAAAATTTACAATTATATTTAGTTTGCTTAGGGGTCAGAAAACAAGTTAATTCTGATCAGTGCCTGTATATGCAGGATTAATTATCAAGCTTTACCCTTTCTGTACAATTGTATTCCCTTTTATTTTATTATTAGACTTTTTATTAAATATTATTATTATTTAATGATAGCAATAAGATTTAATTTAAAATGTGAGATTTTATTAAAATTTTAAAATTTCTCAGCTTATACATTAACAATTTAATTAATTAACATATTTTTATTAATGAAATCGTCACATACTCCGCCGCTTAACATCCACATTAAGAATTTTAGTGAGTATTGGGGACTAATTAAAATTGGGGACTTGGAGTATGCTTGGTATCAAAGTGTGAAATTATTTATTATTACTATTATTTATTATTAGGACACGGTTTTTTTTAATTTTCTTTAAATGATCTTGTTCTCATTTAAATGTTCTCCTTCGTGAAATTCCCTTTATCTCACTTCTTACAATGCTAACTTATATTTTAATCCTTAATACTAATTTCCCTAATTTCAGTAACTCACAATATCGTGGCCCGACTGACATAGGCTTATTCTAACTACACAAGTTAGCTTTCAGCACGCACTCTTTTAATGATCTCTTGGCACCTTTCTGCCTCATCATTATCCTTTTCAGCCGGCGCCGTTGTGACTTGTTACATTACATATATATATTTTCCTTAATTACATCTACAGAAATCTAAAGCCAATCCCATACTTGACCTTAGATTCATTGTTATCCTAATTTCTTATACTACAGAGAGAAGCGGAATCTCACGAGGATTTTTCTCATTATCTCTTTAACAATAACTAAACAAACTATGCGGAAGGGGAGACACTTTACACAATTCATTGTAATACACACGCGGGTGGTTTTCAATTGTTTAGGGACGCACCGGTTTATCACAATAGGGAGGGTGCGTGGCTGCTTACTACATTTCTTAACACGCTTTATTGTTCTCTTACAGGCCACAACTGGTTGCTCACTGTTCAACTATACTTTTATTATTATTTACTTTTCTCTTATTTACTGCTACACGTTACACAAATTTGTTTAACTTAAGAATTATTCAGCCTTATTATTCAAGCAATTATTATTCACTTATTATTACTTTGGGGGGTTAAAAAAACTTACCTAGAATTATTTCCTATCGACTTACCATATTTATTTAGGACACTTTATTTACTTTGTTTTTTTTTATTTGGCTCAGTTTACAAGTTTACTGTTTTGGGACATGGGGTTTAATACTTTATCTACTAAGGGAGGGTTAACTAAGTCATTTATTCATTTGAAATTTAAGTCATAATATTATTTGCTCTACTATACTACACACAATTATCGCCTACACAGTTTAGTACATGGTAAAAAATTATTAACAGTGATTATTAAACATTTGCATTAGTTTTTATTTAAACGATCAGCTGTTACGCTGGAATGTAGGTCAGACTAGTTTTCAACAATGGCATTGTTTTGCTTACAAAGGGGGACTCAACTAGAGGGTGAATGCATTGTCTAACTCAACTTGCGGGAGGGTGACCATGACAGTTTTAAACAATCGGCAACAGGAAATTTACATGTCCGAGTTTGTCGTCAAATTGACACGTTGAAGAATGAAACTTTTAGACAAGCACCTACATGGTTTTGTTTACATGGGACAATATGTTAATATTACTTTTAAACATATTATGTTTACAAATAATGTTACCTATACTATTTTACTATAATAATAATTATTATTTTTATCTTATTTAAAATTCTGACACATATTAAAATACATGAGTGATTAGATCAACAGCTTGTGTGTGTGGGATATCGGGACACAATTACTTCTTCCTTTTCTCTTAAGCAAATTAGCAAATTAATTAGCAGCAGCAGAGTGGCGCAATTTATAACATCTTTACTTGTGTTATAACCTAGGGAACCTGCATTAATTAGAAATGCCAATCATACAGGCTGCCTTTCGTTGTGACGAGCTGAAAATTAATCACAACAAATAAAACAATTCTTATATCAGGATATTGGGAAGGGGAGACTGTTGATTTATGCACTCAGTTTACTCGGTACTCAGATGACATCTCTTTATTATATTATGAGATAAAGTTATCTATTTAAAGTTCTCAACATATATAGTTTACAGTATAATTATATATATATATATATATATATATTACTCTTTCATAAGGGCCCTCAAAATATGATGTACATCTATTTAATTTATTCCGCGGATCCGGGATTGAATATATATTAAGTTAATAATGGTCGCCTTGCCATATACAATATTGAAAATTGAGCCATTTGAAGAATGGACTTTTTTAATCTTTCAAAACAAGAAAACTTTTAGTTTAAACATTTACTCTTTTGCTATAACCAGTGTTATTTGATTACAGACTACATGTTACATATAATGTCTGTCTTTTAAAGTCTTAAAAGTGGTGAGTTGAATTGTCTTTTGTGGGTAATAATTTTAGTAACTCATAACCATGGAAGACAAGCCTCCATGTCACCTGGTTTTCAGTATTTGCTGCAGAATTGGTTCTTCGGTCCTCGTGTGTTTCCTGAAGGTCTGTCGTTGCCGTAGTATCCGGTGACGGTGAAGTTCCTGAAGTCTGTTATATCATTCGGGGTGAAGTACTCTCATCTTAGGCGACTGTAGTAATTCTTGTAGGATACTCTCATCTTAGACGACTGTTGTAATTCTTGTAGTTATAATAAATAAATAGAAAGTTTGTTTCACAGTAATACACTTCACATGATTATAGATTAGTTGAATATCACCTTCATGTTTGTAGTAATGTATGAATTACATAGTTTGTTATTTATTCATTGAGAGAGAGATGTCATCGCTGCACAAATTTAGTTATTTAAATATTCATTGAACCAACCATTCACATAATTATACACGCGTCGCGAAACAACGCTGTACGCAGCTTACGGCGTGAGCGCTCCATCGCAAGTGGGCTAAAATAGTTAGGGGGAGAGTAGTAATCTCGCGACAATTACTAGTCAACATAAAAGTAGTTCCATGTTTCTAATTTAATTAAAGGACTAAAGTTTGATTAAATAATTAAATAGAGATATTCTTAGTTACAGACGTTATCAAAGTACATTACAGTGGTCTTATTTAATTATTTAATTAATAACAAAATTTACAATTATATTTAGTTTGTTTAGGGGTCAGAAAACAAGTTAATTCTGATCAGTGCCTGTATATCCAGGATTAATTATCAAGCTTTACCCTTTCTGTACAATTGTATTCCCTTTTATTTTATTATTAGACTTTTTATTAAATATTATTATTATTTAATGATAGCAATAAGATTTAGTTTAAAATGTGAGATTTTATTAAAATTTTAAAATTTCTCAGCTTATACATTAACAATTTAATTAATTAACATATTTTTATTAATGAAATCGTCACATACTCCGCCGCTTAAAATCCACATTAAGAATTTTAGTGAGTATTGGGGACTAATTAAAATTGGGGACTTGGAGTATGCTTGGTGTCAAAGTGTGAAATTATTTATTATTACTATTATTTATTATTAGGACACGGTTTTTTTTTAATTTTCTTTAAATGATCTTGTTCTCATTTAAATGTTCTCCTTCGTGAAATTCCCTTTATCTCACTTCTTACAATGCTAACTTATATTTTAATCCTTAATACTAATTTCCCTAATTTCAGTAACTCACAATATCGTGGCCCGACTGACATAGGCTTATTCTAACTACACAAGTTAGCTTTCAGCACGCACTCTTTTAATGATCTCTTGGCACCTTTCTGCCTCATCATTATCCTTTTCAGCCGGCGCCGTTGTGACTTGTTACATTACATATATATATTTTCCTTAATTACATCTACAGAAATCTAAAGCCAATCCCATACTTGACCTTAGATTCATTGTTATCCTAATTTCTTATACTACAGAGAGAAGCGGAATCTCACGAGGATTTTTCTCATTATCTCTTTAACAATAACTAAACAAACTATGCGGAAGGGGAGACACTTTACACAATTCATTGTAATACACACGCGGGTGGTTTTCAATTGTTTAGGGACGCACCGGTTTATCACAATAGGGAGCGTGCGTGGCTGCTTACTACATTTCTTAACACGCTTTATTGTTCTCTTACAGGCCACAACTGGTTGCTCACTATTCAACTATACTTTTATTATTATTTACTTTTCTCTTATTTACTGCTACACGTTACACAAATTTGTTTAACTTAAGAATTATTCAGCCTTATTATTCAAGCAATTATTATTCACTTATTATTACTTTGGGGGGTTAAAAAAACTTACCTAGAATTATTTCCTATCGACTTACCATATTTATTTAGGACACTTTATTTACTTTGTTTTTTTTTATTTGGCTCAGTTTACAAGTTTACTGTTTTGGGACATGGGGTTTAATACTTTATCTACTAAGGGAGGGTTAACTAAGTCATTTATTCATTTGAAATTTAAGTCATAATATTATTTGCTCTACTATACTACACACAATTATCGCCTACACAGTTTAGTACATGGTAAAAAATTATTAACAGTGATTATTAAACATTTGCATTAGTTTTTATTTAAACGATCAGCTGTTACGCTGGAATGTAGGTCAGACTAGTTTTCAACAATGGCATTGTTTTGCTTACAAAGGGGGACTCAACTAGAGGGTGAATGCATTGTCTAACTCAACTTGCGGGAGGGTGACTATGACAGTTTTAAACAATCGGCAACAGGAAATTTACATGTAAGAGTTTGTCGTCAAATTGACACGTTGAAGAATGAAACTTTTAGACAAGCACCTACATGGTTTTGTTTACATGGGACAATATGTTAATATTACTTTTAAACATATTATATTTACAAATAATGTTACCTATACTATTTTACTATAATAATAATTATTATTTTTATCTTATTTAAAATTCTGACACATATTAAAATACATGAGTGATTAGATCAACAGCTTGTGTGTGTGGGATATCGGGACACAATTACTTCTTCCTTTTCTCTTAAGCAAATTAGCAAATTAATTAGCAGCAGCAGAGTGGCGCAATTTATAACATCTTTACTTGTGTTATAACCTAGGGAACCTGCATTAATTAGAAATGCCAATCATACAGGCTGCCTTTCGTTGTGACGAGCTGAAAATTAATCACAACAAATAAAACAATTCTTATATCAGGATATTGGGAAGGGGAGACTGTTGATTTATGCACTCAGTTTACTCGGTACTCAGATGACATCTCTTTATTATATTATGAGATAAAGTTATCTATTTAAATTTCTCAACATATATAGTTCACAGTATAATTATATATATATATATATATATTACTCTTTCATAAGGGCCCTCAAAATATGATGTACATCTATTTAATTTATTCCGCGGATCCGGGATTGAATATATATTAAGTTAATAATGGTCGCCTTGCCATATACAATATTGAAAATTGAGCCATTTGAAGAATGGACTTTTTTAATCTTTCAAAACAAGAAAACTTTTAGTTTAAACATTTACTCTTTTGCTATAACCAGTGTTATTAGATTACAGACTACATGTTACATATAATGTCTGTCTTTTAAAGTCTTAAAAGTGGTGAGTTGAATTGTCTTTTGTGGGTAATAATTTTAGTAACTCATAACCATGGAAGACAAGCCTCCATGTCACCTGGTTTTCAGTATTTGCTGCAGAATTGGTTCTTCGGTCCTCGTGTGTTTCCTGAAGGTCTGTCGTTGCCGTAGTATCCGGTGACGGTGAAGTTCCTGAAGTCTGTTATATCATTCGGGGTGAAGTACTCTCATCTTAGGCGACTGTAGTAATTCTTGTAGGATACTCTCATCTTATACGACTGTTGTAATTCTTGTAGTTATAATAAATAAATAGAAAGTTTGTTTCACAGTAATACACTTCACATGATTATAGATTAGTTGAATATCACCTTCATGTTTGTAGTAATGTATGAATTACATAGTTTGTTATTTATTCATTGAGAGAGAGATGTCATCGCTGCACAAATTTAGTTATTTAAATATTCATTGAACCAACCATTCACATAATTATACACGCGTCGCGAAACAACGCTGTACGCAGCTTACGGCGTGAGCGCTCCATCGCAAGTGGGCTAAAATAGTTAGGGGGAGAGTAGTAATCTCGCGACAATTACTAGTCAACATAAAAGTAGTTCCATGTTTCTAATTTAATTAAAGGACTAAAGTTTGATTAAATAATAAAATAGAGATATTCTTAGTTACAGACGTTATCAAAGTACATTACAGTGGTCTTATTTAATTATTTAATTAATAACAAAATTTACAATTATATTTAGTTTGTTTAGGGGTCAGAAAACAAGTTAATTCTGATCAGTGCCTGTATATGCAGGATTAATTAACAAGCTTTACCCTTTCTGTACAATTGTATTCCCTTTTATTTTATTATTAGACTTTTTATTAAATATTATTGTTATTTAATGATAGCAATAAGATTTAGTTTAAAATGTGAGATTTTATTAAAATTTTAAAATTTCTCAGCTTATACATTAACAATTTAATTAATTAACATATTTTTATTAATGAAATCGTCACATACTCCGCCGCTTAAAATCCACATTAAGAATTTTAGTGAGTATTGGGGACTAATTAAAATTGGGGACTTGGAGTATGCTTGGTGTCAAAGTGTGAAATTATTTATTATTACTATTATTTATTATTAGGACACGGTTTTTTTTTAATTTTCTTTAAATGATCTTGTTCTCATTTAAATGTTCTCCTTCGTGAAATTCCCTTTATCTCACTTCTTACAATGCTAACTTATATTTTAATCCTTAATACTAATTTCCCTAATTTCAGTAACTCACAATATCGTGGCCCGACTGACATAGGCTTATTCTAACTACACAAGTTAGCTTTCAGCACGCACTCTTTTAATGATCTCTTGGCACCTTTCTGCCTCATCATTATCCTTTTCAGCCGGCGCCGTTGTGACTTGTTACATTACATATATATATTTTCCTTAATTACATCTACAGAAATCTAAAGCCAATCCCATACTTGACCTTAGATTCATTGTTATCCTAATTTCTTATACTACAGAGAGAAGCGGAATCTCACGAGGATTTTTCTCATTATCTCTTTAACAATAACTAAACAAACTATGCGGAAGGGGAGACACTTTACACAATTCATTGTAATACACACGCGGGTGGTTTTCAATTGTTTAGGGACGCACCGGTTTATCACAATAGGGAGGGTGCGTGGCTGCTTACTACATTTCTTAACACGCTTTATTGTTCTCTTACAGGCCACAACTGGTTGCTCACTGTTCAACTATACTTTTATTATTATTTACTTTTCTCTTATTTACTGCTACACGTTACACAAATTTGTTTAACTTAAGAATTATTCAGCCTTATTATTCAAGCAATTATTATTCACTTATTATTACTTTGGGGGGTTTAAAAAACTTACCTAGAATTATTTCCTATCGACTTACCATATTTATTTAGGACACTTTATTTACTTTGTTTTTTTTTTATTTGGCTCAGTTTACAAGTTTACTGTTTTGGGACATGGGGTTTAATACTTTATCTACTAAGGGAGGGTTAACTAAGTCATTTATTCATTTGAAATTTAAGTCATAATATTATTTGCTCTACTATACTACACACAATTATCGCCTACACAGTTTAGTACATGGTAAAAAATTATTAACAGTGATTATTAAACATTTGCATTAGTTTTTATTTAAACGAACAGCTGTTACGCTGGAATGTAGGTCAGACTAGTTTTCAACAATGGCATTGTTTTGCTTACAAAGGGGGACTCAACTAGAGGGTGAATGCATTGTCTAACTCAACTTGCGGGAGGGTGACTATGACAGTTTTAAACAATCGGCAACAGGAAATTTACATGTCCGAGTTTGTCGTCAAATTGACACGTTGAAGAATGAAACTTTTAGACAAGCACCTACATGGTTTTGTTTACATGGGACAATATGTTAATATT
Organism: Magicicada septendecula; assembly: GCA_034769895.1. NCBI lineage: Eukaryota > Metazoa > Arthropoda > Insecta > Hemiptera > Cicadidae > Magicicada > Magicicada septendecula. The sequence continues at coordinate 210,863,674 of CM068376.1, forward strand.
ACTTTTAAACATATTATATTTACAAATAATGTTATCTATACTATTTTACTATAATAATAATTATTATTTTTATCTTATTTAAAATTCTGACACATATTAAAATACATGAGTGATTAGATCAACAGCTTGTGTGTGTGGGATATCGGGACACAATTACTTCTTCCTTTTCTCTTAAGCAAATTAGCAAATTAATTAGCAGCAGCAGAGTGGCGCAATTTATAACATCTTTACTTGTGTTATAACCTAGGGAACCTGCATTAATTAGAAATGCCAATCATACAGGCTGCCTTTCGTTGTGACGAGCTGAAAATTAATCACAACAAATAAAACAATTCTTATATCAGGATATTGGGAAGGGGAGACTGTTGATTTATGCACTCAGTTTACTCGGTACTCAGATTACATCTCTTTATTACATTATGAGATAAAGTTCTCTATTTAAAGTTCTCAACATATATAGTTTACAGTATAATTATATTTATATATTACTCTTTCATAAGGGCCCACAAAATATGATGTACATCTATTTAATTTATTCCGCGGATCCGGGATTGAATATATATTAAGTTAATAATGGTCGCCTTGCCATATACAATATTGAAAATTGAGCCATTTGAAGAATGGACTTTATTAATCTTTCAAAACAAGAAAACTTTTAGTTTAAACATTTACTCTTTTGCTATAACCAGTGTTATTAGATTACAGACTACATGTTACATATAATGTCTGTCTTTTAAAGTCTTAAAAGTGGTGAGTTGAATTGTCCTTTGTGGATAATAATTTTAGTAACTCATAACCATGGAAGACAAGACTCCATGTCACCTGGTTTTCATTATTTGCTGCAGAATTGGTTCTTCGGTCCTCGTGTGTTTCCTGAAGGTCTTTCGTTGCCGTAGTATCCGGTGACGGTGAAGTTCCTGAAGTCTGTTATATCATTCATGGTGAAGTACTCTCATCTTAGGCGACTGTAGTAATTCTTGTAGGATACTCTCATCTTAGACGACTGTTGTAATTCTTGTAGTTATAATAAATAAATAGAAAGTTTGTTTCACAGTAATACACTTCACATGATTATAGATTAGTTGAATATCACCTTCATGTTTGTAGTAATGTATGAATTACCTAGTTTGTTATTTATTCATTGAGAGAGAGATGTCATCGCTGCACAAATTTAGTTATTTAAATATTCATTGAACCAACCATTTACATAATTATACACGCGTCGCGAAACAACGCTGTACGCAGCTTACGGCGTGAGTGCTCCATTGCAAATGGGCTAAAATAGTTAGGGGGAGAGTAGTAAACTCGCGACAATTACTAGTCAACATAAAAGTAGTTCCATGTTTCTAATTTAATTAAAGGACTAAAGTTTGATTAAATAATTAAATAGAGATATTCTTAGTTACAGACGTTATCAAAGTACATTACAGTGGTATTATTTAATTATTTAAATAATAACAAAATTTACAATTATATTTAGTTTGTTTAGGGGTCAGAAAACAAGTTAATTCTGGTCAGTGCCTGTATATGCAGGATTAATTAACAAGCTTTACCCTTTCTGTACAATTGTATTCCCTTTTATTTTATTATTAGCCTTTTTATTAAATATTATTATTATTTAATGATAGCAATAAGATTTAGTTTAAAATGTGAGATTTTATTAAAATTTTAAAATTTTTCAGCTTATGCATTAACAATTTAATTAATTAACATAGTTTTATTAATGAAATCTTTAATAATACAGTAACTATAAAGACACAATATTAACTATAGTCGTGGTAGCCTATGCATATTTTCATACATATTAAACTTTACTAGCACATGCCACTTAGGCCTACACCTACTGAATTTACACTTCAAACTACGCTAAAATTGTTATCAGGGTCAATACTTTGTTGCTGACTATTAGTAAAATTATAAGAACAAATACGATCCTCGTCAATGAAAATACATATTTCGATTTAAAAATAGGCCTACTTTCATATCTTCAGTAATTTGAGATTTGATTAATGCATAAGTGCATAATGAACAATGCCAACATAGGCATAGCTCTACTCACAGAAACTAAGAAAAAAGGGACCGGCTCTGAAAACCTTGGATACTATGACCATTTTTATAGTGAGGTAGCAAAAGAAAAGAGAGCGCAATAGGGGATCTCTATTCTTATACCCCAAACCCTAAGAAGATTCATAACTAACTGGGAAACAGTAAACGAGAGAATTATAAAAATGGACTTAACCATCTACGGATATCGAATAACCATTCTTGGTAGGCCTATTTACGCAATAAACCGAAAACGCACTAATAGAGCTCAAAGACCGCTTTTTTGAACAACTGCACCAGGTAATATCCACAATCAGAAGCTCTAGAGAAATCATATTATTTGGTGATCTAAACAGTAGAGTCGGCAAACAAGAGGAGAGTAAAGTTGTAGGGAAGCACGCCGAAAACATTCTAAATGAAAAAGGCAAGAAAATAATCGAAGTTTGTGAGAAAAATGAACTGCGAATATTAAATGGATTTTATCCACACACAAAAATTCATATGTACACCTGGACCCAAAACTTTAGGCAAATAAAATAGATCATTGATTATGCTATAATAAAACAAAAAACAAAAATGAAAGTTCAAGATGTACGGGTCTATAGGACAACATGTGGTTCGGATCACTACCTCCTCAAAACGAGAATTGAATTTCCGATAAGAAAAGAAAGCAATAAAGAACATACAAAAACAAAAAACCAGCAGGGGTCGGAAAAGATCTAAGATATATAAAGAGGCTTAAGTAGCCTAGACCATGACAACGTTGGGACGTTATATGGAACTCGGTTGGATGGAAAACTGGAAAACAAGCAATTTAGTAGTTTTGAAGAACACTATATGCACATTCAAAATTGGATACACAAAGCCGCAAAGGAAGCATTGGCATGTTATGAAAAAGAAAGAAAGACAACGCCTTACTGGTGGAATAAAGAAGTAGAATTAGGCCTACAAATCAAAAACAAGAAAGGGAAATATAAAAAATTTCTAACAACCAAAACAGTTGAGGACAAAATAACATACAAGGAGGCACAAGCAGCGGTGCGAAGAATGATAACGCAAAGGAAAAATGAAACATGGGATAAGAATTGCGCCCGACTGAATGCTTATATAGGAGGCACTGAAAGTTGGAAATTCCTAAAGTCGATAAGACGGGAAAAAAAGAAAGATTTAATATCGCCAATATCTCTACAAAAATGGGACGAATATTTTAGTAATCTCCTAAGAGAAAGCAGACCAGAATTTCAACATAACACCGATTATGAATTCGACAACATTAGAACGACTTCCTCACCTGTAAGTTTAACCACGGAAGAGATAAAGGAAATATGTCAACATCTGAAAAATGGTAAAGCCCGGAGCTAGCAACATCCCAGCGGAACTGCTCAAATATGGGACAACAAAATTATATGAACATCTTACGAAAATATTCCATAAATACATAAATGATAAAAAAAATACCGCAAGAAAGGAAAGCATCTTTTGTATCAACCATTCACAAAAAAGGTAAAACTACCGAATGCGACAATTACCGTGGAATTGCGGTGACGAGTACAATCATTAGAGTGTATGGAAAACTGCTGAAGAAAAAAATTGAACATCAATACTCGGACAAGGAAGCAGAGGAACAAGCCTCTTTACCAGCATAGCAATGAGTATGATATTTTTATTTTGTCTATCACACCTATCTGAAAAACACTTAACCACTGTTTTCCCTTCAAAATCCATATTCACTAGATGATGGTACACACACAAGAAGAAATGATATTTAGGATATTCACTTTCACACCATGTGTAGCAGTCAGCATGTTCCTTTGTCAGTTTGCATGATGAATTTCCTGTAACTATAGTAAAATTATAAAAAGAATACTGTCTGCTGAAGTAAGCAGACTGATCAGATAGTCTCAGCAGAAGTGAGTTTTTTTTGACAGTCAAAGGTTATGAATATTGCATTGTTATCATCAGATATTAATATATTATAACAGCACCAAATACTAATTATTTGGGGTTACATGTCGCCCGCATAAAAAAAATCATGTTTAAATAAATTATAACAGTCAAAACTCCATTTGTATGTAGAGCAATGAAAATAATGCTTGGTAAAGCGACGCACACGTGGCCGTTATGTAATCAGCTCGCTGTACAAGGAAGGGCCACACCCAAACTGTTAATTATTAATATCTCGGAAACTAATAAATTAAGGCGAAATCCAAGATAGCCAAAAGGTTTGCCGAAATATTAATAATGACGTGTGCAAATTTTACGCAATATAATTAACAAATAAAAGAGTTAATTAAATTAATTGAATAACTCATGTAAAAATAGAGCTACATTAATGAGCTTTGAATATGTCATAGATATAATAATTTCTGACAGATTGTATATTTTAGATTTCGCACAGGAAATCCGGACCGACAATTTGGTTCCGCCGAATAATAATATTAAAAATAATATTAATTCTCCGTCTGTGGGAATATAACTTCATTCTCACGGACCAAGGGAATTCAAATTTTATGTAGTAGGGAGAATGGGTCAGCCAATCAAATCATTTGACCAAACCCCGACCAGCGCGGTGTTTTCAGGCTGAAACATCACTCTTCTGCCAGTACTCACGAAGTAAAGACGTAATTCTTCGATCGTCTCGTAACCATAGTGGTGAAGATCCATCAGAAGACTCTACGTGGTCAACACACACGCAATTACGAACACAGTAAATACAGATCAACTGTATAGCTCGTAATTGTTGCGTAAAGGCGAGATACTCTTCATTACATCAACCAAGCTTATTGTGTACTACCAGCTGGTCATAAGCACGCAAGAGATCCACCAGACTTCAAGACCAGACTTCAAGAATACAGCAGAGAGGCCGTCTAAATCATTGGTGAACAGCTGACGAGCAGAGCTACCACTCGAACGAAACACACACACACACACACACACACACGCTGATGTGCAACGTGCGAATCGACGAGGGACAGAAACCAGTTCCAGCAGAAAGCCGCAGACGTTAAAATATTCACGAACAGCAAGGAAGCAGAGTGTTCCCGAATTTTGAACTCAACGACCGAATCCAGCAGCTCTAAGCAAATTACTTTCTCTAGCGACCGGACCGGGATCAACGAGGGACAATCGGAACAACATCCTCTTCAATAACAGGAAAGCAAAATCCACTTATTTATTTTTCAACATCAAATTTTCTATCTTTTCAATTAAAACATTGTAATTCAAACAATTCAGGTGCCATACAAAAACCAAAGACTCTAGTAATTAAGAATAAATTCATTGTGATAATCTGTATAGCAGTCTAAGTCATTAGTAAGCTGTAGTTAAGAAAATAGAAGTAGTATAAAAGCGCTATACAAATCTTAACCAACAATCTAATTATTAGTTCATACTGCAGTATAACAAAAGTCAAATCACTAGAAATGAAATAACGTGAACTAGACTGTCACGTCTAATTTATTTTTGAAAATTATTCTAATTAACTTAAGAGTTTTAGATTTTGTTTCATGAACATTTAAATTCAATTTAGTTAAAGCAATTTAATTAAATTAAATCAATCAATTAATTAAATTTTCAATTACAATTAACTCGCCAAATAACGAGTTTAGTTGCTTTTCAATTATTAACCAATCGAAAAACATTGGTCAATATTGATTCATTGTTTAGACTGTAAGAAATTGATAATATAATAACCATTTTATTCTTGTGTGTTATTGGAGTAATAAACAACGTTTTATTACCCCATATTACAGTGTTTTATTGTTGTACGATAAAGCCTACCAGTCTCACAAAACTCACCCCCTTTAAAGTAACTTATTTTGTGTGTTGTTGCAATAAATTTGAGATTACTAGCTTGCGAACTTCAAATCCAAAATCCACACGCCCTAGTCGGAAGAATCCGCAAGATCGGACAGCAGGTAGGTACTCATACACAACACGACACAACAACAACGCATATAAGTAAAGTTGCATATATAGTGTAAAATGCTTTAGCCTTCAGTTTGTGCAATCGCGTCTGAGTTTCCAATTCATTTCTTTTAATAACATCTTTCTCTGTTTTGTCACGTTTCCATTCCTGTTTGTTAGGTGTTTGCTTCCTAGCTTCATTTCCAGAGACCACTTTTAAATTAGCTCCCAGTACTTTCTATTTCAAAAGTATGATAAATAACACCAACTTTAATAATATTTATTACAAAAACTTATTTTTACAAAACAAAACAGAATATAACTGCAAACTCACAATCAAAAAGGTTAAAACAGTGTAACATGTGAAGAAGCAGTAAACAAGCATGTAGTGAGTGCATGCTGGGAAGTCACGTGATACAACGGGAAGGCCTCATTGGTTGACAGCGATTTGGCTGACTTTGAAACTGAGAACTCCAAAACAGCCATTGGATTTGGCGGATTTTGAAACTGAGCCTCATATCTGAATGCGTATTTTAATAGGATGTGTCAGCTTTTGATCCAAAATAATGTTTTTGCTGAATTCCTCAAGGTCAAATTTATAAGAAACAATGTCTAACTCTATTTTGTCAAAAATGGATTTGGCGGCTTTTGAAACTAGGCACCTCATATGTGCATTGGTGGGGAACAAAACAATTTAATTTTAGAAGACGAACAAGAAATAATAAATTGTAGTAGCTATAAATATCTAGGAACAACAGTTACACAAGATGGTAGTCTAGATAAAGCGACAAGAGAAAGTTATAACCTGGAAATAAAATCAATAGCATTGCTGAACAACATATTGTGGGACCAAGAAATATCAAAATAAAATAAACATCGTACAGGCCTATACAATACAATCGTTAAACCAATTACGTCATACGGGTGTGAAATATGGCCAATAATAAAAAGAACAGAAAAGTTGTTGGAAGCTACTTAAATCGATTATTGTCGAAGATCACCAGTGAGGTTAAAACTGGAAAAAGTAAGAAACGTCCGAATCCGGGAGTTAATGGGGGTACAGTACTCTATTGAAGACGACATAAAAACAAAACACCTTAGATGGTTTGGGCATGTGCAATGAATGCCGGATAATCGACTCCCCAAGCAAATTTTGAGATGGACACCATACGGTCGTAGGGGAAGGGGAAGACCTAGGTTGAGTTGGAGAGAAGGCATCAACCGGGCAATGAAAGACCGGGAATTGGAAGAAGAATCTTAGTTAGATCGAGACCAATGGAGACAAGGGATCGGAAGACGTAGAATAACGTTATGAACCGATTTATATATATTGCAACGTAACAAATATAAGGCATAGTAATTTACAACAAAATAATATCAGAGTCTATTATCTGGAGTTAGGTATTTATTTTAAAATAAATTTAATACGGACTGTGATTTGAACATAAATTATATATTCTTAAATTTTAAAATGAAATGAAATGGTTTAAATGGTTTTCTTTCTTATATGCTATTTTATTTGTTCGACGAAATCCCTTGACGAACCGTTGAACTGCTCCACTGCCACACTCGTCGCCTGCTGGATCCGCTGCAATGATGACACGTAGAATTCTCGCGACACACGCACGCACGCCGTTTCACCGATAGAGTTTATCTCATTTATCTCAGGGCTCGATAATGGGTTTAATTATTATTAATTCAATTTCGGTGTGTTTTACGTACACCTTCCGGTATCTTGACGTGTCCTCTCGTTCACCCAGATGTATTTCGGCAAATACACTGATTCCTATGCGGGAAAATCTTGACTATCGCAAGATAGCACTATTTAATTCATAATTAAATTATTTTGAGTTCTAATACCCAATCGATCTAGCAAACGGGCAACTCGTTGCTAAGACCCAGTACTTGTAACCCTTATATAGAACGTATATTGATACGACAAACTCGCACAGAGACCAATGTCTGTTAAGGCCAAGCTGTTAGGTTGAACTGCGCGAAGCTTCTTCCGCAAGGGACCAAGCTGAACGAAAATTGGAGCCTACGATTGGTTGAAACTCATAGCATGTGATTAATGGGTCAGACATGTGAAGCAATTACTGTAGAGAATTTTTTTTTTAGTAAACGGCACTGTAGCGGGCGTCAACTGTCGAGAGTGATGCATGTTATAGCCAAACGGCCGCCGTTAGACAATGACTTAAGAAAGACAATGCCTCAGCACACAGCAGATGTTAGACGTGAATGAACGACATAAGCGCAAAAGGCTACAATAAAAAAGAAACAAAAGACTATGTCTTTTCGTCACAATTACCGAGAAAACGTGTACTAATGGGACGCCAGCAATTGTCGACCTACACGTGCGAGTTAGCGACTGCACATGGACATGACATTTTCCACAAAGGCAGTATACGAACGGATGCAATTAAGAACAAAAGAACATGCATAGCCGCACAGCGGGTAACTTGCTTACTGGCACAAAATACGGAGCATCTTGGAGGGCTGCAGAGCAGATGTTCATTCCTGGAAGATGACCACCATCAGCGTGTGAACGTAACAAGGGAAGTCGAGGACAATACGGCGATTCGACACACCGAGTTAGGGAACACACATGTGCTGGACGGAAATTGCTTGGAAAGGACAGAAGGGAACGTAAGACAATCGCGTAACAGACAACCGTGTAATTAGGTCCGTCGTCATACGTGGAGGTGGTGTGAACGGCAAGACTTTTAGAGAGGGGTCTAGACTGACCTATCAGGAACAAGGAATTCGGTAAAGGCGGGTGTTAAGAAGACATCACCATGGAGACGAGGGTGAAGAGCTAATGGGAAGTAAACCAGGGACCCCAGCCCGAGTATCTAGGAGGAGTCTTTGCAGAATCGGAGGCGAGAAGCCAATCATGTCGGAGAGAGGAGTAAGGGTATGCGATCCGTGGAGAGAATCGGGTTGCTGAAGAAATAAAATTAGGTGTTCGCAGAGAACGAGGGCTCAGTCGATTTTCAATTTTCAAACAGTCAATTTGAGTTCAGTCTTATTTCAAATTTCAGTTCAGTTCGGTCTTATTTTAATTTTCGTCAGTCTATTTTATTTCAGTTTCAATCAGTCAGAGTCTTTCTGAAGGACTGTAGTAAAGTGTATTCATACAAGCAGATAGATCGTTCGAGAGTGAGTCAGAAACTATGTAAAACTGTAGTACGCCGAAATTAAGTAGTGGAAATGAAGTAGTAAATTAACTGTAGAACTAACCCGTGCGTTAATAGAATTCATTAGATCGTGGGAGTTAAATATTAAGACAATGTTGAGTTAAGTTCAATCAGACTTTGTTATATCCAGTTTTAAGAATCGAACGCGTGTGATTGAGTATTGACAACATATCACTTTACCGTGACGTAAGTGACATGGGACAATATAGTGAGATTGCGCCACGAATTAACTTACTGAAGTGCAAATAAAACCATTTATATTCGCATAATAAAATACATCATAAATGGCACAATCGCTCGAGTTGAACGCGGCATAAACTATTAATGCATGTACACCGAGAGTGACAGAGAACCCGCACGCGAAAGTGTTCTAAGACAATGAAGTAATATACGAATGACCGCTATTAGTCATTTCCGTTAATGCGTGTATCCGAATCAAATGTGGAACAAATAGTGTCGTCGACGGAATGTCAAGTGAAGTGGAGTTGGTGTATCACAATTCAATGACGTGGAGTAGATTAATCTTCTTATCTACAGCCAGGACCTCGTCGCAGAATGAGGAACTACGCAGTTAGTCACCGCAAATCGGATACAAACGCCAAGTAAATTATTATTAATCACGTACTATTAGATTAGGTTGCCACTGTCCTGCCACTCAAAAAGAACTCGCCACTGAGTAGACTATACATTTATTCAATTGCTCTGAGTAACGCCAATTGAGAAATATGAATCTATAGAGTAGGGTATATTGAAATTTGTAAAGTAATTAACTAACCTTTATTGATTTGTAGATGTTCATAGATGTTAGAGACAATATAGCAGCATTGTGTATTTTAATGTATAGTATAGTAACGCTAACTTTATATCAGAATTTAAAATGACTTTGAATATACAAAATAAATTTGTATTGTTCACAAATGTTCATAGTGTCTGAGTCATATAATTGCTATTGACCTAAACACATATTTACATATGGTGCTCCAGAACGCGGGACGTATTTAAATTCAGTGATATCCCAGTGTATCATTATATATGGTATGCCCGAAAACAAATAATGATGTACATGGCGCCCAACGCGATTGCAAGAAGCGATTGCTCGATTAATTAATAATAATTATTATTAGTGAGTAGGCTGAGGACAGGCAGTGGCTATAAGCAATTGTTAGACAATAAGTCAATAGTAGAAAATAGACTTAGTTTAAGCTTACTTGAATGATTACGCGTAGTCGCGCGAAAATGACAACCAACAATTCGGATAGTATGGAGTTCGACGTGAACAACCAGCTAGGCGTCGAACGACGTGACGAAGATACGACTCAGATTGAAAACACCAGCGCCGACGAGACCACAAGGGCGGGGGGACAATCGTTAGTACCTCGCGAGATGAACTTTCAGTTATTGCTCGAGTTCATTAAACAACAGAATGAAGAAATGAGCGAGAGACAGAGACAACAGAACGAAGAATTAAGTGAGAAACTAAGTGAGAAACAGAATAAACTAGGTGAGGAATTGAAACGACATAACGAAGAACAGATTGGAAAAATAAAAGTAGAATTGCAAGAATACACCAAGAAATGGGAAGAGAAAATTAGCGAGTTACAGAAAAAGAATGAACGTGGAATGAAAGAGTTGAAGAATGAATTAACAAGACATACCAAAGAAAGTAAAGAATTGAGAGAGAAGGACCGACAAGAATGGCAAGAAGCAATTAATAATACACAGAAGAAAGTAGATCAAATAACAAAATAGACACACATATACAAGAAACCATTAGCAGGAATGAAGAATTGAAAGGAGTTGTCATGAACAACGTAGAACGACTACGGACAGAACAAGGAGAAGCAGTAAACTCGTTAAAACAGAAGATCGTAGAAGTAGATGACAGATAACGATCGGCCGTACAGAAAATAAGTGAGACAGATAAAGAGAAGGAGACACGACTAGAAGAATTAAGAAATCACATCGCCAAAGTTAAAGAAGGCCAAGAAAGGCTACAGCGTCAATTAGCCAACGCAGAAGTCGGAACAACCGCAAGAACAGGTGGGCCGCATAACAGCGAATTAAAATACAACGGCACAGACCGATATCCCATCGAATTTCTCAAAGAATTGACCGAAATACAGAACACATTCTACCCAAGTGACGATGTCAAATGGATCGGTCGACATTTAGAAGCAGACGCCGCAATTTGGTGGAGGGTGATACGAGACCAAATCCGTAATTTTGATGAATTTAAAGACCTCTTTACACAAAAGTATTGGGGAGAAGAAAGACAGGACGCAGTCAGAGACAGCCTAGAATTTGGCCGGTTTAATTGGAAGGGCAATCTAAGCGCAATACAGTATATGAAGCGTAAGCTACTTGAAAGCCGCCAACTAACACCAGCAATCACTGACCGTCAGTTAATCAAAAAAATAGCGCGCCATTTTGGTAAAAATATCGAAATTGCTGTGGTGACAAGGGGAATTAATTCCATCCAAAACCTTGAATCATGGATTGCAGAATACGCCACGATTAACCAGCGAACAAACAGAGACAGCGACTTGGTAGGGAGTCACGAAAAGGTGAACGCCCGTGGTGTGGGGGAAGCAACAAATACACCCCAACCATTTCACAATAAGGGTGTCAGCTGGAAACAAAAACAACATGGGCCAGACAAGGAAAGTGAAAACGGTCACAACATTAAGGGGTTTGGACGACACACTAACCGACAGGCCATAAACTCATTGGAATTTATAAATAACGGTGCGTCGACCTCAACTGGTAAGGGGAACGACGTAGATAAAGAAAAAAAATTAACCCTACAATACAAAGAGATAGCCGATATACTGACTAAGAACCGACTTCACGAAACTAGCATACTTTTACCAGATATCAGAAATGAATTTATTTATGAAGATGAAATAAAATTTGAACAACGGATTTCTAAATGCCCAGAAATAATAATTAAGTTCAATAATAATATTTCAGTCCTTGCCTTATTGGACACGGGGAGCGCGATTAATGCGTTGTCAGAAGAATGGTTCAACCAAAATAAACATTATTTAGAACCTTATGAAGAATTAAGCATGACAAATACACTGATTATTAGTGCTGTAGGTAGTAAGTCTAAGCTAGTACGGAAACAGATTTTATGTGACATTTACATTAATGATATCAAGATGGACTGTGTATTTGTAGTTATTCCAAATTTAATTAGAAATTGTATATTAGGAACATATACACCAGGGGTAATTAACTCATTTTAAAAAAAAGTCTCTGTAAGGCACTGACTGCAATTTAATTAAATAATTTTCTTTATTATTGATAATCCTGTAAGTCTGACAATTACTACTCTAGCCTACCTATATTTGTGTAATGTATCCAATTTATAAGTCATTTTATTCGTAAAATGTCGTCCTACCTAACACAAGATGATAGGCCTTACCATAATATATTTAATTTGAACTCTGCTCGTATTTAACTAGTTACATATTTTATTTAATTCTTCAGTCCAGCTATATTACTCTAAATATACTTTCAAATTCAGCATTTTTCAGAGAAACGTAATTACTTGATAAGATATGACTTACGGTAGAAAGTTAAGGTTAATTTTAAGACCTAATATAACAACATTTATAATATAGGCCTATGGGTACTATATCCTCACTGAAGCAAACTGTTGTAATTGTTTGTACACATAGTTACTTTCATACCATTGAGTCCATTAAATTGTAATATATTTCTCATAAAAATTTTGTTTTAACACAGCTCTGCTTTAAAAATTAAGGGCTAACATTTGTCAGGTAAAAGAAAAAGTGAAAACAGAATTTGACCTGTGACTTCTTTAATTTTTGACTTAAACATGCATTTTAATCTCGATTAAATTTTTTAATAAAATTGTGCTGTTTTTAAATTTTATAATATTAACTTGCAGACAGAAAAGGTTTTGCTGGTGACTAAAGAAAGCATCTTTCTTTTATCTTATGTAAAATTTATTATTGCATGCAAGTCTGATTAAAGCTCACTAAACTAAAATTATCACTGCTTACAGCAGCAGGTTCTTAAACCCGATAATTGATGTAGGCCTATAGTGTTATTTTTATTTTATTTCTTATTATCTGTATTTATAATCTGTAACTTAATGTGTAGAATTGTATTTATATTGTTTAACCTCCTAAATGATACTCAACTAATATCACATGAAATTTTAAAAAATTAATATCTTAGTATTCTAAAATATTTTATGGGGTGTGTTATACTTAATAGTAGATTTAAATGATACAGAGTATGGATGAATTATCCGTAATGTATTTGCTAGTTATAATACCGTTATAATCAGGATTATATTATTCAATGTTAATCATTTGAACAGTTTTTGTTTTTCGAGTTTGTATTATTATATTAGAAATCTTTTTCAGGAATCTTCAGTGCAGGGATGTAACCAAGCAACAGTGACTTGAGTTCATTTAAATTAAAATAGATTACTATAAAATAACTACTAGATTATGCTGTAAATTTAATTTTTTTAGAAATTTACACAAAATCCATTAACTTTTTGTAAATTCATAGTGCTAACCTACAAATATTGTGCTAGGTTAAGAAAATAAATTATTCTCTTAATTATTAGCTTAATATTCTTAATTATTAAGATAGTGAATAATTATGTATGAGTTTTGTAATGATCTTTCAGGTTTCTCCTGAACTTTCCAGAATTGACTGGAAAAAATGACTATTATTGCACCATCAGTAGTATCGACATCAGATGATATTGATGTGGAAAACATATGAAGTGGAGAAGGTAATATAATCAAAGCAATTTAGCCTATAGATAATTTAAAATTTTTTTTTCTGTTTGTGAATTTTGTAACATTAGCATATTTGATTTAATGTTTGTCTCATAAGTAGTGTTAGGTTTACCTAAATTATCTTTACTTGACAAACTAGACTTGTATAGGTACTTTAAATCAATTAAGAAAATCAGCTTTGAATGTAGCACAATGAATTCATACCATATTTCATTAATGTTTTGTTTTCAAAGCATTTTTTTGTTTGGGCGTTAGCCTATTTAATTTGTGTTATGGCAAAGTTAATTTTCTGCATCAGGAATGTCCTATTTCATTGAGCAAGCTTTATAGGAGATTTTGAAGTTTGTGATAAAATAGCCATTAATGCTTGTTTTTTCTTGTTAATGACAACAATATAAAGTTATTAACAGTCCCATTTACATTTAAAATGAGAAAATTTAGTAACATAGTAGTTGGAATCATTTTTAATTAGTAGTATTATAGGGTGTCAATGCTTTCAAATCAGGGGCTTCCTTTGGAAAGTATAATCATATGATAATTTTAAGATAAGTATTGTTAGAAGCTCTAAATAAGTTTGTTTATATTATTTTTTATATAAAGAGTTTTGGAAGCTGCTGGAAAAACAAAAGTTCTTAATAAAGTACATAATTAGTTTAATAACGTTATTTCCCATAAAATTGCAATTATTTCATTTAATAATTTGCACTTTTGTTGATACTGGCAATGATAATTATTTTTCTCTGTTAGCTAAAATTCTTTCAAATCGGTGTCAATGCTTTCAAATCAGGGGCTTCCTTTGGAAAGTATAATCATATGATAATTTTAAGATAAGTATTGTTAGAAGCTCTAAATAAGTTTGTTTATATTATTTTTTATATAAAGAGTTTTGGAAGCTGCTGGAAAAACAAAAGTTCTTAATAAAGTACATAATTAGTTTAATAACGTTATTTCCCATAAAACTGCAATTATTTCATTTAGTAATTTGCACTTTTGTTGATACTGGCAATGATAATTATTTTTCTCTGTTAGCTAAAATTCTTTCTTTGTTACAGAGTCCATTGTTGTAGAAGCTCTTATATCGCCAGATGGTTGTGCAAAATTTATAAGTTTGGAGGTAAATTTCTCCTTGTAGAACTGCTGTATTCTTATGTAGTTAACTCTCTCTGACCTCTATTTTGCACTATGAGGTGTACACTTATTTCCATTCTTATTTGGTATTCTTTTATCTCTTTCTACTATTATTTAGTTACAATAATTTAATCATAGTAGTCTCTTTATAATTGGTTTAGTGTTTATTGTACACTGGTCTGTCCCTTAGTGTATATCATTGACTAACATTACTTACACCTGGTGTCACATGACAGGTGTTCTTAATTACGATTATAATACATTATGTCCTTTCTTATAATATTCTTATACTATTACAATAGTGGCATTACACCTTACTTGTGGTATAGACATTAACCTTTTACTTCTATTTGGTATTATAAAGTGGTTTTGTTCAAGTTTTACATAGTGAATCCCCTTTTGGTCGGTTTTGGTTCAATTTATTTACTTAAATTCTTATTTAAAATCCATTTTGGGTACCTGTAGAAAGCTTATCATTTCTTCTTGGTTTAAGGCACAAAAAATTTTGGTTTAGGTAGGCTTTTCCTACTGATAGATGTGAATTTAGGTGAAATTTGTACCAACAATGTGTATGTTAGGTTGATACAAATTTACATTCTTTTAACCTTATTTTCTCAAGTTTGGTTTTATTAATGATAACTAATAACTCTTTAGTTATTGCCTTTTCTTATCTTACATGATTGTTTGACTATTTGACTAATATTTGTTATTATTATGAGACAATTTTAATACTTCTTTATGTTACATGGGTGCTGTGCATAACATGTTACTATGCTTTTATTCACAGCTTCTATTCAGTTAACAGTATAGTTACTTTCATTCTTTTATAACATATCTTGTCCTATACATTTATAATATTATCTGTTGTATATTGGTCATCTCAGTTACTCAGTTCTTGTCCATCTTTTCAATCTGTAAGTTGTTCAGTTATTGCATATACGGGTAAGATGTTCTATAGTTGACTGGCTCTTGGAATCTATATTTTATGCCATGGTTGTTAGGTGTCTTTCTCGTAGTATGTTTCTTCCTTGTCTTCATTGGTTCCTTACTGACCGAAAACTATTGGGTTGTTGGTTCCTGTGGTACAATCATTGTTTGGTGCATCTGCTTTTTCTTATAATGTTATTTCACTTGTTAGTTACCATTAGTTTTATTAACTCTTATTGTTGTGAGTTTATCCTTGGTGATGAGTAGTTTCATGCTTGGCCTTTTAGAAGAAACACTTGGTTTGTCTCTTTCACTCAATTATTGACATGTGTTAATATTTTTGGTTACTGAAATATTTGGGCTCATATGTCTTGTTACAATATTAACTGGTTGTAGGCGTATAAACTTATACACTGTTGTGAGAATTGTACAAAAGTACCTTTAAGCTAATTTCAAAACACAACATTTCAGAATTAATCACATTTTTTTCACTTTATAGGCTATGTCACACCAAAAGAAAATGTACAGGTCACTTTCAACAACAGTTGACAACAGCTGACTGAATATTATCCGATGACAAAATACTAAACAGATGGGAGATAGTCACACCAACCAACCATTTTGTATATAGTCTTTAAAATGAGATTTTTTTGCTTGTACACGGAAAACCTGGATCACTGTATTAACCCTGCTGAGGTGGTCGGGTCCTTTTTGACCCAAAAGATTTTGTTTTACGCTGCTGTTTTTTAAAAAATTATTAGATCAACTTTCCGTTTTGTGACTTTGTCAAATACCTATAAATAAGTATCATTCTCTAATATAAATTTTTTAAACCGCTTATAAAATTGTATGACACGTTTTTATACAAAAAAGCTGTTCGGGTCCTTTTGGACCCATAGGTGAAGTAATTATTGTATTAATATTATAAGCTGTACTTTGGATTCAAAAGCTACATTACTTTGTCTCGTTTGATGATTCAGTGCATAGTCTCATAGTACAAGGTCACACTGGTTGCTACATTCTCTCCCACCTACTCCACTTAGCAACAGTGCCTGCCTCTGTTGGGAAGAATGTTTTCCCTCTCCATCTGTCAGTCAGTGCTCCTTGAGCAGAGTGTGAGTGAGGTTGTTGTTATGTTATGCAGTGAAACATTCTTTTTTCAATTGCAGTAATTTTTAGTGCTCTTTCTTTGGTTTTATTACCATACTTGTGTTTGACCTGAAGTGGCTTTTGTATGAACAATGATGGACGTTGAAGAAGTGTTATCGGAAATCTCCGACGAAGGAGAAGTTGCTTCAGAAATTGAAGAAAATATTTCTGAATGTGTGTCTTCAGATTCAGAAGATGAAGAAGTACATCATGAACCAGGAAATAACATTTTATTACCTAAAAACGGTGATATTCAGTGGAAGACCAAGCCTGAGCTCCAGATAGGAAGACGTCCTTCTCATGATGTAATGACACGCCAGGACCAACCAGGTATGCAACTGCACGTGTTACTGATAAATATTCGCCATTCAAAGTATTTTTCCCCCTCCAATTGAAAATATAATCCTGACCCAAACAAGTGAAGAAGGCAACCGTATTTATGGGGAGATATGGAAAAAAATTGACTCAACAGAACTAGACGCTTATATTGGACTTTTGTTACTGGCAGGTGTTTATAAATCACATAATGAGTCAAATGAGAGTTTGTGGGATGAAACAAAAGGAAGGCTAATATTTCGGGCAACAATGTCACTGGAAAGATTTAAAATTATTTCTCGTATTTTATGTTTTGGTGATCATCAAACTCGACCAAGTAGGCTAGTGATAAATTCGCACCTATTAGAGCTGTGGGAGAAATGGGTTGAAATTTTGCCAAAACATTTCAATCCTACCGAATGTGTCACAGTGGATGAAAGGTTAGTTGGTTTTAGAGGAAAATGCCCTTTCCGTCAATACATGCCTAAAAAACCAGCTAAATATGGCATAAAGGTTTGGGTTGTATGTGATAATGCCACTAGTTATGTTTGGAATATCCAGCCATATTTAGGAAAGCCACAAGGTGCACTACCAGAGAAAAAGCAGGATCTTAGGGTAGTTCTGGATTTGACAGTTGGTCTAAAAGGCCACAATGTTACTTGTGACAACTTTTTTACATCGTATGGATTAGGCCAAACGCTTCTCAGAAGAGGTATTACAATGGTAGGAACTATCAAGAAAAATAAGCCTACACTTCCCAACTTCTAGAAACAAAAAATGTACCTGCACTGACCTCAAAGTTTGCATTTACGAAGGATACTACACTGGTGTCTTACTTTCCAAAAAAGAATAAGTGTGTTGTACTACAGAGTACTTTACACCACGATGACAAAATAAGTTGTAATGATGATAAAAAACCACTGCTTATTTTAGATTACAACAAAACTAAAGGGGCTGTTGATACTCTAGATAAGATGTGTGCAAACTATACTTCAAAAAGGAAAACAAATCGTTGGCCCATAGTTGTCTTTTCAAATATACTTGATATTTCGGGTGTCAATTCTTATGTTTTATTTACTTCCATCAACCTTGAATGGAAGCCAAAATGCAATGACCGGAGAAGAATATTTTTAGAAAACCTTGGAGAATCTTTGATCAAAAAACACATTGACAGACGACAGTATATGCCAAGAGGAAAAGCTGCAAGAGATGTAGTTGAACGCGTACAAGCTGAACGTGCAGTACCAACTCAGTCTATTATGAAGCATCCAGATACAATGCAGAGAAAAAGAGGGAGGTGCCAGCCAAAAACTGACAATAAGTCTTCTGTGAAGTGCTCAAAATGTGACAAGTTTACTTGCAAGAATCACCTCACCCATATATGTAATAAATGTTTCAGTGAAATTGTGTAAGTTTACGTAACAGAAACAGTTTACCTGACAGATAGTCTCGTAACATACAAATATAAGATTTTCCATTTTGTTTTTTGCCTGTGTTATATAATAATTCAGAAATGACTTTAATCTTTGTCGTATAGAATAGTATTCATAAAAATTATGTTCATGAAATAATGTACATTTTTTTAATAATACAGATTTTTAAATTTCCAATAAACAGAATTTTAATAGCTAGATTATTAATAAAGTTTTTTGTTTCAGAATATAATAATGTGTTCGTTTCGTGCTTTGAAATCTTTTACTGTATTCATAACAAATAAAAATACAGACTTATGTTAGTTTTAGTACACAAATAAATATATACTTACATATATAAAAATAAAATATGATGAAATGTGCAAGGCAACATATATGATAAAAATGCTGATATACTGCATTGTTAGGTGATTATTTTGGTCATTCATTATCAGAACTTATGCCCAATGTATAAAACATAAATATGCATAGGCTACCAAGAAACTTTTTTTTTGAAAAAATTAATTTTTCCCGTATGGGTCATTTTGGACCCGAACGTCTTAAGTGTTGCTAAAATTTGAACACCCCAGTAAGGTTAAGATATATATTTTAGATATGTAGGTCAATTTATTAATTTTGAGCTATTAAATTAGCTAGTGCTAAGATTTAAAACACAGTTATTTGTATGAAAAGTACAATTTTGTAGGCCAAGTAATAAATCCAACTATGATTCTGAAAAATTGTCACGGGTAGCAAAATAAAAATAATAATAATTCACCGATCTGAATGACGTTTTACAGAATCGTGACAAACATAAAATTACTTTTAATAGTGATCCCATGCTCATCCCAAGTTGAAACTTTCAGAATGTGTAGAGGAAAAGAGTATCTTTCACATATATTTTTTTGAGAATTTTAAAAATACAGTTTTCCAAAATTCAGTAAATTCAATAATGACGTGTTTATAAAAAATATATATATTTTCAACTACAGTAATTATGTTTTATATCATATGAAAGCCCTTTAAAAGAGCTTTCAAATGAACTCGATGTCATTGTTCTAGTTTAATTAGAACACAAGTTGTGAACAAATCAATATTGTTGTGCAAGTCAAAAATTTTATTTTTTTTTCATTTTTGAGCACCCATTACTCAGTAACCTTTCGTCAGAAAAATGTGAAAAAATTGATTTGTGTTACTATTTATGAATACTACATGCATACTACAATCTAAGAGGGTCAGGTTATAGCACTTGTTGATTTGACACGGAATATCTCTTAAATGTAACTTGAAGTTTTCATTTTGTTGTAAACATACCAGTCTAGTTTTTCTATTTATAGTTTATGCTATTTTTTTTTAATAATTTGAACTAATTGAACCCCTAATCAATCCTACACTCCCTCGCAGGAAAACCTATATTTAGTTCATTTATATTGTCATCTGAGTTTAGTTATGTTTGATGTAATAAGTAAAATGTTTATTTCATCAAAGGTGTTTTTACTTTTGTAATTATGTTCTTGTAAATAAATATTCTATGTACTTTATTAATGTAATCTTATAGTTACTGATAAAGTAACAAAGCCCAAATGTCTGTGTGGTATTTTTGTTGTAATAATATTTGTCTGATATGTATTATTTTTGCAATGTTTTTATGTATCTTCTCTGAAGAAATAATTTGTTCATTATCCTTAATATTTATGAATTATTGATACCATAGAATTGAAACTGTTTTGTATAAATTTTGTAATAAAAATCAATGTACTTGTAAGTCATTTTTTATCACTAACCTATTGAAAATAACACATTCCTTGTGCAATGCAAGTAGGCCTACCAAATACCTACCAAAAATGTATATCCCCAATTTTTGATAGAATATTTGATTTTTGTTGCCATCAGAATTTTACTTTGATTTTACTTTCATGTTCCATAATGAAATGGAAGTATGGTGATGGCAAAAAAAAATCGTGTTAGAGATTTTTGCAGATTCTGATTGTACTACCCTCAAAACATGAAAAAAAGTAATTTTTCGAAAAGTGTCTGCGTGTCTATCTAGATTTTTTATGGCAAACGATAAGAGCCGCAAATTCAAACAGAATCAAATAATTTTTTGCATACCACCCTGAATTGTAGAGTATTCAAGACCTATTGTTTTTTGTGAAGATCGGTTAAGATAAAGGGGTAGTTTACCTGCAATATTTTATGTTGTAACAAGAGAAATTTTTTCATGACGAACGATAACTGCCGTAAATTCAAACAGAATTTTACATATGTGCCCGAGTTATAGAGGACTCGAGGCCTATTGATTTTGGTGAAGATCGGTTACGGGGAAAGGGTAGTTTACGTGAAACATTTTTTTGTTGTAACGTAATAGTTTACCTGATAATTTTTTGTATATATGTACTACGTTATTGACAACAAAGAAGCAGTTTGTTTTTAAAATTCCTTCCCGGCCTGTTTGGCCGTAGACCAATGTTTTCTGCAAAACCAGACGTTTCGCCAGTGCCATCGACTTCCATCATCAGTGAAAATCAAGTGCGATAACGTGAGGTGGTATACGTTAGTGCCCACAGTAAGTGGCTGAAGCAGTAAGTAGAAAGAAGTAGTGTCAACGGAAATATTTCATTTCGAAAATGATTTTAAATATAAATCTTAGAACATGGAAGTCGTGTATGATTCTCCATACCAATATTTTGTTCTTAAGTGTGCTATTAAGTATTATGAATCTTCTCCATGTCAAGGTATAGGATTACAGCCTGTTTTGCCTTCACTGAAGGCATCTCTTTTCCTTGCCCTACCTATATCTCGTCTTCCCTGAGGTCTGTATCTTATTACTTGTTTAGGTAGTCCCATGTTTTCCATTCTCTTGATATCCTGCCTCTATTTTATTTGTCCTTCCCTTATTCTGCCGGCTATAGAATATACATTGAACTTGGTTCTTATATTTTCATTTCATATTTGGTATCTAAGGGTTTGTATTATGAATACTCGACACAAAATTTGTCTTGTTAGATTCGAAGTTTCAAGTAATTTTCTCTTAAAAAGTGTGTATGAACATTTTAGCACGACGAGATCGTCTGTTTTATTATTATTCTTAACGTTTTGGTTTTTATTATTAACTTTTGGTTTATTGATTTATTCTACCCAATTCAATCTATTATTGAATCCGATATGAATAAATCGGTTTACTTACTCTTTGACGTCGTTTATTAATTTTGTTTAAATGAATTAGAATGTTTTTTGTTCCATTTCTTGAGTTCGATTCTGAAGAAGTTGCGTCGACTCTTCTATTATTAGCTGCGGTGAGTTGCTCTGTACTTTCCTGTATAGACACTAACATAAACACAACATGTACATGATACTTACTATTATACTAACATTAACAGTTAATAACATTTTATTATGGCCTATGCATACTGCATTGGTCATTGTCACTTCTGATAGTGTCCTTTTTCTTCATCTTGTGGTTTTATTACCTTAACTATAGTTTGTTAAGTGAGTTTACTATACTTTAGGAAGTTACCTTTTTATATGGTGTTGCGGTTTGGAAGCTCTTGATGAGTCTCGAGTTATTCCAAAGATGCTATGCAGGAGAGGCTGGATTGTATGTAAGAAAAGAAGTGGACTGTATTACTGATACTTGAAATGTATTTATTGAAATTTTAAAAGTATTGATCATGATCGACACGTGCGGATGTATTTGAGGCCATAACGCCCAAAAATTAGTTTTGAAAGAAATCGTGGTCCATTGAAGATGGACGCAGGTAGTCTGAATTAAATTAAATCGTATGATACATATTTAAGGATTGTCCAGAAGCCGCGGCTGGAAGAGAAAATGTTTTACGAGAGAACCGCTCGGAGCCTTGTTAGAAACTAAACTAAACTTGTCTCCCGTCGGCCGCGCTGGCCGGCGGCAGCGTTTGATAAGCGCGTGACGTCACCGCCCGTGTCGCATTGCAGTAGTCCACTGCGTACAGCTGATAAACAAGTACAAAGTTTAAACATACTGCCCGCCAAAATCGGGACGATTTTGTACATTAAACATTAACTGGGAACAGTATATTACAAATATTATCAATGTTATATATATAAACAATACATAATACACTTAAAAGGCTTATACATTAAATTGACTCTTGGATTAAAGTAACTCACTTCTAATATAAAATTTGTAGAAAACAAAATTCATTAAGCTAACACAAATGCTCAAAGTCACAACAAAACAATTTCTGTGCTAGGAAAGGTACAAGAAATAAAAAATCATGATAAAAACGAGTCTTTACATAACTAAACATGATCTCTCTTGAAGCATAACATATAGATAAGAAATACATATATTTAAACCTTGACAAACGTCAGTGACAACTTTAAATTATATAAGATAAACTATCTTGAGCACTGCTTCATATATAATAATACAAATAATAAGAACATAATGTTATCATAATCACATCAAAGTTCAATGGTACATGACATTGAAAAATACAATACATACGTAGAATAATTGACACCATATGTAACACTTGTAGTTCTCGGAACTTGAATTATATAAACATATGACAATACACAACATAAATGAATAATTGATAGTACATATGAAACACAGTCACTATTGCAGTAATAGCTATCAAAACTTAGTAATAATGACAATGCACATGATACAATTAACTTGTATGCTCGCCCGGGGAATGTCCCGGGCGTAGTCCAGGCAATGTGACACGCACGCACACACACACACACACACACACACACACACACACACACACACACACACACATCTCGTATGAACAACGCGATGTATGCCTTTGTCGTGGACTTAGAGCGCTGCCCACCATGGCGCAAAAGTACAGGACCGGCGTAGTCCACGGCCGACTGTGAAAATGGCCTAGAAGGCGTGACCCTAGAAGGGGGTAACTGACCTAATAGTTGATTCGCGCCTCTAGCCCGGAAACGAAAACAAGTGACACACTTATGTATCACTGAGCGGATATAGGATTTGTCGTGTATGATCCAATATTTTCGCCTAAGCGAAGCTTGAGTTGATTGCACCCCAGCGTGCAACAAACGGATATGTTCGTACTCAATTATTAATCGCGTGAAATGAGAGTGCGGGTGCAAAATTATTTGGTGTTTACTCGGGTAGTTAAGTGGAGAGAATTGCAAGCGTCCACCCACTCTTAAAATGCCTGATTCATCCAGGAATGGGTTGAGAGCAAGAATTTTACTACTGCGAGGAAGGCACCGGTGTGCCTCAAGTTCCTTAACTTCTACGCCGAAATGCAACTGCTGAGATTGCCGGACAAAAATCAAGAGTGTGTCAGACAATTCTTGAGCAGACAAAAAGGACGTGTCTCTGTCAACAACCGTGAGCCTAGAATTTCGAAAAAATCTGCGGCAATAAGCCGCGACTAAGACGCGAATAAGCCTAGTAAGGGATGAATAATTTTCAACATAACTATGTGTTGAGGACGCGACAATTAGTGAGGTTTGAACCTGCTTGCGACGTTCCTGCTCAAGGTCGGGATAAGTACAGGGAGTATTAATGTCGAAAGCGCTGACTGGCCATGATGCTGACTCATGCGCCAACCAGGACGGACCATGCCACCATTGAGTATGACAGTGAAAACTACGAGGGAGGCAACCGCGCGATAAAATGTCGGCAGGGTTGTCATTTGATACTACATGATGCCAAGTTCCCCTGCTGCTAACAAGACGCTGTATTTCCGCGACACGGTTGGCCACAAATACCTTCCACCGGGAAGATTGTTGATGTAACCAATGCAACGCTATCATCGAGTCCGAATAGAGATATAGTCCGTCAAAATTGTAATTGATGGCGTTTAAAACCTTGGACGTTAATTGCGCCAGCAATAAACAAGCACAAAGTTCAAGACGTGGTAGCGTTATCTGTTTCAGCGGCGCGACCCTAGATTTAGCACACAACTAGTTTGACGATATGGCGCCGTTCGAAGAGACCGCCCGCACATAAATGCAACACGCGTAACCTTTAGCCGACGCGTCGGCGAATCCGTGAAGCTGTAATGAACTAATTGGGTAATTGTTCGAACTCTTAACCGACCTCGTAATCTTAAAATGAGTGTCGGAGACTAATTGAGCGTATAGTTCCAACCACTGATTGGCTAATGACCCAGATAGGGTTTCGTCCCAATCTGTGCCCGCCAACCACAACTGTTGCACGAAATGATTGCTTTTGTATTAGTATGATTCAATTGTACACTTACCATGGATCCAACAAAGTACATAGCTGTAAACACCCATAGCAAATTCGTGACAAAAAGGTTGCTTTACACGTTCTAAAATACAAAAGGGAACAAAGACTCATTTTACTGTACACTGCTATAATCAGACTGGAGGAGCACGTACTACAAGCTATAACAAAAACGTTATACAGCTGCAGAGGTGCTGCGACTAAGGGACACTTGAAGAAGTACAAAGTATCAACTTATGTCTCTCTGCTCTCCCATATATGGTAATACTGTCTTATAATGACTGTTAAACAAATCAAATGTATTGTATACCTTTATATGTGTATTTATACACAATATATCATAAACGTTTTTTGTGGCAAAAATACCTTTATATGTGCATTTATACACAATATATCATAAAAGTTTTTTGTGACAAAACTATCTGTCAAATTTTTGTATGTTGTAATGGTAACTTACATATAACACTACCAACACCAGCGTACCACAAATAAGTTGAAAGCCACTACAATTAAGAATACCTACAAGGTCAAGCATACGATCATGGATAAAAAAGGAAGTATCATACGCCAAAACCAAGTGAATTAAAATGAAGAAGGAATTACCAGTAAATGTGCAACTAAAGAAGATAAAGCAAGACTAACGACGAGACGACATACATAATTACCCAATAGATCAAACAGTGAGAAGGAAACCCATTAAAGACAAAATCAAGAAGACCAGTGAAAACAACAACATGAAGAAACTTATTAAGAGGGAGGAAGGAATCGGTAAAGAGAAGAAGAAAATATCCAGATCAAACACAAAAAAGGGAGATAACATGAATAATAATGAACTAACATATGGCAATAAAAGAATTATTATAAAAGAAGAAAGAATAAATGGAATAAACAACATGATTTAAACCCCTAAGCTGTAAAAAAATTGACACTGACCAAAACTTATTAAGTGAATACCTTCCTTGACAATGTAATACAAACAATAATCAATAAGAATGAATTATTGAACATAAAAAGTAACAAAGAGAATGAATAATAATAAGATAAGTTCTTAGCTAAATTATGTGTAGACATGAAAAGAGGACTATGTCCAAAACACCAATGACCAATTGTAAAGTGGAATTGATATTAGAAATAACCACTAATTACCAATAGTAAAGACTGTAAAAGATAAACAAAATGTAATCTAATAATAACCAATAGATATACCAGTACTACATAAAGTCAAATAAATCAAATGTAATACAGAAACACAAAACCGACAATAATCCATTGTTGTATATTAAAACTATATGCTTGCCATAGAATGGATGCATGATGAACAAAACTATCTTGTAAACTTATCATAAAAGAGTAGGAACTAAACCAACAACATTGAATGAGGCAGAATACTATTCGAATAAGTAAATTCAAGGATTATAGCCACCCAAATACTAATAATAATAAATAAACCATGTTGACAGCTAGATGCAAGTAATCTTGGTTACTTTAAACCAAAGCAATTTTCAGTATAAATGCAGAATGAACTACTGCACAATAATAACAGTGCTATCAAAACAATGATAAGAGATATTCAAGCAATAATGAGAATAATTTGATAGGATTACAACCCATATGTTTAAACTTTGTACTTGTTTATCAGCTGTACGCAGTGGACTACTGCAATGCGACACGGGCGGATGACGTCACGCGCTTATCAAACGCTGCCGCCGGCCAGCGCGGCCGACGGGAGACAAGTTTAGTTTAGTTTCTAACAAGGCTCCGAGCGGTTCTCTCGTAAAACATTTTCTCTTCCAGCCGCGGCTTCTGGACAATTCTTAAATATGTATCATACGATTTAATTTAATTCAGACTACCTGCGTCCATCTTCAATGGACCACGATTTCTTTCAAAACTAATTTTTGGGCGTTATGGCCTCAAATACATCCGCACGTGTCGATCATGATCAATAATTTTAAAATTTCAATAAATACATTTCAAGTATCAGTAATACAATCCACTTCTTTTCTTACATACAATCCAGCCTCTCCTGCATAGCGTCTTTGGAATAACTCGAGACTCATCAAGAGCTTCCAAACCGCAACATTTTTGGTCCTCCGGGCCGGATTTCTTATTTTTGGCCCAAAAACGAAAACGTTTTTGGTCACCACGGGACGGATTTCTTATGTTTGGGTCCACAAGCGACAGCATTTCTTTGTCCGCATCATTTATGGCCCAACCGATCTGAATTTAGTCACGCCCTACGGGCATCATTTTCGTCCTGAGCAACACCATTGTTGTGAATGACATCGCAGTCATCACCACGGGATTCGGCCAAGCAGTAGACCAGAGACGACGGGACACGGCAGGACAGCATTTGCGAGGTCATCCAAAAAGATTCCACAGCTTTAATTCATGGAGGGTTACAACATGAGGCGTCATCTGACCAGCAGAGACAGGAGGTGCAACAGCTCCTAACAGGATCGAGCAACGGGATCGAAGCCAGCTTCATCACGAATGGATCAACGGCCACGTGACTATGAACTTTTTACTTATAGTTGATGTTTAACAATATTTCACATTTAGTAGTTATTTCTTAACACATTTGTATAAACAAACACCATCATTACACAATACAACTTAATAAATGGTTGGCAGTTCATTATCAGTTAAAACTTCAAAGATAAAGATATATGTTGCTATCATTTAAATTCATAATTTTAATAATTTTAATTGCCAACCAAGCTTGATTATTAGAGAGAGTAAGCCTACGTTCTAAACAACGATCGCTAGCTACCGCAACGTATTCAAATTCATTGAAACTTAAGTTTATGGTTCACATGCTCTATGCTCAAATTCTTTCAAGATATTTTTCTTTTTTCTCTTAAATTGTAATAATGGCAGATGTAAGGGCTCTAATAAAAAAACGAGGCACAATTAAAGCCTGAATATCACGCGTAAATACTTTCGCGGATAACTTCGATTTGGTAACCAGCGATCCTCATGCACTGAAAATAAAACTGCGACATTTGATGGAATTATCCACCAAATACGATGAGATTCAATCCCAAATCGAAGCCGAGGAAGCGGACGTTGCTTTAACGAGTGATAGGGTACAAACGGAAGACGATCTTTGTAATATAGAGTGTAAATTTCAACACCTGCTGGAACAAGCTGAGCATATGAACCAGAAACCAGTAATTAATGCTGAAAGTAAACAGCTTAAAACACCCCCCATTCAATTGGAACCAATCAAATTACCACGGTTTGCGGGTAGTATTGTTGAGTGGCAACATTATTACCATATTTCTCTTGAATTAATTCATGTCAGAGCAGATCTGACGGATACACAGAAACTTCATTATTTGCACTCGTCATTATATGGCGAGGCGCTTAACGTAATAAAGTCGTTACCAATCACTCATGAGAATTACGCGGTGGCTATCGATCTGTTGAGGAATAGATATGACAGTAAGCTAATTGTTTCCGTCCATCATGTAGGGAATGTCCTGGACGTACCATTAGTTCAACAAGAATCCCAAGTCAGCATATCGAAATTTATTGATGAAATCTCTGCCAATATAAACGCTTTAAATAATATCAAACTGCCAGTCAACACATTCGAAATTATTGTCGTAAATTATTTAGCTAAAAAACTTGATAATTACACTTTCCGTTTGTGGAAAGAGAGTTTGTCGGAACATAAATTCCCTGATTTTAATAATTTTATGAATTTTCCAAATTCACGAAGAAAATTACTACAAAATCTTGATAACGCGACTACCCCAACGAGCAGGTTGAATAAAAGCGATAAGTCTCCTTATCGCAAGGCAGTTAAACAGATAAGCGCTCCAAAGGGGGCATTCCATTCTCATATCAGAAACAACTTATGTAGACTGTGTAACGGTGAACATAGAATTATCGACTGGTTACAATTTACATCGCTGTCTATCCCTGACAGAAGAAACGTGTTAATAAAAAACAAACTTTGCTTAAATTGCCTCCGTTCGGGACACGAAAGCTCAAAATGTCCCTCAAAATTCTCATGCAAAAAATGTTCTAGGCGTCACCACACCACAATTCATGTCCCCAACAGGGACGGAGCTTCTGTTAACAACCAATGCTCACTTAAGTCACAATTCCTCAACAGATCGATAGCCACCGCGTAATTCTCATGAGTGATTGGTAACGACTTTATTACGTTAAGCGCCTCGCCATATAATGACGAGTGCAAATAATGAAGTTTCTGTGTATCCGTCAGATCTGCTCTGACATGAATTAATTCAAGAAAAATATGGTAATAATGTTGCCACTCAACAATACTACCCGCAAACCGTGGTAATTTGATTGGTTCCAATTGAATGGGGGGTGTTTTAAGCTGTTTACTTTCAGCATTAATTACTGGTTTCTGGTTCATATGCTCAGCTTGTTCCAGCAGGTGTTGAAATTTACACTCTATATTACAAAGATCGTCTTCCGTTTGTACCCTATCACTCGTTAAAGCAACGTCCGCTTCCTCGGCTTCGATTTGGGATTGAATCTCATCGTATTTGGTGGATAATTCCATCAAATGTCGCAGTTTTATTTTCAGTGCATGAGGATCGCTGGTTACCAAATCGAAGTTATCCGCGAAAGTATTTACGCGTGATATTCAGGCTTTAATTGTGCCTCGTTTTTTTATTAGAGCCCTTACATCTGCCATTATTACAATTTAAGAGAAAAAAGAAAAATATCTTGAAAGAATTTGAGCATAGAGCATGTGAACCATAAACTTAAGTTTCAATGAATTTGAATACGTTGCGGTAGCTAGCGATCGTTGTTTAGAACGTAGGCTTACTCTCTCTAATAATCAAGCTTGGTTGGCAATTAAAATTATTAAAATTATGAATTTAAATGATAGCAACATATATCTTTATCTTTGAAGTTTTAACTGATAATGAACTGCCAACCATTTATTAAGTTGTATTGTGTAATGATGGTGTTTGTTTATACAAATGTGTTAAGAAATAACTACTAAATGTGAAATATTGTTAAACATCAACTATAAGTAAAAAGTTCATAGTCACGTGGCCGTTGATCCATTCGTGATGAAGCTGGCTTCGATCCCGTTGCTCGATCCTGTTAGGAGCTGTTGCACCTCCTGTCTCTGCTGGTCAGATGACGCCTCATGTTGTAACCCTCCATGAATTAAAGCTGTGGAATCTTTTTGGATGACCTCGCAAATGCTGTCCTGCCGTGTCCCGTCGTCTCTGGTCTACTGCTTGGCCGAATCCCGTGGTGATGACTGCGATGTCATTCACAACAATGGTGTTGCTCAGGACGAAAATGATGCCCGTAGGGCGTGACTAAATTCAGATCGGTTGGGCCATAAATGATGCGGACAAAGAAATGCTGTCGCTTGTGGACCCAAACATAAGAAATCCGTCCCGTGGTGACCAAAAACGTTTTCGTTTTTGGGCCAAAAATAAGAAATCCGGCCCGGAGGACCAAAAATGTTGCGGTTTGGAAGCTCTTGATGAGTCTCGAGTTATTCCAAAGACGCTATGCAGGAGAGGCTGGATTGTATGTAAGAAAAGAAGTGGATTGTATTACTGATACTTGAAATGTATTTATTGAAATTTTAAAATTATTGATCATGATCGACACGTGCGGATGTATTTGAGGCCATAACGCCCAAAAATTAGTTTTGAAAGAAATCGTGGTCCATTGAAGATGGACGCAGGTAGTCTGAATTAAATTAAATCGTATGATACATATTTAAGAATTGTCCAGAAGCCGCGGCTGGAAGAGAAAATGTTTTACGAGAGAACCGCTCGGAGCCTTGTTAGAAACTAAACTAAACTTGTCTCCCGTCGGCCGCGCTGGCCGGCGGCAGCGTTTGATAAGCGCGTGACGTCATCCGCCCGTGTCGCATTGCAGTAGTCCACTGCGTACAGCTGATAAACAAGTACAAAGTTTAAACATATGGGTTGTAATCCTATCAAATTATTCTCATTATTGCTTGAATATCTCTTATCATTGTTTTGATAGCACTGTTATTATTGTGCAGTAGTTCATTCTGCATTTATACTGAAAATTGCTTTGGTTTAAAGTAACCAAGATTACTTGCATCTAGCTGTCAACATGGTTTATTTATTATTATTAGTATTTGGGTGGCTATAATCCTTGAATTTACTTATTCGAATAGTATTCTGCCTCATTCAATGTTGTTGGTTTAGTTCCTACTCTTTTATGATAAGTTTACAAGATAGTTTTGTTCATCATGCATCCATTCTATGGCAAGCATATAGTTTTAATATACAACAATGGATTATTGTCGGTTTTGTGTTTCTGTATTACATTTGATTTATTTGACTTTATGTAGTACTGGTATATCTATTGGTTATTATTAGATTACATTTTGTTTATCTTTTACAGTCTTTACTATTGGTAATTAGTGGTTATTTCTAATATCAATTCCACTTTACAATTGGTCATTGGTGTTTTGGACATAGTCCTCTTTTCATGTCTACACATAATTTAGCTAAGAACTTATCTTATTATTATTCATTCTCTTTGTTACTTTTTATGTTCAATAATTCATTCTTATTGATTATTGTTTGTATTACATTGTCAAGGAAGGTATTCACTTAATAAGTTTTGGTCAGTGTCAATTTTTTTACAGCTTAGGGGTTTAAATCATGTTGTTTATTCCATTTATTCTTTCTTCTTTTATAATAATTCTTTTATTGCCATATGTTAGTTCATTATTATTCATGTTATCTCCCTTTTTTGTGTTTGATCTGGATATTTTCTTCTTCTCTTCACCGATTCCTTCCTCCCTCTTAATAAGTTTCTTCATGTTGTTGTTTTCACTGGTCTTCTTGATTTTGTCTTTAATGGGTTTCCTTCTCACTGTTTGATCTATTGGGTAATTATGTATGTCGTCTCGTCGTTAGTCTTGCTTTATCTTCTTTAGTTGCACATTTACTGGTAATTCCTTCTTCATTTTAATTCACTTGGTTTTGGCGTATGATACTTCCTTTTTTATCCATGATCGTATGCTTGACCTTGTAGGTATTCTTAATTGTAGTGGCTTTCAACTTATTTGTGGTACGCTGGTGTTGGTAGTGTTATATGTAAGTTACCATTACAACATACAAAAATTTGACAGATAGTTTTGTCACAAAAAACTTTTATGATATATTGTGTATAAATGCACATATAAAGGTATTTTTGCCACAAAAAACGTTTATGATATATTGTGTATAAATACACATATAAAGGTATACAATACATTTGATTTGTTTAACAGTCATTATAAGACAGTATTACCATATATGGGAGAGCAGAGAGACATAAGTTGATACTTTGTACTTCTTCAAGTGTCCCTTAGTCGCAGCACCTCTGCAGCTGTATAACGTTTTTGTTATAGCTTGTAGTACGTGCTCCTCCAGTCTGATTATAGCAGTGTACAGTAAAATGAGTCTTTGTTCCCTTTTGTATTTTAGAACGTGTAAAGCAACCTTTTTGTCACGAATTTGCTATGGGTGTTTACAGCTATGTACTTTGTTGGATCCATGGTAAGTGTACAATTGAATCATACTAATACAAAAGCAATGTGGCAGCATGAGGGCAAGTTATGTTTCTCTATAACGTTTAAAAGAAAATTAATTCATAACCTAACAGATCTCAGAATTAATTATGTGTCAGTTACTTGTGATCCTATAATGAAGATTACGTGTTTATTAAATCCTAAAAAACTAAAATTTTTAAAATGATAATAGTAATAATGGCTCCTTTTTATGCCGCCTAGGAAATTTAGGAGATAGAATAGGTTGCCTAAAGTGAGTGTTCGACACACGCACTAAAGGTAGAGTGGCCAGCAGCACTACACTTCAGCCACTAATTTTAAAATTAAAGGTGTACCTTCAATTTCACCAGAAGGAAAGTGGTATGTTGGTACAATGTAAGTAAAACATTTTTTTCTGTTTTCTTTTTTTCATATTTGGTTCAAACGTACAAGTGAAAAACTTTCTGGGGCGATGTAGCTCACAAACCCTACAAAGACTCAGCGTTTTCCACAACTTGTATTTAGGAAAGAACAAAAAGAAAAATCAGATTTCTGTGTTATGATCTGCACTATTCTGTTAGTTATTATGGTTTGTACCCTAAGAATATTCGTATGTTAGCCTCCGAATACGTGTTTGCAAATAATGTCGATTTTCTGGTGAACTGGGCCGGTAAAAGATTGTTTTACTGGCTTCATGCAGCGACATTCAAGGTTGTCTTTTAGAGAGGCTGAAGCAACAAGTTTTGCAATAGCATTTAGTTTTAATAAACATAACATACAACTTTCTTCAATATTGGAATTCTGTGATAAGTCGCCTTCATTTTTATTGTCACAATATTTGGAATGTGAAGGAAACCAGGCAGCATAACAACAGTGCACTGTCCTAACAAAGTTGTCAGTTTGAAGGGAAATAAACAAGTCAGCAGGGTTACCTCTTTGGAAAACGGTGAAACCAGTGGTATTTTCATAGATGGCAGCTGGAAACCACCACTTATCGTTATATCCCCAGAGTGTTATGTAGATATCACTTTGATTATTTATGGACCAGCAGGTTGTATTGGAGTAGCACATCCATCAAGATAAATTACAGCCGCTCTTTTTTTACTATATATGAAACAGTTTATACCTCATACCCGTTACAATCTGACTTCAGCCATTAGACAAGTGTTTATATGGCCTGTTTCGGTGCAGCCGCTGAGAGCTGGATGACAATAAACCCAGGTAAAACCATGACATTATATGACATACCTGGGCTAGCAAAAGCTACTCTTTCAAAGGCAGCTACACCATCTAACTGACAGCAGGTTTTATTGCAACTGGAATTTGGCCATTAAATGAAAATATATTCAGTATCGAAGAGATTCTGTGTTCGCCTGTAATTGACAGAGAGATAGGAGACAAAAGTAATTATGAAGGAAGATTAACACCAACAAAAGATTGTCAAGAGACCACAGTAGCCGGACCTCCCACGTCGGGAATAAACGAGACATCTGCTAATACCTTATCACAATTGACACCAGAATAAATTCGTCCTTATCTGAAAGCGACTGCAAAAATAAAATAAAAATGCGCCAAGAAGAAAAAGTCAAGTATTCTCACTGACTCCTATTAAAAAAGCAATTCGTATTGAAGAAGAGGCATGACAAAAGTAAGAGCGATCAAAACGGAAACTAATCATGAACGATAAAACGAAGGCGATTTATGGACTGTATAGAAATGGTTAATCAAACTCTCCAAGACTTAAGAAATTATAACAAATTAGTGGGTAGCGTAACTTTTGTTATTTCAGAGGATTCTCGCTAGAGATTACCGGTAACTGCAAGAGGAACCCGCGCTGATATTGTCTCAGTGTGTTTAAAGTCCTCGGCGATGTGGAATGCTATTCAGACTAAATTTGAAAAGCAATATGAGAGCTTATTTAGGAGGAGGAGATGGTGATTTTTCTACAAACTTACTGCACCTCGGTGACGGTAGTGTTCCTAATGACGATAGCTTCACAGAAATTGACGAAAAACTGGGACATAGTAAATAGTACAACTGTATTAATTGCTAAAATCTGTGCAAAACGTCAAGTGTTTACTTGATAAAAATTACAAGTGGTTATTCCCAAAGAATCGAATCTGTAAAGGAAAATAATGATACAAGTTTGGAAAAATTTTCTAGGGATAATAAAAAGTCCGAAGAATCTATTAACACCGTATTTAATATTGAAAATATAGTGTACTATCTCCAAGAATTTTTGAATTCTTTAAATCAATCTTGCATTCCGCCACAACGGTTCATTCTAAAGGTTGGCACTTCAACAATGTTGCTGAAAAATTTACATCCTCCGAACGTTTGCATAATACAAAATGCAGGTGACACGGGAATTTCTGTGTCAAGTAGGTAATAGCGTTATTACCGACTCAAAAGCCCTCTTCACACACACATTCGAATCAGTAGGCTACTGGTTGTTGGCATTACCTGTATAAGCCTACCTGGTGTAATTACCAACTTATAAATTGTAACATTCTTTACTTTAGTACACACTTGAAAGAAATTAACAGTTTCGAAATTACATCCGTTCCATTTACATAATTTTCATTAAACCTACTTAATATGTAGTAGTGGACGATAAGCTTTTCCAGGTTTTACTAGTACTTGACCTACAACGGTCTGATCTCCTACACTCAGTGCCTCTGTCTTTAATGATCACTGCTTTTTTTACATAATAATTTTCCTATTCCTGCATAGAATTTATCCGCTCGCACAGGAGGCAACAGAATTTAGTGAATCCAATCTGCAATCGAAGTAAAACTACGTTACTTTCACATCTCCGTAGGTATGCCACGAATATCCGTCATACTGAATTCTGCTCAATCAAAGTTTCATACTATCACATGACTCCGACATGTAAGCAGTAAGTTATAAACTTAAGGGATTGGTGACCATTAATTTTCAGTGTGAAGTAGTACTGCTTGCAAATTAACCTGTGAGAGTCAGGGCCGCATTTACGCGCAGGCTATCTAGGCTGCAGCCTATGGGCCCGCACCACAAAAAAAAACTGTTTAAAAATTTTAATTTTGAATAGACTAAAACAAAAAATGTCTTTGTTTTAATACCGTGGTGCGGGCCCCCTTATAATCATAAAAGACGTCGACGCAGTTATTTCGTGTGGACTAATTCGGCTGAACTCTTCAGTGGTCAACTGATATGAGTGAGTCAGCATTCAGGGAATTCGATCGCTTGGCGTCGCGTGGGAACTAGAGGGCGTTTCTCTTGGACCTGCTTTAAGTGAAAATGTTTGCTTGGAAAATGACATTGGATTGTGGCCGGAGTTTATGACACAAGGTAATATAGATTACTGCATAAAAATGGGCGCCACAGCACTTCAAAATTGTGACGGTGATCTATTTGAATGTAAATCTGTACACAGTATTTTGGGATGATATCTTGGGACAAGTAAACAGAACTAGTGAAACTCTGCAGAACCCTAGATTCGACGTGAACACTGCCGCCTCAGCACTGACATCGCTAACAAGCTTCATAGGAACAAAACGGGATAGCTTTGAAGAATATGAGGTGAAAGCTGCTGAGTTAACTGATTGCACTGAGTATGAGAGTGAAACACGGCGCAACCGCAAAATAAACGTGCGTTTGGCACCTCTTGACTGTCCCAGTCCAAGCACCAGAAGGTTAAGCTGACGCCATCAGAAAAATTTCGAACCCAGAGTTTCCTTCCTGTCATAGATCAATTTGAATCTTCATTGCGGCAGAGCTTGAGGCATACAAACTAGTTGATACCCGTTTTTGGTTTCTCAACAAGTTGGATACACTTACTAATGAAGAGATAATTGCAGCAGCTCAGAACTTAGTAGAAACATATAACAATGACTTAGACGATCAATTGGGAAATGAACTGATTCAGTTCAAGGCTTTTTACCATGAGTTTCAAAAAGATGATGAGGAAAATGAAAAAGTCATTAGTCAGTTGAGTTGGATGTATAAACTCCTCCTAGAAAGAAACGTCAGAGATTGTTTTCCTAATATCGAGGTCGCTCTAAGAATGCACCTGTCACTTATGGTCACTAACTGTAGTGGAGAAAGGTCATTTTCAAAATTAAAGTTGATCAAAAACAGGCTTCGAACCTCCATGTTAGAAGACAGGCTCAACGTTTTGGCTTTGCTCAGCATTGAAAGTGAGATTTTAAGACAACTAATTTATGAAGATATAAGTAGATTCATTAGTATGAAGTATAGGCGCAAACCAATTAGCCACTAAGCCATTTCCAAGTTAAGTTATATGTAGTAACTACAATTTAGTAGTAAATTGTACACACAGTATTTTCATACATATTAGTGTCATAGTATTGTATAGTACTGTAATATTACTCTATTCACTACTGTAGTAATGTAATTTACTGTAGTATAGTATCGTATTTTAACACACTGCTAATAAATTCATTTCACACCCAAACTTTGTGTCCTTTTTTAATATAGTTGTTCATAGCAATGTTAATAAATCGTGTTGAATATCTTAATGATTTTCAATTCTTTTCATTTTTATGTCATCAATTCATTAACTTCTAAATACTGTACAGTAACATTTTCTACAATTTAGTAATAATCTTTAAATGTTTCTGTTTAGGTTTTTAGTTAGAAAATTGCTCTAAAATTCGATTTTTGAAGGTTAATTTTCAAAAAATTTCCGGACCCCCCGTTTCACTGGGGGGTATGGAATACTCCCCAGACCCCCGGTAGGGCCTGCACCACAGGTTCAGCCTAGGGGTCTACAGATCCTAAATACGGCCCTGGTGAGAGTCTATAAGAAAACTAAGTTACCAAAAACTGCTTGGTAATTTTCAGTTACCAAATCTAGCTTGTGTACAGTGAAATCAAGTTAATATTTAGATTATATAATGAAAAACAAAAAGGGTGGGAAGGGTTGACTTTTTTGTAAAAAGAAATTAATTTTTTAAATATAAAAATTATGTTTACAGATAATTATGGAATTATTAAAAATGGAGTAAAATCAATAGGTTAAAAAAAGTTCGTAGAAGTCGTGAGAGGAGGGAACGTTAGAAAACTGTTTATGTTATGAATGCTTAAGCCTACAAATCGTGATCGTTGTTATTATTATTATATTATTACTATAAAACAACATTTGTATTATTTTAATACAGACAGGAGTGAATACAGCCTTCGAATGAATTAGTAGTACGAACGCGTCAGCCTGCCAACAGACATTAGATCTGTATATTTATGTGTCGCTAAAACAGTAGTACTTTTTGTAAACATAGACTGTTGTGTCATTACGACATTAAGAATGTTGTTGGCGTGAATTTGATTAATGCGACAGATTTTTTTATCTCTGCCCTTGTTTCTCTCTGTCAGTCCTCTCACTCACTCTCTCTCTCTCTCTCTCTCTCTCTCTCGCGCGCGCGCGCGCGCACACACACGCCACATATCCTTTTACCTGTGCCCACACCAACTCAATTGGGTTGTAATGTGCATGATAAGGTGGAAGGCGTACAACCTCATGACCCATTTCGTAGGCTATTTGATCAATTTCATATATTTTCAGCGCATTTTTTATTTCGTTTTTGTTTAGCAATTGAGCCCTCGTATCTTGCACAGAAAATTCAATTTTATGATTTCTCAACCATTCTTGAATTTCCAATTTTCTCCAGTTTGATTTAGGAGCTTCTCAGCAAGTGCGGAATGATAACTTGCGTTATCCATTACTATGACACAACTTTCTTCCAGTAAATAGAGGAAGTTGACGAACCACTCTTTAAAAAGTTTCGAATTCATTTCGTTGTGGTAATCTGTATTTAATGAAGATTTTTGTGCGTGGAAAATTAATTTGCATTCCTTCACGAACCCTGTTTCAGCTGACCTCGCATGAAGTACTATTAATCTCCCACCTTTTCCGACTGGCACTTTTAAACCACCCCTTTCCTCTGGGTCCTGCCAAATCATTGATTTGCTGTGATTTTGGTTCACCCATGTCTCGTCCAAATAAAATATGGGCCTTTTTAAAATGCCATTCCGAATTTGATGCATTTTTCTCAGAAAAGTAGCGCGAGCACAAGCAATATCTACTCTTTCCATTAAAAATTTTCGGCCGTCATTACACTTTTTATATTTAAATCCAATCTGTTTGAAAATTCGCTGCACTGATTTCTAGGAGCCTCTAAAATTTATTTGTTCAGCCAACTGCTGTTGGATTTTTCCAGATGTTGGGTATTCTTCACGTTCATAAAAACTAAAAACACATCTTCGCACAACATCTTTGTCGACGTTGTCCAAATTTGTTATCGTCGGCTTCTTTTTAAAATGCTTCCGCGGCGTACCAAACTTAGGTTCATTTCTTTCACACTTATCTGCGTCTCGCTTTACGCCTTGAACTGTCGATCGACTTACTCCACAAGCTTCGGCAGTCAACTCTTGAACCCTTTTAAAATTCAACATTTCAACCTTTTTTGGATCGTCCGCGAGACTCTGTAAAAAGTTGTAAACATTGGCAATGATGTGTTTTCCTTGCTTCCCTAAGTCCTTTTTACCAGATCTTCCTCTGTTTGATGACATTGTAGGAGTTTGAGGAGCCTCAACAATTTGTAAATTATTATTATCATTCATCGTGAATAAGCCTTATATAATTATTAAATAACGGCAATAATACAACATAACAAAAATAATTAATAAAAAGTTTAAACGCGTAATCCTAGAGCTACTGAATGTAATATGTACGTGGGTAATGTTGAGAAGACGGAGATGTTTATCCTGTAGCAAGTGGAATGACAAGTCAATGGAATGTGAAGTGTTTGCAACAGACCTCCTCTCCCCACCGTTACCTAAGCATACCATGTGTAACGCGCGACAACGCTGTAGGGCGAGGGGCGGGGAAGAGCTGTTACTATTGCGTCGCCTCGAAGCTTACAATGATGTGTCCCGTACTATAACAAACATTCTCAGAGCAATATCTAAGTTCGAGTAGACCAGATATCCAAGTAACTCCGAGTAATATCATTTCTTAACTCAAATTTTGCCGCTCCCCAAAATTTGCCGCCCCAGGCAAGTGCCTAGTCTGCCTGTGCGTAAATCCGCCCCTGCCTATAACGTTTTCGTTCTGTTTACAACGAAAGGAAAAAAGGTCAGTTATTTCGCCGACTAGATCCCATGTATGGTTGATCTGTTTCTTCATTTCCCTGTTCCACCAATTTTGGGATTAATAGACATTAAGTTTGGAAAAAATTAAAACGATTTTGTTTTTTCCTTGCCATAATTAAATACATTCATTTTGTTTAGTATTAAAATCTGTTCGCAAGTAAACTAATACAAACCACACCTCCCCAGACAGTTGGTCCTAATTACTGACGATAAAAATATAGATGGGAAAATTATTGCGTACAGTAATTGCGTAGCGTAAGCGGGTATTTACACAGTCCACATTGCGATAAGAGCTGGCAGCACAAGGGTTCCAGTTTTGACGCCCCAATAATAGAGGAAAGCAACAGGAAAATACCGAGAGACTCGAGTGCGCACTCATGTAATGCGGACATGTGTAGGACTGTTTTAATATTTGCAATTTTGATGTTTAACGACCTCACTTTGAGTGATTTTTTTATTCTGAAGACAAAACATGTTTCGAAACGCGTAAAGATATTCAATCGAACGCAACACGAAGTCACACGACGGTAGAAATAAGGTAAATATTATACAGAATTTTAATAATATTAATACAGAAATATTATATATATTAATTGTAAATAATGCACATGTTAGTGTTTAACACATTATTCAGGTTTGTAAGGAGCTAGGACGGGTTAATGTCGTGTAATTCCCCGTTTCAGAGGCAGTACTGTGCACAACCAGAAACCATAAAACGGTGCGGCATCCTCTTCGCTCGCAACGTGTATAAATCTGTCCTCTTCTTCGGCACGCCCGCGAGCGTATATAAGAAAAAGAGCACAGTAATAAACCAAAATTGAATAGCCTTTGTTACGACGATGCAAATTTACGATTGATTTATGGCTCGTTGGGCTGAAAATAATAACTGCGAACTTGACAAAACCCATAAATATTGCAGATGCAGACCAAGCGTAGGCACATACTACGTCCTGCTCGACGAATGGTTGACCATAAATAAACAAAGCATTTTGTACATCTTGTCAGTAAATATAATAATTTACTGTAAATCTGAAAAATGTAGCTTACTGGAAAACTCTAATAACAAAACTTTAATGCAGTTAGAATGTAAACAATGTCATCTCGTGGTCAGAGGCGTATTTACGGGAGGGATGAACTAGACCGGACCCCCCAGAGGGTTGAAAAAATTGACGAATGGTGTTAATATCTTAATGTTTAGGTTCTTCTATTATTTTTTCAGCTAGCAACTTTTTTACTTCCATGTTTCGTAAGGAATGTGTTTAAACTTTGTACTGTTTTGTCAGTTGTAAGCAGCCTACTAACATTGCACGGCACGCGCGGATGACGTCACGCTTTTATCAAACCTTGCAATCGGCCAGCCTAGCCGACTGCAAGCCAGTATTAGTTTAGTTTATAACACGACTCCGAGCGCAACTCTCGTTAAACACATCTCTTACAGCCGCGGCTTTTGGCTATTATTCAGCATACATTTACAACATTCAACTTTAATCGTCTACCTGCGTCCATCTACCATGGACCACGATTTCATTCAAGGTTGATTTCGGGCATTATCGCCTCAAAATGCATCCGCACGTGCCGATCGTAACTAACAAACCA
Organism: Magicicada septendecula; assembly: GCA_034769895.1. Lineage (NCBI taxonomy): Eukaryota > Metazoa > Arthropoda > Insecta > Hemiptera > Cicadidae > Magicicada > Magicicada septendecula. The sequence goes on from CM068376.1 coordinate 210,905,037, forward strand.
AATTATTCAATAAACGCATGTTCAATATCTTAAATACAGTCCACTTCTCTCTAACAAACAATCCAGCTTTCCTTATTAGCGTCTTTGGAATAACTCGCGATTCTTCAAGAGCTTCCAAACCGCAACATTTTTGGTCCCACCGGACCGGATTTCACATTTCAGGCCAAAAACGACATCATTTTTGGTCCAATCAGGCAGGATTTCACATTTTCAGGCCAAAACAAACTACATCATTTTTGGTCCCAACGGCACAGATTTCTCATACCTGAGTACACAGGCGACAACATTTATTTATATACATCATTTCTGGAAAAACCAATCTGAAGTTAATCACGACAGACGGGCATCATTTTCGTCCTGAGCGACACCATTATCGTGAATCACGTCGCAGTCATCTCGACAAGATTCAGCCAAGCAGTAGACCAGAGACGACGGGACGAAACAGGACAACATTTTCGAGATTCCACAGCTTTAATTGATGGAGGGTACAACATGAGGCAACGGCTAACCGGCAGAGACAGGAGGTGTAGCAGCTCCAAACGGGATCGAAGCCAGCTTCATCACGAATGGATCGACGGCCACGTGACTATAAACTTTACCTATATTTGATTTATTTTTAATAATATTTCACCCAGTGTGTATTTTTGACATATTTATATAAACAATTAACTTATTACACAATATAAATTAATAGATGGTTGGCAGCTCATTATCAGTCAGAACTTTAAAGATAAAGCTATACTTTGTAATCATTTAGATTTATAATTTCAATAATTTAACTGCCAACGAGTTTGATTAGTTAGAGAGAGTAAGTTTATGTTCAAACCAACGATCGCTAGCTACCAAACGTATTTAAACTCATTCAAAATTAAGTTTGTGGTTCACATGCTCGATGCTCAATTGTTTCTAAATATCTTTCCATTTTTTATCTCAAACTGTAATAATGGCCGATGTAAGGGCTCTGATAAAAAAACGAGGTACAATTAAGGCCTCAATATCCCGAATAAATACCTTCGCGGATAATTATGATTTGTTAAACAGCGATCCTCATGCGCTCAAAATAAAACTGCGTCATTTGATGGAATTATCCACCAAATATGACGAGATACAGTCACAAATCGAGGCTGAGGAAGCAGACGTTGCGTCAACAAGTGATAGAGTGCAAACGGAGGACGATCTCTGTGCTATAGAATGTAAATTGCAACACTTGTTGGAGCAATCTGAGCACTTGAACCAAAAACCACTAATTAATACTGATGGTAAACAGCCTAAAACAACCCCCATTCAATTGGAACCAATAAAATTACCACGGTTCGAGGGTAGTATTGTGGAATGGCAACATTATTACCATATTTTTATGGAACTAATTCATGTCAGAACAGACCTGACAGATATACAGAAGCTTCATTATTTGCACTCGTCATTACATGGCGAGGCGCTTAACGTAATAAAATCATTACCCATAACACATGAAAATTACGCGGTGGCTATCGATCTGTTGAGGAATAGATATGATAGTAAGCTGATTGTCTCCGCTCACCACGTGTGGAATGTACTAGACGTACCATTAGTCCAGCAGGAATCCCAAGGTAGCATATCGCAATTTATTGATCAAATCTCTGGAAATATAAACGCTTTAAATAATCTCAAACTGCCAGTCAACACGTTTGAAATTATTGTCGTAAATTATCTAGCCAAAAAACTTGACAGTTACACTTTACGTTTGTGGAAAGAGAGTTTATCGGAGCATAAACTCCCTGATTTTAATAGTTTTATAAATTTTTTAAATGCACGTAGGAAACTACTGCAAAATATCGATAACGCGACTAGCCCAACGAGCAGGTTGAACAAAAGCGATAAGTCTCCTTATCGCAAGGCAGTTAAACAGATAAGCACTCCAAAGGGCGCATTCCACTCACATATTAGAAATAATTTATGCAGGCTATGTAACGGTGAACATAGACTTAGCGATTGCCCACAATTTATATCGCTGTCTATCCCTGATAGAAAAAATGCGTTACTAAAAAACAAACTTTGCTTAAACTGTCTCCGTTCGGGACACGAGGGTTCAAAATGTCCCTCCAAATTCGCATGTAAAAAATGTTCTAGGCGTCACCACACCATGATTCATGTCCCCAACAGGGACGTAACTTCTGTTAACAACCAGTGCTCACTGAAATCACAGACCAATAAATCGGTATTGTTATCTACCGCCGTCTGTATGACATACAATAAGGTCGGCAAAAAATTTCCCGTTAGGATATTACTGGATTCCGGTTCTCAAGCGAACTTTTGCACAATGGATTTCGCCCGCAGGTTGGGCCTCCAATTAGTTAAATCGCAATTGCCCATCACGGGTATAAACAACTCGCTTTCCCAGGCTGACTTCAGCACTAATGTAAGGCTACATTCACGCTATAAACCCTTCACGTTAAACGTACATTGTGCCGTACTACCCAGTATAACTAATAATTTACCGGCGGAGTCATTCAATCTTACCTCTTTAAATTTACCCAAGCGCATATTCTTGGCGGATCCTCACCTACATTGCTCATCGCAAGTCGATATATTAATCGGCGCTCAATATTTTCTACAATTAATTGAACCTGTGAAATATACGCGCGGACCACACTTTCCTATAATTCAGGAAACCAAGTTAGGATTTATTTTGGCCGGTGACTTACCATTCAACGTCGATGTGACTAAAACGGTTTCTTCATTTATGGTCTGTAAGGATGATAATCAGGTTTCCTCGCAACTAAAGGAATTTTGGAAGTTGGAGGAAATCTCTAGTCGCGAAACCCGATCTGAGGACTCACCGTGTGAAAGGCATTTCGTGAAAAACACTAGCCGCAATCACGACGGGAGATTCGTGGTAGCCCTGCCCCGCAGATCTGATAAATCGTATTTGGGAGATTCTCTCCGCGGAGCAATACGCAGATTCCAATCGTTAGAATTCAAATTCAAGCAGAACCCTACCCTTTACAAGGATTATAGTGAGTTCATGAATGACTACTTAAGACTTGGCCACATGTCGCCGCTTAATGAATACGATCTGTCGCTTGACAGGTCAGAGATCTTTTATCTGCCCCATCACGCAATCTTCAAAGACTCTAGCTTAACCACTAAATTGCGCGTGGTATTTGACGCATCCGCTAAAACCACCAATAATTTGTCCCTTAACGACACTTTAATGGTCGGTCCTACGATCCAGCAGGATCTGTTTTCGATAATGGTTCGGTTCCGCACCCACCGATACGTACTTATTGCGGACATTGAAAAGATGTATCGCCAGATCATTGTTAATCCTAAGGATTCAAACTTGCAACGCATTGTTTGGCGTGATGCACCGCATAAGGAATTGCGACATTACGCGTTAAGGACGGTTACATATGGCACTGCTAGTGCCTCCTTCCTTGCTACGCGTTGTCTGGCTCAAATAGCATATGAAAATAAAGCCGACTACCCTACCGCTGCTAAGGCCATAGCAAATGACTTTTACGTAGACGATCTCATAACGGGTTCGGATGATCCGAACAGCTTAGCTGAAATGAAAGGCGAGATCGAGATGTTGTTGAGGAGGTATGGTTTTTCGTTACACAAATGGTTCTCTAACCACCATAAGATTATGACTCTTCGCGCCCAAGTAACCCGTGACTTCAGCAAGGGTCAAAACGTGCGTACCTTGGGCATACAGTGGAATGTTGAGGGGGATAACTTTTTGTACACCGTTAGGGGTGATGACAATCTAACCGTTCTCAACAAGAGAAGCGTGTTGTCAATCATTGCCGGGATCTATGATCCACTAGGTCTAATTGCTCCCATCACATTTTGCTGCAAGCATTTCGTGCAGCAGTTGTGGTTGGCGGGCACTGATTGGGACGAACCCTTGTCCGGGTCACTAGCAGATCAATGGTCGGAATTATACGCCCAATTAGTTTCTGACACCCATTTTGAGATTACGAGGTCGGTTAAGAGTTCGAACAGTTACCCAGTTAGTTCATTGCAGCTGCACGGATTCGCCGACGCTTCGGTTAAAGGTTACGCGTGTTGCATTTATGTGCGGGCGGTCTATTCGAACGGCGCCATATCATCAAACTTGTTTTGTGCTAAATCTAGGGTCGCTCCGCTGAAACAGATAACGCTTCCTAGACTTGAACTTTGTGCTTGTTTATTGTTGGCTCAATTAACGTCCAAGGTTTTAAATGCCGTCGATTACAATTTTGACGGATTATATCTTTATTCGGATTCGATGATAGCGTTGTACTGGATACATCAGCAATCTTCCCGCTGGAAGGTATTTGTGGCTAACCGTGTCGCGGAAATACAGCGTCTTGTTGGCAGCAGGGGAATTTGGCGTCATGTAGTATCGAATGACAACCCTGCCGACGTTTTATCGCGCGGTTGCCTCCCTCGTAGTCTGCACTGTCATGCTCAATGGTGGCATGGTCCCTCCTGGTTGGCTCGTGATGCGGCCTCATGGCCGGTCAGCGCGTTCGACATTAATACTCCCTGTACCTTTCCCGACATTGAAGAGGAACGTCGCAAGCAGGCTCAAACCTCACTAATTGTCGCGTCCTCAACACATAGTTACATTGAAAACTATTCATCTCTTACGAGGCTTATTCGCGTCTTCGCATACTGCCGTCGATTTCTTCACAATTCTAGGCTCGCGGTGGTTGAAAGAGACACGTCTTTTTTGTCGGCTCAAGAATTGTCTGACACGCTCTTGGTTTTTGTCCGGCAATCTCAGAAGTTGCATTTCGACGTAGAGGTTAGGGAACTTGAGGCACACCGGTGCCTTCCACGCAGTAGTAAAATTCTTGCTCTCAACCCATTCCTGGATAAATCAGGCATTTTAAGAGTGGGTGGACGCTTGCAATTCTCCCCACTTAGCTACGAGACTAAACACCAAATAATTTTACACCCGCACTCTCATCTCACGAGATTAATAATTGAATACGAACACATCCGTTTGTTGCACGCTGGAGTGCAATCAACTCAAGCTTCGCTTAGGCGTAAGTATTGGATCGTACACGATAAGTCCTATATCCGCTCAGTGATACATAAGTGTGTCACTTGTTTTCGTTTCCGGGCTAAAGGCGCGAATCAATTACTCGGTCAATTACCCTCTTCTAGGGTCACGCCGTCAAGGCCATTCTCACAGTCGGCCGTGGATTACGCAGGTCCGGTGTTTTTGCGCCATGGCGGGCAGCGCTCTAAGTCCACGACCAAGGCATATATCGCTCTATTTATATGCATGTGTACTAGGGCCATCCATTTAGAATTGGTGTCGGATCTTACTTCCAACGCCTTTATAGCGGCTTTAAAAAGGTTCATATCGCGCAGAGGTATTCCCGCGCAAATATTTTCGGATAATGGCACGAATTTTCGTCGTGCCAACCACACGTTGCATGATTGGTACAAATTTTTAACCTCCAAGGAAGTTGAACAATCTTCTCTGGAGTTTTGCGGTCTCCACGGCATCAAATGGTCCTTTATCCCCCCTTCAGCCCCTCATTTCGGTGGTTTGTGGGAAAGTGATGTAAGGAGTGTTAAATTCCATTTACGTCGCGTAATTGGCGGTACGATCTTGAATTTTGAGGAATATTCTACCCTTCTTTCTCAAATTGAGGCTTGCCTTAATTCACGCCCGTTATGCGCCGTGTCCGACGATGCTAGAGACCCTGAACCCTTAACACCCGCTCATTTTTTGGTCGGTGCTCCACTGACGGCACTTCCGGAACCCGACTATACACAAGGCAATAATACTCATTTGGGCAGATGGCTTCTGCTCCAAAAATTTACGCAGACCATCTGGAAACGGTGGTCTAGGGATTATCTGCACCAGCTGCAGCAGCGCAATAAATGGCGCACCCCATTTAAAAATTTGAAGATCGGACAACTTGTCCTCATTTTGGATGACAATTCCCCCCCTCTAGAATGGAAGCGTGGGGTAATTACCAATGTTTTTCCGGGTCAAGATTCCTTAGTACGCGTCGCAGAAGTACGCACTGCGCTAGGTATCTTACGCCGACCCATCCACAAATTATGCCCCCTTCCGGTGGCAACAAGCTAATCGTATGCGTGCCATACGAGACATACGAGGTGTGTGTGTGTGTGTGTGTGTGTGTGTGAGTGTGTGCGTGTCACATTACATGGAACACGCCCGGGACATTCCCCGGGGCGAGCATACAAGTCAATTGTATCATAAGCATTGTAACATTGTTAAGTGTCGCTAGCTATTACAGAAATAGTGATTGTGTCTCATATGTACTATCAATTATTATGAATGTTGTGTATCGTTAATATGTTTGTGTGATTCAAATTCTGAGAACCACAAGTGTCAATTATTCTATATGTGTATTGTATTTTTCAATGTCATGTACCATTGAACTTTGATACGATCATGATAACATTATGTTTCTATTATTTCTATTACTATATATGAAGCAGTGATCAAGATGGTTTCTCTTATATAATTTAAGATTATTATTTACGTTTGTCAAGGTTTAAATATATGTATTTTTTATCCATATGTTATGCTTCAAGAGAGATCATGTTCAGTTATGTAAAGGTTCATTTTTATCATGATTTATTATTTGTTGTACCTTTTCTAGCACAGAAATTGTTATGTTTTGACTTAAGCTTTGTGCTAGATTAATGAATTTTTGTTTTTTACAAATTTTATGTATAAGTCTTTAAGTATATTATGTTTATTATGTCTATGCTCTCTGGCCAGTGCGCCAATTATTGTATCGCTTACGACATGTAAGTCTAATTATTATATTGTTCAATTTAACCGTTAATGTACAAAATCGTCCCGATTTTGGCGGGCAGTATGTTTAAACTTTGTACTGTTTTGTCAGTTGTAAGCAGCCTACTAACATTGCACGGCACGCGCGGATGACGTCACGCTTTTATCAAACCTTGCAATCGGCCAGCCTAGCCGACTGCAAGCCAGTATTAGTTTAGTTTATAACACGACTCCGAGCGTAACTCTCGTTAAACACATCTCTTACAGCCGCGGCTTTTGGCTATTATTCAGCATACATTTACAACATTCAACTTTAATCGTCTATATCGTCTATATTTTTTAAATGCACGTAGGAAACTACTGCAAAATATCGATAACGCGACTAGCCCAACGAGCAGGTTGAACAAAAGCGATAAGTCTCCTTATCGCAAGGCAGTTAAACAGATAAGCACTCCAAAGGGCGCATTCCACTCACATATTAGAAATAATTTATGCAGGCTATGTAACGGTGAACATAGACTTAGCGATTGCCCACAATTTATATCGCTGTCTATCCCTGATAGAAAAAATGCGTTACTAAAAAACAAACTTTGCTTAAACTGTCTCCGTTCGGGACACGAGGGTTCAAAATGTCCCTCCAAATTCGCATGTAAAAAATGTTCTAGGCGTCACCACACCATGATTCATGTCCCCAACAGGGACGTAACTTCTGTTAACAACCAGTGCTCACTGAAATCACAGACCAATAAATCGGTATTGTTATCTACCGCCGTCTGTATGACATACAATAAGGTCGGCAAAAAATTTCCCGTTAGGATATTACTGGATTCCGGTTCTCAAGCGAACTTTTGCACAATGGATTTCGCCCGCAGGTTGGGCCTCCAATTAGTTAAATCGCAATTGCCCATCACGGGTATAAACAACTCGCTTTCCCAGGCTGACTTCAGCACTAATGTAAGGCTACATTCACGCTATAAACCCTTCACGTTAAACGTACATTGTGCCGTACTACCCAGTATAACTAATAATTTACCGGCGGAGTCATTCAATCTTACCTCTTTAAATTTACCCAAGCGCATATTCTTGGCGGATCCTCACCTACATTGCTCATCGCAAGTCGATATATTAATCGGCGCTCAATATTTTCTACAATTAATTGAACCTGTGAAATATACGCGCGGACCACACTTTCCTATAATTCAGGAAACCAAGTTAGGATTTATTTTGGCCGGTGACTTACCATTCAACGTCGATGTGACTAAAACGGTTTCTTCATTTATGGTCTGTAAGGATGATAATCAGGTTTCCTCGCAACTAAAGGAATTTTGGAAGTTGGAGGAAATCTCTAGTCGCGAAACCCGATCTGAGGACTCACCGTGTGAAAGGCATTTCGTGAAAAACACTAGCCGCAATCACGACGGGAGATTCGTGGTAGCCCTGCCCCGCAGATCTGATAAATCGTATTTGGGAGATTCTCTCCGCGGAGCAATACGCAGATTCCAATCGTTAGAATTCAAATTCAAGCAGAACCCTACCCTTTACAAGGATTATAGTGAGTTCATGAATGACTACTTAAGACTTGGCCACATGTCGCCGCTTAATGAATACGATCTGTCGCTTGACAGGTCAGAGATCTTTTACCTGCCCCATCACGCAATCTTCAAAGACTCTAGCTTAACCACTAAATTGCGCGTGGTATTTGACGCATCCGCTAAAACCACCAATAATTTGTCCCTTAACGACACTTTAATGGTCGGTCCTACGATCCAGCAGGATCTGTTTTCGATAATGGTTCGGTTCCGCACCCACCGATACGTACTTATTGCGGACATTGAAAAGATGTATCGCCAGATCATTGTTAATCCTAAGGATTCAAACTTGCAACGCATTGTTTGGCGTGATGCACCGCATAAGGAATTGCGACATTACGCGTTAAGGACGGTTACATATGGCACTGCTAGTGCCTCCTTCCTTGCTACGCGTTGTCTGGCTCAAATAGCATATGAAAATAAAGCCGACTACCCTACCGCTGCTAAGGCCATAGCAAATGACTTTTACGTAGACGATCTCATAACGGGTTCGGATGATCCGAACAGCTTAGCTGAAATGAAAGGCGAGATCGAGATGTTGTTGAGGAGGTATGGTTTTTCGTTACACAAATGGTTCTCTAACCACCATAAGATTATGACTCTTCGCGCCCAAGTAACCCGTGACTTCAGCAAGGGTCAAAACGTGCGTACCTTGGGCATACAGTGGAATGTTGAGGGGGATAACTTTTTGTACACCGTTAGGGGTGATGACAATCTAACCGTTCTCAACAAGAGAAGCGTGTTGTCAATCATTGCCGGGATCTATGATCCACTAGGTCTAATTGCTCCCATCACATTTTGCTGCAAGCATTTCGTGCAGCAGTTGTGGTTGGCGGGCACTGATTGGGACGAACCCTTGTCCGGGTCACTAGCCGATCAATGGTCGGAATTATACGCCCAATTAGTTTCTGACACCCATTTTGAGATTACGAGGTCGGTTAAGAGTTCGAACAGTTACCCAGTTAGTTCATTGCAGCTGCACGGATTCGCCGACGCTTCGGTTAAAGGTTACGCGTGTTGCATTTATGTGCGGGCGGTCTATTCGAACGGCGCCATATCATCAAACTTGTTGTGTGCTAAATCTAGGGTCGCTCCGCTGAAACAGATAACGCTTCCTAGACTTGAACTTTGTGCTTGTTTATTGTTGGCTCAATTAACGTCCAAGGTTTTAAATGCCGTCGATTACAATTTTGACGGATTATATCTTTATTCGGATTCGATGATAGCGTTGTACTGGATACATCAGCAATCTTCCCGCTGGAAGGTATTTGTGGCTAACCGTGTCGCGGAAATACAGCGTCTTGTTGGCAGCAGGGGAATTTGGCGTCATGTAGTATCGAATGACAACCCTGCCGACGTTTTATCGCGCGGTTGCCTCCCTCGTAGTCTGCACTGTCATGCTCAATGGTGGCATGGTCCCTCCTGGTTGGCTCGTGATGCGGCCTCATGGCCGGTCAGCGCGTTCGACATTAATACTCCCTGTACCTTTCCCGACATTGAAGAGGAACGTCGCAAGCAGGCTCAAACCTCACTAATTGTCGCGTCCTCAACACATAGTTACATTGAAAACTATTCATCTCTTACGAGGCTTATTCGCGTCTTCGCATACTGCCGTCGATTTCTTCACAATTCTAGGCTCGCGGTGGTTGAAAGAGACACGTCTTTTTTGTCGGCTCAAGAATTGTCTGACACGCTCTTGGTTTTTGTCCGGCAATCTCAGAAGTTGCATTTCGACGTAGAGGTTAGGGAACTTGAGGCACACCGGTGCCTTCCACGCAGTAGTAAAATTCTTGCTCTCAACCCATTCCTGGATAAATCAGGCATTTTAAGAGTGGGTGGACGCTTGCAATTCTCCCCACTTAGCTACGAGACTAAACACCAAATAATTTTACACCCGCACTCTCATCTCACGAGATTAATAATTGAATACGAACACATCCGTTTGTTGCACGCTGGAGTGCAATCAACTCAAGCTTCGCTTAGGCGTAAGTATTGGATCGTACACGATAAGTCCTATATCCGCTCAGTGATACATAAGTGTGTCACTTGTTTTCGTTTCCGGGCTAAAGGCGCGAATCAATTACTCGGTCAATTACCCTCTTCTAGGGTCACGCCGTCAAGGCCATTCTCACAGTCGGCCGTGGATTACGCAGGTCCGGTGTTTTTGCGCCATGGCGGGCAGCGCTCTAAGTCCACGACCAAGGCATATATCGCTCTATTTATATGCATGTGTACTAGGGCCATCCATTTAGAATTGGTGTCGGATCTTACTTCCAACGCCTTTATAGCGGCTTTAAAAAGGTTCATATCGCGCAGAGGTATTCCCGCGCAAATATTTTCGGATAATGGCACGAATTTTCGTCGTGCCAACCACACGTTGCATGATTGGTACAAATTTTTAACCTCCAAGGAAGTTGAACAATCTTCTCTGGAGTTTTGCGGTCTCCACGGCATCAAATGGTCCTTTATCCCCCCTTCAGCCCCTCATTTCGGTGGTTTGTGGGAAAGTGGTGTAAGGAGTGTTAAATTCCATTTACGTCGCGTAATTGGCGGTACGATCTTGAATTTTGAGGAATATTCTACCCTTCTTTCTCAAATTGAGGCTTGCCTTAATTCACGCCCGTTATGCGCCGTGTCCGACGATGCTAGAGACCCTGAACCCTTAACACCCGCTCATTTTTTGGTCGGTGCTCCACTGACGGCACTTCCGGAACCCGACTATACACAAGGCAATAATACTCATTTGGGCAGATGGCTTCTGCTCCAAAAATTTACGCAGACCATCTGGAAACGGTGGTCTAGGGATTATCTGCACCAGCTGCAGCAGCGCAATAAATGGCGCACCCCATTTAAAAATTTGAAGATCGGACAACTTGTCCTCATTTTGGATGACAATTCCCCCCCTCTAGAATGGAAGCGTGGGGTAATTACCAATGTTTTTCCGGGTCAAGATTCCTTAGTACGCGTCGCAGAAGTACGCACTGCGCTAGGTATCTTACGCCGACCCATCCACAAATTATGCCCCCTTCCGGTGGCAACAAGCTAATCGTATGCGTGCCATACGAGACATACGAGGTGTGTGTGTGTTTGTGTGTGTGTGTGTGAGTGTGTGCGTGTCACATTACATGGAACACGCCCGGGACATTCCCCGGGGCGAGCATACAAGTCAATTGTATCATAAGCATTGTAACATTGTTAAGTGTCGCTAGCTATTACAGAAATAGTGATTGTGTCTCATATGTACTATCAATTATTATGAATGTTGTGTATCGTTAATATGTTTGTGTGATTCAAATTCTGAGAACCACAAGTGTCAATTATTCTATATGTGTATTGTATTTTTCAATGTCATGTACCATTGAACTTTGATACGATCATGATAACATTATGTTTCTATTATTTCTATTACTATATATGAAGCAGTGATCAAGGTGGTTTCTCTTATATAATTTAAGATTATTATTTACGTTTGTCAAGGTTTAAATATATGTATTTTTTATCCATATGTTATGCTTCAAGAGAGATCATGTTCAGTTATGTAAAGGTTCATTTTTATCATGATTTATTATTTGTTGTACCTTTTCTAGCACAGAAATTGTTATGTTTTGACTTAAGCTTTGTGCTAGATTAATGAATTTTTGTTTTTTACAAATTTTATGTATAAGTCTTTAAGTATATTATGTTTATTATGTCTATGCTCTCTGGCCAGTGCGCCAATTATTGTATCGCTTACGACATGTAAGTCTAATTATTATATTGTTCAATTTAACCGTTAATGTACAAAATCGTCCCGATTTTGGCGGGCAGTATGTTTAAACTTTGTACTGTTTTGTCAGTTGTAAGCAGCCTACTAACATTGCACGGCACGCGCGGATGACGTCACGCTTTTATCAAACCTTGCAATCGGCCAGCCTAGCCGACTGCAAGCCAGTATTAGTTTAGTTTATAACACGACTCCGAGCGTAACTCTCGTTAAACACATCTCTTACAGCCGCGGCTTTTGGCTATTATTCAGCATACATTTACAACATTCAACTTTAATCGTCTATATCGTCTATATTTTTTAAATGCACGTAGGAAACTACTGCAAAATATCGATAACGCGACTAGCCCAACGAGCAGGTTGAACAAAAGCGATAAGTCTCCTTATCGCAAGGCAGTTAAACAGATAAGCACTCCAAAGGGCGCATTCCACTCACATATTAGAAATAATTTATGCAGGCTATGTAACGGTGAACATAGACTTAGCGATTGCCCACAATTTATATCGCTGTCTATCCCTGATAGAAAAAATGCGTTACTAAAAAACAAACTTTGCTTAAACTGTCTCCGTTCGGGACACGAGGGTTCAAAATGTCCCTCCAAATTCGCATGTAAAAAATGTTCTAGGCGTCACCACACCATGATTCATGTCCCCAACAGGGACGTAACTTCTGTTAACAACCAGTGCTCACTGAAATCACAGACCAATAAATCGGTATTGTTATCTACCGCCGTCTGTATGACATACAATAAGGTCGGCAAAAAATTTCCCGTTAGGATATTACTGGATTCCGGTTCTCAAGCGAACTTTTGCACAATGGATTTCGCCCGCAGGTTGGGCCTCCAATTAGTTAAATCGCAATTGCCCATCACGGGTATAAACAACTCGCTTTCCCAGGCTGACTTCAGCACTAATGTAAGGCTACATTCACGCTATAAACCCTTCACGTTAAACGTACATTGTGCCGTACTACCCAGTATAACTAATAATTTACCGGCGGAGTCATTCAATCTTACCTCTTTAAATTTACCCAAGCGCATATTCTTGGCGGATCCTCACCTACATTGCTCATCGCAAGTCGATATATTAATCGGCGCTCAATATTTTCTACAATTAATTGAACCTGTGAAATATACGCGCGGACCACACTTTCCTATAATTCAGGAAACCAAGTTAGGATTTATTTTGGCCGGTGACTTACCATTCAACGTCGATGTGACTAAAACGGTTTCTTCATTTATGGTCTGTAAGGATGATAATCAGGTTTCCTCGCAACTAAAGGAATTTTGGAAGTTGGAGGAAATCTCTAGTCGCGAAACCCGATCTGAGGACTCACCGTGTGAAAGGCATTTCGTGAAAAACACTAGCCGCAATCACGACGGGAGATTCGTGGTAGCCCTGCCCCGCAGATCTGATAAATCGTATTTGGGAGATTCTCTCCGCGGAGCAATACGCAGATTCCAATCGTTAGAATTCAAATTCAAGCAGAACCCTACCCTTTACAAGGATTATAGTGAGTTCATGAATGACTACTTAAGACTTGGCCACATGTCGCCGCTTAATGAATACGATCTGTCGCTTGACAGGTCAGAGATCTTTTATCTGCCCCATCACGCAATCTTCAAAGACTCTAGCTTAACCACTAAATTGCGCGTGGTATTTGACGCATCCGCTAAAACCACCAATAATTTGTCCCTTAACGACACTTTAATGGTCGGTCCTACGATCCAGCAGGATCTGTTTTCGATAATGGTTCGGTTCCGCACCCACCGATACGTACTTATTGCGGACATTGAAAAGATGTATCGCCAGATCATTGTTAATCCTAAGGATTCAAACTTGCAACGCATTGTTTGGCGTGATGCACCGCATAAGGAATTGCGACATTACGCGTTAAGGACGGTTACATATGGCACTGCTAGTGCCTCCTTCCTTGCTACGCGTTGTCTGGCTCAAATAGCATATGAAAATAAAGCCGACTACCCTACCGCTGCTAAGGCCATAGCAAATGACTTTTACGTAGACGATCTCATAACGGGTTCGGATGATCCGAACAGCTTAGCTGAAATGAAAGGCGAGATCGAGATGTTGTTGAGGAGGTATGGTTTTTCGTTACACAAATGGTTCTCTAACCACCATAAGATTATGACTCTTCGCGCCCAAGTAACCCGTGACTTCAGCAAGGGTCAAAACGTGCGTACCTTGGGCATACAGTGGAATGTTGAGGGGGATAACTTTTTGTACACCGTTAGGGGTGATGACAATCTAACCGTTCTCAACAAGAGAAGCGTGTTGTCAATCATTGCCGGGATCTATGATCCACTAGGTCTAATTGCTCCCATCACATTTTGCTGCAAGCATTTCGTGCAGCAGTTGTGGTTGGCGGGCACTGATTGGGACGAACCCTTGTCCGGGTCACTAGCCGATCAATGGTCGGAATTATACGCCCAATTAGTTTCTGACACCCATTTTGAGATTACGAGGTCGGTTAAGAGTTCGAACAGTTACCCAGTTAGTTCATTGCAGCTGCACGGATTCGCCGACGCTTCGGTTAAAGGTTACGCGTGTTGCATTTATGTGCGGGCGGTCTATTCGAACGGCGCCATATCATCAAACTTGTTGTGTGCTAAATCTAGGGTCGCTCCGCTGAAACAGATAACGCTTCCTAGACTTGAACTTTGTGTTTGTTTATTGTTGGCTCAATTAACGTCCAAGGTTTTAAATGCCGTCGATTACAATTTTGACGGATTATATCTTTATTCGGATTCGATGATAGCGTTGTACTGGATACATCAGCAATCTTCCCGCTGGAAGGTATTTGTGGCTAACCGTGTCGCGGAAATACAGCGTCTTGTTGGCAGCAGGGGAATTTGGCGTCATGTAGTATCGAATGACAACCCTGCCGACGTTTTATCGCGCGGTTGCCTCCCTCGTAGTCTGCACTGTCATGCTCAATGGTGGCATGGTCCCTCCTGGTTGGCTCGTGATGCGGCCTCATGGCCGGTCAGCGCGTTCGACATTAATACTCCCTGTACCTTTCCCGACATTGAAGAGGAACGTCGCAAGCAGGCTCAAACCTCACTAATTGTCGCGTCCTCAACACATAGTTACATTGAAAACTATTCATCTCTTACGAGGCTTATTCGCGTCTTCGCATACTGCCGTCGATTTCTTCACAATTCTAGGCTCGCGGTGGTTGAAAGAGACACGTCTTTTTTGTCGGCTCAAGAATTGTCTGACACGCTCTTGGTTTTTGTCCGGCAATCTCAGAAGTTGCATTTCGACGTAGAGGTTAGGGAACTTGAGGCACACCGGTGCCTTCCACGCAGTAGTAAAATTCTTGCTCTCAACCCATTCCTGGATAAATCAGGCATTTTAAGAGTGGGTGGACGCTTGCAATTCTCCCCACTTAGCTACGAGACTAAACACCAAATAATTTTACACCCGCACTCTCATCTCACGAGATTAATAATTGAATACGAACACATCCGTTTGTTGCCCGCTGGAGTGCAATCAACTCAAGCTTCGCTTAGGCGTAAGTATTGGATCGTACACGATAAGTCCTATATCCGCTCAGTGATACATAAGTGTGTCACTTGTTTTCGTTTCCGGGCTAAAGGCGCGAATCAATTACTCGGTCAATTACCCTCTTCTAGGGTCACGCCGTCAAGGCCATTCTCACAGTCGGCCGTGGATTACGCAGGTCCGGTGTTTTTGCGCCATGGCGGGCAGCGCTCTAAGTCCACGACCAAGGCATATATCGCTCTATTTATATGCATGTGTACTAGGGCCATCCATTTAGAATTGGTGTCGGATCTTACTTCCAACGCCTTTATAGCGGCTTTAAAAAGGTTCATATCGCGCAGAGGTATTCCCGCGCAAATATTTTCGGATAATGGCACGAATTTTCGTCGTGCCAACCACACGTTGCATGATTGGTACAAATTTTTAACCTCCAAGGAAGTTGAACAATCTTCTCTGGAGTTTTGCGGTCTCCACGGCATCAAATGGTCCTTTATCCCACCTTCAGCCCCTCATTTCGGTGGTTTGTGGGAAAGTGGTGTAAGGAGTGTTAAATTCCATTTACGTCGCGTAATTGGCGGTACGATCTTGAATTTTGAGGAATATTCTACCCTTCTTTCTCAAATTGAGGCTTGCCTTAATTCACGCCCGTTATGCGCCGTGTCCGACGATGCTAGAGACCCTGAACCCTTAACACCCGCTCATTTTTTGGTCGGTGCTCCACTGACGGCACTTCCGGAACCCGACTATACACAAGGCAATAATACTCATTTGGGCAGATGGCTTCTGCTCCAAAAATTTACGCAGACCATCTGGAAACGGTGGTCTAGGGATTATCTGCACCAGCTGCAGCAGCGCAATAAATGGCGCACCCCATTTAAAAATTTGAAGATCGGACAACTTGTCCTCATTTTGGATGACAATTCCCCCCCTCTAGAATGGAAGCGTGGGGTAATTACCAATGTTTTTCCGGGTCAAGATTCCTTAGTACGCGTCGCAGAAGTACGCACTGCGCTAGGTATCTTACGCCGACCCATCCACAAATTATGCCCCCTTCCGGTGGCAACAAGCTAATCGTATGCGTGCCATACGAGACATACGAGGTGTGTGTGTGTGTGTGTGTGTGTGTGAGTGTGTGCGTGTCACATTACATGGAACACGCCCGGGACATTCCCCGGGGCGAGCATACAAGTCAATTGTATCATAAGCATTGTAACATTGTTAAGTGTCGCTAGCTATTACAGAAATAGTGATTGTGTCTCATATGTACTATCAATTATTATGAATGTTGTGTATCGTTAATATGTTTGTGTGATTCAAATTCTGAGAACCACAAGTGTCAATTATTCTATATGTGTATTGTATTTTTTAATGTCATGTACCATTGAACTTTGATACCATCATGATAACATTATGTTTCTATTATTTCTATTACTATATATGAAGCAGTGATCAAGATGGTTTCTCTTATATAATTTAAGATTATTATTTACGTTTGTCAAGGTTTAAATATATGTATTTTTTATCCATATGTTATGCTTCAAGAGAGATCATGTTCAGTTATGTAAAGGTTCATTTTTATCATGATTTATTATTTGTTGTACTTTTTCTAGCACAGAAATTGTTATGTTTTGACTTAAGCTTTGTGCTAGATTAATGAATTTTTGTTTTTTACAAATTTTATGTATAAGTCTTTAAGTATATTATGTTTATTATGTCTATGCTCTCTGGCCAGTGCGCCAATTATTGTATCGCTTACGACATGTAAGTCTAATTATTATATTGTTCAATTTAACCGTTAATGTACAAAATCGTCCCGATTTTGGCGGGCAGTATGTTTAAGCTTTGTACTGTTTTGTCAGTTGTAAGCAGCCTACTAACATTGCACGGCACGCGCGGATGACGTCACGCTTTTATCAAACCTTGCAATCGGCCAGCCTAGCCGACTGCAAGCCAGTATTAGTTTAGTTTATAACACGACTCCGAGCGTAACTCTCGTTAAACACATCTCTTACAGCCGCGGCTTTTGGCTATTATTCAGCATACATTTACAACATTCAACTTTAATCGTCTACCTGCGTCCATCTACCATGGACCACGATTTCATTCAAGGTTGATTTCGGGCATTATCGCCTCAAAATGCATCCGCACGTGCCGATCGTAACTAACAAACCAAATTATTCAATAAACGCATGTTCAATATCTTAAATACAGTCCACTTCTTTCTAACAAACAATCCAGCTTTCCTTATTAGCGTCTTTGGAATAACTCGCGATTCTTCAAGAGCTTCCAAACCGCAACAGAATGGAAGTATGGTTATCGCGAAAAACATCGTGTTCGAGATAAGGGCAGATTCTGATTGTACTGCCCTCAAAACATGAAGAAAAATCATATTTCTTTGTTCAAATTCCTTACCACGGCTATTGTTCTCAACATTGGGTGCAAGGTATAATTACTTTCTGTCTGTAGAACATCTATTCAGTCTTGTTTGTGATTCTCTTTAGCAAACAGTAGGTGTGAATATTGTGTTTACAATGGCACAGAATCCGAGAAGGAAGTTATGGAATTATTGATGAAGAGTAGTGACTAGGAAGACAACATTTTCTCAGACAAAGATATGGATGCTCCCGGGCCTTCTCATAATCGTTCAACACCACGTGCAGCTTCATCAGAAAATGAAACATCAGCAGGAGAAGATGATGATGAAGAAGAAGAAGAAGAGGTAAGAAATCTTCAGAAGCGAAAAAGAATTTACGATTGGTCGGCCAACAGTCCTGCGACAAAACGTCACTCTTTTGATAAAGCAGTTAGCGGATTACGAATTAGTTTCGAAGACACGGCAACTCACTTAGATATTTTTAAATATTTTTCCCCTTGGAATTTATTTCTGTCATTTGGACAGAAATAAATAATTATTACAAATTGTTACCGCAAAATTGACATTAATATCCCGATTGTCCCGATGGAAAGATATAGAGCCTGCAGAATTTAATTTCTTCTTGGCGTGTTCACTGCTAATGCCAAGAGTAAACAAATTAGAAATAAACGAATATTGGGCAAAGGATTTGCTATTACTGACGCCGATATTTCCCCAAATTATGTCTAGGGACCGATTCAAACTAATTCTGCGACTTTTACATTTTTGTGACAATTCTACCCCTACTCAAGATAGCCTTGTAAAAATACGGCTTATTGTCGAACACACAAGAAAAAAATTTAGAGAGGCCTTAAATCCATTTGAAAATTTAGTAATTGACGAAAGTTTGTTGCTATTCAAGTGGGCGCACCTCAGATACGGCCTGTCCGCAAACCTCCGCTATAGAAATACTTTTGGAATTTTGTCATCCCTCTCTCAGGTAGCAAAAGGCCTAGTGTCCGCAAATCTCCGGAAATAGCTTGTGTTCGCAAATCTCCGTGTCCGCATCTCTCCGGTATTCGTTTAGATAACCTCGGTATGATACTGTCAGGTTCGTTCGCCTCACTGCAGCTACATACACTTCTTCGTCTATATATTCTTAAACTGTAGGGTATTGTGCGTCCTGTTAAAATAGAAACAGTGCTCCGTTTGAAAGGACAGGCAAGAAGATCAAATTCTTTGGAAGTATTTTTGGTCGTTAGAAATTTAATACCAAAGATTGTTTGTCGTAGACTAACAAAAATAGAGTGGGCATAAAGTGAATGGAAGAAGCAAAACGGTACAGAAGAGATACAGCGATACTCTCTAGAGTGTCTTTCCAGAACTCGTGTCACTCCGGTCTATAGTAATCACTGACTGTTCGAGAGGGATCAGGTAGTTTATAAATGGAAACTTCAGCCACTTTCTTGCACATAAAAATGTATAATAATAGTAGGCCAGAAAATCATAGGAGTCCAAACACAAAACTTTAAATGCCTGGGATCATAGTCAAAGAGAGACATCCGGAAAAGAATACCGTGCATATAAAGATCGGAGAATACTTCAAACGATCGGTGTCACAACATTCAAGACCTACGTAAATAAAGATGAATTGTAAATATTTCACGAATCCAGCAAGGAATTACTTTTTGATATAATGAAGCCAATTAAAAAGAGTTATTTCTTCTATTTATCCTTAACGATTACATAATAATTAAACATATAAAAGTATTAAAAAGTTAAAATAAAAATTAAATAAGAAACGTGAGATGACAGTCATGTACATGTGCCTGTCCAAGGTAGTGTGGTGTGCGTGTTTGTTTAACCATTCCTTGTGTTCGTATAGACTACACATTCATACTTGAGTAATCTGTTTGTAGCAATGTAACATTTCAACAAACACTTAAAGAGGCGCGCTTTGGGTGCAGTCGCAGAAGGACCTGCCGTGCTAACTTAATGAAAATAAAAGGAAATTAATAGTGAGGTAGTCATGTTTAATTAAAGGTAGTAGTGAGGTTTGTCCCTATTAGTGAGGTAGATGGGGAAAATTGACAGAGAAAGAGTGAGTGAGAGAAAAGGAGAAAGAGTGAGGGGGGAGAAGAGAGAGGGGAGAGAATTACGAATTTTTAATTATTTTCATTCATACCGAATATCATTTGTAAGAATATAGTTATTCAGTTATTGGTATACAGTAGTACCGAAGCAACATGTTTCAAGTTGACTCCCATCCGTTGGAAATTTATGCACCATTCTGATTAAAATCATAAAAATTTCTACAAGTACCAATAATATAAATAACAATATAATTAATAATATAAACAACCTGCAGAAGCAGAAGAGTTTATATCTACGGAAAAAGTCAGTTTGGAATAGATGAATACATATTATAACAAATAAAAAAGAATAATATATTGAAAACCTAGTCGACGAAAAATTACTTACCAGATTCTAGATGAAAACAACAATGAAGATGAGATCAAACAACTGTTGAAGAGAAGAGAGCTAATTTTGTATCAATAAATTCCGTTCAACAGTACTTAAACAAAACATTATGGGCAAATATTTAACTAAGTTATAAATAAGTTACAAAGGAAATATCATGTAGGCGGCATATATATTTACGTCTTGTTGAAATGTGACGGCCCTTACAAAGTACCAAAAGGTATTTTAAGCCACAGAACAATAAACGAATAAACTTAAGGTTACACGATATATTCCATATTGCTAGGTTAACATGCAAACTGAAAATACACATGGGAATCAACATGACCTTAAAACAATACTCGCTTTTTATGAAAACCACGTAAGAAAGCCAACTAGAAGTAACGCGGGCTGCTATACATATATCCCTTTTTTTCGTTTTCCGTCCAGTGAAGTTTTTGAGATTTTACTGTATAATATAAACTAATATTGGCTGCCTAACGAATAAGAAATCTTGTTTTCATTTGTTAACACTTTTTTCCTTTGTTTTAATTTAGCATTCAGAAATAACCGTATTTTACACTTTACATTGTCTGTTGCTGTTTTGTTAATAAACGTTTATAGTCTTTATATTAAATGTTACTTTGTTACAGGCTACGCATTGTATAGACTATAGGCCTACACATGAAACGCTATATATTTCTAACTATGGCTTTTATTTCTTTAAATGGTAAACGAAAAAAAACGAATTAATATTATTATCTAACTATGAATGAAAATTGATGTAATTGCACTGTAAATTAAGAAATATAATAATTTGTAGTTAGTGCATTTCTTCTTTACGTCGTGGTATATAGATACTATCCCATATTCAAAACAGCGAAAATGAAGTGTTGGTACGAATATTGGGAAAGTACCCAAAAATGTATACAACATTGTTGTATGTGTAATATTCCAAGCTGTTCGGCCGTGGTCGATTGCTTAAATTCTCGTGTCTAAACGTTTAGGCGCAAGAACATAAACAATCAACCACGGCCTAGCAGCCCAGAATACAATAGTTTTTAACAATGTCGATCCCGGACGTAACAGCCTTTGTAACAAATTTAAGTAACAGCTACAGTGTGTTGTAATGTTATATTAATTATATTTTTGCTTTTCGTATATCACAGTGAGCAGTAATCTAATTTTTTTGAAATAATACGTGAAGGCTTATATATTAAGAATTAATTTTTTTTTATAGTTTCCGTAACTTGCTTGTAAAATAATTAGGTATCCAAAAGGTAAGTTACATAATTTAATAGCAACTTATAAGTTCCTCATCCTCGGTTTTTTCCTTTCTTCAAATGTACCACTTCTTAATTGCGGATAAATTATTTAACGTATAAATCGTTTCACCAAAGACTGTTTGGATCCTGTTAATAAAACTCTTGAGTCTGCTGCACATAATCCTCGCTTTGTTCATGTTTCGTTAACTTTCTATATTACAATAAGTTTAATTATTTTCAAGTTCCTTATAAGTAGCCAACTGTAGTAAACATCATGTACTTTGACCTCTCTCTCTCTCTCTCTCTCTCTCTCTCTCTCTCTCTCTCTCTCTCTCTCTCTCTCTCTCTCTCTCTCTCTCTCTCTCTCTCTCTCTCTCTCTCTCTCTCTCTCTCTCTCTCTCTCTCTCTCTCTCTCTCTCTCTCTCTCTGTTACTCTTGTTCTTCTCAATAACTGTATCTCAGGAAGTCTGAACGTAACAGGTTCTTAAGTAAACTTCATATGACTTAACGTGCAAAATCTTAAAAATCATTTGTGCTTCAGTTATGTTATAATTTTGTAAGAAAGCTTTACAAAATACTTTTTACACTGCTTCTGTATACGAAACTAGGTGCAGGTATGTAATCAAATTTTTAAGTAGGCCTATTTATTCTAACACTGTTACAGTTTCTTGAAAACGCCGTATGTAAACAAACATTAAAACTTAGTAATAAGGTTTATCAAACTACTATTTTCTTGGCTGCATTAACGCAAATCAGTAATCTAGAGACCAATTTTATATTGAAAATCGATGTCTAATAAACGGAATTTGATATGCAAAAATCCATCGGTTAAGAAAATAAAGTAAACTTGGTTAGTAACAAATAATTTTGGCAAAAATTTTTAATTTGATATAGGCTATAATTGATTCCAATTTTATTACAATCTGAGAAATGAAGCCAAATAGATTTTCATAAACGTTGGTCTAGTAACAAAAAAAGTTTCATTCTTAAGCGCACAATATTATAATTTCCCTTTCATCCCGGAAAAAAGACTGTATTAAGCTACTATCATACTTGTCTAGTCTACACTATTTAATGGGTATATTATAGGTTTCACAAAAATTGATTATCTTACACATGGTTTTAATATATCAGTAAACTTTGTGAAAAGTCTGAGTGAAAAGAATTATGTACACAACGGTTGATGTTAATGTAGGTCTTAATTCGTTTCAAAATTTATAGATAAATAAAAAATTAAAATTATCACATATATTGTGTGGTGTATAAAATAAATTGTAATAATCCTTTCTAATGTGATTACTTAAGCCATAATATCCGAAATTGGACCGTTCCTTTATTCTTCTGTAGCCTCCTACATTCTTGCATATCTGCTGTCATATTCGCGTCTCACAGTCATAGTAGACAGTAGGCTATAATATTATACCTTTTTTTGCGTTGTCTGAGACTTGTCTCAGAGGATAAGACTCAGGCTGGTCTGGGGCAAGCTCCCTTCCTCCGATTGGAGATTTAGAGGAGTCGCACGCCAGCGCAGCGCGGACCGGTGGCGAAGTAGGTGGAGGCATTCAGGATAGAGTGTAGTGTATGGATGTGTATTTGTGTGTTTACGTAGTGTGCAGAGCCAAATGGGTGATGGAAGAGCCATAATAAAAGTATAAGTCAAACGACAGCCAAGACGAGGTCGAGTAACGCAGGACGCCAAAGCTGGAGGGAGGTGTCAGAGAGGCGTCAAGGTAAGGCGGGGAGGCACAAAGGAGAGGGATAAAGACCGGATAGGTAGATAGGAAAATTTAAGATGTTAAGTGATCAAGAAGGAAGCCAGGTGTAGTAAGTATGACGAAGAGACTTAATTATTTCTATTTCTCCGTTGGCGGGGGTTTCTGGGAGGAGGTCCATCGGGAATGGTGAGGAGACGGTTTATGACAAAGGAAGGTCTGCGGGAGTTACAGGTAGTATTAATATTATACAATACCTCCTTCACATTTAAGTTGAGGAATTCCAATCAGCCTTCCGTTGGGTTACATCTCTCTTGAGCCCTTGATCTAATTCGTTGCCTGCTCTTTATTGCAGCTGTAATATCTCGATCTATTTATAATTCGTAACGTTAAATATTCTTCCTCACCCTGGAATTTTCCATTCTCTTTTACTAATTTCTTTTCACTTCATAAGACTTTTCTATACAAAAGCAAGTACATAAAAAAGTTATAAGGTCGGGGATTAGCAACCAAACGGCATTGTTTAAAAACATTAATCTACAAGTTTCTTTTCTATAGTTCATCGTACACACCCTTGCGAGATAAAAATAACTACACGGTAGTTTCTTTCGCAATTTTTCGCATTATTTTGAGACAATCGACTGGTGATTTAGAGATAAATACTTAATATTAATGGGGTCTCATACATTTTATATTATATCTGTTTTCTATCCTACTGATAGAATTAGAAAAACGGTAGCTATCTCTCTTTTCCTTTTAAAAGCACAATACATATTAATTTACCAAGTAGCAGTTTCCTTCTTCATTTAAAATTTCTATCAAATCTACTGTATATTGGACAAAACAGAAGGGGAAACATAAGTGCTTACAAGGTAGTGTAAACATCCTGTAATGCTGTCAAATCAAAATACAAAGGAAGGGGAAGTGAATACTCTAATGAGTAGCCCCTACATTCATATTTATGCAGGTGTAGGTGATGATAAAGAAACACCTAAAAATATATATATATGATTAGAAGTACGTACAAGAAGGAGTGTTGTATCACATTTACAACACATAGATTCGAAATATGAATTTGGCGTGTTCGCACCTCTAGCTGTTGCCGGTAAAGAGCATAATCCCTAAACACAAGTTTTTGTTTTATTTAGGAGAAAGAAACTGTTTTCCACTAAAACATTAAAATTCTTCATTGTCTCTAAAATTGCACATAATTCACCTAATTCGAGGCCTAGCTTAGGAGCTAATTAGTAGATAGCAAGAGAGGGTAACGAAAAGAAAGTGCCAGGGGAGGTTGAAATGAGATTGACAGGCTGACATGCAGACAAAGGGAGAGAGTGAGTATCTGTATGTGTGTGTGTGTGTGTGTGTGCTTAGGCTATATAGTTTTACAAACACTGCATATGTTTATGATACGAATTGCTGTTTTAATTCACATGCGTCAGATATTAGGCAACATTTATTTACGCTACGTAGCGTGCCCGAGTTTACGTTTTTCCGTATAAGAGTAAACTATTTGTAGAATTTGATTAATGAGACAGATTTCTTTATCTCTGCCCTTGTTTCTCTCTGTCAGTCTCTCTCACTCTCTCTCTCTCTCTCTCGCGCGCACACACACACACACACGCATGCACGCGATCGCCACTCATACAGTTTCTTCTTTTTCTTGTCACAATTTCAGTGTTACACACAATCCCTCACTGTCCTTTTCTTGCCCCCTCGCACATTGTTCACCTCTCCATCAAATCCTAACTTATACGTCAAATTAGATCGAAACTAGACACATTTTGTAATAGTTTAATCGATGTGCCTAAACCAGAAAAATTATTGGGTCACTTGTGTGAAAGAAGAAACTTTAATTTATTTACCTTATAACAATTCCCCCTAAATAAAAGGGAAATCCCCAAATTCATATTTCGAAGCCACCTGTTGTAGATAAAACGGTATTTATCTTGGATACATACGTTTAATCTCATACAAACGTTTTTATGTGTGTTCCCATCAGCACCGACACACCTGTACAGGCTTCTCCATATTTTTCTACACCTGTCCAAATATGACTATACTGATTACAATAGTAATTTCTTCTGCGGTTTGTTTATGACCATAAGATATGTCTTTATAGTTCCTTTTAAATACAGTACCATTATTTTCTGCTCATTCGTACAAAATTTTTAATTGTTGAATGTGCCAATTCTGATAATCTTTGCCAAACCCAAATATTAATGTTATACGGCGTCACCTTATTATGTAGCAAACAAAATTAGAACAAATCACTGTTATTTTAGCAATAGCTTTTTTAAGGAGCCCAGAGTAGGCCTACTAGTAGGCCTATACCTACCCGACACACACACATTTGAAGGATCAGTATTTTGTCTTGGAGTTCACTCTCCCAGCTGAGATACCCATGTTTTTAGGGACCAGGAACTCGCATTTGAACTTCTATCATCAGCTACATAATGTAAACCCACTTATGCGTAAATCCTAGATAAATGTACAAGCCTATGCTCTAAAAGCCTAAGCTATGGTACCCACAATCATCTACGTTTTACTAAAATAATGGTTGCAAGTTAAATTTTTTGATTCATGTTGATGCTTTTTTCTCGTAGAAACCAGGTAAATTAATCTGCTTTTCGTATCCGGCCGACGATGGTATGCTCCCACTTACGAACAGTGGCACTTGCAACTCGTTTCACTTGCGAACACTCAAGTAGATAAGACACGTAATTAATTTTTGATACGTGAGAGTACGTCCCACTTGCGAACACACAAACAACGATATATGTACATCCACCCTGTATTGTGTTTATGTTTTTATAATTCGTTAAATGCATTTTTTGTTAACAACTACGTTTACCAAGTTACAATTTTTATAAAACGCGCGCGCGCGCGCGCACACACACATGCATAGCTGCTCCCTCACTCTCTCTCTCTCTCTTTATCTAAATTAAAAAAGAAGGTTATTTTTTATTTATTTTTATTAGTCAACTTGTAGAACGAACGACGTGATATTGAGAAACATCCCAACATCAGAATCTTTTTCATATCTTTTAGTTTATCCAATTCAGTATACTTTTTCGTCCTTTTCATAGCTTAAAAATTTCACTCCATCGTTACATCGGGTTCTGAATAGATTTCTCTGCCTCAGATTATAAACATTTGATAATGTTTTTTATTCTTGGATGTGGTCTTCCAACGTGGCTGTTTAGTTTCTGATGCGTGCTTGTACGGTATTATTCATTGTATGACGTCGGAAGTAGCAGTTCCGTAACTCCTGTGGCACTAATCATTGTCTAGCTATTGTTCTACGAAACAATTAAAGAATTAATCGAGTTTCTCTTCCTCTGGAACTTGACCATGGATATACTGCCAGCCACATTCTACATCTTTTCGAAGGAAAGCAAGTATAGCACACATTAGGATTTTTGTGTTCCCTAAGTCATTTGAATGTGTATACTCGTGCAAAGTGACTACTGCAGCTTTTGAATTTTCCATTCATGAAAAATTACTTTTAATCTTTCAAACTCTCTTTCCTATTGATTTAACCAAAAATCGGGAGCTTAGCTTGCACAACGTCTTCGCCCGGACGGAAACTACTCTCGTCAATTTTCAAACCGGGAAAATCCCGGTCAAACCGGGACGTATGGTAAGCCTATTTATACATGTATTTATCGGTTTTCAATATTGATGTGAGCATTGTACGGTAGAATTAGGAAGCGATTGTAGAGAACGAATCACGATTATCAAATGATATACGGTATTCCTTTTAGTTCAACAATTCCGTCATCTCGTCTCCGGTACTTTGGAAAACCATTGTTATTTTCAATAGTTTAACGTAAAATGTTGCTCGGTTATTATGTGTACATATTCCATCAATCATGCAAGGAACATTAGGATTACGAGCTCTACAAGATCCATGTATCATTCGAGATAACAATTTTATGAATCCTTGGAAAACTGACTGGGTCAGGTATTTCTCCGCACAAAACTTAGGATAAGCATGAGGTAGTGTATTAACTTTTTAAATTGTATATTATTATTATTTTTATTATGTTTTTACTATAAAATATTCATATTATTTTAATATGATTTTCTGGAACACGTTTGGTGGAAACGTAAAACAGACAGCTGATAAATAAGAGGTTGCGAGTTCAGACGTAGATGTGTATATATGTGTCAGCCCAAACAGTATGTTTTGTAAACGTACACGTCTGTCATTAAAACATTAAGAATGTTATTTGACCTTGAGTAGGTACTCGTGTTGACGGGAATGAGAAATCTTGTCTCTGTGGTGGAGACCTGTGGTGTTAACGCTGAATAGACACAACACATATCACTGTACATAGCAGTGGCTGACGTATATTAACCATTTCTGAGTTCGCGATACCACAACTCAGATTAAACTGTGCACAATGTTTGTAGAAAATACGGACGTGTGTGACGTAGACGCCAGTTTGCAAAATGCATCATCGTTCCCGCCAGAAATGTAATCACGTTTCTCGTTTATCTTGTCTCAGCCAAATAAACATTACTATGCGTTTACCATGTTCCAGTGTCCTTCTTATTTCATAAACACTTGAGAAATTTTATTGTTTCTTACAGAAAACCTTAGAGGTGTCCGGCAGGTGTAAATGTACATAACCTCCTTGGCTCATTCTTTAATAAAAATAAGGGAAAGAAATAGAACGAATAAGGAGAGAGAGAGAGAGAGAGAGAGAGAGAGAGAGAGAGAGAGAGAGAGAGAGAGAGAGAGAGAGAGAGAGCAAGAAAGTGAGACAGAGGTACACAGACAGAGAGGAGCTGTTTCGTTAATCAGGGTAAAATTATATGCAAATTTTGAGAAGGACCGGGGTCCTAGGCCAATGAAAACTTAGCTAAAAACATTCAAAATACGAAATATATACAGTGTACACAAAGTCTGAAGTGTACAAAACATATAAAAGACATGTCATAAGATTTATTTAACAAAAGAAATAATCGGATTGGGCGAATGGTAGGAATAAATATGTAATTTAAACAATCCCTTTTAATAATAAATGGTTTTATAATAATTATGTTCAATACATATAGGCCTAAGTGTGTAAAACGAATTCCCTACAAGAGTTTTAAAGAGTTAGTGAAGATTTGTCTTAAATTTTTTCAGAGTTACATAATTATTATTTGTTAAAATATACATATATTTTATTCAGAAAATATTAGATATTTGTATTTAATCTTTTATTTTATTTTATTTTCATTTTACCGAGAATAGTTACTATTTATAGAAAACCGTAGCAAAAAATATTTGTAATAAAAGTCTATCTGTATTCATTCTTTTACCAGTACAGGTACAATCTGTCATATCCGGACTAATATGGTGACCGGCCGATCCGGATATGAAAAAATCCGGATATCACAAGGTCATTTATAAATACCGTATTTTCTCGCATAATTAGCGCACTTTTTTGACGAAAAATACCGGCGAAAATTTCGGGTGCGTAAATTATTCAAGGATTTCAGATATACTCAAATTTCATTTGAAATTTATTGACATTTAAAAGATACATTAAATATACTGTATTATACACAAAATCAGTTCAACTCATTGAAGTTATCGTCATTTGGCGTAAAATTACGGTTGAGTTTTCTTCTGAACAATCAAATAGAGTACATTAGGCAAGTTGGAGTTAATGATGTTAATAATAAGATAGAGCAAACTAATAAATAATCAATTTTTTTATACCGAGGAGGGGTATATATAACGATTCATAATATGTCGTCATATCTGAGCGTTAATTGAAAGGGACATACTGTGCGCCGTACGCTAGACAGAGAGCGTATAATAAGCAACTATCTCACTCTAACTTCGTCACAGTGAAGCTCGCGGTCGGATCAGAGACGAATTTTATTCAATTCATTTTTGCAGTTCAACCTGCGATAACTTCACAACCAATAAATATACAGCAATTCTGAAAACTGCATTGTGTTCAGTAATTAAAGTTCTATAAGTAGCCAAAATCTCAATTAATATAATTAACAATTACAGAAGATACACAGAAGAAGAACGTGTTTTTTTAGACGTTTCTATTGGTTTAGCATTTGCATTTGTACACTGTACTCTTTAAAATACAAAAAGTAAAATTTGTTAAAAAGTTTTACTTACAGTACGCCTACATCAGTTTTTGAAATAGTTTGTGATTCGGCTGCTTTATACAATGCACACGTTTTTTGGAAGCCATGAAGCCAAAGTCAGTCGACCTGACGCCGCTGCCCCAGACTCAGTTGCCCCAAATAAAGTATTTCAATTGTAAAAACTTAAATATTCAAAAATAGTGAACCATATCGCAGAATGACGTAAGTGTAGTGAAGAAAAAGTGGTGATAAGCCAAAACATCAAGAGTAGTATCTTTACATCCCTAACCATTTCGCTAACCAAAATTGCAAAAATTAGTTTGGAGATACGTCCGGATGTGGGAGGTTTCGGATATCACAGGTCCGGATGTGACAGGTTGTACTGTACTTCTTAACTACATATTATACTAATGTACAATGAAGATATACTTATTATATCTTTATTTAGTATATAGTTATTTACGCGTCAAGAAAAGAACGTGTGAGTAAAGTGATCACAACATTTTATAACTTATATGTTTTCTGTCATTGAATGATTAACCCACTTTTTAATAACAGCGTTGAAAAATAGTTGATTACGTCTTTCAAAGATTATTTTTACTACGGTACTGAAATTAAAAATAGCTAAGATCGTATACAGGAATTAAACGTAGGCGACTGGAAGCAGTAATTGTATAAACAGCCGAGACACACCAGCTGCTAATATTGCAGGAATTGCTTACGTTCAGTAGACTTGGCAACGTTGTGACCTTCGTGACTTTATATACATTTTGTGGCAACACTGTGCATATTGTTTATCACTAAAAGCTAAACCGATATCCGTGATAAAATAGTAATGCATTTTTTTAAACGTGTGAGTCGTTTGTAACGACTAAGTTAACAGGGTAATTATTATTCAACTTTTTCAACAAACTATCTTGAAACGGATATATATTTTTACGGTTTTTATGCTGATTACGAATATGTAAGAATAAAATGTCTAAGCTTACTCATAACTTTTATATATGGGGTCTCAAAAAGATCAACTTCTCTGGTCAAAACTTGCGTGTTTAGGTAATGATGGATAAACGTGATTATATATATATATATATATATTTATTCAAACACTTTCTGCTACAGTTTGTTTCTTGATGTAGCTATATAATTTAGTTTCTTTTTGTTTAGTACTGTTATTACTACTTATGTGTGATCCATTTTGACCAATTCTCACATTTTTTGTGTTTATTTTATTTTATTTTATTTTATATCTTGTGTATTGTGTAAAAACACGTCAAAATTGACGTACGTAAACTATAGAATGACAAAACTTACAAAAAGCATTTAAAAATACGGACATTTAAATAACCTACAAAACAAACAAAATATACGAAACTAAATAACTCACAACAAAGTTTATACAATATGTGTGATATATAATATATATATATTATAAATATATTTTATAATGACTTTACCTTTAGATTAATGTTGTGTAAAAATTACATTTTAATTGCAATTCCTGTTTTTTTTTTCAGAATGAATACGAAGGAAATGACGACATGCCCGCGACACCGTCTTTCAGACACTGATACTCAGAAAACTAAGCAAATGATTTAAAAACCAAAGTTACTTTTAAAATTATATATATAATTGTTTCAAAATATATAAAATATTTATATATATTTTTTGTAATGCAAAATATGTAATACGTTAAATTTAAGCCTAAGTTTTTGATGTAAGATTATTGTTCTTTTTAACATATATATCCATAATATATTAATATTGCGTTATGGTATAAAAGACGATGTAACAAATTGGAATAACAAAAGTGCATACAAGTCGTCGTCCTCCTTGTTACCGTTCAGCGCCATACGAGGAGGAATGTTCAAATTTTTATTTCGTTTTTGGCGAAAATAAGGCTGACTACTCTACGTTCTATGGTCTGTATGTTAAAGTTCCATTGTCTTTACTTGTTCATCTACAAATCTTCTTTCTACCCGTTCCTTTACGTCCATCAGTCTTATTTTCTGACATTCATATACAAGATATGAGGCAGAACATATTCCTCATGGCTTATTGGGTATCGCAAAAAACAGCTATTTATATTTTTATGGCGCTACCGGACAGGGGTGGGTTCATAGATATATTTCTTGAAGAGACTTTGGACGGAGTTATAATATAGGCCTACTGGTCAAAAATGTATTACATTTGTCAAATTTCTTCCTTCAAAAGAGCAAAACTACTTTCTTGAAACTTCGTTTTGTAATATTCTTGAATGTTATTTTTGACAACTTTTCAAAATAAAACTATGTTTACCTCATAAAACTAAGATAATTTTCTCTCAATAGTCTCTCAACAATTATTTTCAGGAAGGGAATTTTCCCTATTTTCTTGCAGGATCCACCCTGTACCAAGTTGTGTGTCTTCTTAACATTTTATTGAAGATTAAACAGAGTCGACAACGAAGAGGGTGTAACAGCGTGCAGTACAGGCACACACTTGACTGAATAATACGAGATGGCCATGGACTGATCTAAGGATGGCCGCATAAAACAGTACTGTATCAACAGTTGATGATACATGATGTGGCCGCATACACATCAGTAACAGTTCAATAAAATTTTTATGTTTGAATTAATTAATGGATATGTGTGCACATGTCCACTTTTCTCTTTAAAACCAAGACAAAAACAACACATAAACTGTGTACAGTAGTGATTATTAAATTATAACATTTACAATAACATTTTGTTATGTCAGTCTTTTGATATTTTTAAAGTCAATTTATGCAGTTTCATTACTGAAATGACTGAAAATGGAGAAGTTTATTTTCTCAAAACATAATAACAAACACATAAAATACAGTGTTTTGTGTATACAACTGTTTTCCAATTACATTTTATGAATATTAGAATATTCTTCTTGTTATGTCTAGTTCAATATAATATTAACAGCTGAATTTGAAATAAAAAAAACATGATTATAAACAAATAATACAATTTAAAACTCTTATAAAAAACAATTGTTTGTTCAGTTTACATTAACATTACGTATTACCATCAAACATATGTACTTAGACAGTTCAAACAGATAAGCATAGCCACAGTAAATAAGTATAGAAACATTAATCAAGTTAACTCATAAAAACACCTGAGAAAAATAGTTGTACAAATAATAAAAATAATATTACACTGACAGTGTTTCTTATTTGATATATGAAAGTGTTACTTTCATTTTAAAACCCTGATGTTGACCAAGCTGGTGCTGCGATGGACGCATAACCATGATCTCATCGTGTTCAAACAACCAACATTTATCCGTTCCACAAGGAAACACCTACGGAAATTATTATGAAAATATTCACTTGGATTAAATATTATCTGAAGACTTGTAAATACCGTACATGTTGCACAGTATGTGTGTGTGTGTGAGAATGCATATGTGAAATACAGCCAATTATTGACTGATCACTGTATCAACACTAGAACATCTTAACCTGGGAAAAATTTGAAATTTTAGAAAAAATTCCTCTGATGTCCTTGATGCTTGCTAATAAAGCTTAATAAAAAATTTGTTCAGCAGGGAGTTTAAAATAGGAATTGAACTGTAGACATAAACAGTGAAGAGGAACATGAAAATTAAAATTCTAATACGACAGGTGTCAGGCAATCAGTTTCACAGTGCACAGAAAAAATTCTGTTACATGAAAAGTTTTGACAATTACATATTAGTTATTCAGAAGTTCAAACCTCTGTGTGTGTGTGTGTGTGTGTGTGTGTGTGTGTGTGCGTGTGTGTGTGTGTGTGTGTGTGTGTAAATGAGTACTGAAGGAATATACAATGCTGTACTATATATACTTACATAGGGAAGTTGTGCTTAATGAAAATAGTTTATTGTAATCAAAGGAAAGTTTATTATAGACAAAATTATATTAAAACTGTTAACTTACTGTAGGTAAGCATATTTCAAATCAAGCTAGCATATTACATATAATTAAAATTATTTCTGTGGCTGGTACAATAATGAGAGAGTTTCTGCATATCGTTTGTTGCAGAAGGAATGGACCAGAAAATAAAGATAACAAAAAAACATGTCATTGCAACATAAGTTTATAATTTCTATAGAATAAAAGTCTCAAATATGAATTTGCCCTTGTTGTGGTGAAGCAATGATCACAACTGGTGATCGGTCAAAACTAACTGAGATGATAACCCATCTATTATCAGTTTTATTATTGTTGAAATCTTCACTGGTTCCTCATTTATTTATTAGATTTTTATTTTAATCACTATGTTTTAATCATTAATACATCTTTGTCTCCGTATAATATGTACCACAAAAGATATGTAAATGACATAAAACCTGAAAGTCAGTGCGTATATTGTTATCTCTTGTTTACAATTAATAACGAATTCTTATCTTTTACTGAGTATTGCGCCAATAAATCAATGTTTTGTGCACTTTTTGTTATTATTTACCTCTATTGTTTGATAGTCTAGTCTTTCAACTTGCATTAAAGTTTTGACGCCTCTGTAAACATAACACTGGCAGTTTCCCACATGAAAGGCAGAACTACCTGTGGTCAAAAATCTCAAATTTATCTTGTACTAATCCAGTAACTGCCGTATTATTTTATACTACAATAATATAAATATGATCTCACTTACATGAATGACACATTTATATAGATATTTGTTTTTTGTTAATACGGTAAAATGCTGCTAATCCAGAATACTGGCGGTAATCTAGCTCAACTTTCTAAAAGAAGCATTAGATAATGTCTAGAAAAATAATAAAACTGACGTTTTTATTTTATTTAATTGAAAGAGTATTAAAGTAATTACTTCACAGTAGAACTGTTCTTTACAATAAGGTTGTTAACTTATATACTGAAAACATGGGTTACTGGCACTGAATATATAAATCTTTTGGGAAAAGTTGCATTCAGTAAACAAATAGAGTGACTGTGGAAATGGCTGTAATGTCAGTAATTTCTTGGAAGTGATTCATGCACCCCACTAGCATGAAATATCCCTTTTGAAGATTGGTTCTGTAAGAGTGGAACTAAAAACTGCACACTGCAGTAGGCCACACAACCTCCTGTAATTCTTGCATAGCGTGTGTATATGGTGGCGGTAAAGAGTCCGCTTTGGAGTTTTCAGATAATCGATAAAGCTTTTGTGTATAATTATTAGTCTGTAAATTCCTCCTGAGGTTGTCAAGCCCTCCCAACTGTTAGTCACTACACTATCAGTGTATTCTTCATTCAACCATGTCTACGTCTCCTACTCTCTTCCACCAATCCTTCCTAACCCGTGTCTCCTCTTTCTCCTTCTATACCGCATCTACCATAATCTTGCGTCCATTATCACCTGTTCGTTCTCATTTTGTTCCCAGGTCTCTTAACTGCATGTTTTTTACTCTGTCTATTATTGGTAGAGTCTGCAAAAGAATTATGATCACTGTTAATAAGCCAATAATATTCAAACTATACTGCAATCAGTACTATGTATACAAGGGAAACAAAAGAACCAATAGTTCCATTCTGTATGTGTTTAACCAGATACTACGTACACCATAGCAAAAACTTTTCAACTTCAGATCCGACATTTAGTTTTACTATACATTCTACACTACTGTTCTTTGTATCTACTCACTTATATTGAAATTATGATAAGTCAAACAGTAATAACCATAATACTGGTGGCATCATGATGATCTTTGATCTTCTATCCGCAATTGGGTTGTGTCTGGAAACCTGCGATACGCGCCGGAAGTCCTCCGGTGTGATTCCGACGAACTTCTTCATTGTTTCCCTCCACTTAAGATAATTGTCATAATAAACAAAACTGAGTGTCGTAACATATAAATATTCGTTCACATTTACTTATTTGAAGAATTTTATAGAGAGCTTAGTATATTCGAAAGTACGGTACCTAGTTACTAAGATAGAGGTCTCATGTTCGTTTCCTGGCTATAAAAATAGCAATCAGGGATAACAATCCTATGAAAGCTTAGGGACAACAACCAGCGGTAATAATGGAGAGCTGAAACGTAGTACCAGCCACACTGTATGTCTTGCGAATCAAACTGGCACCACACCCTGCCTGGAACTCATAACGTTAGCGCAAAAATTTACTCAAACAACCGTAGCAAATGAAAATCACACCAGCATAAACATACACTCACACGCATCAGTACGCTTTTTAACACGACAAAAAAGTCAGATTAGTTACATTTGCCGATTTATAAATTGCGGATAAAGTGGTTGTTGTGGAAAGTGATTATTTTTTGTATAATTGCTGCAGAAACTTTTATAGTTGACGTTATTCTTGCGTGTAGACAAATTATAACGCTTCTATCGTTATAATATAGGGAACCTGCTTAATTGGCTCAGGTCAATTAAACAGGCTGCCAAAATCTTAACAAACTCGTAAATAACTGTTAAATAGGATCCCGTGAATTGAGGGATATTGACAGGGGTTTTGTAGATTTATTCACTCTCCTTTTGGACCATGACATCTCTTTATTACATAAATTTAGCAATGAGTATATTAAAAGTTAAAACATTTGTACCTCATGTACAAAGAGAATTAGAGTAATTTAGTAATGAGTTAACATAGCTTTTCTTTTATTAATGCCCTCGGATCCGAGTACTTTGTTTCAGCATATGATATTTCATTTATAATATTTATTCTTGTGTCATCTGAAATATTGCATTATTTAAAAAAAAAAAAATATATCTAAATTAACGCATGTTATTGCTACGCATGAAATTACAGTTTTATGTTAATTGAATCCGTCTTTCTTGTTTTAGTTTACTTTCATTTTTTTTATCTATTTAGTGTTTATCATGTATTATTCTAATTCAAGTTCTGAACCACGGAAGCTAAACTTCCGTGTCATCTGTGTGTATCATCCTCGGCGAATCGGCGACTCTCTCGGTTGTGCCTGGTGTCTTGTAGTTTTTTTGAAGATCAGGTTTCTGTTGTTAGGTTCGTATCCGGTGATGGTGAAGTTCTGAAGTCATTTTAGTCATGGTGAGTCCTGGTTCTCTCTTTCTCAATAAGTTGTAGTAATCGTTCGTTGTTTTGGATCATTTGCACAAAAGTTTTATTCACTTGTAATCACGTCACATGTTGGTTTAGTTCATGAGTTTCACATTATGATTTTACCACATTTCTAATTACAGTACATACACTTTATTGTTAAGATTTTTAGAGATGTCATAGACGCGCAATTTTCATCCACACTCACTCGTTTACTACATATTTACTTTATTACATATTTACTGTAATTACACTGCTAGACTATATTCGCGGTTCACATGGTTTTAAATGTGTACTGGGAGCCGCTACGTCTCAACTGGCGAGTTTATTAACTTTTAAAAGTGTTATTATTGTACCGCATCACGACTGTATGCTATTTACGGTTCGGCCGCTCTATTTCAAGTATAAATTTTTAATTTTTAGTTTAATCGTAACGCTGAGTTTTATGACTAAGTTTTGTTTGTTAGCTGTAGTGCATTTAATGTTCACCGTCTGACTACGTTTAACAAGGTTGTGTTTAGCTAACGTATCGGCTAACTGTTGGCTAATTAGGCTCCGTGTCGACCCAGAATCAATTAATACAAGTATGGTATTAACTCCAAGGTCAACTTGTATGTATGGTAATTGACACATACTGGACTTGCATGTAGTAATTGAGTTGCATTTTTCTATAAATCTTTCTACGTAGGGGTCTAATTTTTTTTTTTTTTTCTCCTGGGTTTTACCTATTTTCACGATGCTGCGGAAGACACAGGGTTTCGGATCTCCCTGCCTTACATGTTTTTTGAATAAGGTGGTTTTTTGGTAGTGCTGTTTTTGTTTACAGTATCTACTGATGTGTCCTAATTTTCCGCAGTTATAACATCTTTTCTCTCTACTCACGGTATCACTTGGATTCTGTTGAGGTTGTGGGTTATTCGATTTACTTTGTTAGTGAGAAGTAGTAGGAATTCGAAATGATCGTTTATCACGGTGTGTTCTTGTATCTGTTACCAGGGGTTGTTTCATTTCTATGTTGTACCTGGGGGAGTAACGCACGTCTGTTCTGATCCGAATACCACACGTTGGATGAATGAACACTGCATTGTTCTAATTCTGCGAGCGTATTGGGCTTATTTATAAGTGCTAAGCGAGATCTCTCTTCCGGGGATAATCCTACCAAGATAGTTTCTACTACTGCCTTCCGCTCCAGTCTACTTGCAGTAATCGGGAAGCTTCTCTTATGTCAGCGATATTGTCGGCGAGTCTCTCATGGGTTCCTTGTACTCGAAGTACGGTGTTTCGTTTCAGCTCTTCGTAAATTCCCATTGGAATAAAATGTCTTATTAGGCTTGTATGAAGTTCTTCTACTGGATGTTGTGAGCTTAATGACTCCAGTACACGATCTTTTAATGGTGGTCTACATTTGGGTAGAAGGACTTGTAATATTTGGCAATCGCTTAGTTGCTGTAAATCTTTTATTTGTACCAGATATTTTATGAACGCTAATAGTTTGGTGATACTCAATCCATCGGTGTATGGAATTTTTGATAAAATTTTTTCTACGGGGTGGGTTATCTTTCCGTAGAGGTCCGCACTAAAGTTTACTTGAGGTGTTATTCTAGAAGGTCCCGGTGCTTGATTGGTCATCGCTGAGGGTGGTAACTCATACTTATTGGTGAGATTGTGGAGGGCATTGGGAAGTGATGCTTCAGATATCGGTAGGGTATTCACGTTCGTATTCGTTATCTGATCATTTCTCGGTTCGATCCTGGATACAGGTGGCGATTCGAAATTCACGGTAGTGGGTAGCTGTTCTAGGGTAGGTGATTGAAATGGGGAGATATATAATTTTTTTTAGAGCTTGTTCAATGTCCTCCATTTTACATGAGTCAGATTTTCTACGTAATTCTCTTATTAGTTGGGGTAATTGCTGTAATGCTTCATCAGCAAATTTTTGCACATCTGGGGGAATTACAGTAACTTCGGGCCAGATTAATAAATTATTTATCCGACGGGTTAAATGCTCTATTCTCTGTGTGGTACGTAAGATTATAGCGGGTGATTTTTCGTCGTGGAGGGTTTGCGATATTAACGTCAATTCCCTATACTTCGCATAACATGTTTCTCTTTCGCTATCAAGATCTATTTCGCTTAATCGACCTAACTGTGAGGGTGTATCTGCCCTACTTTCGCGTAAAGTTTTGCGTAGTTCTGCGACCGTTAAGTTTGTGTAAGGTAGTCCGCGTAACAAAGCTTCATAACATAATTCGTCTTTTAACAACAAATCTGGATTGAATTGAACCATGTTGTTAAGATGCTAAGTCTTATAAATACTTATTCTTCTTATACTAAACACTCTATTTTACTATTTTTTTTTGTTTTAGTAAAACAGTTAAATACATTAGATATATTTACAAATTGGGGATACGAGAATTTAATCTCGCCTCAGAGAGAGAGAAAAGGAGTCTCACACAGACATCTTTTAATTTTCAACATATGGTTATAATCTTTTGTTACTGGGCAAGGGATCACAGAGTTTGTAATACAATAGAGGGAGGTGGTGTATTGTCTAACTCGACGTGTTAGAGGGTAACAAAGGGACAGTTTGGTACAGGCTGTAACAGGTCATTTTCCTGTCCGAGATTGTCGTTAAACAGACAAGTTGAGGAATGAATTTTTAAACAGGTAATAACCTGGGCTTACAACGTTTAAATAATTATTATATTAAATTTAAATATCCTTAACTTATATATTATTGTTATTATATTATATTATTACGCCGCATAATGATTATAAAAACACTCTATCCTAATTCTGATTTTACTTACTTAAATTCTTCCTTTTGCGTATTTTAAATTAACACGGTAGTTAAACTGACAGAGTGAATAATTCTACCACATATTAAATGACAAACGCAGAGTATTTTATTTTGCTATTGTCATTGGCACATTACAACAAAACAAGTAAAAGCAAAGCAGCAAAGTGGCGCATTTTATAACGCTTCTATCGTTATAATATCGGGAACCTGGTTAATTGGCTCAGGTCAATTAAACAGGCTGCCAAAATCTTAACAAACTCGTAAATAACTGTTAAATAGGATCCCGTGAATTGAGGGATATTGACAGGGGTTTTGTAGATTTATTCACTCTCCTTTTGGACCATGACATCTCTTTATTACATAAATTTAGCAATGAGTATATTAAAAGTTAAAACATTTGTACCTCTTGTACAAAGAGAATTAGAGTAATTTAGTAATGAGTTAACATAGCTTTCCTTTTATTAATGCCCTCGGATCCGAGTACTTTGTTTCAGCATATGATATTTCATTTATAATATTTATTCTTCTGTCATCTGAAATATTGCTTTATTTAACAAAAAAAATATTTAAATTAACGCATGTTATTGCTACGCATGAAATTACAGTTTTATGTTAATTAAATCAGTCTTTCTTGTTTTACTTTACTTTCATTTTTTTTATCTATTTAGTGTTTATCATGTATTATTCTAATTCAAGTTCTGAACCACGGAAGCTAAACTTCCGTGTCACCTGTGTGTATCATCCTCGGCGAATCGGCGACTCTCTCGGTTGTGCCTGGTGTCTTGTAGTTTTTTTTTGAAGATCAGGTTTCTGTTGTTAGGTTCGTATCCGGTGATGGTGAAGTTCTGAAGTCATTTTAGTCATGGTGAGTCCTGGTTCTCTCTTTCTCAATAAGTTGTAGTAATCGCTCGTTGTTTTGGATCATTTACACAAAAGTTTTATTCACTTGTAATCACGTCACATGTTGGTTTATTTCTTGAGTTTCACATTATGATTTTACCACATTTCTAATTACATACACTTTATTGTTAAGATTTTTAGAGATGTCATAGACGCGCAATTTTCATCCACACTCACTCGTTTACTACATATTTACTTTATTACATATTTACTGTAATTACACTGTAGACTATATTCGCGGTTCACATGGTATTAAATGTGTACTGGGAGCCGCTACGTCTCAACTGGCGAGTTTATTAACTTTTAAAAG
This sequence comes from Magicicada septendecula, assembly GCA_034769895.1. NCBI lineage: Eukaryota > Metazoa > Arthropoda > Insecta > Hemiptera > Cicadidae > Magicicada > Magicicada septendecula. Next base: position 210,945,607 of record CM068376.1, read on the forward strand.
TATTATTATTGTACCGCATCACGGCTGTATGCTGTTTACGTTTCGGCCGCTCCATTTCAAGTGTGTTTCGTTAATGGGTGAGAGTAGTAATCTCGCGTCGTTTACTATTCAGCATAAAAGTAGTTCCATATTCCGATTAATATCTATTCGTTTATTCTCTGACGTATTTAATTATACTATGGTATCTCTTACTTTTTATTTTATTATTGTACATCATTATGTTTTTTATCAAGTTGCAATTTAATACCATTATTAGTCTTATTCACGGGTAATTTTGCGTGTTGATGCCGGTTTCGGCAGGTTAAAGCAGGGTTAATTATTAAGGGGTGTTTTCTCAATTTTATTCTCGAATTTTTTTTTGTTTTAAACTATTTATTTTGGGTATTTAGGGGTTTATGTTTTGTTTTAATGGGAGATTTAAAAAAAAAAAGTCTTTTATTTCCTTTTTTATTTTAAAAATCGTCACAAAATTTAACTTAAATTACCGCATGAGAGTATCTTGTTCATTTCATATTGTTATTCGTGACTCATTAAAGCTGGTAATTAGTGATTTCATTGGTGTCAGTATTTTCTTTCCACTTTACCATACGACGATCAGTCAGACCGTCGTAAGCGTATCGTCGTAACCGTACCGTCGTAGAAGAAAGGAACAGCACCTGACATCGAATCCTATTGGGAGACACTGTCAAGAAGAAAGATGAAGAAATAGCAGAAGGTTCAGGCTACTGGCACGTAATAGGAACATATTTAAAAGGCAGATTACCCGAAGCTCTACTGTATATGGGGCGAAAAAGTATCACTGATTTTACGTGATCGTTAGGAGTAACGCGGTGCGCGTCTTATACGGCTTGACGCACTCTGAACGAGTAAGTTATTAGAATCAGATTGAGATGTCAGACACTGATTCATTTTTAGGCTGCCGATTCAGTTACAATTTGGTAGTAAGGTACAGTATTTTGATTACTGTTTCAGACTTCAATGTCATAAAATGGCTCAATTAGTCATCCGGTTATTCACATAAACTGCACTTACTCTGGCTTATCTCACTCACTCGTCGGTGTCAACATACATTAAGACATCCTGATCAATAGGACTGAACTGTAAATTGTAATCACAGTGGTCATATTAATAATAAAACTATCAATTCGTATTTATAACCTTACTCATGAGGTATGAAAATCGCCGGCAGCACACCTTTCTCGGGAAGGTCATTACTCTATCACAGGCTTATTAGTTACGCAGGCAACTACAAACCAGTCCGTGACCTACGATCGACGTTACTGTTTTTTATAAAAATTATACATTATCTTAATTCATACTCTGTGGACGTGACTATGTCATATAATGACGTATATATATCGCAGTAAATTTGTACGTTTTTTATATTTATTTACTGTGTAGAAGTAAAACAATGTAATATTCCTTGAGTTAGGCGTACAGAGGACGGTACGTACAAATTTCGTAGATTGTATAGAAGAGAATGCAATTTCCGTTAAGTTGTATATTATGCACTTGTCATAAGCATATTATAAGAATGAGATTACTACAAGAATTTGACAGATAATACGAGATTCATGTGGAACGTCCCGATTCTCTTTTTTTTATGGGGCAGTGCCATTCTTTTATGTTGCCGCTCTTAACAGCAGTTGAGAAAAAATATTGCTCACTAGTACTATGAAGACCTGGGCTTTGAGTATTAGGCCAGTTGATTCCGCTATAGGTTTTGACAGGAGGCTCTAAGCTGTTTATAGATTGCTGCGATCAGCTTAGAATACAAAGTCTACATATTTCTAAAATGTAGGTAAAACTCAGCTAAAACATATAGAATTTTTTTTTTTAACTGGGAAAACAAAATAAACACGATTGAACTACGAAATATGAAGACGCAGCTCTTTTCTCCAAATTTACAGAAGTTTGTACTGCCTACTTCCTTTTCATTGACAACAGCAACAGTGAGAAGATCGTTTTCTAAATTGAAAATCATCAAATCATATTTGAGTAGCGCACTTGGACGACTCTCTGGACTGTCACTTCTAAGCATCAAAAATGAGACGGCGCGGAATACAAACTTCAATTTTTGTATTAATTCCTTTGCTGCATCAGAATTCAGAGAAAGTAGTTTTGAAATGGCAATTTGGTCCTACACCATTTTCTAATAATATATTTATTTTATTTAAACCACATGTTGAATGTTTTAAGTAGTCTATGTGTAGAATTAATAAAACTAAATTTTCAGTGTAACGCAATAGGTTCCTTGTTCGTTTTACGTGGTACTTTTTCGTAATTTTTTTACATTATAAATTGTATTGTAATCATCATGATATATTTTGCCTATTGTAATTCAGATTGTAATCTAATAAGTTAATGTAAACACGTCGAAATCTCTATTTAGTTAACGTAAAATGTAATGTTTGTCTGTAATTTTTAAAATCTCGATTCCTTTACGGCACTGATTCACTTGGAGGGAATTTTGTGTCAGCGTTTATGGAAATAAAATACAAAAAGTAAAATTAAAAGTATATTTGTGCTGTACTGTGTTCAGCTTTTAAAACCCGCACGTTCTCCGCCGCATTTAAAACTCGCGCGACTGCCACTGCTTAGTGATCGCGCGTCGTCGTAAAGTTAGTGAGTCAGAGAACATTTGTCAAGCGCGGCGACGAAATCGATTCATTCCCGCACAGCTGATTTTTGGGTTCACAATGACTGGGTTAGATTTCGTGGTTAGACTACGCAGTTTATTCTGCCTCATTCCTCATTTTACTCTTGACTGAATAGTTTGGGACTGGCGGCCTGATTTTCCTGTACTCGTTTACTTCTACTAGCATGGAAGCCTAATTCTAAAGTGTCCCAGGTAAACCTCGATGCCTAACTAAAGTAATCTAATGGAATTATTCGCTAGGTACTTATTTAATAAAAGAATGTGTGTGTTGATGGACATGTGCGTGGGCATAAGTACTCGTCAAGTCAGGTGTTGCGACTTTAAAAGAATATCTTACACTTAACTACTATTTATTAATTGTAAATTAAAATAACCCTGTGTATGCATAACATTTATAACGTAGATTCATTGAGTTGAAATCAAGAAGGTAATGTAGTGTGATTACTGATTTTAGAAGTGGAAGAAAGTGCTCGGGGTATAATTCGAAATTAAGATATGATTTCACAACATTTATGTAATTGTGTGGTGTTTGTGTGGGCGAGCTGTAAGTGAGCATGTATAAGGTTTTGTGTGACACCCAATAATACATGTCCTAGGGTTTTCGGACAAGCCGATGAAGGGGTGTCGGAGGATGACCGTCCATCTGTCATCCTCTCGTGCAGAGAAAAGCATATAAGCTCCTCGACACCGCCAGTCACGGACAGCCCACAGATGAGGATGCAGCTCCAGAAAGTAACCCTTAGTGTCATCAGCTGAATATCTGAACCACATGCCCGGATAAAAACTTAAAATTGGAAAACTCAGGCGGTATCTTTCAGTATTATGTCAGTTCTTCTGACATCTAGTACGTTGCTCCAGTTTAATCTGCAGAAACCATGTGAAAACAGACTTATAAATTGTAACTCATGAAACATTAACCTGTAAAGTTTGGTGTGAACATGCATCAGGCATGTGTGAAACTGTAGTCTCGTTTTGTAAGATAGGATCCCATACTGAATTGATTGTGAGTTTACATTATTTATATATTTTGACAAACTCATGTAAAGGAGGAATATTTACACACACACATATATATATATATATATATATATGAGTGAGTAACTTAAATTCAGTCACATATACACTGTTTAAATATAGCTGGGTAGAAGTGGGTGATACGAGTCCCCTTATATAGCTTTTCAACCTTACATAATCTAGTGGGATAGATGATTAACCCACACATTTCGGGGATATGAATCTTAAAACGGGTTTAATGAATTCTTTATTCTGTCTTGATGATTTCTTCCTGAGCATACCGACACTGGAGCTGGGTTCATTATGAATTACTGTTATCACACTTTACAAGGGGGCATTGGGTTAATTTTGGATGAATTGATGTTACACTTTGGGAAGACATTGATGTGGTGTTGCCAGCAAGGGGTTTTCACCCAAGATAGTTACTTGAATTAATTGTGGGTAGTATGTGTATGTTAATGTGTTGTGGTATATGTATGTATGTGTATATTTTTCTCAAGGGGGTTAATAATGTATAACTCTAGAGTAGCACATGTGTGAACTGTTAAATGAGCTGGATGATCCAATGCATTGGTACTTAAGAGATCTCAATGAGATAATTTCTATAATATCTTATAAATAATTGGTGTATAAATAATAATATCTTATAAATAATTGGTGTCATATTATATTTGCATATCTTTACGCATGCTAGTCAACTTAAATGTCTGTACGAGTTGCAACCTCTGAGTATTCAACAATCAGATTTCAGGGTACTCAATTACTGTGTAGATATACATTGCTGTATGCAGACTTGTGTATGCAAAAGAAAAATTAAGCCATTTTACTATCAGCAACTGTTATGTGTTCATGAGATTGTAATAACTGAATTCCATTCTATGGATTAGCTATTTGTATGGGTTGCAACTTAAGGGATCAATAACAGCTTTAAAGAGTATAATTGTTATACAATGTCAAATTTATAATTGTTATAAATTTATAAAAGAAACAGAAACACCAATAAATAAGAACTTGTTATTGTTATATGAGTATTTCATTCTGCAAGTCCTGTCACCATTGCCAGTAGACATGTTTCAAATGGTAGCTTGGGTTCCGGCACATTTTATTCTTCCTCTAGGTTGAGTGCTTAGTCTTAAATAATAAGTAACCCCTATCAAAAAAAAAAAAAAATTACAAAACTTACACAAATTTGGGGGGGGGGGGTTCATATTGAAATATAAAAAATATTTTTTCCATTTTATTACGTACTATTTTTTTTTTTAGGACAGACGATCGGTCCCATAAACGGACAAAAGGATTAATCCTATTATTATAACTAGTTTTCTTATTCTTTATTTGAAAAATGTTATGGAAAAATTAATCAGATTCTTATTATTTATGCTATTCAGTTATCAAAACACCTGAGCTGTTTTTTATCTTCATGAGCTGTTTTTTAACGGTACCCGTGCGCTTCACTTGTTATTTCAATGAACACACATTTAACGTACACTTGTTCTGCTTATTGCTATCGTGTTTTTGAACTGTCCCACATATCTACTTAATTGCTTCAATTGTCTTAATTTTAAAGTATTTCCACTGTGTTCTGTTCATCATCATCATCATCATCAGAGGCGGCTCTAGCCTATCCGGCGCCCGGGTGCGAGGACTATCGTAGCGCCTCTAGCCGACACCCAGCCGCTACAATCGAATCCTTTCAGCCTATCATCAACATCTTCCCCCATCACATCAACCTCATAGATAGAGTCTTATAATTACCAGTCTGCGGTAATCGAACTCGGGAACAGCAGTCTAGTAGGTAATATAGTATACTGAACTGCTTTATTCCCATTAATCGCCGCCAAAGTTGTGGATGGGAAACTGGGAGTAAATCGTTATTGAGGATTTCTGGGTTTATATAGAAACTAACTTTTGCTATTTATATTAAACAGTATATTGCGTCATTTATATAGTATATTGCAACAATACATATATGTTCATATTTGCCCAGGGCGGTATGTTTTATATTGCAATTAGCGTAAATAGAATAAGGAAAACTTTTAGACAATTTTGTGCACGAAAATACAGCCTGGACCATGTCGAGAGTGCACCTGCTTCGATAGTTAAAAATACTGCGTGTGTGTGTCTGTGTGGGTGAAGCCAGCTGCAACAAGAACATGGAGTGACGCTACGAATTGTTTGTGACAATTATGAAGACACCATTACATTAAGGGATTTTTAACGAGTATGGTAATGTAAAATTTATTTCCAAAGGTGCAATATTAAAGATGCTAACTAATTAATATTAATTACTATTGTAATTGAAGAGTAATTAATATGTGTGGTATACGTGAGTGACCAGAAAAAAATTACGCAAACAATGATATCGCTCATGCGACGAGTATGTTCATGAGTTCGCGATAATTAACCAAAAAGTGAGTGTAATAAAAAGGACGCTTTGGCGCGAACTGACCATCTCTAGCTTGTCGAAAACAGGCCTGTACCTGTCAAACCGCCACCAGTATAAATACTGCTGGCAATTTTGGGCGATCACATACTCAGACTCAAGAAATCTACACACGACGTCACGCTGCCCGATTGCAGATTGACCAGGACACACACACTGTACCACACCCACACCAAGACGTAAGGAGGAACGCTGGAGCATCACCAACAGCAACAACCCATAGAGACAACAAACACCGCATCAGCAAAGTCATCATCATCATCATCAGCATACTCTCAGGATACTGGACACACACACACGCAACGGTAACGGCAGATAAACGCAAGTGATAAAAAAACATTTATATTTTAGTTTGAAGAGAGCTCTCGAAAAGAACTTAAATATGAACAGATAATAATTCGAGTTTTAAAGTAAAATAATAGTTAGATAAGAGAGTGTAATTTAACAACAACTTGTAGAAAAGAAATACTAATCTTTTGTTGTATATTTTGGGTGTGTCAGTATAAATCAGTAATAGATTGGAAGTAAATCTAATATCATTTTTATTTGTTTATAGCAACAATAAATTCATTCTTGAATCTTAATTATATTTTGTGTTTGTAAATGACTTGCTATCATTAATTAACATTTGAGTTAATTTCAGACACACAAATAAAAATAATTTGAATAACTTGTTTAACATATTTGGTTAGTTAATAAGATTATTTGGGTGTGTATTTTTGTTGTATGTTATATATAGCATAGCAGGTTACAGATTTGTAAAACTTATAAAGGTGAATATATATTTGTATAATGTTTGAAATTTTAATAGTTAAATATTTTTCTATCAAGTAATAAATCTTAGAATGATTATTTTGAAACGTGTTTAATTGATTATTTCATGTCAAAAACATCTCACTCCTCTTTAAAAATTATTTAATTATTGTGCATCCATTTATACTTGACACAACGAGAAAAAAAATCCTGAGACCTGGCCGTTGTAGTACATATTATAGTTGCGTTGAGAATAAGAGAATATATTTGTATAATTGTTGTAACGTTGCATAATAAAATTGACGTGCCCATAGTGTTGCCCCGATAATCAGTGTGCCATAATAATTTGGCATGCTCGATATTAAAAGAAGCCATATTAAATTGGCGTGCTTAGATAATTAACGAACCATACAAACTTGGTTCAGAATTAATAAAGGTTTTGTTATTATTGTTATTATATTGTAATTGTAATATTGTTGTGTATTTCACAACTGGCGCTCAACAAAACTAAAAGAGGAGAGAAATTGTTGGTATGAGATAATTTATAATAATAAAAATATAAACAAATAATATTAAATAAAAACCAATAGAGTCGCGGTTTACCAATAACAATTATTTTAAAATATAATATAATAAATACAAAACATTCAACATGGCAGCACCAGGAAGTTTTGACATGGAAGCACTTCAAAAAATGATGCTGGAATTAAATCAAAAACTAGATAGAAAAATAGAAAATTTAAGTGAATTGAAACAAGAGAGTATAAAACAAACAGAAAGAATAAATGAGTTTAGTCAAGAATAAAATCAAGATAATGTAATATTACAGAAAATTTAAATGAAGTAAAACGTGAGTTAAAACAAGAAACAGAAGATTTAAAGGGAGATTTAAGTAATAGACTAGGCGAATTGAAACAAGAGATCTCAGATAATATTAGCGACACCAATAAGCGCATTGATGCATTAGAATTTCCAGCTGAATGGAACGAGTTTAAAGAACAGAAAGCAGAATGGTCTAAAGAATTAAAGGATAGTGTGAACCAAGTAGCTGAACAATGGAAGGAAAAGTTTATATTAGCGAAGCAGGAGCCGGATATGGAAATAAAATCAGTCAGTGAACAAGTCCATGAAAACATCAATAAGGCGCAGGAGTTGGAAGCCAGAGTAACAAGAATTATGAAAGATATCCGGTCTGTTTGGCCGTGGTCCCTGGTTAAAAACAAAACCAAACCAAACTGACAGTCTATACCACAGTACTGTGGGCCTGCACGAAGAGACCCAAAGTGCAAAAAATTTTACTACTGATGATGGAAGCCAGTGGAGCTGCCGAAACGTTTGGTTTTGTTTTTAACCAGGGACCACGGCCAAACAGCCCTGATATCTTTCATAATTCAAATGACACCGGCCGTGAAAGCCTAAGGAATAAATCCAGAGTAATAAGGTTGGAAATTGCCGTAGTCGTGCCTAACAATACCACAAAGGAATTTTCCAGTGAAATAGATACACTAGGGAACAATCAACGTGGAAAGGTAGAACGTCTAAAAACGGAATTGATGGGGGGAGCAAAACAAATAATGGTGGATCCAACACTGAGTGATGAAAGGACAAATCCAAAATAAATTGGTTCAGAATTAATAAAGCTATTGTTATTATTGTTATTAATGTTATTATATTGTAATTTTAATATTGTTGTGTATTTCACAACTGGCGCTCAACAAAACTAAAAGAGGAGAGCAATTGTTGGTATGAGAAAATTTATAATAATAACATATATAAATAAATAATAATAACTAAAAAACCAAAAGGGTCGCTGTTTACCAATAATAATTTTTTAAAATATAATATAATAAATACAAAATATTCAACATGGCAGCACCAGGAAGTTTTGACATGGAAGCACTTCGAAAGATGATGCTGGAATTGAATCAAAAACTAGATAGACAAATTGAAAATTTAAGTGAAATTAAACAAGAGAGTATAAAACAAACAGAAAGAATAAATGAGTTTAGACAAGAATTAAATCAAGATAATGTAAAATTACAGAAAATGTAAATGAAATAAAACGTGAGTTAAAACAAGAAACAGAAGATTTAATGGGAGCTTTAAGTAATAGACTAGGCGAATTGAAACAAGAGATCTCAGATAAAATTAACGACACAAATACGCGCATTGATGCATTACAATTTCCAGCTGAATGCAAAGAGTTTAAAGAACAGAAAGCAGAATGGTCTAAAGAGTTAAAAGATAGTGTGAACCAAGTAGCTGTACAATGGAAGGAGAAGTTTATATTAGCGAAGCAGGAGCTGTATATGGAAATAAAATCAGTCAGTGAACAAGTCCATGAAAACATCAATAAGACGCAGGAGTTGGAAGCCAGAGTAATAAGGTTGGAAATTCCCGTAGTCGTGCCTAATAAAACCACAAAGGAATAGTCCAGTGAAATAGATACACTAGTGAACAATCAACGTGGAAAGGTAGAACGTCTAAAAACGGAATTGATGAGGGGAGCAAAACAAATAATGGTGGATCCAACACTGAGTGATGAAAGGACAAATCCAAAATAACTTGGTTCAGAATTAATAAAGCTATTTTTATTATTGTTATTAATGTTATTATATTGTAATTTTAATATTGTTGTGTATTTCACAACTGTCGCTCAACAAAACTAAAAGAGGAGAGCAATTGTTGGTATGAGATAATTTATAATAATAACAAATATAAATAAATAATAATAACTAAAAAACCAAAAGGGTCGCGGTTTACCAATAATAATTGTTTTAAAATATAATATAATAAATACAAAATATTCCACATGGCAGCACCAGGAAGTTTTGACATGGAAGCACTTCGAAAGATGATGCTGGAATTGTATCAAAAACTAGATAGACAAACTGAAAATTTAAGTTAATTTAAACAAGAGAGTATAAAACAAACAGAAAGAATAAATGAGTTTAGACAAGAATTAAATCAAGATAATGTAAAATTACAGAAAATGTAAATGAAATAAAACGTTAGTTAAAACAAGAAACAGAAGATTTAATGGGAGATTTAAGTAATAGACTAGGCGAATTGAAACAAGAGATCTCAGATAAAATTAACGACACAAATACGCGCATTGATGCATTAGAATTTCCAGCTGAATGGAAAGAGTTTGAAGAACAGAAAACAGAATGGTCTAAAGAGTTAAAAGGTAGTGTGAACCAAGTAGCTGTACAATGGAAGGAGAAGTTTATATTAGCGAAGCAGGAGCTGTATATGGAAATAAAATCAGTCAGTGAACAAGTCCATGAAAATATCAATAAGACGCAGGAGTTGGAAGCCAGAGTTATAAGGTTGGAAATTGCCGTAGTCGTGCCTAATAAAACCACAGAGGAATATTCCAGTGAAATAGATACACTAGGGAACAATCAACGTGGAAAGGTAGAACGTCTAAAAACGGAATTGATGAGGGGAGCAAAACAAATAATGGTGGATCCAACACTGAGTGATGAAAGGACAAATCTATAATAACTTGGTTCAGAATTAATAAAGCTATTGTTATTATTGTTATTAATGTTATTATATTGTAATTTTAATATTGTTGTGTATTTCACAACTGGCGCTTAACAAAACTAAAAGAGGAGAGCAATTGTTGGTATGAGATAATTTACAATAATAACAAATATAAATAAATAATAATAACTAAAAAACCAATAGGGTCGCGGTTTACCAATAATAATTGTTTTAAAATATAATATAATAAATATAAAATATTCAACATGGCAGCACCAGGAATTTTTGACATAGAAGCTCTTCGAAAGGTGAAGCTGGAATTGAATCAAAAACTAGATAGACAAACTGAAAATTTAAGTTAATTTAAACAAGAGAGTATAAAACAAACAGAAAGAATAAATGAGTTTAGACAAGAATTAAATCAAGATAATGTAAAATTACAGAAAATGTAAATGTAATAAAACGTGAGTTAAAACAAGAAACAGAAGATTTAATGGGAGATTTAAGTAATAGACTAGGCGAATTGAAACAAGAGATCTCAGATAAAATTAACGACACAAATACGCGCATTGATGCATTAGAATTTCCAGCTAAATGCAAAGAGTTTAAAGAACAGAAAGCAGAATGGTCTAAAGAGTTAAAAGATAGTGTGAACCAAGTAGCTGTACAATGGAAGGAGAAGTTTATATTAGCGAAGCAGGAGCTGTATATGGAAATAAAATCAGTCAGTGAACAAGTCCATGAAAACATCAATGAGACGCAGGAGTTGGAAGCCAGAGTAATAAGGTTGGAAATTGCCGTAGTCGTGCCTAATAAAACCACAAAGGAATATTCCAGTGAAATAGATACACTAGGGAACAATCAACGTGGAAAGGTAGAACGTCTAAAAACGGAATTGATGAGGGGAGCAAAACAAATAATGGTGGATCCAACACTGAGTGATGAAAGGACAAATCCAAAATAACTTGGTTCAGAATTAATAAAGCTATTTTTATTATTGTTATTAATGTTATTATATTGTAATTTTAATATTGTTGTGTATTTCACAACTGGCGCTCAACAAAACTAAAAGAGGAGAGCAATTGTTGGTATGAGATAATTTACAATAATAACAAATATAAATAAATAATAATAACTAAAAAACCAATAGGGTCGCGGTTTACCAATTATAATTGTTTTAAAATATAATATAATAAATACAAAATATTCAACATGGCAGCACCAGGAAGTTTTGACATGGAAGCTCTTCGAAAGATGAAGCTGGAATTGAATCAAAAACTAGATAGACAAACAGAAAATTTAAGTGAATTTAAACAAAAGAGTATAAAACAAACAGAAAGAATAAATGAGTTTAGACAAGAATTAAATCATGATAATGTAAAATTACAGAAAATATAAATGAAATAAAACGTGAGTTAAAACAAGAAACAGAAGATTTAATGGGAGATTTAAGTAATAGGCTAGGCGAATTGAAACAAGAGATCTCAGATAAAATTAACGACACAAATACGCGCATTGATGCATTAGAATTTCCAGCTGAATGCAAAGAGTTTAAAGAACAGAAAGCAGAATGGTCTAAAGAGTTAAAAGATAGTGTGAACCAAGTAGCTGTACAATGGAAGGAGATGTTTATATTAGCGAAGCAGGAGCTGTATATGGAAATAAAATCAGTCCGTGAACAAGGCCATGAAAACATCAATAAGACGCAGGAGTTGGAAGCCAGAGTAATAAGGTTGGAAATTGCCGTAGTCGTGCCTAATAAAACCACAAAGGAATATTCCAGTGAAATAGATACACTAGGGAACAATCAACGTGGAAATGTAGAACGTCTAAAAACGGAATTAATGAGGGGAGCAACGCAAATAAATGTAGATCCAACACTGAGTGATGAAAGGACAAAATTGTTACCGAACTGTGAACTAGAAATGGAGTTATCAGGTAATGCTGTAATTTATAAAGAGAAAAATAGATATATTAGTAAACAGGTCCAAGGTTATGCTGTAAGATGGTACACGAGTGCTCGATATAATTTAGCTACGAAGGAACAGTTTAAAAACTCATTTGAAGATTGCTATGGGAATATACACACACAAAAACAAATACGAGACCAATTAGAATACGGTATCAGGTTAATGGTAGATTTACCTTCGAGGAATGTGTAATCCAACTTGTCGAAAGAAGTAAATACCTAAGATCCAGATTGGCACAACACAAAGTGGTACGTAATTTTGCACATCACTTTCACAGAGGTAGTAGATTCGCCAGTAAAACACTAGGAATTGAAACCACCAAAGAATTGTTAATATTACTCGCACATTCCGAACACATGTTTCGCATCGAGTACAGAAATAAAACTAATTTTATACTAAGAGAAGATAGAAATACAGCTGACCCTCCGGATGCAGGTAAGGGCAGAGAATTGAGAGAGAGAAAACCAAAACGTGGTAGTACAATTAACTCGCTTTATGCTAGTGCGTATAGAGAGAGAGGGAAACAGGTAGAAATAAGCCGACAACGAAAATGTAGCGGCATAACACACATAACGATTACAATGATCATTGTTATGCACCGAACAATTATAATGTTATGCAGATGTCTATTATGACGAGAACAGGGAAACGGAGAGTGAGAAAATTAAGCCGACTAAAATGTGCAGTGAACAAGGGGGTCGAGACATATGACAATGCAACAATAGGAAAGCAGGATGTAAAACAGCTGCTATGTTATATTATAGGGGAGAAGGAATTTGTCACACTCCACACAGGGGAATGTTTATTACATCCGATAAAAATATTTACTTTTATAAAGAGTTAAAAAATCAATTGTAATATATTTAATAAGATGTAATAGTAATTATAAGTTACACATATATATTTGTGGAAATAAAATTTGACTAACAGTGAAATTTTATTTAAACCCACCTGGGGAATGTATTCAAAAATACATATATGTGCATATTTGCCCAGGGCGGTATGTTTTATATTGTAATTCGCGTAAATAGAATAAGGAACAGTTTTAGACAATTTTGTGCAGGAAAATGCAGGCTGGAACATGTCGAGAGTGCACCTGCTTCGATAGTTAAAAAAACGGCGTGTGTGTGTTGGTGTGCGTGAAGCCAGCTGCAACAAGAATATGGGGTGACGCTACGAATTGTTTGTTGTCAATTAATCAGGTCTTAACAGGAATATAACAAACTAATTACTTGTGTAAACCTGTAAGCAAAGACTTACGCCAATTATAAAGACACCATTACATTAAGGGATTTTAACGAGTATGGTAATATAAAATTTACTTCCAAAGGTGCAATATTAAAGATGCTAACTAATTAATATTAATTACTAGTGTAATTGAAGAGTAATTAATATGTGTGGTATATGTGAGTGACCAGAAGAAATTACGCAAACAATGATATCGCTCATGTGACGAGTATGTTCATGAGTTCGCGATAATTAACCAAGAAGTGAGTGTAATATAAAGGACGCTTTGGGGCGAACTGACCATCTCTAGCTAGTCGAAAACAGACCTGTACCTGTCAAATCGCCACCAGAATAAATACCACTGGCAATTTTGGGCGATGACATACTCAGACACCAGAAATCTACACACGACGTCACGCTGCCCGATTGCAGATCGACCAGGACACACACACTGTACCACACTCACACCAAGACATAAGGAGGAACGCTGGAGCATCACTAACAGCAACAACCCATAGAGACAACAAACACCGCATCAGCATAATCATCATCATCAGCATACTCTCAGCATTCTGCACCCAAACACACACTCACACACACACACACACACACGCAACGGCAACGGCAGATAAACGCAAGTGATAAAAAAACAATAATATTTTATTGTGAAGAGAGCTCTGGAAAAGAACTTAATATGAACAGATAATAATTATAGTTTTAAAGTAAAATAGTAGTTAGATAAGGGAGTGTAATTTAACAACAACTTGTAGAAAAGAAATACTAATGTTTTGTTGTATTTTTTGGGTGTGTCAGTATAAAGCAGTAATAGATTGGAAGTAAATCTAATATCATTTTTATTTGTTTATAGCAACAATAAATTCATTCTTGAATCTTAATATTATTTTGTTGGTAAATGACTTGATATCATTAATTACCATTTGAGTTAATTTCAGACACACAAATTAAAAGGATTTAAATAACTTGTTTAACATGTTTGGTTAGTTAATAAGATTATTTGAGTGTGTATTTTTGTTGTATGTTATGAATAGAATAGCAGGTTACAGATTTGTAAAGCTTATAAAGGTGAATATTTATTTGTATAATGTTTGAAATTTTAGTAGTTAAATATTTTTCTATCAAGTAATAAATCTTAGAATGATTATTTTGAAACGGGTTTAATTGATTATTTCATGTCAACATCTCACTCCTCTTTAAAAATTATTTAATTTATTGTGCAACCACTTATACTTGACGCAACGAGAAACAAAATCCTGTGACCTGGCCGGTGTAGTACATATTATAGTTGCGTTGAAAATTAGAGGATATATTTGTATTTTTGTTATAACGTTGCTGTTGCGGTTTGGAAGCTCTTGATGAATCGCGAGTTATTCCAAAGACGCTAAGCAGGAAAGGCTGGATTGTATATAAAAAAGAAGTGGACTGTATCACTGATATTGGCATGCGTTTATTGAAATTTTAAAGTATTGTTCATGATCGGAACGTGCGGATGCATTTGAGGCAAAAACGCCCGTAAAATTAGTTTTGATAAAAGTCGAAATCCATTATAAATAGACGCCAGTCGTCTGACTAATTTAGTGCTAGCTGCACATGAAAATAATTGAATAATGATCCAGAAGCCGCGGCTGGAAGAGAAAAATGTTTTACGAGAGAACCGCTCGGAGTCTTGTTGAAAACTAAACTAAACTTGTCTCCCGACGGCCAAAATGACCGGCGGCAGCGTTTGATAAGCGCGTGACGTCATCCGCTCGTGCCGCATTGCAGTAGTCCACTGCGTACAGCTGATAAACAAGTACAAAGTTTAAACATACTGCCCGCCAAAATCGGGACGATTTTGTACATTAAACGTTAACTGGGAACAGTATATTACAAAGATTATCAATGTATATATAAACAATACATAATACACTTAAAGGCTTATACATTAAATTGACTCTTGGATTAAAGTAACTCGCTTCTAACATAAAATTTGTAGAAAACAAAATTCATTAAGCTAACACAAAAGCTCAAGTCAAAACAAAACAATTTCTGTGCTAGAAAAGGTAGAAAAAATAAAAAATCATAATAAAAACGAGTCTTTACATAACTAAACATAATCTCTCTTGAAGCATAACATATGGATAAGAAATACATATATTTAAATCTTGACAAACGTAAGTGACAACTTTAAATTATATAAGAGAAACCATCTTGAACACTGCTTCATATATAATAATACAAATAATAAGAACATAATGTTATCATAATCACATCAAAGTTCAATGGTACATGACATTGAAAAATACAGTACATACGTAGAATGATTGACACCATAAGTAACACTTGTAGTTCTCGGAATTTGAATTATATAAACATATGACAATACACAACATCCATAAATAATTGATAGTACATATGAAACACAGTCACTGTTGCAGTAATAGCTAGCGGCACGTAAACAATATTACAATGCTTATGATACTTACAATGTTTATGATACAATTGACTTGTATGCTCGCCCGGGGAATCTCCCGGGCGTAGTCCAGGCAATGTGACACGCACACACTCACACGCACACACACACACACACACACACACACACACTTGGTATGTCTCGTATGGCACGCATACGATTAGTTTGTTGCCACCGGAAGGGGGCATAATTTGTGGATGGGTCGGCGTAAGTACCTAGCGCGGTGCGAACTTCTGCGACGCGTACTAAGGAATCTTGACCCAGAAAAACATTGGTAATTACCCCACGCTTCCATTCTAGAGGGGGGGAATTGTCATCCAAAATGAGGACAAGCTGTCCGACATTCAAATTCCTTAACGGGGTGCGCCATTTATTGCGCTGCTGCAGCTGGTGCAGATAATCCCTAGACCACCGTTTCCAGATGGTCTGCGTAAATTTTTGGAGCAGAAGCCATCTGCCCAAATGACTATTATTGCTTTGGGTATAGTCGGGCTCCGGAAGTGCCGTCAGTGGAGCACCGACCAAGAAATGAGCAGGAGTTAAGGGTTCAGGGTCTCTAGCATCGTCGGACACCGCGCACAAAGGGCGTGAATTAAGGCAAGCCTCAATTTGAGAAAGAAGAGTAGAATATTCCTCAAAATTTAAGATCGTACCGCCTATTACGCGACGTAAATGAAATTTAACACTCATTACACCACTTTCCCACAAACCACCGAAATGAGGGGCTGAAGGGGGGATAAAGGACCATTTGATACCGTGGAGACCGCAAAACTCCAGAGAAGATTGCTCAACTTCCTTTGAAGTTACAAATTTGTACCAATCATGTAAGGTGTGGTTGGCACGACGAAAATTCGTACCATTATCTGAAAATATCTGCGCGGGAATACCTCTGCGCGAGATGGACCTTTTTAAAGCCGCTATAAAGGCGTTGGAAGTGAGATCCGACACCAATTCTAAATGGATGGCCTTTGTACGAATGCATATGAGTAGCGCGATGTATGCCTTGGTCGTGGACTTAGAGCGCTGCCCGCCATGGCGCAAAAGTACAGGACCGGCGTAGTCCACGGCCGACTGTGAAAACGGCCTAGAAGGCGTGACCCTAGAAGGAGGTAACTGACCTAGTAGTTGATTCGCGCCTCTAGCCCGGAAACGAAAACAAGTGACACACTTATGTATCACTGAGCGGATATAGGATTTGTCGTGTATGATCCAATATTTTCGCCTAAGCGAAGCTTGAGTTGATTGCACCCCAGCGTGTAACAAACGGATGTGTTCGTACTCAATTATTAATCTCGTGAGATGAGAGTGCGGGTGCAAAATTATTTGGTGTTTACTCGCGTAGTTAAGTGGGGAGAATTGCAAGCGTCCACCCACTCTTAAAATGCCTGATTCATCCAGGAATGGGTTGAGAGCAAGAATTTTACTACTGCGAGGAAGGCACCGGTGAGCCTCAAGTTCCATAACTTCTACGCCGAAATGCAACTGCTGAGATTGCCGGACAAAAATCAAGAGTGTGTCAGACAATTCCTCAGCCGACAAAAAGGACGTGTCTCTGTCCACAACCGCGAGACTAGAATTGCGAAAAAATCTGCGGCAATATGCGAAGACGCGAATAAGCCTAGTAAGTGATGAATAATTTTCAACATAACTATGTGTTGAGGACGCGACAATTAGTGAGGTTTGAACCTGCTTGCGACGTTCCTGCTCAAGGTCGGGATAAGTACAGGGAGTATTAATGTCGAAAGCGCTGACTGGCCATGATGCTGACTCATGCGCTAACCAGGACGGACCATGCCACCATTGAGTATGACAGTGCAAACTACGAGGGAGGCAACCGCGCGATAAAATGTCGGCAGGGTTGTCATTTGAAACTACATGATGCCAAGTTCCCCTGCTGCTAACAAGACGCTGTATTTCCGCGACACGGTTGGCCACAAATACCTTCCAGCGGGAAGATTGTTGATGTATCCAATGCAACGCTATCATCGAGTCCGAATAGAGATATAGCCCGTCAAAATTGTAACTGATGGCGTTCAAAACTTTGGACGTTAATTGCGCCAGCAATAAACAAGCACAAAGTTCAAGACGTGGTAGCGTTATCTGTTTCAGCGGCGCGACCCTACATTTTGCACACAACAAGTTTGACGATATGGCGCCGTTCGAATAGACCGCCCGCACATAAATGCAACACGCGTAGCCTTTAGCCGAAGCGTCGGCGAATCCGTGCAGCTGTAATGAACTAATTGGGTAATTGTTCGAACTCTTAACCGACCTCGTAATCTTAAAATGAGTGTCGGAGACTAATTGAGCGTATAATTCCAACCACTGATTGGCTAATGACCCAGATAGGGGTTCGTCCCAATCTGTGCCCGCCAACCACAACTGTTGCACGAAATGCTTGCAGTAAAATGTGATGGGCGCGATTAGACCTAATGGATCATAAATCCCGGCGATGACCGATAACACGCTTCTTTTGTTGAACATGGTCAAATTATCATCACCCCTGACGGTGTATAAAAAGTTATCCCTTTCAACGTTCCATTGGATTCCCAAGGTACGCACGTTTTGACCTTTGCTGAAGTCATGGGATACTTGAGCGCGAAGGGTCATAATCTTATGGTGGTTAGAGAACCGCTTATGTAACGTGAAACCATACCTACTCAACAACTTCACGATCTCGCATTTCATTTCAGCTAAGACGTTCGGATCATCCGAACCCGTTATAAGATCATCTACATAAAAATCATTGGCTATAGCCCTAGAAGCTGTAGGGTAGTCGGATTTATTTTCGTAGGCTATCTGAGCGAGACAACGTGTAGCAAGGAAGGAGGCACTAGCAGTGCCATACGTAACCGTCCTTAAAGCGTAATGTCGCAATTCCTTGTACGGCGCATCACGCCAAACGATGCGTTGCAGGTTTGAATCCTTTGGGTTAACCATGATCTGGCGATACATCTTTTCTATGTCCGCAATAAGTACGTATCGGTGGGTACGGAACCGAACCATTATCGAAAACAGATCCTGCTGGATCGAAGGACCGACCATTAGAGTATCGTTGAGGGAAAAATTATTTGTGGTTTTAGCGGAGGCGTCAAATACCACGCGCAATTTAGTGGTTAAGCTAGAGTCCTTGAAGACTGTGTGATGGGGCAGATAAAAAATCTCTGAGCTGTCAAGCGACAAATCGTATTCATTAAGTGGCGACATGTGGCCAAGTTTCAAGTAGTCACCCATGAACTCGCTATAATCCTTATAAAGGATTGGGTTCTGCTTGAACTTGAACTCTAACGATTGGAACCTACGGATAGCTCCGCGGAGAGAATCTCCCAAAGGAAATTCATCAGATCTGCGGGGCAGGGATACCACGAATCTCCCATCGCGGTTGCGGCTAGTGTTTTCCACGAAATGTTTTTCACACGGCGAATCCTCAGAGCGGGCTTCGCGACTAGAGATCTCCTCCAACTTCCAAAATTCTTTTAGTTGCGAGGAAATCTGATTATCATCCTTGCAGACCATAAAGGAAGAAACTGTTTTAGTTATATCGACGTTGAAGGGTAAGTCACCGGCCAAAATAAATCCTAACTTGGTTTCCTGAATTATAGGAAAGTGTGGTCCGCGCGTAAATTTCATAGGTTCAATTAGCTGGAGAAAATATTGAGCGCCGAGTAATATATCGACTTGCGCCGAGCAATGTAGGTGAGGATCCGCCAAGAATATGCGCTTGGGTAAATTCAAAGAGGCAAGATCGAACGACTCCGCCGGTAAATTATTAGTTATACTGGGTAATACGGCACAATGCACGTTTAACGTGAAGGGTTTATAGCGAGAATGTAGCCTTACCTTCGTACTAAAGTCAGCCTGGGAAAGCGAGTTGTTTATACCCGTGATGGGTAGTTGCGATTTAACCAATTGGAGGCCCATTCTGCGGGCGAAATCCATTGTGCAAAAGTTCGCTTGAGAACCGGAATCCAGTAATATCCTAACGGGAAATTTCCTACCGACCTTATTAGCTGTCATACAGATTGCGGTGGATAATAATACCGATTTATTGGTCTGTGACTTAAGTGAGCATTGGTTGTTAACAGAAGCTCCGTCCCTGTTGGGGACATGAATTGTGGTGTGGTGACGCCTAGAACATTTTTGCATGAGAATTTTGAGGGACATTTTGAGATTTCGTGTCCTGAATGGAGGCAATTTAAGCAAAGTTTGTTTTTTAATAACACGTTTCTTCTGTCAGGGATAGGCAGCGATGTAAATTGTAAGCAGTCGATAATTCTACGTTCACCGTTACACAGCCTACATAAATTGTTTCTGATATGAGAATGGAATGCCCCCTTTGGAGCGCTTATCTGTTTAACTGCCTTGCGATAAGGAGACTTATCGCTTTTATTCAACCTGCTCGTTGGGGTAGTCGCGTTATCAAGATTTTGTAGTAATTTTCTTCGTGAATTTAGAAAATTCATAAAATTATTAAAATCAGGGAATATATGTTCCGACAAACTCTCTTTCCACAAACGGAAAGTGTAATTATCAAGTTTCTTAGCTACATAATTTACGACAATAATTTCGAATGTGTTGACTGGCAGTTTGAGATTATTTAAATCGTTTATATTGGTAGCGATTTCATCAATGAATTTCGATATGCTGACTTGGGATTCTTGTTGAACTAATGGTACGTCCAGGACATTCCCTACATGATGGGCGGAAACAATTAGCTTACTGTCATATCTATTCCTCAACAGATCGATAGCCACCGCGTAATTCTCATGAGTGATTGGTAACGATTTTATTACGTTAAGCGCCTCGCCATGTAATGACGAGCGCAAATAATGAAGTTTCTGTGTATCCGTCAGATCTGCTCTGACATGAATTAATTCAAGAAAAATATGGTAATAATGTTGCCACTCAACAATACTACCCGCAAACCGTGGTAATTTGATTGGTTCCAATTGAATGGGGGGTGTTTTAAGCTGTTTACTTTCAGCATTAATTACTGGTTTCTGGTTCGTATGCTCAGCTTGCTCCAACAGGTGTTGCAATTTACACTCTATATTACAAAGATCGTCTTCCGTTTGTACCCTATCACTCGTTAAAGCAACGTCCGCTTCCTCGGCTTCGATTTGGCATTGAATCTCATCGTATTTGGTGGATAATTCCATCAAATGTCGCAGTTTTATTTTCAGCGCATGAGGATCGCTGGTTACCAAATCGAAGTTATCCGCGAAAGTATTTACGCGTTATATTGAGGCTTTAATTGTGCCTCGTTTTTTTATTAGAGCCCTTATATCGGCCATTATTACAATTTAAGAGAAAAAAGAAAAATATTTTGAAAGAAACTGAGCATAGAGCATGTGAACCATAAACTTAAGTTTCAATGAATTTGAATAGGTTTCGGTAGCTAGCGATCGTTGTTTAGAACACAGACTTACTCTCTCTAACTAATCAAGCTTTGTTGGCAATTAAATTATTAAAATTATGAATTTAAATGATAGCAACATATATCTTTATCTTTGCAGTTTTAACTGATAATGAACTGCCAACCATTTATTAAGCTGTATTGTGTAATGATGGTGTTTGTTTATACAAATGTGTTAAGAAATAACTGCTAAAAGTGAAGTATTATTAAACATCAAATATAAGTAAAAAGTTTATAGTCACGTGGCCGTTGATCCATTCGTGATAAAGCTGGCTTCGATCCCGTTGCTTGATCCTGTTAGGAGCTGTTGCACCTCCTGCCTCTGCTGGTCAGATGACGCCTCATGTTGTAACCCTCCATGAATTAAAGCTGTGGAATCTTTTTTTTGATGACCTCGCAAATGCTGTCCTGCTGTGTACCGTCGCCTCTGGTCTACTGCTTGGACGAATCCTGTGGTGATGACTGCGACGTGATTCACGACAATGGTGTCGCTCAGGACGAGAATGATGCCCGTAGGGCGTGACTAAATTCAGATCGGTTGGTCCATAAATGATGCGTACAAAGAAATGCTGTCGCTTGTGGACCCAAGCATAAGCAATCCGTGCCGTGGTGACCAAAAACGTTTTCGTTTTTGGGCCAAAAATAAGAAATCCTGCCCGGAGGACCAAAAATGTTGCGGCTTGGAAGCTCTTGATGAATCGCGAGTTATTCCAAAGACGCTAAGCAGGAAAGGCTGGATTGTATATAAAAAAGAAGTGGACTGTATCACTGATATTTGACATGCGTTTATTGAAATTTTAAAGTATTGTTCATAATCGGCACGTGCGGATGCATTTGAGGCAATAGCGCCCGTAAAATTAGTTTTGATAAAAGTCGAAATCCATTATAAATAGACGCAAGTCGTCTGACTAATTTAGTGCTAGCTGCACATGAAAATAATTGAATAATGCTCCAGAAGCCGCGGCTGGAAGAGAAAAATGTTTTACGAGAGAACCGCTCGGAGTCTTGTTGAAAACTAAACTAAACTTGTCTCCCGACGGCCAAAATGACCGGCGGCAGCGTTTGATAAGAGCGTGACGTCACCGCTCGTGCCGCATTGCAGTAGTCCACTGCGTACAGCTGATAAACAAGTACAAAGTTTAAACAATTGCATAATATTTTGTAACACAAAAGTAAAAATTGATTTATTAAGTAATGTTTGTTTATGGTAAATAACTAAAATAACTCTCACATTTATAAAAATTTAACTTTTCGTACCTTTGCATTCTCAAAATCTATAACAGTGTCATTGATTTAAATTTGAGTTTCGTGTTGAGTACTAATTATACAGGTGAATTGGTTAGTCTGCTTTGCAACATTGCTGACCTGAGAAAATTTTTAATTAATTTATTTTAGAAAAAATCTTTCCAAAGTCACTGTGACTGGTAATATTAAATAAATTCTTAGCACGCTTGACAAATTCGGAAATACTTAAAAATATCTAACGGGGTTGTATAATCGTCAACAAACACTGGTAAAAGTCCGATTTTATAAATAAATCGTCTCCATCAATGTCCAATTTTAGCCTATTACTCAATTTATGCTGTAAATTTTAACAGGACGTTCTCATTTCCTTAGAATTACACATTTTCCATTTGTTCATATTTTGTAAAAAGGAAAAAAAGATTGTTTTAATTTAAAAATTTGAATCGTTCGTCTAATTTTGTTATGACGGTGTATAGCAAATAAAAGCAGACATTTATTTTTAAATTGCTTTCTGGATCAGTGATGAGTTTATCCGCAGCCTCATAATTGAAAAATCTTTTTCTGCGACGGGGCGAGTTAACTGGACGAGTTTTCTGGTACGTGAAATTCAGTTTCGGCAACAGTTTGAGAAGTTACTAATCACAGAAGTTACTAACCATTTCCTTTCGGTACGAGTTTTGATTAAATAGTGTTATACTTGAGACATTATTTTCACTGCCTCTGAAAGAGCAACGTCAGATTTTTGTAATGCTTTGCTGACAATATTAATTTTGGACAATACGTTGTACCAAATAACGAGAAAGCAAGTGAATTTATACGTCTTTCATTGTACAACCTATCTCGATGATTTTTTAGTCCTGCAAGTGTTTGCTGTTGAGACGTACTACCAGCTCTTATTGCAATGGAATGGAATTTTTCAATTTTGCACTTCCTCTCCTTAATTACACTCGACTAACTCTGCAGTTTATCATAAAAGGACGATTTCTTTGTATTAGCTTACTTGCGAAAATCTTTAGTCCTAGATTAAAATAATCTGTTTCAAGAAGAAGGAAAGATCATGTTATTTTAAAACAGTATTTTAGGAAACAATATCTGTTAAGAACATCTTTTAACCCCATAACGTCACAATCCGTAAAAGTAACAGATTAATGGCAGAGATATTATTACTGTATTACCAGTTGGTACAAAATCTTTTATTGTAAATTGGGAAAAAGTTATAATTCTAACGTGCTATATTCAATATTTTAATATTTTTTTCATTTCAATTATCTAATTAATTTTATTGTTATTCAAAACAAAGACGCGCGCGCGCTTACACAACACTCATACATGTTATATCATAGTATAACTTATATTCTACTATTATTTCTGTACTGTTTGTTTTATAATAATTTATTTTTACTGTAAAAACCTTCAGACTTGTTCTAATGTGTGCGAAGCTAGCATGAGTAGAAATCCTTTTTAAAGTTACCCTTTTTAAAAATTCTTAATTTTGAATCAATTGGTGTATGTTGACGCTCACGCTTATCTTAATCCAACTTTTTTTAAAGAAGACAGAGGTTTCCTGTCTCTGCTAGTCGAGTTTGAAGGGGCAGTATCCATTTTAACAACTCGCGTTATTGGGTGCTAACACAAGTGATAAAAGTAAGTAATTATTGAATTAAACTGCCATTAGTAATTAAAAGACATTTAATTATTATTAAGTTAAATAAATATTAAAATGTACTGTAAAACAACGACATAATAAGCTTATAATAACTGACATAATAATAACAAAAGCAGGACTTAGGCAGTACGCAACACAGTAATTAACAACTTAACTTAAACGTGATAGGCAAGTTGGCAACACCTTCCCTTGCATAGCAGCTGATTCTCCGTTACCTTCCCGCCATTCACAATTTCAGAGTGGACTCGTCCATGAAGAAAATGGTTTCTGGGCATATGCCTTTAGCTTGTAATTTTGCTATACCTATACTTAAGAATACATTTCGCATGCACATAAATGTCACCATCTAATAACATTTACGTTAGTACACCGGCATATCAGATGTAATACGCGTGCGTCGTATATTGTAGTAATAGGGTTGATTTTGTAATAATACGTCACGCCTGATCTGCTGTACCTACCTACGGCCAAATAACTATTAGTAGAGTAAAACTGCGTTACGTTGTACCTATAAAACTTAGCCTAAATTAATTAGAGTACATTGCCTACTTAGGGCTTTGGCGCCCCCCCGGACCCGGCGCCCGGGTGCGGTGCACCCGTTGCACCCCCTGGTAGGGCCGCCTCTCATCATCATCCTCAAGGTTTAAACCAAGAATGGTTTGTTCCGGTCTCAATTAGGCAAATGTTACAGCTGGTCACTCCAGCGCTTCCTCGGACGTCCCACACCTTTCCGTGCCCTCGGCTTATACTTCCATAGTTGTTTGGGGATGCGGCAGTCATCCATTCGGCAAAGATGTTCCCACCAGTTCAGCCGTTACTGGGCGATCCTGTTGAGTATACTCATAATATTCAGTTTCTGCCGTATATCTGTGTTTCTTCTATGGCCATGGAGAGTATACCCTGCCAAGTCCCTGAGAAATCTCATTTCAGCCGCCTGGATGCGACTGTCCTGGCCTTTCGTTAAAGTCCAATACTCAGACCCATAAAGAAGTGTGGAAAGAGCCATCACCTTGTAGAATTTTAGGTGTGTTCCTTTACTTGCTGACTTAAGGGTTCGCCTGATGGTCCCGCACATAAGTTTGAACTTATGCAATTTATGCACCACGTCGTTGCTTGCATTACAAGACACACTGTCGCCCAGGTATTAAAAACTGCTAACTTGTTCCATGACAGTACAATCTATAACAATTTTAGCCTCTACGGGATCAGTTCCACAAAGAGCCATCACCTTGGTATTAATTGTGGATATCTGCAATGCAGAGTCTTTGCAGATTCCATTTAACAAATGTATAACCATCTGCAATCTGTTTTCAGAGTCCGACAGAATAGCTTGATCGGCCGCAAACAATAAAGTGTCAATTGTAGAGTGACCAATCATGAAATGGTCTGGAAGACACATCTGCCAGTTTTGTATGACATCGTCAATATATAAATTAAAAAGGGAAGGTGATAATGGACACCCTTGTCGTACTCCACAATTGATCAGGCCAACTCTAGGAGCTGGTCTCGGTCTCCCTGCTTCTATTAAGATTTTATTCTCCATATGCAGACTCTGTATTGCTCTAATTAGATGTTGTGGGATCCCTTTCCTTGCCATTACTGCCCATAGTTTGCTCTGATTTACCCTGTCAAAAGCATTCTCGAAGCCGGTGAAAGCTATGTACATGAACGGTGTATGTACGGTGAACACTAAATATTTCGTAACTTACATCCGGTAAGACTATTTCACACCAATTTTGACGTCGTCTTTATACAAATTTTTAAATGTTGTTAGGAATTGGCAGATATCTAACAATTCCCATGAGGGGTCGAAACGTTTGGTTCTGTAGACGCTGGTTGTAATTCAGATGGAAGTAACTGATTCCAGGCAGAGTTTAAAAGGTTTTCCAGAACATTTTTCCGTGCATCAGCAATCCAACTCAATTTTAGGAATCATATTACTCTGTAATGGCACAACACAACATTTATTGTGCCGTGTACACAAGTACGAAATACCCATTCTCGGAACGATAAACTTCCGCAATCCGTTCTCCCGGTTATTGTTAGAATAACAATAAGCAAGTACCTGGTTTACCACGGCTATTATTAGAGCGTATATGTTACTCGCTTGTTAATACAGAAAAAAAAGCTCGAGTTGATGAATTGCAGAGGGACACGAATTAGTGGGGTTCCACTGTAACTTATTATAACACTCGATTACAACAGTATTGTTGAAAAGATATATACAAATAACTACAACTAATTACTATTTCCCTTTGGTGTAGTGGATAGCACATTGGACTTCTAATCCAAAGGTCATGGGTTCGATCCCCACAAGGGACATATTTTCTTTTTATCCATTTATATATAACATGAAATTATAGTGAACTACCAGAGTTCCTAAATTTTTTGTACTTGCAGTGCCACGTATTATATCTGTTTTACTATGCTAAAAACCAAATATTTGTTTTCGACTTATACTGAGATAGAAGCAATATGCTTAAAGCTAACGAGTACAAACCTTCAATGTTAATATTTTATTCAATTGGTTGTTTATGTTATAGATATAATTCTTGAATGTATTCATAAAATAAGAATTATATAAATAATTAACATCTGTTATTCCGCAATAAAATGTATGTCAACGAGATTGTATTTTTAGTTAAATGGCATTTGTACCGTCGAACACGTTTTCACTTAGAAAAACATATTGTCCCACTTTCACTTAATTTTCCTAATTTTACATCGGGAAATACACTACCTGTTTGGGTTTTAGTCTCGTATATACTGCGCGGCTTAAAAATTTGATCGTTTGAGAACTAATGTTAAAGAATTTAAATTTCGAAACATGTATAGTGAGAAACCATGGAGTACGAACAGTTTGAGCATGGAGAAGAAACACAAAAGAACCAATTATGTCTGTTACCAAATAGAAAATAAGTAGCCTGATTAGAGGTATATAATTTGAAAGTAATTAGAATAACGTTTGACAGAGCTGTGAGAAGGAAATATTTCAAACAGAACAGAACAGAGTGGAAATACTTGAAAATTAAGACAATTGAAGCAATTAAGAAGGTATATAAAACAACTAAAAGACTCATTAGAAATAAGCAAAAGAGTGTACGTGAAATGTGTGTTTATTGAAATAACAAGTGAAGTGCATGGATAATGTTAAAAAAACAGCTTATGAAAAAGAAGTAATATTTAAAGTGCATGGAAATATGACGTTGGTGCAACACTTTAAGTCCTAAACTCTTAGTTGATTATCACGAACGGATTTTTGTTAGATGTAAGTTAGCAAAGTTTAAAAGTCTCAGGAAAAAGGTAGCAAGTGTGATACAAGAAAGGCTCATGTTTGATGCGCTAATAAACAATTAGAAGATAGCTGTGAATTAAAAACAGTGAGTTAAAAACCTTCAAGTTCCTAAGTAGTTTGTAGGTTATATTTTATAATTTCATAGGATAGAGGTGTAGCCTAACTATTGTAAAAACTGCAATAAAGGTACAATTTGTCATCGTAGGATATAGGAAGGACACAGGCGGTTAGTTAAACAAATCTTAAAGGGAAAAGGGAAACATGAGAGCTGAAAAAATAATTTATTCAGTACAGTGGCGTCGCTTATGTAAACCGCACTCCCACATGTTCGCAGATAGCACCCCAAATAGAATTTTTTGGTTATTCCCGTCATGACTTAATATGGGAATCGGAGTTTTGAAAACTGAATCACATAAGTAATAAGGATCAGAATATGTTTACCATAAGATTTTTCAACTAAAGAGTAAGAAAGCTAGTTATAATAATCGGATTAATCATTTTGTCCGTTTATCGGACCGATCGTCTATCCTAATAAATTTAGTTAAAATGTAATAAAATAGAAAAACATTATTTTTGTAGTTCAATATATTTATAATTTTACTTTTCATACTTTATTGCAATAAATGCTAACACAAAATTCCCTCCAACTTGTAGCGTGACATATATATATTGTAACGATACTCTTAACAACTCACTTTTGCACATATGCTATTACTCATTTGTGCGCACTTACCCACGTACCGAAGGTATACTCTTCTTCTGCAGTATTTACCTTGATGTTTTTACCAGCTTGGTCGCAGGCTTTGGTAGTTAATTGAGGGTTGATAAGCACGTGAATATCGTTACAAGTAAAGAATACAGAGGATTTATTACTGGTTGTGAAATTAGTACGACTTTGTTACTAAAGTTATATTCATTTTGTTTATTAATTAAAACTGCAAATTGTCATGTTATTAATTAGTGTGTGGGTTAACTAATATTGAAACCATTATATTCATTTATACGAATATCGTATACTTATGACGTGGCAAAATCTTAGCTCTTATAGTCTAAGACACATTACACACAAAAATAAGACATATATGACCTGGAATATTTACACAGACATATAATACATAACACATATATTATTACAATGCGTGATTAACACGTACGAAATTGAATATTAATATTGACTTAGCAAGAGTGTTTTTTTTATTATGTACCACTTAATTAAAAAAATAAATAATTAAACATTTATAAAATTTCTAATAGAGACATAATATTATAAAATATTATAATTTAGACATAACCATCACAAGATACAACAAACACATACAATATGCAATATATAGAAAACCAACTTCCACTAACATCATTATACCTAACCATTCTGACCACCCACCACAACATAAAATGGCAGCATTTTATTCGTTATTTAACAGAATGTACAAAATAACCCTAAACAAACAAGAAACTGACAAAGAAAGAAATATAATATACCAAATTGGTTATGAAAATGGATACAATAAAAATACTATGATCAAAATAGAAAATAAAATCAAATACAAAATAAAAACTGAACAATTAAGAATTAATCAAACTGAACAACACATAAATAATAACAACAACAAAAAATGAGCCACATTCACATATATAAATAATAAAATGACAAAACTATTTAAAAACACAGATATAAAAATAGCATACAAAACTAATAAAAATAAATTACAAAATCTAAATAGCTCACACAACAAAGATAATACAACAACTAACGATATATACAAAATTGAATGCCAAGATTGCAATAAATGTTATATAGGAAAAACAAAAAAACAGCTGAAAAAACGTTATTTTGAACACCTAAACGCATACAAAAAACCAGAAATATATAAATCCAATTTAGCCACACATGCAATAAACACAGGACACGAATTCCCAAACATAACCAATGTATCACTAATAAAACATATACCACACAAAGGCACCATAATGAACATATGGGAAAATTTACAAATATACAAACATAAAACAGAAAACAAACTAATACCTGAACAAATACAAATCAATACAAAACATGACACAATATTCAAAGCACTCAACATTGAAAATACACAAAAAACTAACACATACACCACAATCACACACAATAAAACCAACTTGAAATACCAGAAGCCAACAGGAAGCCACAATAATAATAGTCAGCCAACAACACATATGTACTTCACCAGACAAAAAAACCGGAAGGCTGAGGATGGGTACAAGATAGTACCCGAAACATGTTCCAAATAGAAAAATAACATCTTGAGGTAAATTTATGTATAAATGTTAAATGTATTATATACATCAAGAAACGGACTGTAGCAGTAAGTGATTGAAATATATATATATATATATATATATTGCAACGATACGTTTAGCATAAGTCTATGTATCAACCCCTGACTGAGGTATGATAACATACGAACGCACGTATGATGTATATAAGATATAAATAATAAAAGTAATATAATAATTAAGTGATAGATATAAGAGATAATAAAAGAAATAAACGTAGTATTTAATTTTAAATAAATAAATATTTTAAGTGAGCCTGTATAGGGAAATAAAAGCTTCGTTGGTTTTTAAATCGTAGCGAAGGGGAGAAACCAACACGCGCCGACCGGCAAAGGTGACGTCATAATGACAGGCAGCCGCTTGTGTATCAGTCTGCGTGTGTGTGCTAGTGTACGTGTGTAAGTGAGAGACAGGTTTAATTATGCAAACGAAGGTGGAAGATTTTACACAGTTTTTTAAATACTGAACGAAAACCAGAAGTCACACGAATCAGCGACATATGTAAAAACATAGCTAGCGCCTGGCGCTATTATTGAAGACTAATTGGTCAAAGATCGTGGGAACCGTCCAGCCACCGTTTGAAATTTTGCCATAACTGCCATAATTCACACACCTTAACATTCATAATTTGCATAAACAAAGTTTAATAATATACCTAACGATTGGTGAAATAATATTTTTTAAAAAGTTTTCGTTTCATAGAAAGACGCGTAGGTTGAAATTAGCAATTAAATCGACGCGCTGACCTGTTCAATTTTGTCAAAACAGTTTCCAACAGGAACGGAACGACGGCATCAGTATTAAACCCCAGCGAGCGACACACTCTTTCTCAGATGAACTCAGAATAGTACGTGAAATCCACGCATCTTCCAACCGCGAAATTTACAAAGTCAAGTAATGTTTTTAAACAGTATTACATAACTTAATGTGCGATGTAACCGACACTACGTCGGTGCAAGTATTAATGGAACACGAGTTATTTTAAAAGACTATAAGATTCGATATTATAGAGATATTATAGAAATATTATAAGAATCTACGAGAAGTTGTAACCACGATGAACTTCAAGAGGTAGCATAGAACTTCGAGACATCTACGAGGGACAAGGTAAGAAGAGGAGAGGAACCAGAGCAGAATACGAGAAGACGCAGGAACATCCACATGCAGCTACATCCAACCGTACATCATCACGACCAGAGGTCCACGTCAGAACTCAGCATCCAGTAGACAGTGAGAGGAATTTCAATGACGCCGAGACAGAGAAGGTGATACCGGAGAGGATCAACAAACTCGAGAGTCCAGATGACGGTAACGACAAAGTTAAATGGTTGCAGAAAAATGCAGGTGAAGTCAGACATTTATTTAATATTATAAATGACCCTGAGGTCTATCGAAAGAAGCTCTAGATTCCATATACAAGTTTACAAAAACATTAGTATATTTTTATTTTCCAGAACGAGTAATAAATAAGTTCAAAGAATAATTGAACAGAGCATATAAGTTAAATTTATTAATCCCATAAATAAATGGTCAATATAGAACTTTATCGTATTGTATTTTATATTTTATTAGAGAATTAAATTCTAGTATGAGAGTTATTTAAATTGATGATTTTTAATTGATTGAGACATTAATAAGATAATTAATAATAGTGATAAAATGTTCTCTATTAGTAATTTTAATAATTGTTTAATTAATTAATTGTTTTATTATGTGGTATATAATAAAAACCACACTTGCAAAGACAAGATAAATAGTCAATTTCAGACGTGTGAATCACGTATTATATTAAAATATGTGTTATGTATTATATGTCTATGTAAATATTTCAGGTCATATATGTTTATATGTGTGTATAATATGTCTTATAATATAAGAGATAAGTTTTTAAACACGTTATAATTACATTATTTTCATATCGAATAGAAGGGTTCAAAGAGTAATTAACCGACACAAAATAATAATGAATATGATGATTTGAATTGTTAAATAATAAATCAAATGAATATGATTTTATTAACACAGTCGTACTATTTTTCACAACCAATACTAAATCCTCTGTACTCTTTACTTGTATTAAAATTATATGACGATATTCACGTGCTTATCCACACTCAATCAACGACCAAAGCCTGCGACCCAGCCGGGGAACATCAAGGTAAATACTGCAGAAGAAGAGTATACCTTCGAGACGTGGGTAAGTGAGCACAAATGAGTAAGAGCATATGTGCAAAAGTAAGTGTCTAAAAATAAAGTTGGCTATAATAATTGTTGCTGCCAACGTGGGACCCCGACATAAAGAAAATAAATGTTAATTATCATTACAAGTAAATGGCGCCCAGAATATAAATAATATAAATAAAGACCAGAATATAAATAAAGCACAGAATAAATAAAGTCTAATAAATAATTAGCACAAATATTGTATAAAGAATTAGTAGTCAATTCATGTAATAAATAATATTACAAATTGTTAAATTAAGTACAGAGAAGAAAAAGAGTTGTGAAGTTAATAGTGATAAATAAAATAAATTTTAAATAAAGAAATATAGAGTCACGGTTGACCAATAATTAAAAATATAATTCATATAACGAATCAGTTAGGACACCGTAGTCTACAATGGCGAAGCCAGCAGCAATGGACTTCGAAACGATGTTTAAACGACTTCAAGAAGAGTTGAAAACGAATAGTGCGGATCGTAAAACTCAATTAGAAAGTAGCAATGAAAAATTAGAAAGTAAATTAGAAAGAAATAATGATGAGTTAAAAAAATAAATTAGAAAGATTAGAAACTCAAGTAGAAGATAGTCGTAATCGATTAGAAACTACTATTGAAGAAGTGTAAACTCAATTAGGAAGTAATATAGAGAGTAATAATACGAGATTAGAAGAGAAAATAGAACTCGTCAGTAACACTTTGAAAACAAAGCTTACTGCACGCGTTGAAGCCGTCGAACAGCGTGTTTAACAGTCACTTAATGAACAAGCTGTAAAGATTAATAGTAAATTCAAAGAACAGAGTGAACATACAACACGTGAAACTAAAGAACACATTCGACAACTGGTTGAACAGTGGAATGAAAAATTAAAAATTACGAAGCAGGAGCAAGACCTCAGACACAAAGACTTGAATGAGCGCATCCCGAACAACACCAACAGAACAAAGGAACTCACTGTGAGGACCGAGACAGTAGAAATAGCTGTGGAGGAAGTCACTAGGAAAACTACGCACCACTCCATGGAAATTAATAACATGAAAGATGGACTACAGGAGGAGGTAGAAAAAATACGAGCGGAAGTCAAGAGAGACCAAGTGCTATAATGATGTGTGCTGCAAAGGTAGACGATCGAGAGAAGATCAGTTTTGAAGGTAATAAATGGGAGAACCCCATAGAATTTTTACAAAAGTGTGAACGAGAAATGGCAACAATAGGAAGCAACCTAAGCGACAGAGACCGTATAGATTTTGAAAGTCGACATTTCCAGGAAACAGCATCCAAATGGTATACGATTGTTCGGCACCAAACAGAAACTAATGAACAGTACAAGGCATCCTTCGAAAATCGATACTGGAATATACATACCCAGAGAGAGGTACGAAACCAGCTGGAGTATGGGCGGTATTACGTCAACAGCAAAGGTTCCATGGAAGACTACATAATACAACTCGTCGAACGGTGTAAGCATCTTAGACCAAGTTTCACGGAGCACGAATTAGTATTAAAACTAAGTTATCATTTTGACAGACACATTAGACTTGCCGTATATACCCAAGGAGTTAAAACCATTGAGGAACTTCTTATCCTTGTAACGCAATCATCACAATTTGTAAATAAAGAGTACGAAAGGAGAGACAACCGGCCGCAGCAGCAGCAGTACTCTACACCAAATCCAATACACCACAAATCGCCGCAGTTCGAGAAGAAAGAAGATAAGTAGAAAGAATATAAACAACCCTTTGAAGAAAGTAACCCGACTCCAAATAAAGGAGCGTACGCACATACAAGTACGTCGAAAAAATACGTAAAACCGTACAACGCAATTGTACATTATATTAATACAAATAATAATCATAATAATAATAAAAATAATTGTGAAAATAAAATTGTGCAACAACCAACACGCCCGCCGACTTCCAAAGAGGAAGGGGGTGATCGTAGAACAATTGACAAGAAAATTTATGACTACAGAAGGGTAACCAAGCGCCAGCTCGGATAGGTTTCAAAAACGACCTGTACACACATGATTTGCGTGACACCCTAAACAATACACAACAGGAAAGAATGTTGTCGAACACCTATTGTCCTACAGAAGGGGGAACAATAAATAATATAAATAAGTGGAACGATTTTAAAATATTAAATATTACATATCGAAGAGATGATAGAGTTAAATATTTGTTAAACAATATAGCAAATGAACAAAACATAGATCTTCAAATAAGTCACATGAAGTTATCACCACTATCTAGTAGATATACAATAAAAAATATTATATTGTACAAACTCGTCAATTATGATTGGAAAATAGTCCTATCACCAGAGATGCTAAAAACACTAACTATACCATGTCATCAAAGTTTAGCATGCGTCTGCTCTAAAATGCCATTTAGCTTTGAAGGAAGACTTCATTTTGAATAATATGTTTAGAAGAATAAAATCAATCTTAAAAGGATGCTACGAATGTCAAACAGCACGACATCCGAATCTTCACACATACGTAGATATGCAAAATATCAAGAGATAGGAAAAGGGAGAATTAGTAGCAGTAGACTTCCTGGGCCCATTTCCGAGAGCTATTCACGGGGGTACAAAACACATACTTGTATGTATAGATGTTTTCACCAAGGCAGTTCGACTCTACGCTATTCGGAGACCCACCACTAATAGTGTACTGAATGTCATACTACGCAGATACGTACCAAAGTATGGTCAAATCAAAAAGATATTGAGTGGCCTAGGTAAACAATTTCATAGTAAAGCATGTACAGAAACGCTAACTCAGCACGGCATACAAC
Source organism: Magicicada septendecula (assembly GCA_034769895.1). Taxonomy (NCBI): domain Eukaryota; kingdom Metazoa; phylum Arthropoda; class Insecta; order Hemiptera; family Cicadidae; genus Magicicada; species Magicicada septendecula. Next base: position 210,980,591 of record CM068376.1, read on the forward strand.
AAGTGTTAACGTCAATAGGATACCCACAAGGAAACCTTGCTGAAATGGTAAATAAAGAGTTAGGAAAACATTTACGCATCTACTGTAATGAACAACATAACCGATGGGCAGAGTACATATCATTTTTTGAACAAGCTATAAATGCTACATACAGTGAAGCTACGGTATATACACCGGTGGAACTGGAAACAAATAAAAACCCTAATAGATTCTGGTCGAGAAACATTGATAAACCTTCAAACCAAAACCTGCAAATTTCATTGAGTCACAAGTACGACAATGCGAAGAAGAGGATGGAAAAACTTGGAGAGAAGAGGATCGAGAGATTCAACAGAACGCACAAACTCATCACATTCCATGAAAGAGAGAGAGTGCTACTAAGAAGCAATCCAGTGGGAAAACGAATCGACAATACAGCAAACAAACTATTCAGACTGTACGAGGGACCCTACTTATTACAAAGGAGGAAAGGATGACACACATATATCGTCTATGATCCGACAAGAAGAAAAACTATTGGGAAGTACCATGCATCAGCATTCCGTAAATTCTATGAATGAATAAATAAATAGTCAACTTATAAATCCATGGGAGGGACGTAATCCACCCAGGGAAAGAGAAACAATTTTAAGAACCCTTATAACCACTAAGTGTGAGTTGTAATAAAAAAGATACATTGAAAGCACTGAAAATTTAAAAAATATTAAAAATAGGGCCACACAAACATGTGATATCACAAATTACTAAATGGTTATAAAAATGAGTTAATTTGTAATTTATTCAGATAAGGAACTACAATTCACCACAAAATCTGTAGTAAATAGGCCTAAGATTATAAAAATAATCTGCAACAATACAGACACTATCGCAAAATGGTAACTTACTTGAAACGAAATAATATTAGGCCTATATATACACCACACATATCAGCTAATCGATGGATTATCAAACATTTACACATATAGTAGACACAAAAGATTTTAATGAAAAACTCTTCGGATTCTGCCATAGCATTAGACACATCAAAAACGTTAAAACAAAAGGATCTATAAACCTTTTTTTTGTAGACTTAAGCTGGTAGCTAACAACAAGCAGGTTTACAAATATTTCCATTTACAAAATAAAAAGGCCTACTAATGTGTTTATAAGAATGATTTTAAACATGTAAGAAAATGGGCGTTGAAATAACACCAGATAGATAGTTAATACCATTTTCTATTTGCTGATGAACAGGTTGTTATTTCGCAAGACAGGGAGGATGGTAATTATATGTGCAACAAATTAGTGGATAAATACAAAAAATTGGATTTAAATGTGAATTAAAGTAAAGCCAATTAAATAACGACAGACCCAGATATTTTATATATTAACGCGAATTTGATTAAACAGGTGGAAAGGTTCCTTTACTTAGTGTTAATAATGTAACAGGACGGATCGTGTAATAAGGATATCAGGAAAGTACTTTCAAAGACCGAATAGCAATAGGAATGTTAAATTCGATTGTATAGTGTATGAACAGAGTAAACAGAATCAAAGCGATGATCCGGAAGACAATATTGTCGAAGATATTGTTATGACGATCTACTTGCTAGTCGTAAGTTCAGTGGAAAACCAATTACAAGACACCAATTAAGTCACTATTACCAGCTTTAATTTTCACATTTCAACAGTTCGTAATTAACAACACAGTCTCCTACAACAAATCAAATAAAAATTGTTCACACGCAAATAAATGTCAACTAATATTAAAACACTATTGTATTACAATATACCGCCCGATTATAAAACACAGAACTTCACTAATATCCACTTGAACGCACACAGTAATATCGTTTTTAATCGCCCCACAATAAATCGAACCGCACTGTAATTATATCGTCACTATACTGAAACTTAAGGCGCTGTCGCCATGTATTTATACCTCCACTCACAGTCCAGAACGTTCCAAATTGCGTCTTAGCGCCAGTGTGAACTACGTAATTAATTGCGGGCTTGACACATTCCACGCAGCTGGCGGCTTCGAGAAAACTCTCGCGAATGCGTCTAGAGTCACGTATGCCACACATATTAGAGCGAGATTCTCCTGACACATTTGACAAACACGTAGATTCTTCTGTGATGTCGTAACACCGCCCCATCCTTAAGCCTGTTCGTCCCGAACTGGCAAACCGTCTCTGAAGTAGTACTTAGCCAGGCGATCTATGTGGACGACCTTGAAATTTCGCTGCCCTTCCTGTTGAATCCGATATACAACATCGTTGATACTTTTTTTTTACAGTGTAGGGTCCTTCCCAGTTAGACTGTAGCTTAGATGAGCGACCACGGCGGCGCTTTGGATTGAACAACCACACCTGATCTCCTTTTTGGAAAACCACACTATTGCTGCGAATGTCATACCGAGTTTTCATTTTATCACTGGCAATCTTCAGCCGTCCTCTTACCAAGCCATTCATTTCTCGCCGTTGGTTTTCTAATTGCGAGGAATAGTTCTGCGGCTCTTGGGACTGTGTCTCAGGTAATCCGAACATTAAGTCCCCAGGAAGACGAATCTCCCGCCCAAACACCAATTTTGCTGAAGTCATGCCGGTTGTGTCGTGTACTGATGATCTATACGGCATGAGGAATAGTGGTATATGTTGGACCCAGTCTGTTTGGTTCTCGTCAACAACCTTCGAAAGATGATGTTCAAATGTCTGTTTGAATCTCTCAACCGTCCCGTCCGACTGAGGATGCAGAGGCGTTGTCCTGGTCTTTCGAATTCCGAGTAGACGGCATAATTCTTTAAACACTCCTGATTCGAAGTTTCTCCCTTGATCCGTATGGATTTCCATAGGGGCTCCATAACCGCAACAGAAGTTGTGAACTAACTGCTTTGCTACAGTGGTAACCTCCTGATTTGGAATTGCGTAGGCTTCCACCCACTTAGTAAAGTAGTCACCTACAACCATGATGTACCGGTTTCCATCGTCAGTAACTGGGAATGGTCCAGCAATGCCTATGGCAATTCTCTCGAAAGGCAATCCAACGTTATACTGTCCCATGTTTCCCCGCTTCTGGTTTGTGGGCCCTTGCTTGCAGCACATATTTCACACGTCCTAACCCATTCATCTACGTCGTGGCAAAGGTGAAGCCAATAGAATCGCTTCCGTATTTTGTCAAGGGTTTTGTTAACGCCAAGATGGCCTACAGATGTTCCACCATGCATCTCCTTCAAAACAGACTGGACTTTACTTCGGGGAACTATCAACTGCATGACCACGTCTCGTCCATCTGCACTTTCCCAAGCCATTTTCAGCAATCCGTTTTCTAAGGTAAGAAATTCCCATTGTGCCCAGTAGCCCTTCAGCACTTCGGAATCATGACATATCTTGACAATCCGGGCAGCGACCTTCCTCTTTTGCTTTCAAGATCGGTCCAATGTCTTCATCAGTCATCTGTTCTTGTCGACAGTCTTGTGTTGTCCTGCCGTCTGCCAGGAAATCTACAGTGATGGCTTGAACATGTTCGCTTGAGTTTTGTTCTTCCTTTCTGTGGCAATGTCGGCAGTCTTCCGGGCACGGTCTTCGTGATAAGCCGTCCGCATTAACATGCAGGCGCCCCCGTCGATGTTATATTTTGAAGTTGTACTCTAATAGACGTTCAAGCCACCTTGCCAAATGTCCTTCCGTATTTTTAAATCTCAAGAGCCATGCAAGCGCGGAATTGTCGGCACGTAGTGAAAACTCTCTTCCATAGATGTATTTATGGAATTGCTCCGATGCTCGGACGATTGCGAGCAACTCTCTCCTTGTAACGCAATAATTTCTCTCCGGTTTAGAAAGTGTCTTTCTGTAATACGCTATTATTCGTTCTTCACCGTTTCCCACTTGAGACAAATGTCCAGAAGAATTAGTAAATAATTTGAATAATATTAGGCTCAATACCGTAATTAATACCGGTAGTGCGAGAAATGCACTAACCGAAAAAATAAATATAAATATGATATGAATAGAATAAAGATAATTTTAAATAAACACCTTGCCGTGAAATTACGTAATATTAATGAAATAAATAACGAATGAAAAATATAAGAAAATTTATAAGAAAGATCAGAAGGAAATTAATCATCTAATAAAAGGATATTACGAATTGATAAGTCATAAAGTGTGTCACGAATGGATCAACCAATGGGATTTACACATTCCCAGGAATTAGTTAATATGGATTGTTACGAATATCGCCTTCAGGGAAATGACAACATAATGAACCTGCAAAAAAGGGTTTCCTCGCCCAGTATGTTCCAGAAGGCCGAATTGGCTGTGATTAGGGAATGCTTGGAAAAGGGATAATTAATTGTACCCAAAGCCCCTATATCCAATCTCTGGGGACTGCAATAAAAAGGGACGGGAGTATGCAATTATGTCTAGACGCCTGGTAGATAAATCGTTAGCAATACCAGAAAATTAAAGGTTTAACATTCAGAATACTTAGCAGACTGCTTAGCTGAATAAAAAAATTACCTTTATAAAAAGTAAAATGTTACTTGAATATTCATGAAATGTACTATACTAGTTTATTAATTCATGGACTGTCAATGTGAATAAATTAATCTTGTGACATGTTTATAGTTAGGATAAGGAATGTCTAATAAGAATACCATGTTAGAACAATATGACTATAACTATTGGTTGTTAATAAAATTTTATTTTCCATTGTCGAACATTTAGCAATAAATTGTTAACACGTAAAATTGTCGTTTATATTAAATGTCAAAGTTATTGTTATGAAACACTAATGATAATTAATATTGATTTTATAATTATATTCATTTTATTGAAAAATTTTAACACATAAGTAGAGAAAATATAAGATTGCATTAACTACTTTTTGAAATGAAAATTTTATGTAAGTAGGCCTAACTGTAGTAATTATATTAACGGTAAAGGAGGTAATTAATAAAGTAGATTTAACATTAAATTATAATTCAGTAAATGTGTAAAAGTTTATTTACTATTCTTAAATGGACATAGTTTCGTGATAACAGAAAATATAGTTAAAGTTGATATTCATTTATTATGTAATCTTTTGGCACAGAACCAAAATGCATTAAGTGTGGATATGTGCAGAGGCAATCCAATTGTAGAAGGACACTAATATGATTATTATGTGTATTCTAACTTGTAATATAGATAAGGTTTTGCATAGGTTAGATATTGATTGAAATCAATGATTGTAGCTTGTAGCAATAAAATCATAGCTAATTGTAATGTTAAATAAACTTTGCATAAGCATATATATATATTGAGTACCAATTGAAATTGACGATTGTAACAAGTGGCAATAAAATCAAAGGTAAGCATAGACAGAAGTAGATGTAAGATTTTATCAATGAATGCTCTTATAAATGTGTAAATTAGTAGTTAAATTGTAAAAATTGTATTCATGATTATAATATGAGAGCAATAAAATAAGTAACAGTATGCAAACCATCGAAATTGATATGTAAACTGAAATTAGGTCATACAGGGATTAGACACACATACTACACCACATTCATAGGATAATGAACACGTAAGGTATAATTTAAAGCATCATGTAAAGGGCGTGAATATGGGATCCTGTGGAGTCTAAAGGCCATCTCAGCGGATCCCAATTGGGGTACAGATGTAACGTCAAAACGCGAAAAAGTTTTGTATAAAGGAAAGATGACACAAGAGGTAGCTGTTGGTTTGAAAATGACGATGCAGTTAGGACAAAAGGAGCGTAAAATCCTTTAGCAACGGCAGAGCATGGTTCTGGGCAGGCCATAAATCCGAGATAACAGGTGGTCACTTAAAGGAATTAAGGGGTGTCGAGCTATAAACTAAGAAAACAAAGGAATAAGAGTCACGAGAGTATTACTGAGAAAGCTATCGTCGTTGGTAACAAGAACAAGGCCACACCACATGTATGAACTCATCAGCGAGGGAACGAGACACTGTTCTCATTGAAAGGAAGGGATCAACCAGATGTATTACGAACAAAGGACATATCCGGTAAGATACGGTTACAATGGGTGAACCAATTAACAAAGACGGCGGGAAGCTAAGTAAAGTGAGAGGTTTCTAGCTAAGACACAGAGAAACAGTAGCAGAGGTGACGTTACTTAGAAACGACCACACCAAGCCCGTGAGAACTAACAGGGCGCAGATGGACAGAATAAGACAATGCAGAAATTGGTCACGCTTGTGTGTAGCAGAAGTCTGCAGGGGCATGGCAAAGGAAGACGAGGAAATTTATAGCGACGTTAAGTGTACTTGTTAAGCGGATGCAACGGTGGCAATTAGATAAATTTGTCTGAAAAGAACAGAAGAACAAGATGTCAGGGTGATTGACATGCGTGAAATCGGACTACCCCCAGAGACGAAGGGTGTATCCAAATAGGAAGGCGATGTGGTAGGAAAATGTGATATCCTATCAGAAGCAAGAGCTCAACGGAGGCGGGTTTTTAATAGCAAGTTTCTAAGAAAACTAGAACGAAAACGAATGGGAATTTGGCAGAGTATCAAGTGAGGGAAAATAGGAGGGATTCCCGTGGAAAAAACTAAAACGATAACCAATGGGAAGGAACCGATGGGTGAAAAGAGTCTAGAGTGGGAATTCGGTGGATTGAGTATATAAAATAAGCCGAGAACGCGAACGGGAGTAAAAGATAAATTTTCGAGAGAGTGAGAGAGTCAGAAGTCTAATAGTAAATGTTCGGAGAGACGGTCATAAGTGTTGATGGAGTCTAATAACAGTATTATTTCGAAGAGACGGTCGCGAGTGTTGACGAAATATGATATAAGTATCTGAAAAGTGTAATTTAACAGTTAGGAGTCGTGACGGAAGTTCAGAATTCGTTGACAGAGAAAGTCCGCGAATTAACTGGAAACGTACTATGATCTGATATGTATAATGATTGTGAAGCAGTGTCATTTATACGTTATTTCATAGAACAAAGTTGACAACAACGTATGTAATACGATCGATATTAACAAGTGCGTACTAAGAATAAAGTAATACATAACTTATGAAATGAATAAGATCGCAATATTTGTCTATAACAGTCTTGTGAAAACTGTAAATTGAATTACAAAAAATTAACGCTATAACTGGGTTACCTGTCAGTATTCTATTGCAATATCGGAAGGTGCCGGGGTATGATATTTTAAAGTGTGTATACAAGGATAAATCACGAGATGCGTTACGTGCCTTCAATGACATCACCAATCTGAGGAGGGAGCGATGAACTCAACGCAGATCAGAGGCCGTAGTATGTGGATAACTTACCAAAAGTAAAATTTTATGTATTAATTAATAGTTTGCAGACACCTGTCTGTCCTATTAAAAGAACTCACGTAAAATAATGGCATACTAAAAACACTCATGTGTGTCTTAGTAAAGATAATTCTTATATCATAAAAAAATGAATCCAATTTTAGATAAATTTTGTGTAATTATTAAATTTAATAACTGTTAGAGTTACAATTCAAATTAAAACCTTGAGATAAAGCTCGTAAGATAAATTGCTATTGAAGTAGAGTGTATTTAATATTGCACATGAGCATAATATGTTGAATAAGAAGTAGTATGAGAATAATAAATGCCTCAAGTACACTAAAATTTGTGTATGCGTTTATTTATTTAATACTTACCTGAGATAGGGAATAACTATCATTATTCTACAGAATAACATAGTATGCATAATCATCAAGCATAGGTAAACTAATAAAATTATCTGTAGCTTCAGTAGAATTCCTGGTAACTTTAATTACCGTTGCTGGAAATAAATCATATAATTTATTAATTAACATTGTATTTTACACACAAACACGTGACTAATTAACACCCAGTAAAGATAACGTTGTATTTAGTATAGTGCTAATTAATAGTAGCGGTGATTAACGTTGTAAAATGCCGCTCGAATCGCGGGGCGTAACGTGGTAACTTTTATGGTATTATAGTTTCTGTTTGTTTAGTGTGCCATTATATTTATGTTATAATATTTAGTTTAAAGAAATACAATCTGGTTCAGTTAAAATGCAATGCGCCTTTTTCTTAATAAGAATTTATAATAGGATATTTTACATTGGCTCTCATGTTACAACAGGCTACTGTGGTGATCAGTGATGTCCTTATTATGTTTTGATTTTTCTGTTTGCCTTGGATTTCCGTAGTTGGATAAAACAGTTTGGATTTTCAAGTTATTGAATAAGCTTTGGGATATGATGACTAGAAACACCTATTACATGTACACTGTCCCTGCCGGGGCTCACCGTGGGTCGAGGAGGGGTACACGAAGAACACGTATGTATGATGAAGGAGTTCGTCGTAATTTTCTGTCGACACTTTGGTAAGGACTTCGCTTCGTAACGTATAGACATAAAGTCGTAGCTATAGGTCGTTACCATTGCTTATATATCTACGTTATTTTCTTCGCCCGCGCGTGTGCATGTGAAAACTGTACTTATATACACATACTTCAATTGCATGGGGGAATGCATGTGCCCATCTGTATTGCAACCATACAAGCAGTAATTGCTGTATAGATACAGTTCAAAGATTTTTTGTTAGCAACAGAAAATTTAAGTTGTGGTAATATGAGGTATATTCAATACAAACTTTTATGTTATTTTAATTTCTGTTTGTTTAGTGTGCCACTATATTTATGTTATAATATTTAGTTTAAAGAAGTACAATCTGCTTCAGTTTAAATGCAATGCGCCTTTTTCTTAATAAGAATTTATAATATATTACATTGGTTCACGGCTTTTGGGGTGGGCAAGCTGGGGCGGCGCCCCAGGGCGCTGGACGCTTTAGGGCGCCACCTGGTTTTGGAATTTTAAGGTAATAAAATTCTTCAGAAGAATAAGAATGTAGGTAGAAGTTGCAGTGATGCTATAGAAAAATATCTGCGAAATTCGGGTATTAGCTATTGAGTGCGCCTAATTAAAAATTATTTTTATTTTTATCAGGAGAATTTAATACTAAGAAAGTTTTGTCTTTCTTCCATTTGGATCGATTTTTGTTTTTATTCAATCTTAACTGTAAAAGTAATTTCTCAAATTAAAAAAAAATATATTTTTAAAATAATTTAATTGTAATAATTTATTTCCTCATACTTTTCTTTAATTGCTTTCGGGTAAATTGAGGATTATGTTATTTATTTTTTTATAAAACTTTGCAAAAAATCTGCAGCAAAAATGATTTATAAAACATTATCTCAAATATACAAAGTATATTATATATTTGGCAGTTGGCAGACTGCACCTATCACTCGTGCGCTGCGGACGACGCGAATGTTCTGGGCTAACCTAAGAGTTTTGCATAAAATTTTTGTGAGCGATACCTGCAGATTGATATTTACATAGATCACGTGCTCTCATTGAATAGTCGTCGGATTTGCTTACCTCTTGATTCATTTAAACTTCAAACATTTTACAGGTAAGGATTAAGAGTGATATAGAAGCTAAGTGAACGATTTGATGTTTGGACGTGATACCTTTCATGCATTTAGTGATTGAGAGAAAATCAAGATAAAAAATAATATACATTTATGTTGTATTTATTTCTGATGGCGTAAAGTTATTCTAATTTACCTGAAAATTACCATAAGTTATAGAAATTTGTAATTTATGAAACGTAAATAAGAAATGATTTTTTCAATTTTTCAAATCTTAATATATAAAGGAGAATGTCCTGACTGACTGACTGATTCATTCACTCATCAACGGCCAGCCGAGACTATTAAAGTTAGAGACATGAAATTTATAGGATACGTTCCTATTAGTGTGCAGAGGTGTGCTAAGAAAGGATTTTACGAAATTTCAATTTTAAGGGTTGAAACGGGGTAAAATTGGCATTTATTTTTTTTTTAATTTCTCAGAAAATAAATGGTGTATCGACTTGATTTTTGTTCTAAAATACTCTTTACACAAATACCGAAAAAACAATTTCTGTTTTTTTAGAAATTCCATTTTTAAAGGGGTGAAAACGGGGTAAATTGTTTTTTATGACATTTTACATTTTTGCGCATTTCTCGGCAACGAATTAAGATATCAATTTAATTGTTGGACCAAATGTTCTTCATATTAATATCTAAAAACTAATTTCTGCTTTTTTCGAAATTCCACTTCTAAAAGGGTGAAAACGGGGTAAATTTTTTTTATGACATTTAACATTTTTGCGCATTTCTCGGCAACGAATTAAGATATCAATTTAATTGTTGGACAGAATGTTCTTCATATTAATATCTAAAAACTAACTTCTGCTTTTTTCGAAATTCCACAAATAAAGGGGTGAAAACGGGGTAAATTGTTTTTATGACATTTTACATTTTTGCGCATTTCTCGAATTAAGAGAATCAATTAAGGTAATCAACGAATTAAGATATCAATTTGATTCTTGGAGTGAATGTTCTTCATATTAATATCTAAAAAGCAATTTCTATTTCTTTTCCAAAATTCCACCCCTAATGGGGTAAAAAAGGGGTGAATGGTTTTTCATTTTGGTTTGATCAGTGTCATGTTGTTTATTTTTGGGAATTCGTGTCCGGTTCTTATAGCGTGTGTACAGTCGACTCACTGGATAGCTCCCATGAAAACTTATACACAGGAGCATAGGAAATAATAGATTTTCACACGAAAAATTTTTCGTAATTCCCTATGCTCCTGTGTATAAGTTTATCATGCTTCGCTATTTAGCTATTCATGATTTCGCGGGCGAAGCCGCGACGGGTAGTGCTAGAAGTTTATAAATATTAAACTGATTCCACCACATCAAACTGCGTTTGGAATATTTCTTAGTTTTATTAATTATTATTCCAAGTTTTTTTGGCAAGGGTTTGCAGTTTAGTGAAAGGGCATTTCTAGGTACTAGGTACAACTAGGTACGGAAAAAGAATGTATTTCAAAGACGATTGGATGAAAGGTATCTTCGTCCATCAAATTTTTTGTATATGTAGTCTGTTCTATCCAGTGTCACATGGCCAGTACTAAATGTAATTTTCAGATTATTATAAAATATTAAATTATATGAAATTCAAAATTATTTTTTTCCTATCTACATTTGTTATCCTTTTTTTGTACGCAGGCTGATAACATTTCATTTTAACGATGGAGAGCGAGAATTCTAAGAAAAAACCTAAACCTTCCGGATATGAGTATAGAAAAAGAAAAGCAGAAAAGAGGAAGAATTTCGAAAAAACATAAAAGCCTTGATAATTATTTTAAGTTACCGATAGATACAAATCTCTCTAATGACTCTAATACCAAAGCGCCTTTAGTTCCTACGGTCAATATCATTGATAATACTGTCGCTGCATCAGAACCAATTCCAATTTATAATAAAGTTAGATCTGAATCGCCTAAACCAACTTCGGATGCAAATGAGTTTAACGTTGATGATGACAAGCCCAATAATCAAGATGTGGCGGATGAAGGTACTTGTAAAAGTATAGAAGAAACATCCGAGTCATTAAACTTCTCGGATTGCGCCTTGTGGCCAGTTTATCGGAGCAATAAAGTTGTTGATTTTATTCTTAAAATGGGTCCCAATCAAGTCATTTTGGATAAATACCCTATCGATGAAAAGGGTCGTCATTTTTCTAGCTTTAATTACAACCGAAATCTTCCAAATGGTGAAGTTTTTCCTCGATGTTGGCTTATTTATTCAACATCTAAAAATGCTGTATTTTGTTTTTGCTGTCGACTTTTTGAGAGAAACAAAACTTCAAATTTAGCAGAAAATAGATTTAATAATTGGAAGAAGCTATTTGAAACTCTTCGATATCATGAAAATAGTGCGGCTCATAAAAATGCTTATCAGCAGTGGATAGAGACTAAAATACGAATGCAAACAGGAAAAACAATAGACAAAGAAGAGCAAAAATTAATTGAAAAAGAGAGCGCACGATGGTAAACCGTACTTGAGCGATTAATAAGCATTACTTTGTACCTGGGAATCAATAACATGGCTTTCAGAGGAAGCTCAGATAAATTATACAAACCAAACAATGGTAAGTTTTTAGGACTCGTTCAATTGCTGGCTAAATTTGACCCTGTAATGTCAAATCATGTGACGCCTGCACTTAATGGCGATATTTCCGATCACTATTGCGGAAAAATAATTCAAAATGAACTGATCGACTTGGTGGCAACAAAAATAACTAGTACCATTCTAGCGAGAGCTTCACTAGCAATTTATTTTGCTATTATTGCTGACTGTACTCCTGATATTTCCCACAAGGAACAACTCTCTCTCACAATTCGATTTGTTGATATATCTACCGATATCATCGAAATCAAGGAGCATTTTATAGGATTTTTTACGGTGGACGATTCTACGGGCTTTGGCCTTTCTGAAATTATAACCGATACATTAATAAAATTTGGACTCAAACTTAGCGATTGCAGAGGTCAAGGATATGACAACGGCGCAAACATGAAAGGCAAAAATGTAGTCTACAGAAACGGATTTTAGAGCTAAATCCTTTAGCTTCCTATGTTCCCTGCGGAAGTCATTCACTCAACCTTGTTCTATGTGATGCTGCAAAGTCGTCATTAAATTCCGTAAACTTTTCGGGATCATACAACGACTATTCACTCTTTTTTCTGCTTCGACTTATCGATGTAGTGTCTTAACTAGTCATGCAGAAATTTTCGCTCTCAAAACATTGAGTAATACACGTTGGGAGGCAAAGATAGAAAGCTTGAAAGCAATACGTTATCAAATAAGCAGTGTGCATGATGCTTTGATAACATTAAATGAAAACGAAAAAAAAAATCCTGCCGTAGCGCACGAAGCAATCACCTTGGCAGAACAATTAGGAGATCTTGGATTTTTGGTATCTTTAATTGCTTGGTACGATGTATTGTTTCAAGTCAACGTTGTAAGTAAATCACTTCAGGCAACAACAAAAAATGGATCTTGCACAATGTATCAAAATGTTGGAGAATTGCATTAAATCTTTAGAAAATTACAGGAAAGATGGTTTTAAACAAGCAATGATTGGAGCAAGAGAACTTGCAGATCAATTGCAAATTAAACCGATATTTAAACCGCTTAATAGGGTAAGACGTGTAAAACATCATTTTGATGAAAACACACAGGATGAAACAATGTAGAGCCCAGAAAAAAAAATGGAAGTTGAATTTTTTAACCCACTGTTAGATACGGCTATTTCATCCATCAAAGAAAGATTTAAACAATTGAATTCATATTCGAAATCATGGAATTTCCTCTTTCGTTTGGACAAATTACCCAACAGAACGGAGCTTTTAAAATCGTGCACAGACTTACAAAATAAGTTAACAGTTGAGAACTCCGCCGATATCAATGGCATTTTGTTATGCGATGAACTGATTAGTATAAGAGCTTTTAGGAATGATAAATTAGACAAGGAAAAAATCACGCCTCTTCTTGTGCTAAATTTCATTAAAAAACATTCGTTTCAAGGATTATATCCAAACGTATGGATTGCGCTGCGCATTTTATTGACGATTCCTGTAACTGTTAACAGTGGGGAACTTATAAAAACATATTTAAGGAGTACGATGCTACAAGACAGACCCACTTCTTTAGGAACTATCTCAATCGAGAATGAAATTGCTGAAGAGTTAGATCTTGCTGATTTAATAAAAGATTTTGCCGACAAAAAAGCGCGAAAAGTTAATTGTAAATGATTTATTTATATAATTAAAATGTTATACTCTTTATTATAATTTTATAAAAATATTATTTTATTTTTTTTAGTTGTACTAATTTTGTATTTTTTTACAAATATATTATGCTTTATTATCAAAACATAATTAATAAGTATTTTTAAAAAAATATTAAACATATCCCGATACTTTACCCTCACAAGGGGCGCCAAGGGAAATATTGCCCCTCTAAACGCAAAAGCCTAAAGCCGGCACTGCATGTTACAACAGGCTACTGTGGTAACCAGTGATGTCCTTATCATGTTTTGATTTTTTTTTTGCCTTGGATTTCCTTAGTAAAAAGTTACGTTTTATCTCGTTTTCAAGTCATATCTAGTTCGATGTGAAAATAACTTCCTGAGTTTTTAATGTAAGGAGACGCTGGAAGGAAGTAGAAGGAAAGACAGGAAAATAAAAAAATATCAACAAAGTATAATGTGTGGTACTGTACGCTTTAAACTGTAAATGAAAGTTCCTTTATTATTCTCTGCAAATGATAAACGCTCAGAGTTGAATGAGTAAGTAAGCCTATTAGAATGCCAGTAATGGTCAGAAAAATAAGGTAATCTGAATTTGTTGTTGACAACGAAGGCCATAATAATTGATACGTTGGTACGTTAGCTTCCAGTTTGGCTTGGGCGAAAAGTAAATTTAGTGTAGTCCTACGGTATATGCTTTTTTTGTGTATCACCTATCACCCATGACTATCATTGATTTTAGATTACGTTCCGGCCTTTAAAAGCTAAGGGCAGTACACAGGCTTGTAACTCCACTTACCCCACTTAGGCCTACGTATGTTTTGGCTTGTTATATCGTGTCCATATAGGCCTAATTAAATTTATTACAGAGCATAACATCTGTTCGGGGGTCTACGTGTACATTTACGTGTGTTAACATTTTAAAATACATTGACGTAAATTCTGATAGATTTTGATAGATAGGCCTACAAATACTTATCTAAAAATGAAACTTTTTCTTGTGAACTTACTGTTTATTCTCTTCTCGTCGAACGCGTTTCGGCGTACGTATTCGCCTTCTTCAGCTTAGAGACAGACTGCCATCATTTAGTAACGGTTGTTGTGTGGAAGGTGTAGTGGGGGTGGTGCGTGGAGGAAGGGGACTGGCGCGGGGATTCAACTTAATGTTTGTTTTTTGTATAATTGTGTCAAAAAGTGTATGTGATTTCTATTGTAATTGATCGTTAAGTATGTTGTTTGGTTGTGTTGTGTGGTGTTTGTATATTTCGTATTGTTCAGTTGTGTTGAGTTTTCGACCTTTGGGTAAGTAATGTAAAATTTCAAGATTAGTGTCTATGTTGGTGTAACTGTGGTTTTCTGTGTGTATGTGTGTGGCAAATGGGGAGTGTATATTGTTGTTGGTTAAAGCTTTTAAGTGTTCAGAATAACGAGATGAAAAAGATCTTCCCGTCTGGCCTATGTAGAAACTATTGCAGTCATTACAATTTAATTTGTAAACACCTGTTTTGTTATATTTGTCTATGTCTGTGTTTGTATTATTGATGTGTTTTTTGATGGTATTGGTTGTTCTGTATGCTATTTTGTATTTGTGTTTTCTGAATGTGTTGGCGATTTTGTGTGTGTAGGAGTTGTGGTATGTGAGTGTGATGTATTTATTGTGCTGTGTGTTGATGGTATTTTGTGTTTTGTTGTTTTTGTTTTTGATGCGTTTGTGTAGTGTGTTTATTAAATTAGGGTTGTAACCGTTTTTGATTGCTATGTATTTTATTGTGTTGAGTTCGTCGGTGTAATCTTGTTTATTTAAGGGTATTTTAGTTAGTCTATGGAGCATATGGTTGAAGGCCGCATGTTTATGTTGTGTTGGGTGGTTTGATGAGTCAGTTGTGGTTGGTTTCCTGTATATTTTGTACGTGTGTGTATTGTTAGTTTTGTTAATTGTTAGGTCTAGAAAAATTATACTAATGTTTTGTTCAATTTCCAGTGTAAATTTTAATTTGTGGTGTATAGTGTTTATGTATTTGTGGAAGTTTTCAACTTGTCTTGTGTTGCCTTTGAATAAAAGTAATATATCATCTACATACCTGTGCCAGTATATAATTTTGTTAGTGTATTTGTTGTTGTTTATTATGTGGTTCTGTTCTATGTTGTGTATATATATTTCTGCTAGTATTCCTGATATGGGGGATCCCATCGGGAGACCTTCTGTTTGTGTGTATATCTTGTTATTGTATGTAAAGTAATTTTCTTCAGTTATTATTTCGGTAAGTGTGATGATCTCTTGTATGTGTGTTTCAGGTGTGTTGCTTTGTCTGAGTAGTTGTTCTAGTGTTGGATGGTTTCTTTGATGGGGACATTAGTGTATAGATTGGTTATATCAAAAGATGCCAGAGTTGAGTTATGTGGGATGTGGATGTGTTCAGTTTTCCTGACTAGGTCGATGTTGTTTTTGATAGATGTGTTGTTACTGAGATTAATGTTTTCTCTGATTATTTTGTCTAGTTATTTTGCGATTTTGTGGGAGGGGACCTGTGTGTTGTTTATTAATGGTCTGATGGGAATGTTAGGTTTATGTATTTTTGGTAATGCATTTAGTTTAGGGGGGTTAGGTTTTATTTGTTTAAGGTATTTGGCGCTTTCTGGTTTGATTATATGTTTTGTGTTGTTTATGAATTTGTTAATCTGTTTATGAAATTTTAGTGTGGAGATGAAGATCTTTTTCATCTCGTTATTCTGAACACTTAAAAGCTTTAACCAACAACAATATACAATCCGCATTTGCCACACACATACACACAGAAAACCACAGTTACACCAACATAGACACTAATCTTGAAATTTACATTACTTACCCAAAGGTCGAAAACTCAACACAGCTGAACAATACGAAATATACAAACACCACACAACACAACCAAACAACATACTTAACGATCAATTACAATATAAATCACATACACTTTTTGACACAATTATACAAAAAACAAACATTAAGTTGAATCCCCGCGCCAATCCCCTTCCTCCACGCACCACCCCCACTACACCTTCCACACAACAACCGTTACTAAATGATGGCAGTCTGTCTCTAAGCTGAAGAAGGCGAATACGTACGCCGAAACGCGTTAGACGAGAAGAGAATAAACAGTAAGTTCACAAGAAAAAGTTTCATTTTTAGATAAGTGTTAGTGCTGTGAAAGAAGAGATGAATAATCAAGACAACTAGGCCTACAAATGTTTTATAAACACATGAACCTTACGATAAAACAAAAAAACTATAAATTAGAAGATTATTCGATTCAATACAGGTACAGTACAGTATTCGAATTGTTCACATCCAGTTACTTCTGTAAACTACATACTACAATACATAATTACTACATGGCTTCTCTGATATATGTAAAATATAAAGTATTTTACGAGTTATAGGCCTATCCTATAAAGATGACCAAGTTATAATATTTATTCCGTTTTTTTAACATCGTATGTGTTATGTATTAGTGTTGAAGTAACAATTTGTATAGAATTACATCAAAATTTTTATAATCAAAATCAGCTTAATGTTTTAATTATATTTCTATTGTATACGATATTATTTACATTATGGTTTGTACTGCAAAAGTGTTGTCACTGTAACAAATAAATAAAACTTAATTCAAAATGTTTCGTTTAAAAATGAAAACACAGAAAACATAAAAGAAAATGTTATAAATGGAAACGTGTTATCATTGTGTAATTATCGATCCTGCCAGGATTCGAACCTGGAATCTTTCTGATCCGTAGTCAGACGCGTTATCCGTTGCGCCACAGGGCCATGAATTTCAGCCGCTTTTTGTCTCGTAGATGACAATCATCAGTTTGCAGTAAGTGTGAGAAAAATATTGCAGTATGTGTCTGTATGTGATTTGTTAATTACAATCTTTCATTAAAACATGGTTATTTTAATCCTAGTAAACTTTTTTTAAGCCTTCGGATATACTCGTCCTATCAGACAACCAGTAAACACAAGGTCACAAGTCAACTCAATCTGAAATTTTAAATTAACTACTAAAGACATTTACTTTTCCCTGACAATGTTTGCTAATTTTTTCCGCATTCCCTTTACACCTAAACCAAGCGTTTTGCAAACTCATCAGCTTCTCTCGCTTCTCAGCCATTAGACCAAATTTCTATTTACAGAAAATTATTGGGAAAGCTTTTAAAAAAGTAGGCTATATAAAACAATTACTGAACATTTGTATTGTTTGTCCTTCGAACTATAAAGAACAATTTTCCCAACCATATTTTTACAACATCGCGTTCACTGTAAAATTTGACAGTTTTCACAAATTATTCTCGTTTCTATAGCGTAGAAATTAGATTAATATCTATGGACTCTGATGGGGACTACTTTATTTCTCTTCACAAATAAATTAACAAATAAGTGAACACGAACCAACGCACACTCTAGGAAGTAACATTTCACCAGTAAGACGAAATATTTGTTCGTACTTTTCATAAAATAAACAGAGAATAATTAATTACAAAACTGTATTTTCTATTATATTTTAAGCATAACAACGAATATAAAAAGTTCCTTTAGGCCTAAGTATTGCTCAAGGAGCACAACTTCTCGTGTTCAAGGTCAATTTTCCCCTCGTAGCCGCGCCTGCCTATACCACATCTACAGTTTCTGTCCTCCCCTCCCTTACCATGAATCTCTTTACTGTTCAGTTATACATCTCAAATATAAAAAGTGACACTACCAATGACGGGAAGGGAAGGTTGAAATTTGGCAACCTTGTATCTAAGGCTGAAGTGGTCAGTTCAGTTGATTTCAAATAGGTGTTGATCAACCCACCTACTTTTTGAAACATACCCTGAACTAAAGTTTTCACTTGTCACTTTTTATGAATATATAAATAAATATTGTATCATTTTAACGTACAAACTATATGAAGTAGGCCTACTCTGGTGTACTACTCTCGGTCTTGTGGTAGCACAAAGAGTAATGCATCTTTGGTGTTCTTTCTTTTTGGGTTCTGTAACATGTGAAGTACACCTCTGGATCTTCCATTTTTTGTGAAAGACTCTAAATGTACTTGAAGGTTTTATGATAGCAGTAAAGCAGTTTCTTGTCGTTTCATGACTTTTGGTGTTAACACAATTTGTAGGTTCATGACAGTCACGACTTGTTTTATAATAAGTAGTGTGAAACTTTCTGTAAAATGTACTATAGGTAGTCCACTTGAGTAAAAGACACAAATTCGTAGTTAAGTAATTTTGCAGTAGGCCTACCTAATAAAATTCTCGAAGTCACCTGGTTTTGTCTGGGTTACCACCATAAGAGTTATGTAGGGTTACTTGTTTTAAAATCCTACTGAGGCTTAGCCTACGGGTTAGTAGGATCAGGCTTAATGGGTTAGTTTTGCGTGGTGATATTCATTTCACACACGTCAGTTTTCCCTACCGAATTATTTTATTTAAAAAGTTGAAAAGTTTAACTCATAAAATCATTCACAGCTTAATAAACTGGTTTTTCATAGATATTAAAATTAATGTACAATTAACTGAAATAACTATTATGAAGAACCCGCGGTAGGGAAGGGTATTAGGTACAAATATTGATCAAAAAATGTTATACAAAGAAAGTAATCATAAGTTGAATAAAATGATGGCGTTTTATTAAAAATATAGAAAAAAAATTATTATTAGTGATGAATATACGCATTGAAGACTTAAATGTTCCATATTAATATGTAGAAATCCTCGTGGACTAAAACACGTAGGCTTACGTAACTTAGGTACATAGAAAGTAGCCTATGTGCACTTGAATTTAAAATCTTAATAAAGTTTAGAAGTATTTTAATCCAATAAATGTCAAAAAATCTGGTTTAATTCTACGTTGCAGAAGTGAAGATAAATAGGCCAACTTTTAACATGCATGCTGTTTACTTAATAATAGGAAAAGAAACAATTTTTCGGTGTTCAGGATGAAAGCTCACGTTTGAAGAACTATTTAACAAAAACTGTATGAGTGAAGCGCCGCCAACTTTTAGTTGAGTGGAAATGGAACGTTGCTAAACGTGCTACGTTAGGTTTGAATTTCTATTTTAAATTTATAAGAAGCTGTTGCATGTTTTCTGAGCTTTCTTTATCTCAGTTGTTAGACGCCCTGAAGACACAATTCGTGGAGTGTTGGATTCGCTGTATACTCGTCATAATCTTTCAGTCATTATCTAAAACGTTAAGTTTGGAGCCTATTTTGTACTGATTTTTATTTGTACAGGCTTTGACAATTCGTCAACGCGACATAACGGACGGTGGAGGGGTCTTTTGCGTTATACGACCACAAAGCATTGGCATTTGTGAAAACTTACCAAAATAATGATGTAGATCTGCATAGAAGACTTTGAAGTAGTTTTATATTTTATTCATCAAAAACACAAATTTTATACACCAAAAACACCTAACCTAACCTAACCTAATTTCACGAACTGGAAAGTTATTGTTTATAATTCAGGAGGCAAAAAGGCCTTGATGTCCTGTATAATTTGTTCAAATAAGTCAGTGCCTGCATGTGCCTGACTATTATGATATTGTTACAAAACAGAAAAGACCGGCTGACTGCCTTTACCATTACTCGCTTTTGTTTCTATAATCAACTCGTATAAATCACACACACACACACACACACACACACACACACACACACACACACACACACACACACACACACACACACACACACACACACACACACACACACACACACACACACACACACACACACACACACACACACAGAGAGAGGCGAGACTGGACGCAGCTTTTAACTAATCAGTAAACAGATATAGCAAATTCTGAGAACTATACTCAGTTTAATGAAAGATGAACAAAATGCCAATGCCAATGCTTTGTGGTCGTATAACGCAAAAACCCCGGTGGAGCACGCTGCGGAGGTTTGGCAACGTTGCAAAATTGAGATAAAATTGCAGTGCTAATGCTGGTACGCTTCCCCTCTCCAGATAAAATGTTAATAGCAATATAGGCCTAGTAACCGTTAATAACGATAGGCCTATAGGCCTAGTAACGATAAATGTTAGTAGGCCTACTCAGTATGCAAGTAGGCCTAGTAGTTTTCATTTCCAGAAAAGCATAATTGAGTGACAATGGGCGTTCACTAAGTAACCGATTCCTTACTACAACTATATTTTACTTATTAGCCTATATTGCCACAGCTAACATATGAACAGGTTGATTACAATTTCTAATTTTTGTATGTTAACGCGGAAGTACATCTTTTGTAGGCTAATTAATTCATCGAATAATGACAATGACATACGGAAATTGTTGTGAATTTGTTTCATCTCTACGTAGCCTAGGCCTACTTGTTCAAACAGTGTGTGAAATGAATCCGTTTCATCCCGCTTTGATAGATTGGATGTACCCAACGAACCCAGTTTTGCCACCTACGACTTCGACGACGTGAAGTAGCCTAATAACAACATCGGAACGATATGTTTGCGATTCACTTTGAGTTGACTCCAACCGGTACTAAACCGAACAGAACAAAACTGAGAACACAATGAGACTGAACCCATTGCAACGTAAAAACCCGTAAGAAAGTCTGAATTCAAACGATGACGGAAAAATTCCGTGCGGACCAAACCGTTGTGTGTGAAAGTTTAAAAGTCTACGCACGATGTATAGTAAAAAACAAAACGTAACTCACAATTCCTTTAAAAACAGAAACGCGTGGTGCGCGCGCGCGCGCGCACACACACACAAAACATGCCCACGGGTCACATTTGTCAGTTAATTAATTACGTAGTACCTTAAAATTTGAAACAATATTTAGTAGGCTATAAGAAACCGTTTAGTTAAATCTTAATGGTTATCACAAAGCACTCATATCAAACAGATGTGCACTACCCCTTCCTTATTGGCGCCCTATGGCTATGGTTGGAGGGGGCGGAGATGAGCCACAATTGGTCCACAGTTATCTCCCTTTCATAAATCCCATTATGATATTCATGATGGGCGCCATTTCACATACGTCATTTCAATGGCCATCTGGGATTACAGAACTCCAAAAGTATTGAGGTTTTGTTTGTAAAATGTGTCAGTACGAATATCTGTCTGTCTGTCTGTCTATCTGTCTTCTCTCTCTCTCTCTCTCTCTCTCTCTCTCTCTCTCTCTCTCTCTCTCTCTCTCTCTCTCTCTCTCTCTCTCTCCCTCTCTCTCTCTCTCGCTCTCTCTCTCTCTCTCTCTCTCTCTGCACACTCTACGCATATCTCATCAGCTTGCTGTAGCAAATGAGCGATACGTTTATTATTTCAGATGTAATAAATAATATACTAATCAAAATAATACAGTTTATTATTTACATACTGTATATAGGCCTACATACTAGGCCTATATACATTCATATTTTTTTAAAACTTAGTAGGCCTATATTGCTTCGGGCTGATCCCCTGAAGCAAAACGGTAGGCCTATCGGAAGAGATCCCACATAAGCGGAAAAATTCCTGTATGAAATGTAGAACTAAGACCAAAAATTAAATTAAACAAAAATAGCGCATTTGATAACTGACTTGCTTGATTTTGGAACTAATAAATTTTACCATTTCTGCATCTAATAAATATATTCAAGATAAAATTACAATTAAATGTAACTAGAGCCTGAAACAATTTTTATTTTTACAAACTTATTTAGACACGACATTAGTTATATACGGACACGTCATGGACAACAAAACCTAAGAAAAAATAAACGAATAAAGTCTACAGGCGGCAATAGATTCTTCAGCGTTACTCAAATGTTAAATAAACTGCACACTATGGATTGATTTATTACTCGTCAAGCATTGTAGTAACTTTTGTCACTTATCGGTTCTTCACTGCCAACACTAGCTTTGAAAAAATTTACTAATTTTTGTTTTGTCTGCATTTATTTTTTGGTCTAGTTGAAACGAACAAAGCTCGTTATCTCTTTATTAATCTCTATACAGGAAAGGTAACCACACCAGAGTGTCACAACAAAAGTGAAAACATATTTGATAATTTTAAAGCAAAAAAATACAGTATGTTGGCGTTGCGTTCTTATCGTAGGCTACGCAAAAGAAAATGGAGCGCTTATCTACATTTAGGCATGTTAACGAGTGCGGCTGGACCACTAGCGTAGACTCACTCACTGGCAGCACGATCCCTATTGTCCGAGTCATCCGTTGCACATTCCAGTACTTAATCGAACTTTATTATAACTACATTTTATCTAAATAAATCCGTAATATTTGGATATTGCACTGAATCTTAAGAAAATCAATAACAAACACGGTGTACGTACGATGGAAAATACTCTGTACTGTACTGTATTGACTCATGTAAATAAAGCAAACAACAGTGTTTTATAAAATAATGATCTCGTACTTGGGTATTGTTCTATTGACACACACACACACACACAAACACACACACACACACACACACACACACACACACACACGACAGTGTGAGTGAAAAATGGCGGACGATGTGAATGCTGTGTTTGCTTGTGCTCTTGAAAACTTAGTGAGTGTAACGGAGAAGAGTGGTAATTTACGGAATGATTTAAGGAAAGTCATCTTGGAGTCGGTGAGTATGCTTAGAAGAGTTTTTGCAGATGTTATGAATGTTTTGGAGGAGAAAGGGAAGACAATTAAAGTGTTGGAATGTGAGGTTAATTAAGAAAATGGAAACGGAAAGAGTATCTTTTATGAAGGAATTGTCGGTGCGTGTACAGCCTACGCCACCTGTTGGTCAAACTCCAAAGCTTTACTCTGACGTTGCGCGTAGTAGAGAGAAGGGTTCAAATAAGAAATTTAAAGTTGTCGTTAAATCTAAATTTAACGAATCGGCTGAATCAGTTAAAGCTGTTTTAAAATCAAAAATTAATCCAATACAAATGAAAGTCGGAATAGGGGCTGTAAGGTCGTTTAGGGATGGTAGAGTTGTTATAGAATCTGGCAGTAAAAATGATATTGACATTATTACCAACGGTATTAATGAGGCATGTGGAAGTATTTTGGAAGCATCGGTCCCTAAACTCCGTAATCCCGAAATGATTGTGTACAATATACCGGATGATATTTCCATAGAAAATGCTCGGGATATTATTATAATGCAAAACTTTGAATTAAATCTACATGAAGAATACTTGCGACCTAAGCTTATTTTTAAAAACAAACGACAGATAAGGAATCTTGTAGTTGAAGTTAGTTCCCACACACGACAAAAGCTTTTAAGTAATAGGTTAAAAATCGGGTGGCAATTATGCAACGTGGATGATTATCTGGTTTCTAAGCGATGTTTTAAATGTAGTGGGTATAATCATAGAGCTCAGGAGTGCAGAGGGGATCTTACATGCCCCTTGTGTGCTGGAGACCATAGGCTGAGTGAATGTAAAGCATCAACTAATGAGTTTAAATGTGTCAATTGTATTCATTACAATAAGCGTATAAAGGATAATAGGGTTAATGAGCGTCATTCGTCATTCGATAAGACCTGTTTTTGTTTGCAACAATTGATAAGGAACTATAAACAGAACATTGATTATTAATGCCATTTCTACGGACTGCTAATGCAAGGTCAACACATCTAGATAAGAACAACTTAATTCGATGCATGCAGATCAATTTTCAGCATTCCAGACAGGCAACAGATAACATTGTTGATATAATACGACAACAAAGGGTGGACGTTTTGTTTATTCAAGAACCATATGTTATTTTAAATACCGTTGTCGGGATACCAAGGAATTTTAGAACGTTTACTGCTGGTACGGGTAAACAGAGAGCCGCAGTTGTAATGATGAATGATCGAATTACATGTTTAATGATTAACCAACTATCAGATGAAGATAGCGTCGTTTTGCATTTAATTTATGGTGGTCAAAACTTCTTTTTGGCGAGCATGTATTTTGGTATGCATGATGATGTCAGAATTAATATTAATAAAATTTAAAGTGTTCTCAGTTTTGTAAAGGGAAGTGGCGTTTTGATTGCTGTCGATAGTAACGGCAGGTCAACAATGTGGCATGATTCGTTACCCAATAGAAGAGGTAGGGCGATACAAGAGTTTTTGATGGGAAACCAACTGTTTTTAATGAACGATGAAAGTAATTTTACAACTTTTGAATCACGGAATGGTAAAAGTAATATTGATTTAACTATAGTTAATAATCAGCTGGTTTCTCTAGTTGAGGACTGGAAGATCAGTGAAGAAGAGAGCTGTTCGGACCATAGAATTATTACTTTCAATACAGTACATGGAAACTATGATATTGCGGAATTTCAGTATCAGGGGTTGCGGTATGTCTTCAAGGAAAGTAACTATGAAGCTTTTGATCGGAATTTGTTTCAAGAAATACTTAAAACGTTTTATGTTTCTACGTGTAACAATGATTTAGGACGTCTGGACGTTGTATTACAGTATAAGGTTTCGGAGGTGCAAGATATGGATCAAGTTGTGAAAAAATTTGAGGATACCATAAAGACAGCGTGTGACAAGTCTTTTAAGAAGCGTACAACATTACAGAAGACTGTTGGAGGCAGATCGGTTCCATGGTGGTCAGATACACTCACAGTCATGCGTAAAAGAATTAATGCATTAAGAAGAAGATATCAAAGGACTAGAAACGACAATGTCCTGAGAGAATGTCGGAAAATGTACTATTTTCAGGAAAAGAAGAAGTATCAATCAAGTATTCGAAGAGAAAAAATACATTCTTGGATACAATATTGTAATTTAACAACATCAGTGAATCCCTGGAATGCGGTTTATCGCTTGGCAGCTGGAAAAATGAGAAAGTGTTCCACCTTAACAACTTTGCAAAAACCGGATGGCTCCTTCACAACAGATTTGGAAGGTACTATTAATTGTATGTTGGACTACTTTATTCCCGTGGATGATGGCATAATGGATAATGAGTATCATAGGCATGTTAGGAATCAGATTAAGGATCCATTAAGTGTACAAGATGACAGAGAGTTTTCACAAGAAGAAGTTTTGCGAGATTTGGAAAACACGAACCCTCAGAAGTGTCCTGGTGAGGATGGAATAACAAGTGGCATTTTATTGCGGGTTTTTATGCAATTTCCTCGGTTTGTAACAGCAATCTATAATGAGTGTCTCAGAAGAGGTGTCTTTCCTAAGTTATGGGAAAGAGCAAAAATAGTACCAACAATTAAGCCGGGCAGGGAGAACAGTACTGATGTTTCGAAGTTTCGCCCTATCAATTTATTGAAGGTAGGAGCGAAAGTATTGGAAAAACTACTTATAAACAGAATTATGAACAACGTGTTTTCTAAAGATTTAATGCAGTCTAATCAGTATGGATTTAGACCCCAGAAAAGTACAGTGGATGCAGCTATGGCAGTTAAGGAATTTGTTGAAAGATGTTTGGTGGAGAAAGGGGTTGTTGTTCTCGTTAGTCTTGATGTCCAGGGCGCTTTTGATGCAGCGTGTTGGCCGTGTATTTTGAATACTCTTAAACAATTCGAGTGTCCTAGGAACTTGTGTTGTCTCTCACAGAGTTACTTTGGTGGACGAAAGGCAGTTCTGTCTACTCACAATACATCAATGGAGAGGGATGTCAGTAAAGGTTGTCCTCAGGGATCTTGTTGTGGGCCAGGATTTTGGAACATACAGTATAACTCGTTGCTCAATTTAGACTTCACTATACGTACAAAACTTATAGCTTTTGCAGATGATTTAATTGTGTTAAAAAGTGGTAAGTCTCTCTTAGAAGCTGAAAATTATGCCAATTTAGAGATGGTAAAAATTTCAAAGTGGGCTACAAATAACAGTTTCTTTTAATGAAAAAAAATCAAAAATACTCTTGATTTCTCGTAAAAGACTTCAGAATTCAGAATTAAGCATTTACCTTAATTCTAAAAAAACTTCAACAAGTTGATAAGTTAAAATATTTGGGTTTCATTATTGACACAAAATTCAATTTTAATGAGCATATCCAGTATGTGGTCGAAAGGTGTGCAAAACTGATTCATATGCTATCAAGATCTGCAAAATTAAACTGGGGGTTGGGACATGAGGCACTTAAAACAATATATAGGGGGCAATTCTCCCCCTTTTATCATATGGAGCACCCGTATGGATAGACGCATTAGAAAGGAAAAGTAACCACATGAAGTTCAAAAGAGTGCAACGTCTCATCAATATTAAAATTGCGAAGGCTTATCGTACAGTGTCCTATGAAGCTTTGTGCATTTTGACAGGACTGACTCCAATAATAATTAAGTTGAGAGAGATTGTTAGTGCTTACAGAGTTGCTAGAGGTTGTGATGGTGCTAATATTTTGATGGACACAGTAATTCCGTTCAAGGATTGGCCTCATCCGGCAGATACAGTTCTTATAAACTCCAGCCATGAAAGTAAAGTATACACAGTACAAGCATATACGGATGGCAGTAAGCACAACAATGGGGTTGGGTCGGGTATAGCCTTGTTTGTTAATGGTGAGCTCAAATATGAGATGCAGTATAAGTTGGGTGTTGGGTGCTCTAATAATCAGGCTGAGCAATTGGCAGTCTTGAAGGCCCTGGAAAAGATAGCTGAATTAAATTATATTATAACTAATTTGAGAACGGCAGCTGTTTACACCGACAGCAGAGTGACGATAGACTCACTTAGGAGCTCGAGGAATCATAGCTACTTGATAGAAGAAATAAGGAATAAGTTAAGAAGTTTAAAGGCGGTCAACTGGTCAGTTGATTTTGGTTGGGTTAAGGCACATGTGGGTATTTATGGTAATGAACTGGCTGACAATCTGGCTAAAGAAGCTGCGTCCAGTAGCAGTATGGTGTGCTATGAACGAATACCAAAAAGTGCAATGATTAACAAATTCCGTGAGGTGAGCCTAATGGAGTGGCAAAGTGAATGGGAACAAACATTAAATGGAATGGTGACTAAGTTGTTTTTCCCTAGTGTGAAGCACAGACTGTCGTCAAGGTTTGCACTGTCTCCTAATTTTACCACAATGGTGACTGGTCATGGCAAGCTTAGAGCCTACTACTATCGTTTCAAAATAAAAGATGATCCAATATGTGTCTGCAACGACGGTGACCAAACAGTGGAACATTTGTTATATGAGTGCAATATGCTGAATGAAGAAAGACGGGTTTTCAAAAATAGTGTACTAAGGAGTGGTGGACGATGGCCTCCGAATAGAAGTGAATTGACATCAAAATATGTTAGACAGTTTATTAAATATGTTAATAACATTGATTTTGATTCTTTGTAGTGTTGTTGTTATTGTGCATGTCTATCTATTTTGAATCATTGTATGCGTTTGTTATTATGAATTAACTTACATATTGGTCGAACAGCTTTATCGTGCATGCGATACATGCATGCATACAGTTTTAACATGTTAATAATGTAGTACTAATTCATTGTATCATTGTCAATGATTGATTTTTATTTTTCTTGTTTACTTTGAATCTTTGTAATTGTTGTACTACTGGAGTTGTCTTTATATGTATTGAGAATCGGCTTGTAATAAGTTTATATATAGCATATAGTATTACTTTATTTGTAATGGAGCATGCTGATAAAATAAAGGTATTAAAACACACACACACACACACACACACACACACACACACACACACACACACACACACACACACACACACACACACACACATGAACAAGTAGGATACACTTGCTTGTTTCATGTTAGTACAGTACAGACTAAGGGAAGCGCTCATCTACGCGAAACACACCAGGCGCACTGGATGCTACCTCGATGATTCACTGACTGGGTCGGAGGGGGCCAGGCCCCTATTTACTGTCTGGCGGCCTATGCCTGTGCGTCTGTTAGCAAAGGATCTGCTAATCCTTCAGCCGCCCTCCACGGAATAATGTTAATAAACGATAGGCTACCAATCATGGGACTCAAACACATTGAGATATTAATATTTATGTTTTTTTCTGCTGATCACAAAACATTTGTACCTATAGGCCTATATAGGCCTATGTATAGGCTATAGGCTACTTCTGTCTCTATGTGTGTGCATGTGTTTTATAAGCACACATAGCCTATTTATAATTAAGATATAAATAATTGTAAACTGTATATACACACACACACAAACAATATTTTATATTTGTTATCAATAATACATTTTATATTTATTTGTATTGACACTGTTTCCACAGTTTTAATTACTGTCATCTTCATAAATACAAATAGGTTATATATTAAGCACGATATTTATATTATAACATTATGTATTAAGAGCAAGTATATTTAGGCCAATATTTCAATCAGGCAGAACACCGCTCCAACCAGTGAGCCCTGTCGGTGTACACAAGAAATAGGCCTATCCAGTTAAATATACCTGCTTGAGACGCTTCGGCTGCGCTATTGCCCAGGCATGGGGAAGTACGAGGTGCGGAAGTACCTCCTTGCAGGAGCCATCCGCATTGGCATGGCAACCACGCGGCTCTGGGCTCCTGCGGGTGAACCCTGCGGCTGCACCCACGTCAGGATACTACACACAGATACCTGGACACCCTGTCGAGCAAAACGGACTCGGGTCTTCACATTCTTGTGCAGCAAAAGCATGGCCATGCTGCACGCAAAGAAAATGGCGTTCATCGAGCTGAGACTAGAACAACGCGAGCGCGCGCCCCCACACCCACACACCAGGACGCTAAGACATCCTGCGTAGCTTCTGTCTGCCTGTCAACGTGAGGACGCAATATTAAGTAGGGCATGAATAGAAACAACGAATATTTTGATTTACCTAAATATTCGAGCTAATTAAAAGAGTTATAATTCATGACTACCCGAGTTGTTTTAGAGCTGCTTAGTATAATTGACTAAATGGTAGTATAATCTCTTATTTTATAGACAAAATAGATATACATACATATGTAAAGTTTTCAGTGTTCATTAATAAGCATTAGACCTACAAATACTATCCACAATGAGAACTAATCTAATACTATGATAAGTGGATGCCCTTTTAACACAGTTACTAATACAATTGCAAATATGCATCCATAGGACATGTTTTAACAAAATGTTGATCACTATCAATATTTAAAAAACTGTCTATATATATAGGCCTATGTCCCTTTTTTCTTTCAAACCATTATAGTGTTGTTGTGTGAGAGTTAGAAAACTGGAATTCTTTCACCTGCGTTTGGAAAATTACTAAGTCTTGTGATAATGGATGTTGGTATGGTCCTGGTCAGTAGTGGAGTTCGCGCTCATTTCTCCAAATGAAATTGTCTCTCGTGATATTGGTTGAGCATTCCTGTGTATTCCTGGGTCCGACGGAGTTGGGGAGCATGTTAGCGTACAGCTGTGCAGAGGTGAAGGATGTTGTAGTCACCATCTACCGACCTCTTTCTCCCGACTGGGGCGGGGACCCTGCAACATCGTTTATTTGTATACAGCTGTCGGAAAATACAGTCAAACCAACTCCTTTTACCTCGGAACACCAACACCACACTCACATTGTCCTAATTTTAGGCACTCTACTTCTCTGTTAATAGTAATGCTTAAACATTGCATGAATATAATTCGGATTGCTTAGTGCATAAGGCTTATGGGTCTCTTAGTCATCTTATTACAAGAAAATTACACATTGTAAGTTAAATTTAATTTCACCGTTTGTACGATATATTCACATATATTATTCATGCATTTGTTCTATTAATTCATATATTCTCACAGCAACAAAACTAAACTTCGTATTGACCATATAGGCCTATACTCATATAGGTACACAGTATACCCAATGCAAAACAGAAAGAGTTTGATATAATTTTAATTCGTTACATAAAATCACCTCTTTTTCTCTTTTAACTTTTACACACATTAACATTAACATTAATTTTAGCTCACATTTATTTTTAAACTTTCTCAAGTCTGTTGAGTGCAAAGTCGGCCACGTGCTGCCAGACCGGAAGTACCGTATAAATTTAATCTACATTAGACTCTTACAAATAAGACGGCTTTATGCGTTTATGTTACACACACTCAACATAACACACGTATTCAGAATAATTTAACATTGAACACTCTAATAAAACTCTGTGTAATAACCTCACGTGAGGCACTTTACTTTTTACTTGCTCATGATAGTTTTAGAAGGTAGTTTCCAAGCCGTCGGACCAATACACCACATCAACGGGTAGAAGGAAATGAGACCAGGTCACGCGTTGCATGATCCCAGGACGCTACAGAAAACTTGTTATAAATTGTCGAACCGCGATCAGCTGAGTGCAGTTAACCGCAAGGTTTAAACGGCCTGCATTATCGCGTCGCCGCCAGCGTTGGGCAGCGAGCCAAGCCGCTATGCGCCGTGTAATCAAATCAGCCTTGCTAGCGAGGCCACACCGCCGGCTTGATTACGTCGCCCCGCGGTGTCGCGGAATATCGGTCAAGGCCGCTCTTGTCTCCCAACAGCACACAGATCGCCAGCTGAGGCGGCGCGAAATCCGGCCGGGGAATTCAAATTTAAAATTTGCCCCGGCACACACTCACCCCAAAAGGGCAACATGGTTACCCCAAGATCACATCAAACCACAGTCTCCTGGCTACATCATTACAACCACAGATCTCTCGGCTGCCTTGGGAAATTTCAGAAACATATCGCTCTTAGGAAGGCAGAGGCTCAGAGGGCAAACGAAGCGAGAAAAAGGAAAAATTGGAGTGTGTTTGTGCGTGTGTAGCAGAGTGTGGATGTGTGTGGGTGTGCGGTACTGCATGCTGACTTGATCAGGATCAGCATACAGCAACAAGAGACAGAAGAAGAAAAGAAGAAAAAAGAAGAAAAGCAAGAATCGGGTGCAACCTAGAGCTCTGACCTCCTAAGGCCTCCTAAACTCCCAAACTGAGACCCAAGAAGCCAAATCGACACCAATAACAAGACAACGCTTTTACCACCACTCACATACCCATGCCCTTATGGCAAAACTTTAACTTGGATATGTGAGTGGTCAACTTCTCAACATCATTGTCGGGATCACCCAACTTCACCGTCACCGGTGATACAAATCGTAGAATGCGGTATGGGCCGGACTAACGATAACATAGTTTGGCGGCTCTTTTGTCCACGGCTGAGCTGATCGGATGGCTTTGGCAGTAGACCAAGTCCCCAACCTTGAAGGGGTTAGGACTTCGCCCCTGATTATAATGACTACGGTCACGCTCGTGCGCACAAAGCAAATCCTTCCGGGCCTCTTTCCACCTGTCTGCCGAAGATCTGATTACTCGGCAGAAGATCGTCTATTTTCCACAAGTTGGCCAATGAAAGTGTGGGCGAGAATACAAACATCACCTCAAAGGGAACGGCCTTATGACTCTCATGGAGGGCCGTATTGAATGCTAACTGTAACCACTTAAGATTCTGGTCCCAACAATTCTGTTGCTCAGCATGGTAAGCAATCAGGGCGGACCTAAGTTTCCTGTTGAATCTTTCCGCGTGGGACGGCTGAGGGTAGTAAGGGGAAGTGGTTACATGTTGGATCCCGTTGGCGAAACACATTCGCCGGAATTCGCCCGAAATGAATTGTGGACCATTGTCAGAGACAATGATGGCCGGAAGTCCGAAATGCTTAAATATATGGTTCTGAAGTGCAGGAATGGTTAATCGAGCGTTTGCCTGCCGTAAGGGCAGCAACCAGACAAACTTAGAAAAAGCATCCACACAAACAAGCAGGAAAGAATTACCTGACTTGCTACGTGGGAGAGATCCCACGTAGTCGATGAATAACTTCTCCATTGGTCAGCTCGCCACGTCCGATGGCAAGAAACCTAACTTTGTGTTTTGGGCAGGCTTGCTTAACCCGCAAAGATGATACCCCTTCACTCTAGCAGCGATGTCCCTATCCATGCCCTTCCAGATGAAATGCTTCCTAATACTGGAAATGGTCTTTGAAATCCCCTTATGTCCTCCTACCGGGGAGTTGCGATAATAGCTAAAGACTATGGGCACTAACTTGCTAGGCAGCACGATTTCAGGGTCCCGTCCTTTTCTCTTTTTACAACACAGGACGCCCTTGGACAAGAAATATGGGACCTGTACGTTACCCTCTTCCAACTAATGGATGATCGGACCCAACTCTTTATCATCTAACTGATGGGGTAACACATCAGTAAAGGCAAGTGGAAAGTCTAATAATAAAGTCTAATAATAAAGTCTAATAAAACAGGGTTGCTCAGTTTGAACTTCACTGGGTTAGGAAAACATAGCCTACGGGACAAAGCGTCAGCAACCATATTTTGAGTTCCCCTAATGTGTTGCATTTTGAATCTGAATGATGACATTTTTACTACCCATCTTCCAATTTTACCCAGTTGTCGGGGATGAGCAAGAAGCCAAGAGAGAGCCTGATTGTCGTTCTCAAGTAGGAACTCAGCATGTTCCAAGAAACGCCTGAACTTATCTAGAGCGTATACCACAGCCAAACACTCTAGTTCATTAACAGACGACTTCTTTCCTTGTTGGTCAATTTCCTTGATACGAAAGCCACAGGCCGCCTAGCACCATCAACGACTTGGGACAGAACAGCTCTGAGCGCAACCAAACTCTCTCCGTCTGTAGGGCAAATTGTCGGGCATCCTCAACACCGGCGGAGACACGATGGCCTCCTTAAGGGTATCAAAGGCTTTCTGTTGTTTCCCCCCATACAAATTTAGCCCCTTTTTCCTTAGTTCATTCAGTGGGGCTGCGATTTCTGCAGCATTCGGGATGAATCGACGATAAACGTTTACCATCCCCAAAAACCTTGTGATGCCTTTGGCGTCCATAGGTGGGGGAAAATCCCTGATCCCCTGTGTTCTCTCGGGGTTCACAGTGACACCCCTATGTAAAATGAGATGACCCTGAAGAGAAATTTGGGTCTTGGCAAACTTGACTTTCTCCGGGTTAACAGTTAGGCCGGGACTCTTCAACCTGAACATCACCTCATGTAGATGACCCATATGTTCCTCATAGTTCTTGCTATATACAACCAAATCATCTAGATAATTAAAGACAAATTTGAACTTGACATAGTGGAAAACGGTGTCAAGTAGACAAGTGAGGGTTTGGGCCCCTACCGCCAAACCCATGGGAACCCACGTATATTGATATAGGTTCCACGGAACACAGAATGCCGTGCAGGGCCTACTTCTTTCGCCAACGGAATTTGGATATATGCAGAATTAAGGTCAATGATAGTAAAATACCTCGCCTCACTGAACCAGTCAAACGCCGAATGCAGATCTGTAAGGGGACCGAATCAACTTAAATATTGGCGTTTAGCTTCCGATAATCAACCACTATCCGTTGCTTACCTCCAGGCTTGGGTACCAGGAACACTTGCTCTAACAATTTTTTAACCTTCTCTCTCAGAACGCTCATTTTAGGAGGGGCAAACTTTTAATGGTGGGAGCGTACTACCTTGGAGCCCGTTAGTCGGATCTTATACTCCAAGAGATGTGTGAGCCCAAGTGTAGGAGATAATAGTGTAGAGAACTGCTCACACAACTGATGTAAAGCGGACTGCTGGGACGGAGTGAGATGGTCTCTAGATGTACCGGGGCACTCTATCTCTTGGATATACTCCCTAGTTCCCTGATATGCAAGGAAAGGAATTACAACTCCCCGATTGAATTTAAAGTAGCACTGGTGCCCTTTGATGTCCAGCACGAGACCACTCTTAGCGATGAAATCGGCACCCACTATGCAATCGACTCCCAGAGCCGGAGAAACCGAAATGCTCCACACCCAAGAAAATCCCTTGATTTTAAATTTAAAGGAGACTACAAGGAGATGGGCAGAATTTCCCGGGATGCCGTCCAACACACTACTGAAGAATGATCAGACCCTTTAAGCAAACCTTGGTTTTCAAGGTCCTCGCACACTCTAGTTGAAATGATGGATCTTGCTGATCCGGAGTCAACTAATGCTCTGAGCTGACTTCTTTTCAACTCCAACAGCAAGAAGGGGCATACAGAGGTGGCCTTAGAGATGGTTTGGAGGACCTTGGCGCCCGAAGAGTTGGGACCTTCTGCCTGCCTGGAGGCACGTATTTTTGAAGACCCGCTACTGAGAGGGGACGATAACCTCCGACTTATCTTCCCCTGGTTGTCCCGTTTTTTGGGTTGGGCCCTCTTGGGGAAAGCGTTGGACGTGTACGACCTTCGGGGCAATTTCGGCTGATATGCCCCGGTTTAGTACATTTAAAACAAATTATACTTCTTGAAGAACCGCCCCTGCCACCGGCGGACTGCACAGCCCGAGGTTGGGGTTGTCCAGCACGTCGCTCACCCATTCGAAGATTGGGGTTATGCGTAACCATGGGACCTCTTGATTCATCGTTAGCTTGGATGGCCCGGGACATCGCACACAATCTATCTAGATCGGCAAAACTACGCGGACACTCCGCAAAGACCAAGCGCGATCTCTCTTGGGGCGTCACACCCTCCAAAATTATTTGAACAATCTCCCTCTCTGACAATCCCAACTCTAAAATCCGCGCCGAATCACGGATGCTATGGACGAAACTGGCCAAGCTTTCGCCATTGGATTGTACCCGGTAGAAGTGCTTATGGCGTAATTGTTTTAGTAGCCGACCCGGCACGAACGAGTCCAACACCTCCCGATGGAATAAACCAACACTGCCGCCACATCGCATGGCATGGGTAACCCGCTCAGCCGTAGGACCCCGGCAATATGGATAGACGAGTTCGAGGAGGGTCTTGTCAGACATTCCCGGGAAATCTACAATTGAAAGAGTGTTTTGGAAAAAGGTAATAATTTGTACACATCCATCCCGTCGACAACTGGCAGCTGCTGGATGATATCAGTCAGTGGGTTGGGTATTTTATGATAGGACGCCGCCGCCATCCCTGAGAAAGCAGGGAGGGGTGCAGGTTGGCCTTGTCTCTGCACCGCTTGCAACACTGGAGGCCGGAGAGTTACTGCAGGAAGTTGAGTTTGACTTGGCAGAGGGCCCTGTAGTGCCGCCGACACCTGGTCCGTCAGCGACGAGAATGCAGTCCTGATCTCAGTGGTTCCAGGTTGTGTTGCCAAGTTCTTCAGTCGGTCATACAGGTGTTGTAGACTTTGTCGTGCTCTCTGTCTGGCCCGTAGCGTTGATGAGGGCGACACAAAACCTTCACTCAAATTCTGGAGCTCTTCCCACTTCTCCTGGCACAGTTCTATTTCAGCGGCCACATCGGTCAGCTTAACGCCAGATTGCTCGTCACCCGCGGCGAGCGCGTTCCTTAACTGCTTCCTCAAGGAGGCAACGTCCCCCTGCAGTTTCTTGCCCCGGGACCTAATCTCGAACTCGAGTTCATCCTTATGGTATAAATCCACATTAACGCCACTCATCATCGAGCCGCCGAACGCGTATTTCAGTTAAAACACAATAAAAATGACAAGAATAAACAACACCGAAGAAGGCACAGGAAAAACTTGATTTCATTCAAGTGGCCTCAGGGTCCCCTAACGAAGCAAGAGAAAGGGTAAGCTGAAAAGCAGAGCAAGATCCCCTAATTCCAAACAAGAAAATACATATAAAACTGATACCGAAAATATTACAGGTAAGAAAATACTGATAACGGCACACAATATAACATAACACCAGAATAATCACAAACATTAACCCCCACCAAAGTATAAGGCATTAATCATCCGTTCAGAAGTTGCACAAAATTCCAAGAATTTTATAAAATAGAGATCATCTCTAGATCCAATACTTCAAACCAATGACAAGGGTGCCTGGCCCGACCATAACCGGACTCTCCCAAAAAAATTTAATTCATGTATATATTCCAAGGTAACTCCCCTATTACGACGCAATTGCTCCACACTGAAATTAAAACAAGCAGTATAATCACGTTTCAACTGGAAGGTCATTTGATGAGATGGTATGTCTCAACCGTACAGGCTAATACCCAACAGGATCGAACAAATTATGTCCATCTCCGACTAGGTCCGACAGAACGAAAGCATGCAGGACAATTTCTCAGGCGAAGTCAAAACATAAATAAAACTTTACAAGGGAACGTACACAGTCGATTTCCACTCTGTAATTAAACACCAACCGGGAACTAGACCGAATATCGCCCATAGGCATCTTGAATTAATACTCAGTGCATACAAACATAAACATGTGTGTGTGAGACCCTTAAGAACTATATAGATCACTTCCGGTTTACAACTGGCTAGTAACAATTTTTTTGAATAAGGAAGTAATTATAACATTACTTCCCACTTTGTATTAACTATCACAACAATAATAACCCACCTTGCAACACAATACCACATATTTTAAATTCACAAAGCCATAAAAAACACAAACACCAATACAAATTTTTGAACTCAACCCACTCCAAAGTTGCACCCATACATACATATGGTATTACACCATCCTTGCAGACCCAGAAATTTTTTACTTTAATTCTGAAATTGCTTTGCAAGTCCTGCCACCGGCAGTCAGCACACAATATTTAACTACGCTCTGCTACCATTTGTAACGGCTACTGCCGTTATATTAACATTTTAAAACTAGGCGCTTGGCCTAGATGAAGCAAAAACGCGGTGAGCCCAGAGTGACAGGACTTGCAATAAAACTCTTATTTAACGATAACAATTTGTTATTAGTGTTTCATCAATATTCAGACAATTGAATTCTTATGTTTGTAATAACAGTTTCTATTTCTCATTTTATAGACAAAATAGATGTACATACATATGTAAAGTATTCAGTGTTCATTAATAAGCATTAGACCTACAAATACTATCCACAAGGAGAACTAATCAAATTCTATGATAAGAGGATGCCCTTTTAACACAGTTACTAATACAATTGCAAATATGCATCCATAGGACATATTTTAACAAAATGTTGATGACTATCAATATTGAAAAAACTGTCTATATATATATATATATACACACACACATATATATTACAACAATACAAAACAAATTTAATGTAATTTAATTTGAGGAGCCCCACGTTTTGGAGCGCCAAATTTATATAACAACACACATGTAATGTAAATTTACGAATTTAATGCAATGATATTTATGCATGTGTGAATTATATAACATAACAATGTTTTTAGGTGTAATCGTAATAACAAGAATGCGTAATACTGTTTTCAAATATTTACATTATTTATTTAACAACCTCTTTACTTATTTCGGAAATAACACAAATATTTATTATTCATCGCTTGTGCGATCTTATGCATGTGACTTCTGATGAACAAATTACATTTAAACAGGTTATACAAAAATCTTAATATCTACTCTTAACTATCAATTATTTTTGCTGTCGGTTTACTCATTCAGTGTGGTCATCTTTGCAATTGCTTACTAATTTATTTTAAAAATTAATTTAATTTTTTTTCAATTCCTTTAATCTTACTTGGCTTTAATACTTTTCTACTGAATATGCATTGTACTTTTATCAAATAAAGACTTTATTAATTACTTTAATTTACTTCGATTTCAATCAGATATTGCCCTTATAGCATTTACGTTATCTTCACCTCCTAATTTCTATACATGAAATATTATTCTAAATTAACAATCTGCCTTTACACGACTATGTACAATTTAAATATTTTTATCAACAGTTCGAATGCCTTTCATTCTAGTTTTAATTATTGTCTTTCAATTGTCGGTAATTATTATGTTTTTTTATCACATCGTTTGATGTGGTAAATTATCGGTGTGTCCTCCTCCGTTCCTAGTCCGTGTCCTCCGTGTCCTCAGGTCCTCTTCCAGGATTCCACTGCATGTACTACTTACTGGTAGCCTCTCCTCATATCATGGGGTGTAGGTATGTCCATAGAACCTCTGCATATGTGCTCTGCTACTCTGCTTTGACTTCCAGTTCGTCCTGTGACTCTTACAGTAGATTCAAGACAGCGTTGTTGACTGACATAGCCTCCAGCGGCAACGGTTGAATTAAGAAGAAGAAGCTTTATTAGCGCGACCTGGTATTTATCACCACGAAAAACTCCTGTCTGAAAATATCGCTCTTGTCAGAGTTTGTCGAAAGCGTCCTTTCTCTCACTCTCGTTCGATTCACTAATTTCGCTTGACTTCGCGATTGCGAAGTCTGTTTTACACTACACTCTGCTCAATCGATCGCTAATTTTCATGTGTCTACTATATGTAATTTACACTACTTTATTATAATTATTCAAGGAGTTATTCACTTTTTAATTCATTGTAATTTCACTTTACGTCACTTTTAGACGGTTTTTAACCATTTGCGCATCTTTATAAAATACATACTTTGGTGCATTTAGTTTTACATTATTGTACATAGTTTTCTTATAATTAAAATAATACTTAAATTCTAACATCAATTGAATAGGGGTGGTTACTGTCCAGGAACAGACAGGTTTCACAGACACAAACAAAATACACAAGTACACACAGCTAGCGCCAGGTGGCCAGATATGCGTGTACATGCTTGAACGGTGCGTTCCCTATTTTTCAAAC
Source organism: Magicicada septendecula (assembly GCA_034769895.1). Classification (NCBI taxonomy): domain Eukaryota; kingdom Metazoa; phylum Arthropoda; class Insecta; order Hemiptera; family Cicadidae; genus Magicicada; species Magicicada septendecula. The sequence goes on from CM068376.1 coordinate 211,019,781, forward strand.
AATCCAACTTCCAATCTGAATCATGTCTATCAACTATAGATTTATTTATTTTTAATAATTCTTTTAATTATTTTGGCAATGCACAGTACCATATATGGTTGTTCTGTCGCATTATTTCCCGGCTTGGTGAAAAAAATTTTTAGGTATATGAAAATTTTTTTTCTGCCATTTTATTAGACAAATAATATGGTATCGTTTTTATTTACAAACACATTTATTTATTTTATGTGCGAATAATAATGAATATGCGATTCTTCAATTTTTGCCCTTATTTGGTGGGTTTGAGCAATATTCTTCCCCTTATGTATGCGGAGTCGATGCGGGGTATATCCGCTTCAATTGTTGTTTACTTTAATTGTCCTCGTAACTCAGTTATTTATGAATGGAATTTCCTCAAAGAACTGGCGTGATATTTACATACTTCTCTCCCTCTTGTGTCGTCATACACAATGAACGTCTGAACGTATGGGTTGAATTCCATTTTCTTTTAATGTTTTATGCCAAACCTCACTCTGGAATTGTACCTTCTGATCGCTAAGAATCTCTTCATTTTACCCTGTGTTAGAATACACTTCCACAACAGAATTTTTTCGACAGCTTAGTTGTGGTCGCATGATCGGATACAGATGAATTGCCTTAGAAACACGTCTATACACAGACTATTATATTTTTAACCCCCTCGACTTAATCGTAGTAATGGGTCCTAAGTAGTCTCTGCCCTTAACTTCCCCTTCCGCTTTTTTCTGTGTCCTTGCATTTTTACATAATTATGAAGATTCGCTTGATCAGTAGTCTGTTTTGCTGTTTGACAATCATAACACTTTTTTAACTCATTTCTAAACTTCCTAAATATTTTATTAATGATGAAATCTTCCCATACACATAAATAACATTTCAAAGCTGATGCATATTAAGCTTTCATATATGAGTTTTATTAATTTAAGCAACCCTTCTTTAGATAATACTACCTCCCTATCCTGCTTTACCAATTTGAAGAGAATATTGTTGTGTACCTCATATTGAACCTGTAGTTGATCTTAATTATTCTTTATTGCAGATTTTCTTCCTTATACTCTTTTGGCTAAAATTTCATTTATTATTCAAGACTTCATTATAATATATCTCCGTAGAGATGGCGTTTCTTGTCGTATTTCTATTTTATTATTAACATATTATTTATATATTATTCCTTATCTTATTAATAGTTCACACCGTAATAACTATTTTTTTTAAAATAACTATTATTTACATTAGGGCGTTGAGTGCCGTTTGACTTACACCCTCCTCTAAGCTAAACAATTGTTCGTCGTAGACAGGAAATACATTGTAACTTTGGCTGTATAGTGACCATTGTCGTACAGTAATCGACTTGTACCTAGTTCCGCCTCGCATTCCTTCCTCGTTATTGTGCGTATTTACCGTGCGATCAACCTGTCTACAGAGTAAGAATTTCATTCTCGCTGTCGGCCAAACGGAAACTCAAATCTTTCTTTCGTAACGAACGCATTCCTTATTAGTCTGTGTGTGATCTGCTTTCGTGCGTCGCCTATAATACTCACTGTATGGTTGACAATTATAATTATTGTTATAATTACAATTCGATTGATACTTGTTGTGCGCATTCTCTTCGCATCTGCTGTGTTTCACTCATTTTACACGTATTGTTTTCTTAACTGTTTTAATACTATGAGTGTAACCAGCCAATTGAATATACTTGCCACCAAGGTACGATTGTCGAAATTTTATTTTACATTCTTTCGTAGTGTTAATTATTTAATTAGACTTATTATTATTAATTATCACCGTTTCTTCTCTCTTATTTTCAATTTAAATTGTTTGTTCATATAATGTTGTTTCGATTCCAGTTTCTACCGTCGCTATGCGCGTATTTATGTCGTTAATTTTATCTAATAATTGCTTATTACTATCAGCTATGGCTTGTTTTAATTCCTCTTTTAAATTTATATTATCTTGCTTCAATTGTACATTATCTAATTTCAACTCTTCTAAACTTTCTACTATTTTTATAGCATCTTGCTTAAAATTTTGCTTTAATTGTACATTTTCTAGTTTTAACATTTCTACAATTTTTTTTTTTCATTCTTCATTTCTTCTACAATAATATATATCATTTATTATTTAAACTTTCTGTTTGTTTATTCATATTCTGATTTAATTCTTCCATTTGTTTTCTATTCTCCTCTTTTTATTTTATACTTACTTCGTCCACCCAGGCACGCAGCATATTTTGAAGTGCTTCCATATCAAAATTTCCTGGTGCTGTCATGTTGAATATTATGTATTTATTTATTTATTATGTTTTAAAATAATATTATTATGGAATCGTTTAATAATTTTATTTATTTATATATTATTATTATCCTTCCTATTACAATTACACCTTTAAATGATATTCATTCGTTGAGCGCCAGTTGTGTTGTAATACACAACAAATTGAAATATGATAATATTTCGTATGAATCTTAACTACTATACATATTATATTTTACTACACTTGTATCTATAGAGCGTACATTTAGCTAAAAGAAATTGTAATAGTTAAATAGTCGTGTCTGGTCCCATCTTCAGGGCGCCAAATTTAGATAACAACACACATATTTAATGTAATTTAATTTGAGGAGCCCCACGCTTTTGGAGTGCCAAATTTATATATCAAAACATATAATGTAAATTTACGAATTTAATGCAATGATATTTATGCATGTGTGAATTATATAACATAACAATGCTGTTAGCTGTAATCGTAATAACAAGAATGCGTAATACTGTTTTCAAATATTTACATTATTTCTTTAAAAACCTCTTTACTTATTTCGGAAATAACAAAAATATTCATTATTCATCGCTTGAGCGATCTTATGCATGTGACTTCCGATGAACAAATTACATTTAAACAGGTTATACAAAAATCTTATTATCTACTCTTAACTATCAATTATTTTTGCTCACGGCTTACTCATTCAGTGTGATCATCTTTGCAATTGCTTGCTAATTATTTCAATAATGGTTTTACTATTATTTCAATTCCTTTAATCTTACTTGGTTTTAATACTTTTCTAGTGTGTAACAGCTAACGCCAGGTGGCCAGATATGCGTGTACATGCCTGAACGGTGCGTTCCCTATTTTTTAAACAATCCAGCTTGCAATCTGAATCATGTCTATCAACTATAATTTATTATTTTTATTAATTCTATTAATTATTTTGGCAATGCACAGTACAATATATGGTTGTACTGTCGCAATATATATATGTCCCTTTTATCTTTGAAACCAGTATAGTGTTGTTGTGTGAGATTTAGAAAACTGGAATCCTCCCACCTGCGTTTGGAAAATTACTGAGTCCTGTGATAATGGATGTTGGTATGGTCCTGGTCAGTAGCGGAGCTCGCGCTCATTTCTCCACATGAAATTGTCTCTCGTGATATTGGTTGAGCATTCATATGTATTCCTGGGTCCGACGGAGTTGGGGAGCATGTTAGCGTACAGCTCTGCAGAGGTGACGGGTGTTGTAGTCACCATCTACCGAACTCTTTCTTCCGACTGGGGTGGGGACCCTGCAACATCGTTTATTTGTATACAGCTGTCGGAAAATACAGTCAAACCAACTCCTCTTGCCTCGGAACACCAACACCACACTTACACTGTCCTAATTTTAGGCACTCTACTTCTCTGTTAATAGTAATCTTAAACATTGCATGAATATAATTCGGATTGCTTAGTGCATAAGGCTTATGGGTCTCTTAGTCATCTTATTACAAGAAAATTACACATTGTAAGTTAAATTTAATTTCACCGTTTGTACGATATATTCACATATATTATTCATGCATTTGTTCCATTAATTCATATATTCTCACAAGAACAAAACTAAACTTCGTATTGAACATATATACTCATATAGGTACACATTATACCCAATGCAAAACAGAAAGAGTTTGATATAATTTTAATTCGTTACATAATATTACCCCTTTTTCACTTTTAACTTTTACAAACATTAACGTTAGTAGTAATGTTGTAGGGGGGGGGGGGTTACGAGCACAGGTCCAAAGTCCAACTCGTGACGTTACACATTTTATCAGGAGTGACGTCACTCCTTATCAGTGTCGACGTCAGGTGACCCCGTGACGTCACTGATTATCACCAGTAACGTCACGTGACGTCGAGAGGTTATGACATCACGTTCTCGTGACGTCACTAGTTGGACATTGAGCTAGCGCTCGTACCCCCACCCGGCGGATGCCTCGTCGTGACGTCACGTGAGCTTATGGTATCTCGTTCGCGTGACGTTACGAGTTGGACTTTGTATCTGTCCTCGTACTTCCTCCCCCCTTGTACGTTCGATTCTGCTTACCTTGGACGTTGCGCTGTCGTTGTCGGTTGTGTGTGTGTGTGTGTGTGTGTGTGTGTGTGTGTGTGTGTGTGTGTAGACCTCACTGCGGTGGTGTGGTGGGAAGTTCGGTTGCGCATGCGCACAGTGTTTGTTCGCCCCCTTCCAGTCCTGAGGTCGGTCATTTCGGATCGAGACGTTAACGCGTATTTGTCTATTTTTTTTTTTTTTTTTTTTTTTTTTTTGTACTTCGGTACCATTTCTAACGTAAGGTAAAGTAAGTTGTGAGATGAAACGACGCTTTACGTGTTCTCTCCCTTCCACAACGTCGTCCTGTGGCCGGGCGGGGCCGGGCAGGGTCCCAGACGAAGCCGTGATCGGTCGTCTTGGATCGAGACGTTAAAACATATTTGTCTGTTCGTTTATTCATTATGTAATACATACCTTTTAGTACCACTTCTAACAAATGGAAAAGGAAATTGTGAAATAAAACGCATTAAGAGTTTAATACATATATTGTTATGTAAAAAAAAATTACAAACATACGTTACAATTTTACATTATAACTGTGATTTGTTATATCCGCTTAAGAGTTTAATACATATACTGTTATGAAAAAAAACAATTACAAACATAAGTTACAATTTTACATTTTAACTGTCATTTGTTATATCCGCTATGATTCACCTGTAACAAAGAAATGAACGTACGCAATTAGATATGTGAAGTCATACAGCTCTATTCACACACACACACACACACACACACACACACACACACACACACACACACACACACACACACACACACACACACAGATGATATGAAAAATGTTTATGATGTGAATATTAATATGTAATGTAACGTTGATGTTTTCATGAGTACGAAATGCATGTCGTACAATTTACCTTAGGATGTTATGTTTATAAGCGTCATCTGGTTCTGTTTTCCTCTATAAATTAAAAACAACTCCATAGGTTGTATATGGCGCAGTTCTTCATCGGAGAAAACGTCCGCATACCTCTTGGGAAGACACGTTAAACTGTTTTGTTTCGTCTAGATGTTCTCAAGTTGTGGCAAGTACAGCCTTCCCATATTTTGTGTCAACATTTTGCATTGAGACTATTGGATATTTTACGTCTTTCACCAACTCCGATGCCCGTACATACTCGATTGTTGCAATTAACTTAAATTTTTCTAGAAACGACATCGTGTTGTAAATAATAACTGTAGGAAGATTCGAACCGAGTAAAATCTAGAACAGGACTGTGTCTCAAGAACACGCCAACACGTTTATATAACGAGCACACGGTGGTAGAGGGAAAGTTATCGGTTTGCCCACGTGACTGCTTGCGTCAGTGCTCTTTGACTCTGTTTACGTGTAACTTGTTTATTTCAACTTGCAATCCACATGAGTCTATTTTTACTTATTATCACACAATATTAACACGTGACTGCTTGCGTTACTACTCTTTGACTCTGTGTACATGTAACGTGTTTATTTCACCTTCCACCTTGTAATCTACATGAGTCTATTTTTACTTATTATCAGACAACATTAACATATGTGACTTGTTTATTTCACCTTTCACCTTGTAATCTAATTCTACTTATTATAAATCATGTCACCTTCCACCTTGTAATCTACATGAGTCTATTTTTACTTATTATCAGACAACATTAACATATGTAACTTGTTTATTTCATCTTTCACCTTGTAATCTAATTTTACTTATTATAAATCATGTCACCTTCCACCTTGTAATCTACATGAGTCTATTTTTACATATTATCAGACAACATTAACATATGTAACTTGTTTATTTCACCTTTCACCTTGTAATCTAATTTTACTTAATATAAATCATGATTACGTACATAAATGCTGCTTGAGTCTCTTTACTTATAATTTATTGTTTACATTTTGCATAACGTGATTAGTGATGACAATGATATTTGACCCTGTTTACTTGAAACAATTGTTCTTTTGGTTTAAGATAAAATGTAATGTTGAAAATATATTAAAGTTAATTAAAATATTGTAGTATGTATAATCACATGAATACTTACAACAGAACCGTTCATCGAGAAACTTGATGATATCCTGACCCTGTGTGCTCACATGATTACAGACACACGTATCCGGTCCATCTACAGTAGATTCATCTGCCCACACACATTCAAAAAAATTGGTAAAGTTCCCTTTACTTGCTCTACGCTCCGGTGTAATCTCCTTCAGCCTGTGAGATTAATAAAGGTCTAACACATTGCCACATTTCAGGAGTATCACCAATATATCCCGCATAAATTCAATCTTGGCTCGTGTTTTGCTCATGACGAATCTTGTGTACGCAGGATGGGACAAAACATCTTGCAGTGTAAAATTCGGCATATGGTCTTCACTATGATAGTAAAAATATTGCTCTTTCACACGTGCAGCATGCCAGGCACATTTATCATAACATGTGTTGACAATGCATGCTTTTAATATGATTTTATTTTCATGATCAATGACAAAAATTTTGAGATTCAGATCCGTCGAACCCACTATGTCACCTTCGTTGAATTAACCTTCAACGTAATTCGTAAAGATATTATTGTCTCTTTCTTTATATAATTTAATTTTTAATTCTCCACCTCTATATCCGGAAGAACAAACAAATTTACATGTAACTGTTGGAAAAACTCCGTTTCTACACTGTTTTCTCTCGTATATCACATGAATCGAATATAAGGCTTTCCAAGCATCAATTTTATAGCAACCTATAGATATTTCCCCCGACATACTCATTATCACGTTAGTGCAGACAACCGTTATGTATACCACCAAATAACTGTGTTGTGAGCTTAACATCCTGCTGCTACCGCTGACTGTAACCGAATGCCAAAAACTTCTCTTTTTACGAGTTTATAGGTTCGTAATGACAGAATTGGGGGGGGGGTTATGCGGGAGGAAGGTGAGATGATTGCTTCTTAATATCAGTGGTGGGGGGATTGTTGTAAAAAATAAAGAAAGCGTATATTGGTTTCAGTTTACATTTATTTAAAAAAAAAACACATTACAAAATCACAATAGTTTCTATTACATTGATATATGCATATTTACACACACACATACATGGATTACAATCAAATGTCCCACATTCAGCACATGTGTACCGCGCTCGTTCGTAAACACCACCACTCATCATCAACCAGTTACTGTAGTTCATCGCTTTACGCAGTGCGTACTGTGTCAACTGTCCATCGTGTTGTCGGATAAGACACCGCTGCAGCGTTGAAGATTCATCGTTCGTCATTGACGGTGCGTTCATATCGTTGAGATCGATCACGTTGTGATGGTAGGCGCGCAGAAAGTTTCTTTTTTCCATTCCTTTTCTGTAGATCGTAGAGAAGTGCGAACAGATTTCCACGAGCGTACGAGGCATATCAGTGTACGGTATGTATCCTTCGTTTCATCACAACCGGTGATAATGTCTTATCAACCATTCGTTGCTTCTAACGGTCTTTTCATCCAGACGCGGTTCTTCGTAAGGTGGTGCAAAAAATATCACTTTGAAATACTGAGTAGCCAGGTCCACGACAGCCAACTCTTTGATAATGTAATCGTTGCGCAAACCTCGTAACGCTTGAAACTCAACGACAGCTGCGGAGTCGCTTGCGATAACTTCTAGATGAGCCATGCTTCTGTTATCAAATGAGTCAAATACAATGTTAGCAGGACGTTATGTACAACTGTTTATTAACATTTTTCTTCTTTTGGATTCATTGCTTCTACAATACCTTCTAGCGATACAGGTTGCGCTTTCCCATACATTACAAGTTCGTCGTACATGCGATCGTAGGTCATGTTGTCGCAAAACACACCCTGTGGAAACACGTACTGCCCCGTGCTCACCACACGACCGATGTAGCTCTTCAAGTGCTTCTGTTCGTAAAACAAGCGAACAACGTACTTGCGCAATATTGGTAATAGGTTAACAAATCGTGTCCATTCGCTTTCTCCGATTGCAATCGAAGTGTTCGCAATGTCTTTAACATATACACAACCTTGTCTCAGGAGTACGCTTTTTACTTTATTTTATTCTTTTCCATTGTTCTGTTGATGATCTTGAAACGATAACTTTACGTTGGATAAATGTCGTTGCAGTCCGTTAGTTATGCGTTCGTGCAAAAGCAGAAGCAAGTTCCACTCGGTGAAATCGAACAATATCTTCTTGAGTTGACGACAACTTCCACCACTGATGACAAAAGATACGCACACTCCGTAATCATGTTCCTCAAACAGTCCAGCTGTTACGATCAGTTTGTGCGACAACGGATACGTGAGTCCAAGGTAGACATCATGTTTTTTTCATTGCTCTGTTGTTGTTGTTGCACTGTAACACCGTCCATACTAACGCACGTCTGTTATTGTACTGTAACTCTGTCCATACTAACGCACTCTCTCGTGTCTACAGACTGACTGAATAATATCGTAACATTTGATTATATTTAGCTCAGTGACCTTGCAATGGTGGGGGTAATTGTAATTATGTGAGTCTGCGCACTGTGTTTGTCAGAGGAGTGTACTCAACAAGAGAGTCGTGCAGAATCAAACAAAAGGCTGTGGCCTGGACGGGAAAATTCCCCTTCGTTTCAAAATCTAAACGAACGTCGACCGCCGATGACTTGAGCTAGTCGTCCTGTCTGCCGCAATTGAAGACGATTAGCGGAGCTTTCGATTTGAATTCGTCAGGTGTCAGGAGGGGATCATCCGTACTTTGTCTATGATAGTACGCGGATTGAAAACGGGCGTACATGTCGTACAACATTGCGAAACCTCCTTTGTCGATGTCCAAGTTTAAGTTGTCATACGGGTAGTACTTGTCGTTCAGAAACAGTTTGGCGTTAGTTACTTTACAGTGATCAAATTCTGCGGCATGTTTTTTCAGTTCGTTCTTTCTTGCAGTCTGAAAGGTCAGTATAACAAAACGTGGTTTCTCCAATTGTGACGTTGTCTTCACTGTCCAAGTCTGTTCGTCAGGGGTAACGCAGGGTACTCGTGCAGTTCCCAACTGCGGAACGCCATAGTCAGAGGACGATCTGCCTCCACAAGACGTAACAACGGTAAGCGATACATGTTGGCCACGTGTACGTACGGCATCTTCCAGGACACTTTGGTCAGTTCTAGTACTCCGTTCGGTTCCGTAGCGGTCTTCGACACCAAGGCGTTGATGTCGGTGGCTGTGCGCAACCGTGTCAGTTCCTGTTTCACGTTCATGACGATGCGCGTGTAGTCTTTAGCGAATCTCAACAAAATCTTTAGCGGAAAACAGAAATTAAATTCATCGCCCACATTTAACACATTGTTCGTTGGTGCTATCCACCCGGCGTTTTGCAACGATTTCACGTTGTGTTCGTTGATCGACAGCAGAGTCTTGATAGTAGAGGTGATTCCAATGTCCTTTGTACGGTCCACTTCCACGCCAGCAAGTTCAAAACGGATCTCTTCGAAGAGGAATGACAACGCGTTGTTCACCAGTTTTACGTTCAGTTCACCGGTCACTTTCGATTTCTTGCTTAACTTGACTTCGATGTAGAGAAAACTTTCCAACGGTAGAGTAAAGACGTCTTGTTGCTGCATAGGTATCCGTATTTCATCGTTAATTCCATAGCGCATCGATGCGTATGGTGCATGTGTATGATACTGGAAGTGCGTGATACTGTCCTCAAAGGATGGTCCTTGTTCCACAGATAATATTCTTACTGCGACCATTTTATTTTAAAGCCTAACGAAATCAGGTAGCGTCGGTTAGCCGGTGTTAACCGCTTCACTGTCATACATCTACTGATGGGTTTTCCCGACAATCGTACTTCTTTTATTTCAGTCTTCTGCGACGTTGGTGGACGTTATAATGAGACGTCCATGAAGTAGAGACCCATGACTTTATATTTGTTTTTTCAGATGTATGCGTATAGTGATGACTTCGTTGCGAAAATCCACTACGTCGTCGTCCTGATCGACCACAGACAGTGTAATGTTGTCCAAACGTTGAACGTTCACCGGGAGGTAAACAACGTTGTTGGGTGTTTCGACTATCTTGAATCCAGGCTCCAGCGTCAGATAGAAAGAATGCAAAGTATGTTCGTTTACTCCGTTCTTGTATGAACCTTGTACTAGATTACAGCTTATCCGTACGGTGTTCACTTTGATAATGTTCACCGGTGCGTCAGACACATGTAATATATTTGCTTCCAACGGTTTTTTCCCGGTGAAACCTAATATCGTGTTTATCCCATGCGCTGTGCGCGTAAAATCGATCTTGTAAGAAGAGTAAAGTTCACATTTCAACGTGTTGTTGTTGGGACGTAAATTGAAATTCTTCTCGCCTCCCAATCGTTTCTTTATGTAAGCGTCGATGTCATGGATTTCGTACGCGCCCGTCGGTAAATTGATTCTCTTAAGCTTTCCTGGTGCGTACTCTACCGGCAACTCGTTGTTCTTCCCTTCTACCACGTTCGGTTCGGTATACGTGGTGAAATCAAGTAGACCCGCATACCATTCACCATCCGAAAGTTCGAGTGGTGGAAAGAAGTCGCACATAAGCGCGGCAGGATCCGTACCCGACACCATTACCGTCAGCGAAGACACCTGGTCGACTACTGATCGTTAGATGACAAAAATTCTAAACATAAATGTCCGCAAATGACTGAGTTAAACTACTGCTTACACTCGTAATTGAATCAAATATCGCATCCAATAAAAGTACCTTATCAGTTCGGCAGGAGGACGCAGATTACCGTATCCGTCAAAGTATTGCACTCTTTTCCCACGTTTCTTATAGCATACCCAGTGCGTGCCCGGTCCGCTCGTGTTGTCCAGATTCACTATAGCGCTCTCTACATTCCACAGCGACGACGGTCGAGGTAAAGTGTCGCGCATAAACACACCTCTGAAATGAGGTACACCCAACAGTTTAGCGTACTTGTTCAGGTCTCGATCGGACAACGGGCGCACTGGTATGCGCACTAGTTTTTCCGGTACGGTCGCAGGTAAAGTCTGGATGCTGTTTTGGGTTTAGTAGTACGTTTACGAGCTGCACCAACACCCGATCCTTTCACAGTTGTCTTGTTTTTATTGGTATTCTTCTTCTTCTTCGTCTTCTTCAGCTTTGTCTTTTCGGAACTCTTACCCGAGCGACGTTTACGCCCGCAGCACAGTCCGCCGCCTATCGTCGATTTCGCCTTCATCGCTGCTGCTACTGCTGCCGCGTAAGCTCTTTCGCTGAAACCAGAGTTCAAAGCTGTCACACGTTCCCACGTTTTACCTGTCAGCACACGATCCGCCGCTTGTATGTGTTCGTTGTCCTTGTACTTTGCGTACGCGATGTCGTGCTCACGACAGGCTTCGTCCAACTGGTTGATTCCGCGCTCGCCCCGTGCTAACCTCTCTACGAGCTTCGTCCCCGGCCCGCAGAACCTATACCCGGGGAGATGCAGTTCTATGGGCAGCACGTCCACCGCTCTGTTGATCGCAGTAGGTACTGTGTCGACGACGAACGGTACTATGCTTTTAAGTGCTTTACCAACTAGTCCACGCCAACTTTTCTTTTCTCGACCTCGTAATTTGTACATAGTTACTCGTAATCGTAAACGGTTCTCCAATTTTTGTCAGTCTTGTCCTTTGCGAGGTTCTCTATCAACGCCCTTGTCTCTGTGTCGTCGTTGACTATTAACTCCGATTCATCAGCGTTGAGTGAAGTACGGAAATCGTGCATGTGCAATTTATATATGTAAGATAACAGCTTATCCATACGGCTTCGAAAGACTTTTGGTAGTGTGAACATCTCGCTCTTCACGTAAAGCTTCAACGCGTCCATTTGACGTACGTTTACAGAGTCTCTGGGGAAAGAGCCGTCCCTCAAGTTGGCGATAACCCTGTCACCGACATCGATCCAGACAGCGTCCATTACACTTAATGCTTTCTTGAGCATAAATTCCAAGTTAACTGCGTCTTTATTGTTCACTGGCGGGGCTATCATCGTTATACTGCGATTTTGGACCACATAGTTGGAGTCCTGGTCCATCGGGATAGCCATCTTGTCCAAGTAATATTTGTTGGCAGCGTCTTTCGCAAGATTTGGCTCTCCGAGCGATATTATTTTGTGATTCCGTGCGTTGATAACCGGATCGTTGTTTATCAATTTCCCGTAACACAAGAATGAGTCTTTGATGTACAGTTTGTTTACAGCATCTTTCGGTTCAACAGGAGTGTCAACGTTGCGACGTTTATACCCCTTAACGTCCAAACCGTTGTCTGTTGATAGCAACAAACAGTTTTCTTGAAAGAAATGGAGTGGAACAGCGTCCGATGATTCGGTTGGTTTGGCCAATTTGCGTATCTTCTTGTTTTCTACATCGATATCTCCGTCGTCCGTAATCTTGAATCCTATGGTTTCGTGAAGTTGTCTTTTAGTCTCCTGTCGCACCTTTACGGTGCTTGCATGTCTACCAAATTTGCCTACGCTCTTCTTGTCTCTACGAATATCACAACACTTCTGACGATTGATTATAAGATAATCAAACTTATAAGATAATGTTAGCTTCACGAAGTTCTTCCACTGTGGAGACAATCTCGTTAGTATGTGCTGTATTCCTGGCTTGCTGTGATCCAATCAAAATTCTCAATCGATCAACGAGTTTGTTAGGATCATCCCAGTGTACAAAATCTATTCCGTGCAGATTAAACACCAACTCGTCGTACACCCTCCTTCTTTCTCGATTGTTGTCATCCCTAACATGTCCATGTCCAGTAGGTTTCGTTGGAAACATTACGCATGTAATCTTTTTGTATTTTGTCCCTCTGTTTGAAGTTAATTGTGCGCTCGCTAAATTGAGTTGTTTATGCGCGTTGGTAGCTATTAGTTTAGCTTTGTAAGATGTAAGGTCTGCTTCGTTGTAGACTCCTTCATCTGGTTGTTTCATGAAGACGAGTTCGTATAGACCCGGTGTACCTTTATATCGTATACCTCTGATAATAAAGTTATCATCTTCATCGATTTCCAACGGTGAATCACCGATCATCCACTTGCCGTCCACGTATCTTACACCGTACGTGTAATCCATCAAACGATCACTTTCAGCCGATATGATCATCCGCATGTACTTTTTCGCTAGAGGACCGGTTTTGTACTGTGTCTCAATGTAACGTCGCGTTCGTCGTCTTCCTTCTGGTGTAGACAGTAAATCTTCTATTGTTTCTTGATTCTCATCGGGGGTCTCAACAATAACCGGAGATGATAGAAATCGCAGTGTTAATTGCTGCGACGAACTAACATTACCGACTTGTTTGATGTAATCTCGCTTGTCCTCCTCTTCCTCCTTCTTCACCCCTTCCTCTTTCTTCACTTCTTCAGTTATAAGCTTTTCCTTTACGAGGCTTCGTGATATATCTTTTAACGGTTTCAGAATAGGTTTGTAACTTTTCATTAACACTTCATCGCTTTCATGGTGCCCACGCTTCAGAGCTCGGTACTTCCTCCGTATGTTGTTACTGATCGCATCGATCGATATCAAGCGTTAGTCGCTTCTCCTTTTCATCCATTTTCATGAACGGTAGTAAACTGTTTGAAAGATTTTTAGCACATCCTACAACTTTATTAGAAATGTCTGTTTAAAGTTGTAAACAAAACTGACTCGTGTTCTTAACGGTAAATAAAACTGTAATTTCTTCGTATCTCTTTATGTGAACGGTGCTGTTTATTGAACGGTTCCGTTTATGTAAACGGTGTGATACCTTTTATGTGGTACCGTTTGTTCTCAATCTTACGAAGGGTTGTCAGACGGAAATATTACAAACGATCGAAACCGATTCTGTACCTACAAGAGCTCATCATGGAGTCTTTGTCCACCACTAGAAATCCGTAGTGATCGTCGTTCCACGCTTCGGCACATACGTTTTTAAAAGTCTCGTACTTTATATCTGTGTTGACGTGATCGTTGTACACATGCTTCAAGTTGAGATCGTCTTGTCTAAATAGCACTACTACATACGTTAACGCGAAAAAGCTGTTTCGGCACTTTACTGTACGTCTGACATAGATAGAAAGAGTCTTAACCGCTATGTCTTCCCATAGCGAAGTATTTGCGAATGTTTTGTTTTCTTTCGCACGATACATCATCGAATACTTTGACAGAACCACTACCTGTGAGCTGTTCTGGATACGGTATTTCTTCGTTCTCGCTTTACGTTTGATATCCAATCCCTCCGTCGGATAGAGATGACATTATCGTTCCCAGCATTCTATATTTAAGGTGAAACAACGATTTAGAAAACATGTACAAGTTCTCGAATCGTAAAGCACGAATATAAAACAAAAGATTAAACATTACGTTTGTCTTGATACAATTCGAAGGACCGCAGATGAGACACCGGATTGTATTGGAAAGAAGATGCTCATGTCTACGTACTCCTCCACTACCACCGTCTGCGTAACGTTTCGTAAAGTCCATGTCTTTTATTTTCAATCTCTATGTTTGTTGTACTATATTCATCTTTGTGTATTCAAGATGTAAGACGATTTTGTCCACGTAACTCGCTGTTACTTACTAGTATGTTCTTACAAGTTAATGTTGAATTATATAAAATCCTTCTTGTGAATCCATGTGCCGTGTTTACCGTCGAATCCGAGCCAACGAACGCGCAACCTGTCTCCTTTACGTTGCAACACTTTTTCTACCAAATATACGTCACCAACGTTCGATTTGCTGATTTCGTGCTCGTAAAAACCACCTTTTAACACTTCACCAGTATGGTCCTTCAGCAGATAGGTAACAGGGACGGCGGGTCTTTCCGAATGCACTGTGAAAATCTCATTCGTACAGGTGGCCGTGTATCCTTTAGCAAACGTCATCTTGTGCTTGCTTATGCGAACACGATCACCATCTTTAAACTTTTGTTTAGTTGGCACAGGTGGTGTAATGTTCTTCTTTATTCTGTCCAACACTAAGCGCTCGTTGGCTTTGTTCACCTGACTCGGGTTCATACCGATCGTTGTGTGCACGCTATCATTGTACGCTTTCACCAATCCTGCCAGCATGTCTAACCAACGGTAGTGCCCTTGTTCACTGAACGCTCGATACATGAGCGTCTTCAAAGTTCTGAACGTTCCACTATGGAGGCCTTCTTCTCGCTGTACGTCGAGTAGTGTTTTATTCGGTACTTCTGTACCAAACTCTGTACAGTACTGTTGTAGTATTCTTTTCCATTGTCTGTCTGTAGATATTTCATTTTGTTGACGCGCAATATGGGTTCGAGAGCGCGAGCCACTTCGATGCCTGTCTTCGTTTTCAGCGGTACAGCGTATGCGAATTTACTGAACGCGTCGATCACTGTCATCAGGTATTTGTACCCTTTGTTCGCCTTAGCATGCGGTATCATCTCTACCAGGTCCGCTTGGTACAAGTCGTGAAGGCCTTCCAATTCTACCGCCCGTCTTGTAAATTTATTCTCAACGGTATGTGCAGCTTCATCGCTATAGTCTTTCGAACGTTAACTTCTGTGGCTGCCTTCTTTCCCATAACCGCACTGTTCACAATTCGCAATGAAGGTAAAAATTGTAAGGTTATCGCCTTTAGTCAGGTTTTGCGCTGGACTCCGTCCACCTCATGACTGTCCACATTCATGTTATAACACTTATAGTTATACGCGCCTTCTACTTTTTGTTTTAAGTATGATCTCTAGACCCAAACCTAATCACACTAACTCGTCGGTTACGCGCTGCTGCCGTCTCCTTATCACATATTCTCTAATATCCATACGGCAAGGTTCTCTGCCCGTCGTCCAGTACATACCTTTTATCATCGTATGGTGCTAAAGATAGCTTGACGGTCTCCCGTATGTACAGAAAAGGGTTTTCACTACGTATAATCTGCGCGGACGTATAATTTTGTTGGTTGTTAGTTGTAAACAAACAGTCTTTGAAATCATAATGTTTTAAATGTTTCTTGACAGCTACACGAGGTACACTTTTAGCCACTCGCTTCTCCTTTTTATCAACGTCCTGCAACACCAGCAGCGAATAACATTTTGCGCGTAAAATGAATTTCAAGATAGGTTTCGCATGCGTCTCGTCTTTGAAAGTACCGGTACCTAAACGTTTTTTGTTCACTAAACTGTAACGCGGATGGGTGATAGGATACTCGGACGTATCGAAAAGGGAGAGGTTTTCTTTAATATCCTCTTATACATCATTAGTACGTATATCTTACAGTAACGAGTCGGTGTCCGTCATGCAGAGGTGAACTCGTGAACTGTACTTTTCGGTTATGAACTTGTAATGAAAACTATACATTTTATGTTTGCTAACACCCAACATAGTGAAACCTACGTAAAGCGGACGGTTAAGGTAGACGGACTTTTTCTTCACCATCACTCTGACCAGGTTTTCACTGTATAAGTTTACGCGTTCAAATCCCGGGCTAGCAGTCAGTTTTATCATTTCACGTTCATTGGTGACCAATCGAAAATCAATACGTTTCCTTACATTCTCTAACGACTTGCCGCACATCGCATTAACAATTAATTTGAAAAAATCTCTCTTGAAATCGTTGACTGCCATTTTCTTTTCTCCGTGTTAAAGTCTATGAATGGTTTAGTCCACGCCGCCTGATGAAACTGCAAAGCTCGGTACACTTCCTTCAGCTACATTCCAAGTTTCAAGTACAGTTGCAGTGTTTTATAGTAGACAACATATTTTTTCTTATCATCGAGACTGCTCATTAGTTTTTCGACTGATCCTCCTGGTAAATGAA
This sequence comes from Magicicada septendecula, assembly GCA_034769895.1. Classification (NCBI taxonomy): domain Eukaryota; kingdom Metazoa; phylum Arthropoda; class Insecta; order Hemiptera; family Cicadidae; genus Magicicada; species Magicicada septendecula. The sequence goes on from CM068376.1 coordinate 211,036,928, forward strand.
AGTTCTTCAGGTAGGCAAAACGACGACAGTACGGTGATAACTCATGCGTGTTAACTTTTCTACGTTCTGGCGCCAGCGGTTAGTCCGAGTGTAAGTCATGAAGACGACGGTGATAACCGAAATCAAATTCAAAGATGTAGCCGATTTCTTCCTCCGCGCGAAGATTGTTTATATCCAAAGAATTGATTTCACCACGTGCTAGCCAGCGGAATCCGGAGTAAGGTAGCCGCTGACTCATCGCTGTGCCGTACAGGTTGGTACACTCCAAGTAAAGAAGGTAATTTGTTTCTCGTTCTGGATCGTAGTCGGGCACGTACGGGTTTTTGGCCTTGGCATACCTGTTGAAAATCATCGCTATGCCACCGCGTACGGCCGCCTCTACGAACAGATGCATGTCAATGTCCGTCATCAGTTCTAATCGCATCCCACTCATCTTTAACATAGCGTTCCATGCCAGTCCAGGTACCGAGTAGACGTTACAAGGATCTATTTCATAGTACTGCAAGCTCATAGCGTGAAAGTTTTCAAACACGTCGGCCAACAGCAGAACGTCGGTCTTCAGGTAGAGTTCATGATAGTCGCCCAGCGTTCGCATCTCGAAAGCAGACCAGACGTTTTTCGCATGAGCGTAATCTTCATCGGACACACGAGTCTCCTTCAATCTGTTGTAAAAATGTTCCGATGATGGTAGGCGAACGTCCTCGAACTTTCTTCCATCAATCATGTATTCGTACGGATAGCTACCTTTCCGTAACAACAGATCAATGCGTTCTGGTTGTCGCTCATCACCATCACTCGTGCACTGTCGTAGTATTTTGAAACTGTCTTTCTGTAAATTCATAACAATCTTTTCCAAAGACATTTTCATAAACTGTGCTGAATCGAGAAAACGAAGCGGGCCGAGAGACACAGAGATATAGCGTTCGCTAGTCGTTGCTATACACGAAATTTCTTCCCGTTGGAATTTTCCAAACTCTTGCAAATTGTGAAAAAACACAGGAACGTGCTGCGGTACGTTATAGTTTAAATTACACGCGTTGTATGCTGTTCCCAAGTACTCACCGGTGACATGATTGTGATTGCGAACTTTGTCCTCGTTCGATACAATCTTCTTGCAAAGATGGCAAACTGTAGCTGTCTGAAATTCTCGTTCGTTCTCTTCGCTCATTACTAGCGGTTTGTTGAAATCTCGTTCAAGTCGGTTCACATCGTCCAACAGAGTCGTGATAAAAGTCTCAAAAACGTGTTCGCCATGATACAAGACAGGTCCCTTTACAGCTCTCCCCTTGCAGTTCACGATGACATAGCAGAAACTGCACGGAAAGGGACGTGCGTGGTCGACGAAGTGCGGTCTGCTGTCTTCTCGTTTACAACTCGCGACAGGAAGAAGAAAATATTCAAAATCTACGTAAACCGTGTACGGCACTTTGTGACATTTTGTATAATCCTTAAAATACATGTAACGATATTTACCACTTGGCATTTCTACTTTTTGTGCCTCGTGCGGAGAACAGAGTACTTCGTGCTCCTCGAGTCGCTTTCGCGCTTGTTCAGCATCAGTATGGTCTCTAAATCGTTGAAGACAATAGTTACAGTATAACGACGCTGTTTTACTATTAGTTAAGGAGTACAACAGATTTGATAAACTTTTAATCACACAATAATATGTTAAACCTTCATCGTTGAACAGCATCAGGAGAATAATTTGCTTTCTACCCTTATGTTCTGTGATGCGAACGGGGTAGATTTCATCTTTTTTCGTCCGTCCATGACTTCATTTTCATAACTGAACACGTTGACCGAAATATTTGCGTTCTGCTTTTCAAACTTTTTTATCTGTTTGATCGTTACCGGATAATCGATTCCCTCCATGTTTAGTTCATTCTCGTTCTCTCTGTAGTGAGACAGTCGATCTGGGTGTCTAGCGAAAGGATGCAATCCCGCGAGTATAGACCAAAGGAAGCATTTCTCGTCCCTCAGATTCTTCACGTTCACTATCCCTTTTTTACTATTGCTTAACTTCTTTGGTGTTTTAATGTAACTGGAGCCGGCTAAAGGACAGTATTCAACCAAGGTCACTTCAACGCTTACGATTCCGTTTTCAACCTATCCGCTTCCCTCACACGCATACTTTCCGACTCGTTCGAGCACTTTTTCCACGCACTGTACGTACTGTTCGTCCACATCATCAGCGTTCCCGGGTAAGACAAGCTGCGTACGCGAGCGAAACACTCCAGTCTGTTCTATTTCACGTTCGACCACAGATGTTTTGAGATGTTTTGAAAGAAACGCGCACAACCAAGTACCATTTGTAACTGTCACTAAGACTATTCGATTCCGCGCGAATATCGTTTGGAATAACATGAGACATACGATCCAACAACACCGATACCGAAACTATACTGTCATCAAAGTCACAGTATTTGATAGATTTTACACTACCGTTTAGTGCGACAATACGAGTATCATACGGTGTCATGATTAACCTGTTAGCTTATAAAGAACTATTCACTAACGTATACGAATTGTAACTGACACACTAATCTACGGATTAGACAGTGCTCATAGTCTACACCACGTGACTATTTGCGATAATGTTCTTTGTTTTTGTTATATATATGTACACGTTATCATAAATCAAGGTGACCATCCGTTTGCACAACCGTCTGTGCTCGTTGACTCTGTTTACATGTAAATTGTTTATTTCACCTTTCACCTCACGTTATCATAAACCAAATGGCGATCATCCGTTTGCACAACGTGACTACTTACGTCAATGCTCTTTGACTCTGTTTACATGTAACTTGTTTATTTCACCTTTCACCTTGTAATCTACACGAGTATATTTTTACTTATTATCATATAACGTGATTGCTTACGTCAATGCTATTTAACCTTGTTTACACGTACGTTGTTTATTTCACCTTAAACCGTATATTTTTACTCATTATCGTTATTGTAATAGTCAATGCATATATCATCATCCAGTTAGCTGATATATAAACTCGTTATTCTCATCTTGCTTCTTACATTCGTCAAGAATCAACCTGAAGTATGCCACGTACAAAGAGTAGCTGCAAGGCGTTTGTGAAACGACTTCGAACGTTTTACAGATACTGTTGGACTCCAAGCGGCTGGATGTGTAAAAAGGAATTTCCAAATAACACGATTCATACACAACAGTTAGCTCGAGCTGGGTTACACGAAGGCGATGGAGATACATTACGATTTATACACTGTCGTCTGAGGTTGTGCGAGTGGCAGAGAGGAGACGACACAATGGAACTGCACAGAACATCAATGCCGACGTGCTGTTTTGTACGCAGCCATAACATTTAAAACGTAGTCATAACGTAAACAACGGTCCTTTTCAGGACCACCAATCGTTTTCTTAAATGATGACGTTTGCTACTGTATAAATTCCTTTCATTTACTTCCATCTAAGTTTCAACGTGACACATTAACGTCTCGATCCGAACACGGCTTCGTCCGGGACCCGGCCCAGCCCCCGCCCGGCCTAAGGACGACGTTGTGGAAGGGAGGGAACACGTATTGCGTCGTCTCATCTCACAATTTACTCTTCCTTCCGTTAGAAATGGTACCGAATTAAAAAAAAAACAACACACAAATACGCGTTAACGTCTCGATCCGAAATGACCGATCTCAGGACTGGAAGGGGGAGAACAAACGCTGTGATGTACAACCGACCTTCCCACCACACCACCACCGCGGTGAGGTCTACACACACGCAACCGACACGCTTCCTTCAGTCCGTCGCCAGGCTCGAGACAGCGCGGACAACAACGTCCCTGGCTCCGACGACGACAGCGCAACGTCCAAGGTAAGCAGAATCGAACGTACAAGGGGAGGGAGTACGAGGACAAGTACAAAGTCCATCTCGTAACGTCACGCGAACGAGATGTCATAAGCTCGCGTGACGTCACGAATCATCCGCCGGGGGGGGGGGTACGAGCGCTAGCAATCACCAGTAACCGGTCACCGTCTCGTGACGTCGTCACTGATAAGGAGTGCCGTCACTACTGATAAGGAGTGACGTCACTGCTGATAAAAAGCGTGACGTCACGAGTTGGACTTTGGACCTGTGCTCGTACCCCCCCCCCCCCAACATACTACTAACATTAACATTACTTTTAACTCACATTTATTTTTAAACTTTCTCAAGTCAGTTGAGTGCAAAGTCTACCACGTGTTGTCAGACCGGGAGATCCGTATAAATTTAATCTACATTAGACTCTTACAAATAAGATGGCTTTATACATTTAGATTACACAGACATAAAATAACACACATATTCAGAATAATTTAACATTGAACACTCTAATAAAGCTCTGTCTAATAACCTCCCCTGAGACACTTTACTTTTTACTCGCACATGATAGTTGTAGAAGGTTGTTTCCAAGCCGTCGGACCAATACACCACATCAACGGATAGAAGAAAATGAGACCAGGCCACGCGTTCCATGATCCCAGGACGCTACAGAAAAACTTGTTATTAATTGTCGAACCGCGATCAGCTGAGTGCAGTTAACCACAAGGTTTAAACGGCCTGCATTATCGCGTCGCCGCCAGCGTTGGGCAGCGAGCCAAGCCGCTATGCGCCGTGTAATCAAATCAGCCTTGCTAGCGAGGCCACACCGCCGGCTTTCTTACGTCGCCCCGCGCTGTCGCTGAATATCGGTCAAGGCCGCCCTTGTCTCCCAACAGCACACAGATCGCCAGCTGAGGCGGCGCGAAATCCGGCCGGGGAATTCAAATTAAAAATTTCCCCCGGCACAGGACAATGAAAAAGTGAAAGCATAGGCCTACTCTGGCTTATTCGAGAATAAAAGAAAATTAATTTGAAGAATAAGAGCGACATTTGACTACTGAATTATTTATATTACAAAAATTGTAGCACTTCAAAGTTGCCTTCAGTTTACCACAATTATAAAAAAAATATAGCCCTATAGCCTATATAATAAATTTTTAGAGCAAGTTGGACTTACTTGTATCCGACGCGTATCCTCAAAAATGTACTAGTGTAGATAATTAAAGCATTACAAACCAATCTATGTAGAACTGTCTATATTTGTACATTATATAGGATATGTACATAACGGAAAAATATATAAATATTTGCTCTTTTTGGAAAATATTTTGCATTCCTTGAAAATATTTCACCTTCCTGATAGCAGTTCCGGTCATGGGCCAGCTTCAAATGTAGGCCTATGAATATTTCATGATCTGACAAGTTTATAGTTAAACAACTTGAATTTGTAAAATAGAGTAGCTATTAGGCCAATACTAGTTTGGCCTATTCTTTCTGGCGAACCTCTTTTCAATGCTTATTTACACGCCTATAGGCCTATGTCAGTGTGCGTTAATTGTTAGTCTGTTTATTGAGAAGAGGTGGAAGAGAATTTACTAGAAGAAAATCAGGGATTTATACGATAACTGCTTCTGAACTGGAAGAGCTAAATAATCATAACATAATAAGAAAATATTTTAGAAAATCCAGTAACGTTAGCGAAGAGTTTAAATGGACATTTAATAAACAATAAAATTGGATTTAAGCTTAAGTCTATATTCCTGGAAGAGGAAAAAACTTGTGTAGATGGGAATAAAAAATTAATGAACCACTCAAAACAAGAGAATATCAGACCTTAATTATACAGAAGTGAATACTCAAGATAAAAGAGAGAAGAACAATTTACTAACTATTGTGAAATATGCGAGGTAATGAGGAAATTAAAAACATTTATGCTCCTGTCACGGATAAATTACCCAAATTATTAATTTTAGACGGAGTGTGAGCATTAGATATCCATAGGCCTATATCCAGTTAAACGTTTGATATAGCATATTTAATACACAACAGGCTCACGTCATTGCAAAAAACAATGATCACTTAAAAATAAGTGAATTACTAGTAAAAAATTACAACAATATCAATGATGAAATAACAAAATTATAACTAAATAAACAAAATGACATAGGCCTTATTAAATTTCTATGTATTATTTTGCAAATGGCGTTCATTTATAAAAAATATTTAAAATAAGAATTTGAATTTTTCATTCTCAGGTAAGCCTATAGGATAAATCAAGGCCAGACATCGATGTTTTCTATTCATGTTTGTGAGGCAATATGGTACCCTACTGTAAAAGCTCGAAAAACAATAAATATGCCTATTAAGTTTTGCCGCTGCATCCTGTAATTGCCTACAGTGATAAAAGTTAAATCTTTGTGATGCCCCTATCTATATAGAGATAAAACCTATGTTACCGTTTTTGCAGTAACGTTTACAAATTAAACGAACCACGATACATTACCCACACTAACGTACCGATGAGTTTAATTAACTGACGTGAATTTTAATGTAGTCACTTAAAAACAGCAAGTAGGTTAAAAACACATCAACGTATTCGTACATAAGTAAAAGCCTATTCAGACGTGCTGTTACAACTTGTAATATAAATACCAGTGCGCAAAACAAACATGATAAATATTTTCCCTATTAATTGGAACTGTATATACATAGGCCTATATCCACAAAAACATAAGAACATTATCATAATTAACATGTAAACACGCGCCCGTGCGTATATTTTTTTAAGAAATACAGTAAAGCTTCATTTATACGTTTTTCAAGGGACTTCAAAGAAAAAACGTAAAAGTGTGAAAAACGTATAAGTGAAATAGAACACAAATAGTATAATTAAATGGTGCGATCTGAACAGAAATTATGTATAAATTACAATTTATAAAACACAACATAGCCTATATAGGTAGAAAAACTACACAGATATAATTAATCCTTTCCCCCTCACAATCCGTTATCTTCCCCTGTTTTGTTTTCTTTTCCGCGGTTACAGAATAAACTATATCTTCAAATTAATAACTACGTCATAATTTCGTCGGATACATGAAACTAGGGAACGCGGATATAAGTTTCACAGATACGCGTCATGCGCGTTACAAAGCGTTAATTGTCTCTAGCTCATTAACAAGTCACTAAAATACACGCGGGTCTGCATTTGGTCTTTGTCATCATCATTAGCTTCTTCTTCGTCCATTTCCAGTTGAATGTTACCGCAATCTCCGATATGGTCATGGCTTCCGTAGTAACAACGTTATCGTCAATGTTGCCGTAGTCGTCAAACCACGCAAGACCTTCTAATTTGCCCCATTCCTCATCATCAACGGGAACATCACAACTATCTTCATTATTACAGGCTTCGCTATTCCCGAATCCGTGTTTTTTGAAAGCAGTTGCGGACAGTGAGTTGCGATACTCTGTGCCATGTAGCTGCGATGTAATACATTGTCTGTTAGAAGAAACCAAAGGAAAGTGCAAAAATATAATTTTGATAGGCCTATACTGTAATTTGTTTAGGTAGAGACCTACACCTATAACTAATTTACATGAGGATTACCGCAATGCTAAAAAAATCACAGTAGTAAATGTAGGTCCATCCTAAAAGAATACCGGAATTTAAAAAATCTCTGTTCCTCTCCTGGTGTAAAAAAGTTTAATCTGTCTTGACATACTGATATTTTTTTCATTTCAATCTATTCATTATTTATGAAACAGTATGTATTTTAAATATCAGCAGAACGTCGCTTAGAATCATACGGTACAGTATTGCTTTTCCTAGTTATAATTTTTAAAAATCACGAAAAAATCGTACCTGCAAAATTTGAATTATCATTTCATCCTTCATTTCAGCGTCTACACAGTGGGTGGCATGCTATACCAGCATCTTGCGCTAACGCAATTTAAAATTGCAGATTGTTCCCAACTCCAGCGGTTGCAGTTTGCTTGTGCAATTTGCAGGAAAAGTTCCACTCTCACGTTTTTAGATGTAACGTATCAGAAGGATGTGCCGTGCATCTGTCCATAAACCAAAGGATTTTTCAATGTTATACGCTCATTTTTGCATGGACGCCTCGCAGCCAGTCTTCAAACACTTTTGTCGTGATCCACGACTTATTGTTCTTACTGTATTTCGTAGAGAGAGTTTTTAAAACACCCCGGCCTCGCAAATTTCCCTACAGTTAGAGGATGCAGTTTTTCACTTCCGTTACTGTTTACGCATAACAGTACTGTCAGGGTTGTTTACTCCGCTTTTCGCCATGACATGTATCTCCTTTGAATGCCAGTGTACGATCAGGATTAAAAAAGAAGGCCTGTTTAAACATATTTTGGGAGCTTATTGAGACATTAGTTATTTAAACGAGTTTCTCTCCAATCACCCACTGTATTAACGTCTACACTGTTACTCTCACCGCACACGCTTTTGCTGCTGAATCCATGCCTTATCTTACATTTATGTAGGGAGCCCTTCTACACATGAAAATCTTCGACGTCGAACCTGGCTGCCAGTTCATTTGTTTTTCGCAAACCACTGGGCTGCTGATAGGAATTCCTTCAGCTCTGTGCTGCTGAAACCATTGTAATGCATAGTTTTCCAAGCGTTAAAATTTTTCTCCTTAAATACGTGTTCGCTTATTACTAAGAACACCAAACACTCGTAAACTTACTTCAATTTTGGTTGTTTTAGCCACAAGTGAATTTAACGTCGACGGAGTAATTCTCAAGCGGTGGCCACTCGTTTCTTATTCCCGCTTTCCTTCACTACTTTCAAAATGTTTAATTTAACCGCGATCGTAACGCACTTCCTCTTCCTTCCACTCATTTTACACTCACGATGTTATTTTTAATAGAAACAGTAGACCTAACGAACTATGTCGACGAAGCGATGGAGCTTTACAAGCAGTGAGCAAATACCTTACGTTTTTAGGACTCTAAAGCTACCTCAAATGTAACTCAGCAACTGCTAACTCAACCGAACGGCACTAATTGACGATTCCCTAAAAATAATCCAAAATATTTGCTTTCGCACATTCATTTTGTGATATACACGACGTAAATCAGAATAAATATGTAAATGAAGTTTCAGAACTTAACGTATTAAAGAATAAACGTGTTCAGTTTAAAGAGCTTATTTCATAATAAACGTGTTCAGAATAAAGAGCTTACTTCCTAATAAATGTACAAATGAAATTTCGAATTTTCAGGGACTTTTTAATAAACGAAAAACGTATAACCGAAATAAAATAACACGGAATATATAGGAATTTTGCCGGGAACTTGAAGAAAAAAACGAGTAAGCGTGATAAACGTATATGTGAGAAACGTATAAAAGAAGTTTTACTCTATATAGATTACAATATGAAATGCACGTTTACGAAATAAGAAACATACAATACATAATATTCAAAAAATTATGTAAAATAAATCCTATAATAATAATTATTATTGTCATTGTTACAGGCCTAGTAGCAAAATAAGTGATATACAATAATTTAAATATTTGTATTTTGAACAACGGTAACTCTCTAACGGAAGGATATGTTACTAGTGGAGCGCGTAAAGTAGTGGCCTTCATTCGTACTTTAGTTACAGTGTGTGGCAGTTGAAACCATAACATACCACTATTTCGTGTATTTCGGCATTCTTTGCATGGGTAAGACTAATTATCGTTTATTTTTTATCTTTCCTTTCGAACTTTTTTTATTAAACTGCGTTATTTGTCTTATTTCATCTCGTGAATTGATTTTAGTAAGTTACGAAGACATAATACTACGAATTCTATAACATTTAGGCATGCAGTCATTCAGTTTAAACGTAAATTCAGAAATAAAGCGCTGTATTGTTGAGCAATTACATTTGATTTCAGAGGCCAGTTTATTATTTGCAGTTTTAAAATATTAACCGTCAAATATTACATTATTTTAATGATCTCTAGTAAGCTGGTAAATGGTAGGTTATGTTTACAAATCACCATAGATGTAAATTAATGTGACTTATAATTATTTAACTTTCGGAATAATTTAATCTCGAATTATAATTTTTTAACTTGTGTTCCGTGGTGAGATGGTATCGTCAAAGATTAAATGAAACCTATTCAGACATAGCCTATAACCGGTATCCTGTAAATTTCAGTTGACTAGAAAGTAGATCTGTGCGCGTATGAATATGTGCGTGGCTGTGTTATGCGTGCGTGCATAAAAATAATGTAGACTATTAGTTGAAATTGTTCCCTCGGTAGCCGAATATAGCTGATGTAGAATTTTATCAATCTCTCATCGACTAAAATTGATTAAAATGTCCATTTTTTGGTTTTCCGTGTTGCGTATAGCGTGTATTTGTGTAGTATATAAAAACATAATTAAATATTACTTCAACATGGGACTACAACTTATTACCAAGCATCCTGTTGACATTTCATAAAAAGTCTAAAGAATAATGAGTCCCAGTTGTTGTGTGTTTAATGATGTCATCAAATAACAGAATTTAAGAAAATTATTTATTTTTGGGTAAATAAACCTTTTAGTACACAATAAGTAAATGTCTGTGAGCACTTTAATTTTGAGAAATAATATTTTTTTCCGCAAAGAAACCATTGTATTTTATAAAGCATTTTTCTCAGTATTAATTTTTATGTCGATGGAGACTGAAAGTATTAACGAATTATCGAGTGAAACATAATTTCAATTGATATAGCTATATCTTACTTATGTACATAATTAGCTGGTTTGACGATTAAGGCCTGTTTCACAAACTTAGTTATTAGTCATATTTTATTAAAATTACTTTTAATATTACAAATTGTAAATAAAACATCTCGTTTTATTTAATTTAAATCTGATTTTTAATTAATATTTTCCCTATGATTTGAGGTCATTTTGCGATATTTTCCTATCGGTCCTAGGGATTAATCTTATTTGAGGTATGTCAAAGATTACGTCACGCATAAAGATTAATTTTGTTGAAAGGGGAGATTATAGTGAGATGAAATACTTAAGATTAATTTTAAAAGGTTGAAATTTTGTTTTCTTTAAAAACCAAAAGTAATAATTATTAAATTATGTATGCCTCTTCTCATAAGTGTGTTTGTATTATAATCATAACATTACAAGTTATGTAATAATCATGGTATTAATAACTTATAATGATAATTATAGGCTAATCCTCGTATTAATATACCATAACATTAAAATTCCTTTTAATTTGAGTGTTAACGGAAATTAAGGTACCACTGACAATTAACTATTAGCGATGTAGCTAATAATTTACCAATTTTCAAATTATAATAATAAATATTTTCCAAAGTGCATCGTTCTAATAGCACCCGAAAAATTGAAATGATTAGCATGCTCAAATAAATTATCTTTTTAAATGTCTTATTTTGTAGTCTTCAATAAAAATATTATATCAATTTTAATATTTACAATTTTTACAAACTATTTACAAGTTTATATTTACTTTAAAATATTCTTTACTTTACCAATAAGGCCTATTGTTTATTTTTATATTTTTTCATGTTTAAACAAATGTTCGTTGTCACCTGCTGCGGTTGATCACTATCTTGGAGTGTGTACGTGTGAGAGTCAAACAATTACTTATCACCTTAAACGCACTGGAATTCGTATTACCGCGGGTTCATAGATGCCTGGTAGTATGCCCGCCCGCTTACATATACCGTTTTGCCATAAATCGCTTTCGAACATTTGATTTACGGGCCTTTAGTTATCAAGTCCTTATTGGTCGCACGTACACTAACATATATTACTAAATATCTCATCTTTCACGACGTCATATCAAGTAATATACTTGTCCGAGACATAAAGTTCAGTTAGTTTTAAAACTACCCAGAGTGTTCAGTAAGTTATTTCAATTTTATGGTTGTTATAATTTACATTTGCATCGTTGTAAATTATTCATACAATTTGTACCGTTGAAATATTAGTAGGTCTATAGCTAACATATTTATTGTTACTACTATGTAATACATATTATTATTTAGAGTCCGCGCGCGCGCGCGCGCGTGTGTGTGTGTGTGTGTGGGTTTACAATTAGGCCTATAATACTACTTTCAAATGCAGTCAAGAAGTGTTATTTATATAGCAGCATACATTGGCATTAGAAACTAATTGTACTCATGTTGTGTTACAGATAGGTTTTTGTATCATCCAAATGTTCTTGTGTTATGTTTTAATCGTGTTTCACAAAAACACAAAAACATAAGAATATTGAATTTTTGTGTACCTACAGCACAAAGCTCAAGTTCTGTTACGTTATGTTTGTGTTTGATTTTATTGAATTAAATCTTGCAATTAGATATTTATTATGTAGGTAAATCTTAATACATACAATTTTGTAGTATTATGTCACTAAGCAAAACATGTCACACAAAATTACCAGTACTTCCATAGTCAGTCAACTTTTTCCGGTTACTTTTGCGATCTGCGGTGTGGAATTCAGCAAACTCCAGCCTATGACAACAAATAATAACAAATTTGTGGAATATTTAGTAATCAGTTCTTAATTAACTTAGTAGAGTAGCTGGGGTTTTGTGGCTGGCAGATTAGTTACGGGCCTATTACGTAAGTCAGAGTGTCAAATCTATTAAGTATTTGCAACTTCATTATTGGTACTTAACAACTTACTAATTCATTACGGCCCCTTTTTTCGTATGTGAAGTTATGTAGCGGCCAGGACTTTAATAGTTTCATAAACAGCCAATATTCCACCTCATATTTTTGTTTGTTATTCCAGACCTTATATATATATATATATACAGGTCAGAAATATTTGTTGTGAAAGAGGCTTTTTCTCCTAGTAGCATGAAGTAATAAATAGATAGACTAATAATTCTGCTGACTATATTATGCATAAGCCTAATATAGGACCACCTAGATATCCTACTGTATTATAAGCATATTGCCCCAGTTCATTGATCTCTGTTTTAAGAATTTAACGGGAGATAACTCGTTTCACAAAGATCAGTTAAATATATCGGCCTTTAAAAACGCAGGTTACCTAGAAGGGAGATGTTTGTTCTGTTAGGTAAATAACGGGCCTTTAAAGCACGACGAGAGGTAACCTTAAAATTACGTTTGGCGTTAGTTATGCAGGCCTACGTTGTTTCCCGTGAAGTAGTCGTTCGTGTAACGTAAATAAAGTATACATGCACAATTGTATGTTTGGCTTCTATGATAATATAATAGGTTTTATCCGTTTTTCATTAACCAATTTATTTTATTTTCAGTTGTTACGTATAGGCCTACGTATAAGACATAAAATGATTCGTATACGTATCAGAGAAAAAATGTTTAAGCTTAAATAATGCTGGTATTACAAAATTATCTGTATACAATATTTTAATACAACACACAATTTTTAAATCTCTAAATAATGGAAACATTCTGAAACAAAAATTCACACACCACATCTGTTTGCTCGTGAGCGAGAACACACATACACACACTCAGAAATATAGTATATACATTATCGAATTATAATTATTTCTGGAAGTAGAATGTTCTTCTTTTATTGTTTTATCTTAACCTGACTCATATTTCACAGAATCTCTGTGCACCAGAGGCATAATACACCATGTCACGTATACAGTATTTTACAGGACAGCTAAAAACACTTTCTTTTACTTTGTTTACTCAACTGTCTTAATAATTATAACAATTTTGGCCATATGTTTAAATGTTATTATTTTTACAGAGAGTTCTATTCTTATTTTATCTGGTTTTTCTTGAGTTATATTAGTCTATTAACTGCGTTTTCTGTTTCAACTATGATATTATCTATTATATGTTTATTTATGGTTTCATAATTTGTTTTATTTGACATTTATAGATTTTTTTATTTCCTTCTCAGTGAATTTTGTAGTAGGTAAATATATGAATTTACGTTAAAAATATGGATATTCTGTAATTTTTGTACATTTTAGTTATATTCTTTAAGCTTATTACTTATTTGAATATTATTAAGTTTTTATTGGTTGTATAAAATTTATCTGTTTTATGTTTATTTAAGGTTTTTAATTAATTAGTATATTTATTGTTCCATTTATGATAATCAAGTTTGACGGTTAATAGAAAGTGTAAATCAATTATTTCTTTTTTTAAAGTAGTCGGTTTTTTCTATACATTTTTGATATTTCATCTTTAATCAGATTATACCGTGTTTGTCTAATATAGCCTATTTTTCTTATTTATGGGTTTTGTTGTTTTCACAACTACTTCACAATATTCTATCCAAGTAACTATTGATATTTTTATTTCTTGCAATACTTAAAAGTTATAATTCAAGAATGGATTACTTCTGCTAGCATGTTTTAATTTTAGTCAGTATAGGCTACATGAAGACCTGACGCATGTTTTATAGAACAATCTGTAGGCCTATTATCAGAGGTGTGAATGTGAATTAACGAATTATCGATTTTGCATTAATTTTAATATAAATAAACGATTAATCGTTTTTATTTTCCTATATACACTTTTGATTATTGTATTGAAACTGAAATATCCAGAGTCACTTGAACACAAAACATTTGGGGGGGGGGGACTTATGAAAATTTGGATCATTCTTTAAAGACTTAAAGCATACATAAATGACAGGAATGAGTTAAGATGAAAATATCATGCACTGTGTTATTTCAACACGTTAAGTTTATTAACGTACAAACATCTGTGTTTGTCATTATTTCATTGTTCTTTTAATAATTTTTACTCGCAGTTTAAAATACACCCTACTCATTTAGGGTATTAGAACAAAAAATTTAACATATTGGTAAGGAACAGTTACAATTTAAAATAATTTTAGAATAATATCATGAACCCCATTTTATAAATAATAATCAGGCTCAGCTGATCTAGTGTGTTTGCCTGAATGAGCAACTACAAAAGTTTATTGAATGTTTTAGGTTTTAAAAGGATTTCAATTTGCTATGGTGATTGCCAAATGAAATAAATGAAAAAGAGATATGAAATTTAAAAATAAAATCTGTAAGCTCAAGAGATGCAAAAATAAATATTTTGAGTGTGTACTTATGTGTACGTGCGAATGCATATATCGTAATTATTTATTACGATCTAGCCTAAGTAATAATTTTTATTTTCTAAACACGTTTCTCATAATTATTTGCTGCATGTTTCAGTGTAATACTCTGTATGCTGCAATAAACAGTACTGTGAAATACAAACTGTCACTCATTCGTGTATAGGTCTATACGAATTTTAAATCAGAAACATATATTTTCCAGTTGTTATCATCATCATCATCATCATCATCATCATTGATGTTGACTTTAGAGCTGATGAGTTGCCAAGTAGGGCTATTATTGTCGACAGTAATTCAGTATTGTTAATAACGATGACACCTTATCATTAAGGGCTACAGATGATGAGTGACATTATTTATAGGCTACTGATTAAGAAAACAATATTAATGATGATGATAGAGCTTATTATTATACTGATGTTCACATATTATTGCTGATGATGACAGATATTACTTTAGTGAAGACAGTAACATTATTACTGGCGGTGTTAGCAATTATTAATACAGATGATCAAAAACGATAGATTCTGACAATGATAGTCGTTTCTATTACCAATGCGTATAACATTAAAACTAACTATGAAAAGGATTATTGATACCGAAAGCGATACATTATTACTGACGATTAGTACTAACCATAGTAATGTTATTTGTTTTTCAGCCTTAATATTTTATGGTCTCATTTACGTTTGCATCCTGTCTCTGATGCCACTAGATAGAATCTATGAGGACGAAAACGCCCGGCAGCCACGCCGTCGCAGGCATTAATAGGAAGTTGCTGTAGGTTATCATCAGTACTTATATATTTCCTCATTATTATCGTAAGTGTGTGTGTGTGAGCGTAGATTTGATCAAAAAGTTCATACAATTTTTATTTATTTAAAAACGATGTCTTTATTCATTTATATTGTCACCTTCATATATTATCCATTTTGTTGTCCCCTTCAAAGTAATCTCCATCGGATATAACACACTTATGCCAAAGTTATTTCCAGTCTTCAGAACATTTATGGAATGCGCTTTCTGGTATAGCCTTGAGCTCGGTCAGCGATTATTTTTTAATTTTTTCAGCATTTGCAAAACGTCGTCCTTTCATGGTTTCTTTCATTCCCAGAAGACGTAAAATCACTGGAGGTCATATACGGTAGCTGCGGTATCATCACGGTCTTATACTTTGGCCAAAAGTTCTTGCAAAAGCAGTGATGTAGTGCAATTTCCATAAACTGTCTTTCCATAAATCGGGCAATTTTCTACAAATAGCTGCACGCAAGCGACGTAAAACGCCCAAATAATACTCTTTGTTGATCGTAGCACCTAGTGGTAAAAATTCACGTAACACGATACCACGATAATCGAAGAAAACAGTTAGAAGAACTCTAATATTCTACCGAACTTGACGTTCTTTTTTCGATCTTGGCTCACTTGGGAGCTTCCATTGAGACGACTGGTCCTTGGTTCCGATGTAATAACCCAGGATTCATATCTCGATATAATGCGTTGGGGCAAATTTGGGTTATTAGCTACTTCATTTGTCATTTGCTCAGAGATTTCTTTTCGATGCCACTTTTGCTGAAAATTCAACAATTTTGGGTCAAATTTCACTGCCACACGTCTTATGCCCAAAACATCAGTGAAAATAGCTTAGCATGTTTATTATATAAGGTACCAGTTTCTCCACCAACTTTCGTAATAGTGATTCGACGATTAGTAATGACTTTTACTTTAACTTCTTCCACTTTTTCATCAGTCGGTGATGTGCTTGGCCTTCAAAGTCTGACGGCATCTTCAACTGATTCACTACCGTCTTGTACTGCATTCTCATGTGGGTATTACCATCTCGCCGGAAGATGTCACTGACAAAATCGTCTAGCTCAAGCCCAGACGCTGTTATAAATACCAAACTCCAGCGCCTCTCGGAGCGTGGAACTAGATTTCTGTCCTGTTTAACGCTTGCCTCAAGCTGACCTACTTTCCGGTGGAATGGAAAACGGCCACCGTGATCGTAATACCCAAGGCGGGAAAGAATTCTTCTCGCGCAGAGAACCTCAGACCCATCAGTCTCCTTTCTGCGATGTTGAAGATTTTTGAGCCATCGTCGTGTCCGCGACAATCTAGAAAACTGGACCTGGTGATCCTCGAAGATTTCGGCTTTCATACAGTGCATTTTGGTAAAAATCCGGCAACGTCATTGCTGAAGAAAATTATTGCAGGTGGCTTCGAAGTACAAATGGCTGAGAGAAGCTCAAGCTGGACTGTTAAACAAAAACTGAGCTTTAAATGGAGGGAAACGGAAGATGTGCATATAGTGAGGTGGAGAAGTACGAAAAGAGTGGACTATGTTAATAGGCCTACGTTACGACTTTTCCGCTGCAATGAAAGACGTATGTTGTATACTTACCTTCACTCAGAGGTTGTCAGGTTGTAGACCTACGTAGATGACATCTACCTTCATATCTGATAAACAAAACTTCGGCATGGATGTAAACATAGGTTTACAGAACCCACTCCTAAGAGACAGCTGTAAGGGACTTCAAATAAATTTTTTCCGTAAAAGGCTATACAATTTTGGATCGCACCATCTAAGAGAAGCATTATTTCTTCAACTATGTCTATTTTCCCGAAGTATCTAGTTAATTGCATTGTCCACCATCATAACGCACAGGGCATCAGATAATGTGAAAATCATGCCTGGACCGTTAAACTATTGTGTACTGAAACGATACTGTATAACTGTATCATAATTTAATATGTATGTAAATACCTATAATAAGTAAGCAAAATTTAATGATAAATTAAAGTATTGAAATGTACGTAGTTTTAAGTAAAGTTATAATTGAATAGTGAATCTAAAGAGGCTCGGCTGTGCGACAGACCGGCACCGGCAAAAATATGTATAATAGACCTAAGACACCCTACATGTCGTAAACACATAAATTGTTTTGTAGTGTAAAACTAGCAAAAAACGCCTAGATACCGTTAGGTTAACGGTACGGTGTCCTTCAACAGACAAAAGAGGCCACGCCAGTAAATATGACGATTTTAGAAATTCGCGTCACTTTTTAGGGAGTATAACGAACACCCGCGTAAAATTATCGCCCGCACTTTGGGGAACCAATCACCAATAGCGTCAGTCGTGAGCGCGAAAGAGATACGACACCAGACTGGATACATTCAAAAATACCGGCCAAATTTTGAATGTAAGACCAATAAGGAACGATCAACAGAAGATGTAGTGAGGGTAGAATTGAAGAAACTATAAAAATAACACGCGGAGCCCACAACGGGGGAGTCTAAGTTAAAAATTCACGCAAAACACGTGAAACCTGCGTCACTCGGTGTGAGCAAATGAAATTAATCAAAGTTCAAATCAATATTCTCTCGGTTTAATAGTGGCAGTCAGTAAGAAGTTTTATTTAGATATGTGCGCGAAAGTACGTGTGGACAAGAAGCTAATTAAATTGTGCGCGTAATTTGCAACAAAAGTATATTATTTATTTGTGCGTGACGTATAGTAATAACGCGAGCGTGTGATGTGGTTAAAGAAAGTTAATAAAGCGTGATCAGTGAAAGTGTCGTGTGATAGTTAACGCAAGGATACAATTCGTCATTCGCCTATCAGGAAACCTGCAACAAGTAACAATGCCTCATTTATAAATTACAATACAATTGATTAACATAAATTTCATATCTCAATAAACTCATCTCATTTTAAAAAGACCCACGATGTTCAGATACTAAACATTCAATTTATGCTAGACGACATGTTTGGGTGACTTATGATATAGCAAAGTAAGAAACCAATACTAATAATTATTGAAACGATAAATGAGTTAAATAATTAAATATAGATTGAATAGTATAGAAGCCATAGCAGTTAAGAATTGATGATAGATATACTTATATACACGTATATGTTTGTTTGATTGATAGCGATGAGTTAAGCCTGTTAATGGAGTAAATTGAATCTACTAAGTACTCCTTTGAATATACTTGGTTAATCTGATTCCGAAGAAGCTGTAAACTAGAAATATTAATAAATTTTGTTGTTGTTATTAACTATAAAGGTGATAGTAATGATTAAGTCTAAGATGTATTCAGTAACAAGAATCTAACAATACAAATATTAAAACGATACTGTATAACTGTATCATAATGTAATATGTATATAAATACCTATAATAAGTAAGCAAAATTTAATGATAAATTAAAGTATTGAAATGTACGTAGTTTTAAGTAAAGTTATAATTAAATAGTGAATCTAAAAAGGCTGGCTGTGCGACAGACCGGCGCCGGCAAAAATATGTATAATAGACCTAAGACACCCTACATGTCGTAAACACATAAATTGTTTTGTAGTGTAAAACTAGCAAAAAACGCCTAGATACCGTTAGGTTAACGGTACTGTGTCCTTCAACAGACAAAAGAGGCCACGCCAGTAAATATGACGATTTTAGAAAGTCGCGTCACTTTTTAGGGAGTATAAAGAACACCCGCGTAAAATTATCGCCCGCACTTTGGGAACCAATCACCAATAGCGTCAGTAGTGAGCGCGAAAGAGATACGACACCAGACTGGATACATTCAAAAATACCGGCAAAATTTTGAATGTAAGACCAATAAAGAACGATCAACAGAAGATGTAGTGAGGGTAGAATTGAAGAAACTATAAAAATAACACGCGGAGCCCACAACGGGGAAGTCTAAGTTAAAAATTCACGCAAAACACGTGAAACCTGCGTCACTCGGTGTGAGCAAATTAATTAAATCAAAGTTCAAATCTATATTCTCTCGGTTTAATAGTGTCAGTCAGCAAGAAATTTTATTGAAATACGTGCGCGAAAGTACGTGTGGACAAGAAGCTATTTAAATTGTGCGCGTCATTTGCAACAAAAGTATATTATTTATTTGTGCGTGACGTATAGTAATAACGCAAGCGTGTGATGTGGTTAAAGAAAGTTAATAAAGCGTGATCAGTGAAAGTGTCGTGTGATAGTTAACGCAAGAATACAATTTGCCATTCGCCTATCAGGAATCCTGCAACAAGTAACAATATCTCATTTATAAATTACAATATAATTGATTAACATAAATTTCATATCTCAATAAACTCATCTCATTTTCAAAAGACCCACGATGTTCAGATACTAAACATTCAATTTATGCAAGACGACATGTTTGGGTGACTTATGATATAGCAAAGTAAGAAACCAATACTAATAATTATTGAAACGATAAATGAATTAAATAATTAAATATAGATTGAATAGTATAGAAGTCGTAGCAGTTAAGAATTGATGATAGATGTAGTTATATACACGTATATGTTTGTTTGATTGATAGCGATGAGTTAAGTCTGTTAATGAAGTAAATTGAATCTACTAAGTACTCCTTTGAATATACTTGATTAATCTGATTTCGAAGAAGCTGTAAACTAGAAATATTAATAAATTCTTTCGTTGTTATTAACTATAAAGATGATAGTAATGATTAAGTCTAAGATGTATTCAGTAACAAGAATCTAACAATACAAATATTAGTATCTGAACAGTTTGTTATTATTTCATAAACAAACCTGAGATCTCCTGCTCTGGCGCCCAAGTAATAATTAATAATATAAATTTGAGTGGTGCAGTTCTCAATAAATCTTAATAGTTCTTAAAATCTTAATATTTGGCGTATTCAAACGTGGTGAAGCGTTTAAGAATCTTAATATTTGTCGCCCATAAAGTGGGGGCATTATAAATTCTTAATAATTAGTATCTGAACAGTTTGTTATTATTTCATAAACAAACCTGAGATCTCCTGCTCTGGCGCCCAAGTAATATTTAATAATATAAATTTGAGTGCTGCAGTTCTCAATAAACCTTAATAGTTCTTAAAATCTTAATATGTGGCGCATCCAAACGTGGTGAAGCGTTGAAAAAGTTATATTTGTCGCCCATAAAGTGGGAGCATTAAAGAATCTTAATATTTGGCGCCCAACATGGGACAATAAAAAAAATAATATTTGGCGCCCAACGTGGGGCTTAATTATAAAATTAAATAAGCTCGGTAAAATGAGATGAGTAGAGAATAAGAAATAGAATATAAAAATTTTAAATTAATGTTAACTAGAAGTAAAACTAGAGAATTAAGGAATTTTAATAGACATATAAATAGTGAAGTATAAATGGCAAGTAACTATAATACCAATAATACCAATGATAGTGATGAAGGGGAGTTCGAAGTTAATAACCAGATGGGAGAGACGGGAATACTTGACGAACTAACCGATAACGAAACCGCACCGGTTCCTTCAGAGGCAAGGGGACGGGCAGAAGAAAACGTAACCAGCGCAACACAACATACAATAACAAACATAGACATAGTCACAATGCTACAACAAGTAACACAACAAATGACAGAACAATTAAAACAACAAATAACGGAAACCAATAAACAGACAACAGAAAAACTAACAAAACAAATGACAGAAATCAATAAACAGACAACGGAAACAAATAAACAGACAATGGAAAATTTGACACAACACATGACGGAAAAACTGGCAGAAAATACCAAGCAGCTAGAAAAAAGAATTGAAGATGTTAAAGAGAGCATGCATGAAAACAATATACAATTAAGGACGGATATTGAACAGTACATGACACGACAGTTAAATAAGCACAGATTGCAAGTAGAACAACAACTTAGTGAGATTAGGCGCGAGAACCAAGAATTATCAACAAAAGTGAGATCGGAAGCAAAGGAAGTGGTAAATGAAGAGATGAAAACATTTCAAACGCACGTGAACGAACAACTGGAGAGAAAAGAACAGATAATCCGGCACACGCGAGAAGAAGTCGCACTAGAAATTAACAAGCTAACTAAAAAGGTAGATCGAAATAATAAGAAACAAGAAGACCAAGTTCAACAACACAGACAAGAAGTTACCCGTGAAATAAATGAGGTAAGAGATGTAACTACAGAGCAGATACAAAGACTCACAGAACGATACGAAAATAATTGTGTAGAAGTGGATGGACGATTAACTCAGGTAAAAGAAGACGTGAGAGCGAGATTTGCGCAGTTGGGAGCTGTACCAATGCAACCCAGTATCACGGTGGAGCATCTGAAGAGTGTGTCGTTCAACGGGAAGGGGAATACCCCATGGAATTCATAAAGGAGTTTGAGGAGATCCGGAAGGAGTATTACGCGAACGAGGGGGTACACTGGGTCGCAAGACATCTAGAAGGTGAAGCAGCGATATGGTGGCGGTTGATACGAAGTGATATTAATACATTTCAAGAGTTCCAGAACGCATTCATTGCGAAGTATTGGAACCAAATGGTACAAGAAGAGGTGCGTGACCGGCAGGAATTCGGGAAATACAGGTATGAGAGTGGGTTGAGCATGGTTCAATACATGGAGAGATGCATATTACAAAATCGCCAACTGATTCCACCCATATCTGATCAACACCTGATAAGGAAGTTAGCACGCCATTACCACCACGATATAGCTGTCGCTACTATCACTAGAGGAGTCAGTAACATTGCCGAATTCCAAATGTTATTGATGGAGTTTACAGCAATGCGAAGTATGAATACAGTACAACGACAGCAGGTAAAACGAGAAGAAGAAAGTACAAATCGCCCGTGGCAGAATAGGAGGGCAGAAAGGCCGGCAGATAACGGTAATAACTCATGGCGGAACCGGGTGCAGAATAATAATGAGCACGGTCGACGGGACGTAAACAAGGGTCCACAAAAGCACGTATACGAGGCGCAGGTCAACGCCGTCGCAAGTACAAGTCAAGCTCAAGGACAAACAACAAGCCCAAATACACAACATCATAATTCAAAAAACTGAGTAGGGTTCCACGTAGTGATAAGGTAGATTTAGTAAGTAGTTATAAGGAAATTAGCACAACATTTGTAGATGTAAGGGATGACTTATTAGAAGAGGATAAAGAGACGATAAAAACACGAAGATCGAAATGTCCGGAAGTGGAGTTATATCTAAATGGGGTACCGGTTATTTCTTTACTTGATACTGGGTCCCAGATTAATGCAATTTCCAGAGAATGGTTTAATAAAAACAGAAATACAATGGGAAAATTGAATATACTAAGACTAACAAATACAATAGTGAAAGGAGCGGTTGGTAAAAAATCGAAGCAAATTACACAACAAATATTGGTAGAAGTAAAATTCGGTGCGTGCGTGATCGATAGTGTGTTTATTATAGTACCCGACCTTATAAGAGATTGTATAATGGGGATCGAGCTGTTACAAGAAGGTGGCTGTATCATCAATTTCAATAACAATCAAATAACATTTAAGAATCACGTCACGGAAATAGGTGTACCTGAAAGTTTAGAAATGCTAACACTGGAAGTGAACCAGGGAGAGGAACATACCACTACAATGATCCCGGGAAAAGCTGGAGGAGGTGACTGGGATTAGCAAGCAAACGAAGAAGGAGCTGGAAGAGGTATTATTAAATAACCATAGAATATTTCGGGAGCAACCAGGTAGAGTAAATGGATATGAGCACAAGTTCGTCGTAACGGATAACACGCTATATTGCATAAAGGGTTGGGCTATACCCATAAAATATCAAAGTGCCGTCGACCAAGAAATAAGAAAAATGGAGGAATGCGGAGTGATAGAGCGAGCTGCTAGCCCATATATAAACCCTATCGTGACTGTCATCAAGAAGGACCAGTCGGTACGGCTATGTCTGGACGCCCGGCGAATTAATTCGGTGACTGTACCAGATTATGAAGGGGCGGTACCAATTAATGAGGTATTAGCGAACTGCGGTGACATAAGGGTAATGAGCAGTATTGATCTGACTAGTAGTTTCTGGCAGATGCAATTGGCCAAAGAATGTCGTGACTACACAGGGTTTTTATATAAGGGACGATGTTACCGCTACACTGTTACTCCGTTTGGACTAAAAACCAGCTTGGCGAGCCTGACCCGTGGATTGGACCAGGTGCTGACTGACGAAGTGAAGCGATTCACAATTATATATGTGGATGATTGCTTATGCGTATCCCGGAGCATTGAAGAACACATAGTCCACCTGCGATTGCTACTCGAAAACTTGAAACAAGCTAACCTCACCGTGAATCTACGGAAATCAAAGTTCTTCAGACAGAAGACAGATTATCTAGGGTACGAGCTGTCTACTAAAGGCATTAGTGCGTCACCAGAAAAGGTAGCTGCAATAATGAACTTTCCTAGACCAAGGAATCCAAAACAGCTAAAAGGATTCCTAGGATTAACAAACTTTTATAATAAATTTACGAGTCGTTATGCCGAAGAGACTCAGCCACTGCTACAACTGCTGAAGAAAGGAGTAAAGTTTAAATGGTCGAAAGAGCAGGACAAACAGTTCGAGAAGGTGAAACAATTGTTCGTAAACACGGTGATGCTCAGACATCCAAATCCTAACAAAAGATTCTACCTACAAACAGATGCAAGTAAATATGCGTTAGGAGGGCAGTTGTATCAAATTGACAACGATAATCAGATAGGAGTTGTTGCATTTACTAGCCGCGTTTTCAGGGGAGGTGAACTCAATTATTTTACCACAGAGTTAGAATTATTAAGTGTAGTACACTGTTTAAAGAAATTCCGAACCTATGTGTTAGGGCGTCCACTAACAATAATAACGGACAACAAGGCCCTAACTTTCATGCAAAAATGTCAGTTAACGAATTCAAGAATTACGCGATGGATACTCGCTATCCAGGATTACGACTTCGAGATCCTACACTGTAAGGGTAGTGAGAACATCGTAGCGGACATACTCAGTAGATATCCCGAAGATTCACAGATGGACAGGCCCATGGATTATGATGAGGAATTAGAAATAAATGCGATAGAAATAAAGATCAACCCAAAGCTAAGGAAACAATTACAAAACATATCACAATTACAGAAAAACGATGAGAGACTGAAGAAAATCATAAATCAATTACAGAGTGATCCGCGCAGTAAACTACACAAGGTATATACGTGGCTCAACCAAAAATTATACCGTCAGGAGAAGCGGAAATGGAGACTGGTACTGACGAAAGAGCTGGGTGAAGATTTAATTAAGGAAATCCACACAATATATGGTCATATTGGTATAAAAAGAACATATGAACTAGCCAAAGAATACTTCACGGGGGACCACTTGTCTAAATTTACAAAACGATTGATCCGAAACTGCGAAAGATGCCAGAAATGTAAGGATCACCACAGAAAGGGAATTGGTGAGACCAAACCAATATTACCAAAGGCCCAAGGAGAGTTGGTCAGTATGGATTTCTATGGACCACTACCGACATCAACGGGCGGTGTAAAATATTTATTAATAATCATCGATAACTTTACTAAATATGTAAGATTATATCCCATGAAGAGAGCAACGACTGCCACAACAATTAATAAGTTAAAGGTATATATACAGGCGGTAGGTAAACCGACTGCTATATTAACTGATAATGGAGCCCAATTCACCAGTAAATCGTGGGTGAAGAACTTAATCCACCTTGGGATTAAACCGAAGTACACTGCTATTCGGAACCCATGTACGAACCTAGCGGAAAGGGTACACAGACAGCTAGGGAATATGTTTCGAATACTGGTGGGTGGACACCACACAAAGTGGGCTAAATATATTCGATTGGTAGAAAAGTGTATCAACGAAACATATCACGATACCATCGAGATGACACCACATCAGGCTCATTGGGGTCGGAAACCAAAAAGAGTGTGGGAGATGTACGTTGACAAAGAACTGATGAAGGACGAAAGGAAGGTAAACCCAGATGAACTCTACCAAAATTTGAAAAGAAAGGGTGAGAAGAGAGCGAGGAAACATAATGAAGGGAAAATGCAGCTGAAGTTCAATATTGGAGACCTGGTGCTGATCAGAACTAACCCGATCTCTGAGTTAACAAATAAAATCACTGCGAAATTTTGTGAGCTCTACGAAGGCCCATACAAGGTCAAGGAGGTAAAAGGGGGTGCAACATACGTGGTAGGTGAGGTCGACGACCTTGAATCGGTGCGGGGAATCTTCAACGTCAGACAGATGAAGCCATATTACCACGAATGATTCGCTATGAAAAGGGGAATTTAAAGATAAATAATATTAAAATTCCTTAACATAAAAAAAAAAAAAATTTTTTATGTAATCAATTTAACCTGATATGGATAAAGTGTATTAATATTTATATGTAATTAACATAACTTCAATATTATGTAACATAACTTAAATATTATGTATGTAAAGAAGATACAAAGAAATTTGATGTTAGAACTAAATGGACAAATTTTTAAAAATAGTAATCGAATGTTATACGTTATGGAGAGAAAGTAACTTAAGTCTTAGAAAGGGATAGTGATTGTTTAAAATGTGTGTTAAAGTAGCGAGTAAGCGAGGGTATGAGAAAGTAATGTTATGTAAATTAGAAGTAAGGGTGGTAAGATTTGTAGCACCGCGTATACCCTTCGGGCGAAAGCGAGAGTGACTAGCTAAGGGGACCGGTTTTGACCGTATTGTTAAAGTGTGTCACACCAAAAGTGTAACTTTCATTGAATGGTTGTGCTGTTAGAGGCATACGAAATGATTCCACAAATTATATAAAACAATTACTGGAATCAGTTCGGGGGACAAATGAAACGATACTGTATAACTGTATCATAATTTAATATGTATGTAAATACCTATAATAAGTAAGCAAAATTTAATGATAAATTAAAGTATTGAAATGTACGTAGTTTTAAGTAAAGTTATAATTGAATAGTGAATCTAAAGAGGCTCGGCTGTGCGACAGACAGGCGCCGGCAAAAATATGTATAATAGACCTAAGACACCCTACATATCGTAAACACATAAATTGTTTTGTAGTGTAAAACTAGCAAAAAACGCCTAGATACCGTTAGGTTAACGGTACGGTGTCCTTCAACAGACAAAAGAGGCCACGCCAGTAAATATGACGATTTTAGAAAGTCGCGTCACTTTTTATGGAGTATAACGAACACCCGCGTAAAATTATCGCCCGCACTTTGGGGAACCAATCACCAATAGCGTCAGTAGTGAGCGCGAAAGAGATACGACACCAGACTGGATACATTCAAAAATACCGGCCAAATTTTGAATGTAAGACCAATAAGGAACGATCAACAGAAGATGTAGTGAGGGTAGAATTGAAGAAACTATAAAAATAACACGCGGAGCCCACAACGGGGGAGTCTAAGTTAAAAATTCACGCAAAACACGTGAAACCTGCGTCACTCGATGTGAGCAAATTAAATTAATCAAAGTTCAAATCAATATTCTCTCGGTTTAATAGTGACAGTCAGCAAGAAGTTTTATTTAGATATGTGCGCGAAAGTACGTGTGGACAAGAAGCTATTTAAATTGGGCGCGTAATTTGCAACAAAAGTATATTATTTATTTGTGCGTGACGTATAGTAATAACGCGAGCGTGTGATGTGGTTAAAGAAAGTTAATAAAGCGTGATCAGTGAAAGTGTCGTGTGATAGTTAACGCAAGGATAAAATTCGTCATTCGCCTATCAGGAATCCTGCAACAAGTAACAATGCCTCACTTATAAATTACAATATAATTGATTAACATAATTTTCATATCTCAATAAACTCATCTCATTTTAAAAAGACCCACGATGTTCAGATACTAAACATTCAATTTATGCAAGACGACATGTTTGGGTGACTTATGATATAGCAAAGTAAGAAACCAATACTAATAATTATTGAAACGATAAATGAATTAAATAATTAAATATAAATTGAATAGTATAGAAGTCGTAGCAGTTAAGAATTGATGATAGATATACTTATATACACATATATGTTTGTTTGATTGATAGCGATGATTTAAGTTTGTTAATGGAGTACATTGAATCTACTAAGTGCTCCTTTGAATATACTTGATTAATCTGATTTCGAAGAAGCTGTAAATTAGAAATATTAATAAATTCTTTTGTTGTTATTAACCATAAAGATGATAGTAATGATTAAGTCTAAGATGTATTCATTAACTAGAATCTAACAATACAAATATTAGTATCTGAACAGTTTGTTATTATTTCATAAACAAACCTGAGATCTCCTGCTCTGGCGCCCAAGTAATAATTAATAATATAAATTTGAGTGGTGCAGTTCTCAATAAACCCTAATAGTTCTTAAAATCTTAATATGTGGCGCATCCAAACGTGGTGAAGCGTTGAAAAAGTTATATTTGTCGCCCATAAAGTGGGAGCATTAAAGAATCTTAATAGTACTTTGAAAGTAATTAATTACTTATTAACTCTCCGTTTATTTGTTATATTTATCGTATTCAAAGTTTGCTTGGTGTTCGAAAAATAATATATTCTCGGTGCAATTTCTAAATGGTTTTACTCCAGGGCTATCCAATTGCGTTGTTCCAAAAAGCCAATCCCGTTTGAGTTTTATTTCGGGGGGGGCACACTTCCCTTACCCCACATAGCTATGTTTAAGCTTTTTATATAGTGTCCTTATAAATAAATATATTTCAGAGGATAAACAACCTCTCGCACATCCACGTGTATTAAGATTTTAAAATAAATTTACGTACATTCTTATAGATTTTGATAGATTTAAATATTTCATAATTATGCGAAATTACACTAAAAAAGAAAGAACTGAAAATGGGAAAATTATTTGAATCAATACAGGTGCAACACAGTATTTGTATCTATCACATCCAGTTACTTCTTTAAATTAATATTATAATATGTAATTACTACATGACTCCTTATATATATATATACTTTATTAAAAATTTATAAATTTTTACCTTAACATGTTTTATTCCCTTATTTGTTACATGTTTTGGGAAACGTATTGTTCCCATCTTCAGCTTTCCTGGTTTTTAGCTAAAGATAGGAACAATCTTCCCGAAACATGTACCAAATAAAGGGAATAAAACATCTTGACGTAAATAATTCATAAATATTGAATAAATTATATATGTATCAAGAAATGGACTGTAGTAAAAACTATTATATATATATATTGGTTTGGGTCCAGAAACCATTGGACCCAAAATTATATCTAAGTATTACATAGTAGAGGCTGATGCAATGAAAACAGAAAATTATTTACTGAAACGTGGATTATAATTGGTTATAATTTGTGTAACTACATTTTTATAACTGCATTTTCATCCAAAACAGAATACACACTTGAATTTAACTCTGATTTATGAGAGCCTAGATATTATAAGAAAGTGTGATAGTTAATGGATAATAAAATTTATTTTACTCGAATGCAAACACGCCACTTCTCATACAGTTTAAATTTAAAAATCTAAGCATGAACTGTAATTTGAATTTCAGTTTAAGCAATAAGCAGGCAAAAATATCATGTTTTATCTGTAAACACTTAACATAGTTCTGATGGAAGGTTGTACAAAAATATCTTGAGGGCTGCGTTTGATCCGCAACCTCATGTTTGTGCAGCCCTGGATTAGAAATTTTTAGGTTGGTGTGATTTAAAACAACATAATTATTGTTTTCAGAATGGAGGCGAGGAAACCAATGGAAGAGGCGAGGAATGGGAAGAAGTAACTGCCATGCACTTTGTACAATTAAAAAAAGAATTTCGATTATCTTTGCATTATTTAAAGTTACAATGTTTATAAATTGCAAAGCCTACATTTTGTAGGCTATATCCAAATTATTTTAAATGCATTTTTTTGTTCATGATGTAATAAAATTGCATTCGTAATAAATGTTAGTATTCGTTAAATGTTTCAGTTTGTAATATTTTTATAACTCATCTATTCCTAATACCTTCAGTGCGTGTGTGTGTGTGTGTGTGTGTGTGTGTGTGTGTGTGTGTGTGTGTGTGTGCGTGTGCGCGTGTCTTTCTTAGGGTAGAAAAACGATGTAAAGACATCGTTTTTCAGTTTGAAAGACAAACCTGCATTAAGATTGTGGATAACCCTCCCTCTCAAAGCCATAATATACCGCCTACACTTTTCTGACAGCACCATAGGAAAAAACCCTATCAGGAAACTTTTTGTTTCTTATTGACGCATATAATTGAAATCGCTCCAATTTCTATGTTTCGTTTGTTACATTACCACTATCTGTGCTTCTTCATCCATAAATTTTCTTCTTACATGTTCCTTTATGTGCACGAATCTTGTTTCTGGGATTGATATAGGCCTACAAGAATTACGGCAGACCAGATAGCCTACCTCGTGCCGCATAAAGTGTCGCAAATCACAACCATTTCTACTTCTGTGGTACTAATAAACGGGGTGGATTCAGAGTCACATTTTGTGAAGAGACTTTTGGCGGAACTAATACTACAGAGAGTAGAAGCTGTTTAGTTTATCAGATTTGTTCTTGCAAAAGAACACAACCTTTTTTTAATATTCCATTTTCGACTATTCTTGAACAGCATTTTGAAACTTTGAAAATATCACTGTGCTTACCAGACAAAATTAGTATGATTTTGTTTAAAGAAGATTACGATAATGATTTTGGAAAGGGTTAATTTCCCAATTTGTCCCTTCCTGTAGTAAACTCTGTGTAAAGCTTCTTATTTTTGGAAGAACGCATACGTTTAAATAGATAGGTATATACAGAGGGATGAAGGAGAACAAAAAGCGTGTAAGAGCGTACACAATTTTACATGATACACAAAATTATTATATGTAATATAACTTTTACATAAATTTGATTTATTTTTTAATAAAGTGTTCTACAAACTCTGTAATATATTAGAAAAAACCCAGTTGGTTACATCAACCAAACAGATTCTATGCTCCCACAAAACCTCTAAGTCACAATAATTCAAGAAACGCAATTTTTCCATAGAATTCTGTCCAAGAACCCTAACTTATAATTTCTGACAACAGGCACTAACAAAGCTTTACGGTTATAGCGAGATGCGCTACGTTAAGTAGTTTTTAGGTGTGGCATAAACTTTATGTCATCAGCATATTTGAAAATATTTTCATAAACCGAGTAACAAATAAAAAGTTAAGAAGAATTTCTTTCCAATATAGAGCAAGGCGTACGCATGAATAATAATGAAGTAAATAATAATTATTAATTCAACGTGTTTATTTTATTATTGGGTTTTTGTATTAAACTATTAAATACAAAATTCAACCCTTAAACTTGCTTTATTAGACTGTTTTCTGTAGCATAGAAGTAAGAAAATTTTACTTGTTCTGTTCGTTTCTTGAAATGAAATCAAATCATCTACCACTCTCTTTACAGTCAGATTCTTGGAAGTGAGAGTACAGAAGATTTACAAATAATTTAATGCAACAAAATTTTTAATCTTTCAAAAACTAAGACTAATTTCTGATGATGATGATACGTGGGTTAATATCGTAATTTTACGAAATTTGAATAGCTCTGTGAATATTTATTTAGTTTACCTTGTTGTTTGAAGTGATTGACATTATTATTTACTAAAATAAAATAAACAGTAACAGTAAATAAACAGTAAAAGGACACGTAACAAGTAAACGTACCTCTGAAATGGGCACAAATCATTAGTCTAATCTTAACCTCATTTCACAGTAAAGTGCTATTACAAAAAAAAAAAAAAGGAAACTTATTATTCTATTCTAATGGGTACATTGTACACGGAACCTGTAACTTCACTGCCATTGTCTAGTTAGTCCGTACGCCCGTAGATCTGTTGTTTGAAGGAAATTTTATCAAATTGTTTATATAATAAAGTACTATATATGATATCCAGTTTTGAATATAAAAATCGCAAATTGATCATAATTACGAAGGGGAGGACAATAAAATGTTGTGGCACGGAGATATTTTAGGAAAGTAGAAAATGTCGTGTCCCAAAATGTCGACTACACAAGACCGTCTTTAGACTAGACAAAAAAAAAAAAAAAACAATCGATGAAGGTAACAAAATATCTGATCTACGATTTAAATAATAGGGAGTCTGATAAACACAAACCACATAAAACACAGCATAGAAATACTAATTACTGCGCGTAACTGAAACGAAAGACGAAAGTTGTATATTGTCGTTGACCAGTAGATAAGAAAAGTAGAGACTATACATTGCGCGACACAGACTACCTATCAATAGCAGCTAATGTTTTAATTATCACTTGTGTTGTAGATTAGTGTTGGTGTCATGTTCATACTGTATTAGATTAGTCTGAAGACTGCTTATGTAGTATTAACACTTTTTTAAAAAGGGTGATGAACATTAACACTTATTTATGTAATGAATTCAGTAATGGCTACCGTCCTTTGGTAAATCTGATTATGAAGATGGATATTTACAATTGGTCTATAATATAAATAAATCGTATCCTTTTACAAAAACACACTTTGATCCTGTAAATACTTGAACTCCTCATGTCAGTGTTATGAAAACTGCGTTTCCTTATCTTCTTGTTTCTAGATTTGAAAGAATATGCTTTGACATATTTCTTTAAATTTAACAACATGGGAATATAATTTTTTTGCTGTGTACGCAGTACACAGTACACATATACAGTACAGCTTCGTTTATACGTTTTTCATGGGACTTCAATGAAAAAACGTATAAGTGTGAAAAACGTGTAAGTAAAATAGAACACAAATAGTATAATTAAATGGTGCTATCTGAACAGAAATTATGTATAATTTACAACTTATAAAACACAACATAGCCTATATAGGTAGAAAAACTACACAGATATATAATTAATCGTTTCCACCTAAAAATCCGTTATCTTCCCTTGTTTTTTTTCTTTTCCGCGGTTACAGAATAAACTATATCTTAAAATTAATAACTACGTCATAATTTCATCGGATACATGAAACTAGGGAACGCGGATATAAGTTTCGTCAGATACGCGTCATGCGCGTTACAAAGCGTTAATTGTCTCTAGCTCATTAACAAGTCACTAAAATACACGCGGGTCTGCGTTTGGTCTTTGTCATCATCATCAGCTTCTTCTTCGTCCATTTCCTGTTGAATGCTATCGAAATCTCCAATATGGTCATGGCTTTCGTAGTAACAACGTTATCGTCAATGTTGCCGTAGTCGTCAAACCACGCAAGACCTTCTAATTTGCCCCATTCCTCATCATCAACGGGAACATCACAACTATCTTCATTGTTACAGGCTTCGCTATTCCCGAATCCGTGTTTTTTTGAAAGCAGTTGCGGACAGTGAGTTGCGATACTAAAAGAATACCGGAATTTAAAAAATCTCTGTTCCTCTCCTGGTGTAAAAACGTTTAATCTGTCTTGACATACTGATACTTTTTTCATTTCAATGTATTCATTATTTATGAAACAGTATGTATTTTAAATATCAGCA
The DNA here is from genome assembly GCA_034769895.1 of Magicicada septendecula. Classification (NCBI taxonomy): domain Eukaryota; kingdom Metazoa; phylum Arthropoda; class Insecta; order Hemiptera; family Cicadidae; genus Magicicada; species Magicicada septendecula. The sequence continues at coordinate 211,070,198 of CM068376.1, forward strand.
GAACGACGCTTAGAATCATACAGTACAGTATTGCTTTCCCTAGTTGCAATTTTTAAAAATCACGAAAAAATCGTACCTGCAAATTTTGAATTTTCATTTCATCCTTCATTCCAGCGTCTACACAGTGGGTGGCATGCTATACCACCATCTTGGGCTAACGCAATTTAAAATTGCAGATTATTCCAAGCTCCAGCGGTTGCAGTTTGTGTGTGCAATTTGCAGGAAAAAATCCACTCTCACGTTTTTAGATGTAATGTATCAGAAGGATGTGCTGTGCATCTGTCCATAACCCAAAGGATTTTTCGATGTTTTACGCTCATTTTTGCATGCACGCTTCGCAGCCAGTCTTCAACAACTTTTGTCGTGATCCACGACTTATTGTTCTTAGTGTATTTCGTAGAGAGAGTTTTCAAAACACCGCAGCCTCGCAAATTTCCCTACAGTTAGAGGAAGCAGTTTTTCATTTCCGTCACTGTTTACGCATAACAGTACTGTCAGGGGTTGTTTACTCCCCTTTTCACCATGACATGTATCTCCTTTGAATGCCAATGTACGATCAGGGTTAAAAAAGAAGGCCTGTTTAACATATTTTGGGAGCATACTGAGACGTTAGTTTTTTAAACGAGTTTCTCTGCAATCACCCACTGTATTAACATCTACACTGTTACTCTCACCGCACACGCTTTTGCTGCTGAATCCATGCCTTATCTTACATTAATGTAGGGAGCCCTTCGACGCATCAAAATCTTCGACGTCGAACCTGGTTGCCAGTTAATTTATTTTTCGCAAACCACTGGGCCGCTGATAGGAATTCCTTCCGCCCTGTGCTGCTGAAACCATTGTAATGCACAGTTTTCCAAGCGTTAAAATATTTCTCCTTAAATACGTGTTCGCTTATTACTAAGAACACCAAACACTCGTTAACTTACTTCAATTTTGGTTGTTTTAGCAACAAGTGAATTTAACGTCGACGGAGTATTTCTCAACTCTTTAGCGATGTCCACTCGTTTCTAATTCTCGCTTTCCTTCACTACTTTCAAAATGTTTAATTTATCCGCGATCGTAACGCACTTCCTCTTCCTTCCACTCAATTTACACTCATGATGTTATTTTTAATAGAAACAGTAGATCTAACGAACTATGTCGAGGAAGCGATGGAGCTTTACAAGCAGTGAGCAAATACCTTACGTTTCTAGGACTCTATAAGCTATCTCAAATGTTACTCAGCAACTGCTAACTCAACCGAACGGCACTAATTGACGATTCCCTAAAAATAATCCAAAATATTTGCGTTCACACATTTATTTTGTGATATACGCAACGTAAATCACAATAAATATGTAAATTAACGTATTAAAGAATAAACATGGTCAGATTAAAGAGTTTATTTCCGAATAAACGTGAAATGAAGTTTCGAATCTCCAGGGACTTAAGAATTTGATCGTATAAGTGTAAGAAACGAATAAACGAAAACGTATAACCGATATAAAATAACCCGGAAAGTACAGGAATTTTGCCGGGACCTTGGAGAAAAAAAGAGTAAGTATGAAAAAAGTATAAGTGAGAAACTTTAAAAAAAAGTTTTGCCGTATTATCTATGTACTACTGGGTTCTAAAGGTTTTATAATACTGTACTCGTATTATAAATTTTGGTGTGTGTGTGACGTAAAAATATTTCTGCAACTATGTTGGGGTAAAGGAGATCCTTTGCCAATTATTTGTGTTGCTGGTAAATTTTATTATTAATTTCAAAGTATTTCCGGTTTAGTAGTAGTTCGAGGCTGTTTTATTATTTCAATTATGTAGGCCTACTTGATTTTCATAACAATGGAATATATAAAATAAAATGCAAAACTGCAAGACATTTTTTTATAGGTTAAACAAAAAAAATAAAAGAAATGATACTTTAGGCATCTAAATGCGTACAAAAAGGCAGACATTTATAAGCCTATTATAGCTGCACACGGAGTAAACATAGGACAACAATTTCTATGACATTATTAAATCAAAGAACATGACATTATTAAAACATTTAGTTTGCAAAGGCACTATAAAGAAGACCTGGGGTAGCCTACTCGTATAAGAATATAAAAAAATTATAAGCTAATACCTAAAAAAAATACAAATCAGTACTAAACATTAAAATTTTTAAAAAACTAATAATTCAACTGTTTACAGAACAAATTTAAACACCCAAATCCAATCATTGTAACTTCGAAAAAATCATATTCATCAGTGACGTCATACTTCGCCATCAGGTGACAGCGATGCGTCCCTCTAATTAAGCGTATAGGCCTACACGAGTGTCGCAGATTCACTCTTCTTGTACGTTTGGACATGGTTTTGATTGTGTTTTAATCAAATCACTTGTAAGTAAATAAATTTATAAAAATTAGACTAAGTAAAATTATAAATGTTATATTACGAATCAACTGACAAAAACACTGCAAATATGCCTATAATTAAACATTGCAAGTTTGTGAAAGTTTTATGATAATAAATCTTTCCTACGTCTGATATGGACCAGCGCCGTACGGTGTAACTGCATATTCAGCATAGAACAGCCTATGTAATGAATTATCCCAGAGTTTCTGGGGTTGGGTAAATAATAGTGTAACAATGAAAAAACGAAACAAAGAAATACAGAATTATATGACTATTTTGAACAAGAATTACGCCCCAGATCGACAATCTTAAACATGTGCTAATAGTTTTCAACGGAAATTTTAGAAAGGATATAGGCCTAAAAGGAGGCAATGTTTTGCCCCCCCCCCTCTCTCACTCCTCCCACTCATTCACATATTATCAACTGTCTACAGGGCTATATAGAAAAAGAAAGTAACTAATAGACCTATATTTCTACAGAACGGCCAGTTTTAATAGCGTCAATTAATGTCACGTTTTATTCGTGTACGGTTTTTATTGCAGAGTAGGCCTACCTATTTATCACTGATCAAAGTGCAACAAAAAACAAACTGCAACAGCTGTAAGTGAATAATACGCCTAATTTCATTGGCTGTAAAATCATAATTTTCGCTTCAACAGCCTCACCATATTTATATCACTTATATGTCTCATGCTGGCTATGTTATAATTATCTTGACAGTTTGTTTCAAAATATTTTTGAAATTTGTGTTTTAAATCGGTAGTGGGACAATTTCATACATTAATATGTGAGCCAAAAGCGGACAATGCGAATTTTGTTAACTATTTTAGAGTGTCACAAAACACATTTGATCAGCTTCTTAATTTGCTACAATTTTACGTAGGCCTACAGAGGCAAAACACAAACATGAAAAGAAGTATCCTTGCTGAAGAGAGGCTTACAATCACTTTGAGGTGAGTAATAATATTAATTGATATACAGTTACAAAACTATAGCGTTGCCAAATAAATAATTAGCAGGAAATGGTAGCATTGCTTACTTTCTTCAATAAAATGATTGCTACCAAATATTAAAGTTCAAACAATACTTATCCTCTTACTCAATATAGCCTACTAAAATGTCATTTAATTATGTTAACATCGTTTACCAATACCAACTTAAATAAAATAAATTATTATAATTTTTGGTATTTTAATATAATATTAGGCTATATTATAGTCTGATATTAGCAAAACTTAATATAATTTTGTCTAATATATTTTTAAAGTTGGGGAAAGTCTTTATACTCACCCCAATATATTAGGTTAATCTGTATATTTCAATATAGAAATGTTCACGTATCTATTATTAATGTTATCAGTATTGTAAGTAAACTACAAACTAGACAGCTCATCTGGTGCGCACGCGCGCGTGTGTGTGTAAAGGTAACTATAGTAGATAATAAAAATAATTTACGTTTTAAAAAAAGTGAGATAGTAGGAAAAGTTCTGGGTTGCTGGTGCTAGACGAGACCGCCATCGTCCGCTTACCTGTTAGTACCCTTCACTTCAAGAAAGATTATTTTTTTGGCCGCTAAAAAGGTGCATCAATTGTTAACAGGGTTTCGCAGTAAAATTACTGAGGAGGCCCCATCCAGCGGATTGAGTGGCATTTTAGTCCGTTGTATGTAGGCCTAACTTTCATTGATTCAAAAACATTTATTTTATTTTAAATGAAAGATAACAGTGCAATGATTATATAACATTATATAATATGGTACAGTGGAAAACAAAATATAAGACACCAATTACGTCACTAATCACCAGCTTTACTTATCACAATTGAACAGTTTGTAATCAACAAGATAGTCTGTTACAACAAATCAAATAAAAATTGTTCACACACAATAAAAATGTCTACTAATATAAAACACATTTTATTACAATTGTCCCGCACAATTATAAAATACATACCACTTACCCACAATATTACGAACCGCACTCCAATAAATCGCGACTCAAACTGAACTGAGCGTCGCTGATTACTTGTATTTATACCCCTCCGAAATCCCAGAATATTCCATACTGCGCGTCAAAAACGCTACTAGAAAACTCCAAGAACTAAATTTACTGCGGCCTTGCACACAGAGCGCGCGGCCGCGGGACTTCTGTCACAGTCTAGCTAAGGCGTTAAGAATCACGTAAGCACACACGTTACAGCCGGATTCCACTGGAACATTCGAGAAACACGTAGATTGTTCTGTAACGTTGTAACAATATTAATGATAATATTACCATTATATGTCCCCTAAATACTGGAGAGGATGAGTAATGGCTTATGGTCTTATTCCTTCATGAAAGGAAATATACAAACCGCACCTCCAAGTGGTGTGGGATGGGCAACACCTACAGGTGGCTAGCGCGGTACTGGAGACCGAGTAACATCTGGTATAAGCTGTCCCTCCTCTACTTGTCATTGTCAAGTTGAGGTTAGGGCACCGTCTTGCCCTTAGGGTGAGAAATTGCCCCTAAAGACGGATGACCTTCAACGACGTAGGATGTGGAAGGCAAGGAGAAACCACCACATTAAAGATCCTTGTGGATATCTCAATATGGAAAACTGGTCTCTTTAGTCTGGTAAGACAGCCAGTTTATGGGAGAACACCCAGATAGAAAATCGCGTTGGACGTTAAGCCTGTAGGTGGCAGTCCCACCAATACGTCTTACCCTGCATATGCTAGTAACATATGCGGGGGACATATTTACTACTAAATGGCCTCAAATAAGAACTAGCCGGACGGATGAAAAGTTGCTGACCACAGCTGTGAATAAAAGGAAAAACAACTTGGTATTGGGGAACAATTTAAAATTGGATTATGAAATGTAAGAGGACTCGCACGTAATGAAATGGAACTTCAACGGGAACTTTATTTAATGGCTGTAGATATTGCCATCATTCCTGAGACTAAAAAGAAGCTTAAAGGTTCGACCGAATTGGCGGACTACGTATTAATATACAGTTGTGTAGTTGCTGGGAAGCGGGGAGCAGCAGGAGTAGCAGCAATGGTAAAGAAGGGTTTGAAGAACACGATTCAATGTTAAGTTCGTGGGTGCAGTGAAAAAATATATACAAAACATACCAGTTTATAATGTTTGAAAGCAAAAAAAAAAACCTGTAAAATATTTTTGTACAATAAAAATGAACAATTTCATGCATATACTGTTTTGTTTATGTGTTATGTGTGTTTGTGAGTGATTATGTCTCAACACAGGCAATGAATTATTGTTATTTGACATCAGTAAATAAATAGTTATAAATGATGCTTACCTAAATGTAATCAAAATCCTTTCTTCGCGCTGACGCACTCCCTCATATTGCTGTTTCGATGATGAAAAGCAGGGGTAATAATTTCAGCTAGTACAGTGTATGATTGCTTTGACATTCTATAAAATGCGAGAAATTTGGCGGCATTTTCTTGCAGTTCTTTGGCTGCAACGAACAGCCTGCAGTGTAAATTCTTCTCAATGTAGGGATGAACCCAATACTTCCTACGGTTTCTTCTTCGTCGGGATCTCATGTATCGGTATAGGTGCAAACGTTCTTCGTCACTTGACTCACTCGACATACTGAAAAATGATGTAGGACCTCTTCAAAAACTTTGGGAAAAAACTTTAGATAGGTATTCTCTTGTTCGAAGGCAGAATTTGACTACTTCCTATCGCTCCGTGAGCAGATGCCCTGTTGCTCAGATCACTCACATCGCCTTTGTCACTTGCATCGTCTTTATTGCCGTCATCACTTTTATCGCTTACCTGTTGCCATGTGTGCTGAGGGCCTAAGGAGGTACACAACTTTGGTAGCTGTATTTAGCCCAGACGATGGTCTCAGAGAAGACTCAGAAAAATTTTACAGGATCTTACAGAAAGTTGTCAATAATATACACACGATGAATATATGATAATAGCAGGTAATTTTAATGCACGTATTGGAAACTCTCCTATAAGAAATATAATGGGATGTTACGACGAAAGAATGGAAAATGAAAACGAAAAATGTCTCATCGATTTTGACACATTCAACACTTTGAGGACAACCATCACATTTTTTCCGCATAAAGAGACACACAAATATACTTGGTAAGCAAAAGGATCTCGTTTAATAATTGATTATCTCTTAGTTAATGGGAAATTAGGAAATTTAGTGGAGGATACTAGGGTTTTTAGAGGATGTGACGTCCAGTCTGACCATTTTCTGCTCATATCAAAAATTAGTATTCCAGGTAGAGGAAGGCTGCATGTGGAGAAAGGCTCGATCTACAGAGCGCCAGTGCTCCAAGCAAACTTTTAAAGTACACCTGCTCCAAGATAAGAGTGTAAGATATCTGTATCAGACCCGGTTGAGTCAGTTTGCACAACAGAAACCCATCAGTAATAATATAAATCAAGAATTGGGTAACATCAGAGACGTCATATCACAAGAAGCATTTGAAGCATTGGGTCGAGACGTAAAAGGTATGGAAATCGAGGTCTACAGGTACATAATGACGATATTAAACAACAATAGATGCTAAACGGCAGGCATACCTGAAACATCTAGCCTTAAACATTGCTCAGACAAGGTGTGACTATAAGCGCTACTGTGCCATTGTCAGAAGAGAAGTCAAAAAAATCAAGCAAAGTTCGTACGATAAATAAGTCAGTGATATAGAAAAGGATGTACATGGCAGGCAGGACAAGGCTTACAAGATATTAAGGCATTTAAATCAAACGGAAAGGGATAACCTGAAGGTCAATAATATCTCAGAACAATAATGGCTTGAACACTATGAGCAGCTATGGACCCAGGATCATCTGGAAAAAACAACTTTGCTGATATCAATGATTGTGTGGACTCAATAATATTGGATGAATTGTTAGCTACTCTACACCGCTGTAAGAATAGAAAAACGTCGGGCACTGACGGGCTGAACGTAGAGCTTATAAAGTGTGCACCAGCCTTTCTGCATGATCGTTTGCTGCAGTTCATTAACCTATGCTGGATCACTGGTCATGTTCCTGACGAGTGGCGGATTGCGAAGGTACTTCCCATATTCAAGAAAGATGATCGTAATGACTCCAGGTGCTACAGAGGTGTCAGCCTTCTTAATACTTCGTATAAATTATATTCATCTATATTAAGAACATGGTTGAATGCAATAACAGAGACTATGCTTTCAAAGGCCCAGAACGGTTTCAGGAAGGGCAGATCATGTTTTAGGTTTATATTTACAATACCCCAGCTCATTGAAAAGCGTAGAGAGTAGCCTATCAGCTGCCTACATACATAGCTTTCATCGACTTCGAGAAGGCGTCTAACAGAGTGAATCGGAGCAAACTATGGGCAGTAATGGCAAAGAAAGGGATCCCACAACATCTAATTAGAGCAATACAGCGTCTTCATATGGAGAATAAAATCTTAATAGAAGCAGGGAAACCGAGAACAGATTCTAAATTTGGCCTGATCAATTGTGGAGTGAGACAAGGGTGTCCAATTATCACCTTCTCTTCTTAATTTATATATTGACGATGTCATAAAAGACTGGCAGATGTGTCTTTCAGACCATTTTATGATTGGTTACTCTACAATTGAGACTTTGTTGTTTACGGACGATCAGGCTATTCTGTCGGACTCTGAAAAGAGATTGCAGATGGGGATACATTTGTTAAATCGAATCTGCTAAGACTCCGGACCGCAGATATCCACACGTAAGACCAAGGTGATGGGTTTTCGTGGAACTGATCCCGTAAGGGTAAAAATTGTTATGTGTGGTACTGTCCTGGAACAAGTTAGCAATTTTGAATACCTGGGCTACAGCGTGTCTTATAATGCATGAAACGACGTGGTGAATAATTTGCATAAGTTCAACCTTACGAGCGGGATTATTAGGCGAACTCTTAAGTCAGCAAGTAAAGGAACACGCCTAAAATTCTACAAAGTGATGGCTCTTCCCACACTTCTTTATGGGTCTGAGAATTGGACTTTAACGAAAGGTCAGGCCTGTCGCATCCGAGCGGCTGAAATGAGATTTCTCAGGCACGTGGCAGGGTATTATCTCCATGATCATAGAAGAAACACAGATATACGGCAGAAACTGAATATTATGAGTACACTCGACAGGATCGCCCAGTATCGGCTGAATTGGTGGGAACATCTTTGCCGAATAGATGACTGCCGCATCCCCAAACAACTCTGGAACTATAAGCTGAGACGTCCGAAGAAGCGCTGGAGTGACCAGCTCTAATCTTTGCCTATTTGAGACTGGAACAAACAATTCTTGGTTTAAACCTTGAGGATGATGATGATAATGATTAACGTTATATAGTAATAATATTACTAATAGTAAACGATGAATAATTATTATTATTCATTTGTAAGCCTAATTTAGCACTAGAATAATTATTTTATTTTTTGATAAGAAAAATTTAATTTTGTTAATATGACATTGTTACACACTGCGACTTCCTTCAAAGGAACTCACCGGCATCCTTCCTACCCGTCGCCTCATGTCTTTTTTCATTTTTGACGAGTGGCTCTTGATGTTATGTGTATGAATGTTCATGTCACTAGAGCATACAGAGTTCAGCAAATGTTAACTCCCAAATGAATATAACCTTTACTTTGTACAGAATTGTATCCCCTCCACATGTTCTTATTTATAGTGGTTCCGGGCTGAACGTTTTTCTCAATTACATCTAACGAAACCTTAGTATCTCGTGCCAAAGAGATACTACTATTATTTTTATTATTATTATATAACGGTAATATTATCACTTATGTATTACATAATGTTATATAATCGTTGCGTTGTTATCATTGTATAATAATAAAATAAATGTTTTTGAACCAACTAAAGTTAGGTCTACATACAACGGACTAAAATGCCACTCAATCGTCTGGATGGCGCCGCCTCAGTAATTCTACTGTTAAAAACCCTCTTAACAATAGCTGCACCTTTTTAGTGGCCATAAAAATAACCTTTCTGGAAGTGAGGGGTACAAACAGGTAAGCGGATGATGACGGCCCCGTCCAGTACCGACAACCCAAAGTTCTCTCAAAAGTGCTGATAATGTTACCATTTTTACAAAGCTGTATCTCCCTTATAACAAATCATAAAGACATTGTTACGACGGTCTCCTTAGTCGTTGTATGGTACAGTGGAAAACGAAATACAAGATACCAATTAAGTCACTATTCACCAGCTTTAATTATCACAATTATATCGTTTGTAATCAACTAACAGTTTGCAATAATATTGTCAACTAATATAAAACACAATTGTATTAGAATTGTCCCGCACAATTAATTATAAAACTCATAACACTTCGTCACAATACTTCAAACCGCACTGTGTAAATCGGCCGACAATAACTGAACTAAGCGCCGCTTTATAACTGAATGCCTATATTTTTAATACAACATTACTGATACTGTGTATGTATAATTGGAGTTCAGGTGTAATCATAATAAGAGTATTCCTTTTAGGAATCGTAATATGTTTTCATTTATTTATTTAAACAAACACATTAAAAAAAATAATAATATAATAATATTTACTTCGCCATAAAATATTAATTATCTATTGTTTCAATGTTTCTTTGTTGCCGTATACTCATCATAAAAATAGATTATCTTATATCTTATATTAGCAGTTCTATGTAAAACATTTCTTCGTTATATTATAAATTCTCGACTACTCAGTCTGAATATGTGCTTTATAAATTTGTTAATATTTACATTATTATTCTATACTTAACATATCTTTTACGGCTTTATGATCATTTTAAAGAAACTAATTGAATATTTCTAATTACTTTACTTTATATGCTTTCAATGAAAAAATTTAAAGTATTAAATCAATTGTTAATTCTCCAAGCAAGGATTTAAATTATCTCTAAATTAACTGGTCATCATTAAAGAAATATCATTAAAGAAAATTCTTATTACAAGTAAATTACATTCTCTTATCTCTATCTATATAATTTTTCTTTAATTTAAAATATTTTTTAATGTCTTTCAATGTCTTTATTCTTTTATAATTATAAATTGGTTTTTCGTCACCTCTATTCTGCAGATTGTCCTATGTGCTCCAGTGCTCTGTCGGTCCTCTCTTACTGGATGTCCTCTTGAATTTTCCGTTTCCACTGGTCGTCCTACTGTCTCTCGTCCTTCATGGTCCCATCGGCTGGCTGTAGAATAGAATGACGTGTTGCTCTGGATCGGCTGCTGTTGTTATATAAACCGCCTCTATTGCTCTGCGTATCGTTCCTCTGCTTGATGTTCTCTCGCCATCTGTCTAGAGTGTTGCTGTTTGTAGTTGTAGACTGTTTGTAGACGTCGGATAATTGTAGTTACTGTTCTATTTTTATTACTTGAACTAAATATATTGTCCGTTATACTTAACAGTTTATAAAAAAAAAGAACTTGTCAATACTGGACATTGCGTCTAACTATGTCTGCAGTAATTAAAATTTCGAGTCGCTGACGGACATAGCGTACCGCTGCAATTGAAAACTGATTGTAGAGTATTAAAAATTCGCGTCGCTGACGGACATAGCGTACCGCAGCGACTGAAGACTGTTTGAAGAGTAAATTTGGCTCTCCTGGGCTCGTATTTATATTCACCAAAAAAACCACACCTGTCGCCACAGACTTCTGCGGGTCAGAAGCTGTCTACAGCGTCTGTTCCCCCATTCTCGTCTAATTTCACATAGTCGCACATTTTCGCCAATTGGAATGTCTAATACGGATTTCAAGGTGATCTAATATTGTCTAATTTAATTACACATACTATACGTAATTATCATAATGATCGCATCATTAGTGTAATTACTATGCTTTAAAAATCGCACAGAATTCGCACTGAACGTCATAATTACATAGAATTCGCACTGCACATGTGTCTAATTTTCATGCATTTTTAGAAGTCTTTACACTCTTTCTAATATTTATGGTTTTCTTAAAATTAAATAAAACTTAAATTTAGCATCTATTTGGGGTGAGATTGCAAACTTTCAGACTTGAACAGGCTTCACGCACACACACTATTTACTTGTGTACACGCTCTCAGCGGTAATCGCGTGATGTTCCTGTCGATTCCTGTTCCTAAGCCAGCTTCAAATTTCTCATCTGCTTGTCTATTGCATTTTACTAAAATTAATTTAAATATTTATTTTATTTCATATATGCGCATTACAGCATATGCTTGTATTGTCGCAATATGTATGCATCTATACCCATTTGTCTATGACACGAAATGCTGTGGAATAATATCATGTATTATGATGAAAAGAGAGCACCAATAAAATGCTGTTACTGTTATATGATTGTTTTATTGCAAGTCCTGTAACTCTGGGCTCAGTAATTTTTTTTCCATCTAGGACAAGTGCCTAGTTATTAAATTTAATGCATCGGCAGTAGCGGGTGGGGGATTCCACTGGAATATCCGAGAAACACGTAGAATGTTCTGTAGTGGTGTAACACTTCTTCCGCATTACGTAACCATATGTAGTTTTTTCCATTGGAAAAGGAATGTTGTACTTTTGTAACTGCTTTTCGCCGCGTTACAAATCCCGGGAACCCCTCGTAATTAAACTCCGTTAATTAGATGGGCTGCCTACGTTGTAACAGAATTGATCACAAATAATTAATATAACAAATTACTTACTAACTGTGTAAGGAAACAATGGCAAGTATACAATTGATTTAAGCACTCCTCATATGTGTGTAACAAGAAGACTTCTCTTTATTTAACTTTTAAAACATATACTGACAGATCCCATGACATTACTAATTCAATTATTAAGTTATTTGAAAGGTTTCTTTAAACTTTGAGATCAAACTTGATTTTATATAGCTATACCACGGATCCGGGTCAACTTTCTGTATTTCTGTAGTTAAGACCTTTAATTATACTCATTTCATGATATTAGCTTGCAAGACTTTCTTTTATTCAACCATTGGAAGAATGGTATTATTGCTTGAATTATATTACTCTACATTAGCATATAAACTGTTACAACGTATGAAATTAGAATAGTTACATGAAATTCTTAGATTTAATTTATAAGTCTTTACAAAGTTAATAGTTTCTGAAAAGTCTCTTTCAAGATGTGTTGTGTAACAAATATTAGTAACCCTCGATAGACAGGCTATCGAGTCACCTTTTAATTGGTATGCAGAAGACTCGTCCTGGGGCATCCGTGTTGGGAAACAGGAACAGCTACGTCGTCATCTCGGTTTGGCCTTCCTCTGTAAAGGGCTCCAAAAGTTCGCAGGTTGAACAATATGTCATGTAGATATCTACGATGATCTTGTAGATTCTCGGATGTCCTGATCTGCATATTCTGTCACGTGCAGTAGAGTTTGTGGCTTCTGATAGTTCACATCTCCAGGTATGACTTTGGAATTGTTGTTATTTGTTGAAGCACGAAGTCATCTTTTGTTACACTCCTTTTTTACGTTTCGATTTTTTTTTACTTTAAATTTCTTGTCTATTTACATGACTATATTACTTAACACATCCAGATGCTTTAAACAGCTACATCTGGTACACCATCTTACGGTGAAACAAAATATAGTTAACATATTTTAAGCGCACAGCTCCTACGTCTATACTGTACGAAGTCACCATTGCAAGAGAGAGAAATTCCGCTCCCTTCGCCTGGTACTGGGCAAAAGTTAGTGGGACAATTTCCGCGCGAGAATATAGTTCCTAACTATATTTAAGTTAACATTTTTATTTGTACAAACTATCCCTAAACAAATATACATAATTTAAATCAGTTGTTTTAGCGACTATTTATGTCTTCAGATTTTTAATTATTCACATTAGTTTTTTTTATCTTATTCTAACTTACACAAGACTCGGAAACATGTCGAGTCTGGAATCAACAGGACAGCGCCTGCTTACAAGCAAAGGGTTAAATACGATATTAATAACTCTTTACAATTTATCTTTTTATTAGAGTATCTTATAACTAATTAATTACTGTTTCCTCTCATACTGAGTACATACAGGTATTTTATATTAATACAGTGAGATTTAAATGGCTTAAGAGCTCGCAACCTTAATTTTTAAAAAATTTTACTTTCTTGATTATTTCTTTTATTTAAATCGTCACATACTCCACCGCTTAAATTGCACGCTACGGTTAAGCTTTTTTTTTTTTGAGTCTAACTCACTATTGGGCACTGGAATATTGAATTGGGTTAGTGTGTGTAATTTCTTTCACATAGTTGTTGTACACTTTACAACATGGTCCACATAGTTATTACCTATAGTTACAACACAGTACACTTTATATTCTTATGAACTACCTTTTTTTTTACATACTATTTACACTAAATATTTACACAATTAAAACACAAAACTCTTTCTTATCTCTATCACTTAATTTTACTACCGGTTTTTCTGTTTGTCTTACTCTCTCTTCTATAGAGTAACTTTCTAAATCTTTACTATTTAAAATTCTATCCTTTCTTCTGTGAGTGCTATATAACTCATGTAGTTAATGAGTGTTAGTACCCATCTAGTTAATGATTATTCATTAATGCATGCTTCGAAGAACTGGAACTCAGGTTGATCAGGCCTCGTTTCCAAACTCTACGTTTTACATTTCTTACGTGGATTCAGAAATATAATTTTCTTTACTGCCTAGTATTTCCTTTTCTTTTTGGGTTATACTATACCGTCACTTCTTCTTATACAACTTTAGTTGCGAAATATGTGTTCTCCGCACATATTTCTGAGTTGCAGGTTCGCACAGGGCTACTGTAACTGGAGTTAGGTACTTTTGGATTTGGTAAGGGCCACACCATCTGAATGATAGTTTCGAGGTGGTCTTATCAATCGCACTACTAATGGGGTGAGTCTTGTACATTACTAAGTCACCTACTTGGTACCTGACTGAGTTGCTATGATTACCTTTCTCGTGGTATCTTCTGGATTTTTCAAAGCTTGCTCTTAAGTTAGAGCGGGCTTTGTTCCATATTCGCTTTATCTGCTTATCCGTTATTTGCGGAGGCAGCAGATCGTGTATATTCCATTTTGTGGACAAAGGGTGGTTTGGTCGATACTTGTATAATAACTCGAACGGGGTCGACTTGTGACCTTCGTGGTAAGCTGAATTGAAAGCGTATTGAATCCAGGATAGATTTTGGTCCCACGACGTGTGATCGTTCGCATGATAGGCTATTAGCGCAGATTTGAGGTTTCGTAGATACCTTTCAGCAATATTGCCTTGCGGTCGATACTCTGTAGTGGTTATATGGTCTATCCCTAATTTGAAACACATATTCTTAAATTCTTTTGCTTTAAACTGCGGACCGTTATCAGATACTATACGTACTGGAGTACCGTAATCTTTAAATAATCTTTCCTGTAGTATTTTAACTGTTGTCGACGCTAATGCTCGTCGCATGGGATACATCCAAACAAATTTGGTGAACGAATCTACACATATCAGTAACATGGTATTTCCTGATTTGGATCGTAGATACGGACCTGAGAAATCTAGATAAAGTTTCGAAAAAGGGGTCTTTGGGATTTCTGATATCAATTGGCTTACTTGAGTATTTCTGGCGGGTTTGCTAAGGGCGCATAATGAACATTTCTTTACGAAGGTAGCTATTTCGCAGTTCATATTGTTCCAATGATATTCCTTTCGAATACGATGTATCGTCTTATTGATTCCCATATGGGCTCCTATGGTAGATGAATGGAAGTATTCCATTAGCATGGCCTTAATCACATCCGGGGCTATTATTCTTAATTCCTTTCCGTCTCTTATTTTGAGACACAGTACATTCTTACTCAATACGTACTTCACGGATTTAATACCTTGGGTAAGTTGTTCTATAATGGGTTTCAGTAAGGGGTCTTGTTGTTGATACAGGGCAATGTTTGTAAAGGCAAGGGGGAATTCAGTAATTACAGCGTTCGCACTTGCTATTTCCGGCTTCACTATGTTTTCGGAAGTTTTAGTGGGTGACTGGAACATACGGGACAGGGTATTGGCGACTACATTTTGAGTACCTTTAATATGCTGCACTCTGAATTTGTAGCAGTTTAATTTCAATATCCACCTGCCAATTCGTCCTAATTGTTTAGGGTGATTCAATAACCATGATAACGCCTGATTGTCGGTTTCTAAAAGAAATTCTTTATGTTCTAGGAAGGGTTTAAACTTTTCGAATGCAAAACAATTGCTAAACATTCCAATTCATATGCAGAATACTTTCTTTCTTGATCGCTCAGTGTTCGTGATGCATAACTAATTGGTAGTCTACAGTTATCTATCTCTTGGTATATCACTGCACCTAACGCTACACTGGAACTGTCGGTTTGCACGACGAATGGTTTTGTGAAATCAGCTAATTGCAAAAGTGGGGGAGATATAATGCTTTCTTTAAGTTGCTCAAACGCGTTTTGATGTATTGAGCTCCATTCAAACTTTGTTCCCTTCTTTCGTAAGGAGTTTAGGGGTGCTGCTATTTCGGCAAGATGGGGAATATATTTGTGGAAATAATTCACCATACCTAAAAATCGGGCTATACCTTTTGCATCTCGTGGGGGTGCAAATTCTCTAATAGCACGGGTACGTTCGGGGTCAATGCTTACCTTTCCATTCGCTTTCACAATGTGTCCTAAGAAAGAAAACTGAGGGACAGCAAAACTTACCTTATTTGGGTTCACCGTTAATCCTGCTCTTAGTAAACGAGATAACACTTCACGCAAATGTCTGAGATGTTGTTCCATTGATTCACTGTATATTACGATGTCGTCCAAATAGTGGTACACATATTTAAATTTAATGTCGTGAAATATCTTCTCCAATAGTCTACTACATACGGAATTTCCTTGAGATATTCCAAAGGGTACCCTAGTAAATTGGTACAAGTTAAAAGGAACTGCAAACGCGGTTAGACGTTTGGATTCTTCTGAAAGAGGTATTTGGTGAAAAGCTTGATTTAGATCCATCACCGTAAAAACCATTGCTTTAGTAAAATAATGAAACGCACTATGGATGTCTGGAAGAGGGATTGATTCAAATTCTATTCTTTTATTTAATTGCCTGTAGTCTACAACTAGTCGGTGTTTATCTGGTCCTTTCGGTACTAAAAAGGTTGGTGAAGAATATGGGGACGTAGAGGGTTCTATGACTCCTTGATCCAATAACTTATTGATATGGTTTCGCATGACTTCCATCTTGGGAGGCGACAACTTGTACGGGGGTAGTCGTATTACTTTCTGATCACTCAGATTAATTTTATACTCTATTAGGTCCGTAAGTCCTAGTTTAGGTGTAAGAACCGAGGAAAATTCTTTTATTAGTTTTACTATTTCGACTCTATCTCTTCGTTCTAGGTGAGATAAATCTGAATCTTGGTGTATTACATGTGCAGTAGATGAACCACGTTTATCTTCATTACTATCAAATTTATGTTTTCTTGCACGGTCAAATCTGAAATAAAATTCTCGCTCGTAGATGTCAAGAATCATTCCTGTCTTACTAATAAAATCTGCACCTAATATTAAATCAGGTCCTAATTATTTACATACTAACATTGTAAATATCCAACTTAGGTTTTTTATTTTAACCTTAACGGTAATGCTCAGGTTTATATTTATTTTACTTTTATCAGCGGTAGCACACATTACATTCACAGGTTGGTTCCGTTTTACTAGATGATGTTTAGCTAACATGTCCGCTAATTCTTGGCTGATTAAGCTCCTACTAGATCCCGAATCAATTAAGGCGATGGGGGATGTAACGCCTAAGTCGACTTGTATTAATGGTAGTAGATTTTTTTTAATTTTACATCTATTAATCGCATTACACTTTTCACGAAATTCTCGCACATAGGAGTCGATTTCTTTCGCACCTTTTTCGTTTTTCACTTGGATACAGAATAATTCATTCTTATTATTATTACTGGTTTCTTTTAGTTTACCCAATTTTGAGTAGCTGCGGAAGACACAGGTTTTCGGGTCTCCCTGCCTTACATGTTTTTTTGAATTGGGGTTATTCCGTTCCAATGGCTTACTTTTGCACTCTCTGCTTATGTGCCCATATTTGCCACAATTATAACAGGTGGGTTTTTTGCGAGGTGGGTACTTGGTTTCCGCTTTATCTGGGTTTACAGTTAACTTACCCGCTTTGCGCACATGGTGAGGTCTACTAGAAACTTGTCTTTCATACGAGGTTGTTACATCAGGCAGTAGTGCTCGCAATTGATGTCTATTAGTTCCAGAGGTTTTCATTGCTTCTCTATTTTGATCTGAGTACCATACATTTGAAGAATGGATACTGCACTGTTCTAGATCAGCAATTGTATTGGGTCTATTCATCAATGATAGTCGAGATCTTTCTTCAGGTGACACTCCTATTAAAATGGTGTCCACCAGTTGTGTTTCATTCCAGCTTACACGTAGTAGTCGAGAGGACTCCCTAATATCGGAGATGTAGTGAGCTAATCTCTCCTGATGTCCTTGTACTCGGAGTACTGTCTTCCTTTTTATTTCCTCATAGATGCCGGTGGGAATAAAGTATTTTATTAAAGAGCTATGTAGCTCTTCTACTGGGAAAGTAGAGGTTAGGGCTTCTAGCACACGATTTTTTAACGGGGGTTTACACTTTGGTAACAGAACTTGTAAAATTTGCCAGTCATTCAGCTGCTGTAGATGCTTTATCTGAAGAAGATAACTAATAAATGTTAGTAACTTGGAAACATTTAAACCATCTGTATAGGGGATTTCGGTTAAAATCTTCTCCACAGGGTGAGTCATTTTTCCGTATAGATCTGCGTTATAGTTCATAGGGGTAATTCCTCGATGAGGGCGATTAGATTCATGGGGGGTGTTGGTCAATTCATTATTTCCGGGACGAAACTGAAAATGCTCAGGAGGAGGGACATTTACATCTGTATCAGTTTTTTGTTCTGGGTTCGCTTGCACTTGCGATACGATAGGTAAGTTCCGATCCGAGTTAGGCGGAGGTAAACCAGTGGTGGGGGATTGTACTGGGGAGATGTGTAATTTCATTAATGATTTCTCTATTTCGTCCATCCTGAATGAGTCGGATTTTCGTCTTAAATCGTTGATAATCGAAGGTAAGCGGCGTAGAGCTTCGTCTGCTAGCTTTTGTACATCAACGGGTATTTCTGTGAGATTCGGCCAGATCGACAAATTTTTTATCCGCCTGGTTAAATGCTCTATTCTCTGGGTAGTCCGCAAAATTTTTGCCGGAGATTTCTCGTCTTGGAGTGTTTGAGACAATAAGTATAGTTCACTATACTTGGCATTACAAATTTCTTTCTCGCTTTCATAATCGAGTTGGCTTAGATTGTTTAATTGCACGGGCGCATCAAATCCACATTCGCGAATTGAACTTCGTAATTCCGCGACTGTTACATCAGCATGGGGTAGTCCACGCAAAAGGGCTTCGTAAGACAGCTCGTCTTTTAATAACAAATCCGGGTTAAATTGGGCCATTTTGTTCTAACTCATTAGCACGTACTTACAATTAATACTAGTATATTACACATATATTAGGCCTACATATACATACAATAAATTCATAAGTAATCAATTTACACAAATTAGAAAAGAACAATTTCTCTTCTAAGGTAGAGACAGAAATCACACACACATATTTTTCAAGGTGAAATAGCCGATCAGCTGTTTACTGGAATGTAGGTCAGAGGGTGGCCTACATATTTAGTTAACAAAGGGGGTTGAGCGTGTCAGTGAGAAAGGGGGTTTTACTCTTATTGTTCTCCACAATGCGACTGAATAACACAACTACTGTATACGTACTCTAAACCGGTATAAACACGAGAGAAGGGGAGCGCAATCTTATGCAACACATTTATTATTACTACGCTTGGCAACACTTTGGCTTCGTTCATTCATAAACTTTTCTCAATTAAATAATTACTTATTTTGTTTACAAGTTTTAAATCACGAACTTCTACTTAATTGCTTTATTATTATTAACAAAGTTATTTTTAATCAAATTTTTTTTTTATAACACTTTCTTGTGTTACTAGTGTATGTAAGCTAGATAGTTGGACATACACTGTGCAGAATGATTCAGGAAACAACAGGTCATAGATTGTCGTAAACAAACCTGTTACAGATTGTTCGGTTGACCAAAATTGTTATGTTTGGTCACAATTCATGTATGCAAGTAATTATATCGAATTATGCAGGTTCCTACTGGCTTATAGAATGCAAAAGCTACATGCATTGTATGACGCTAAGGATATTTTACTTATACATACTAACATCTACTTAATACACTACTAAATATGTTTTGAACATTACATTTATTAAAGTAACTTTCTGAGTGCATATATCAATATTATATATTTAGTTATTGATCATACAATTTATCCACGCATAGTGAATGCAATTTTGTTTGTGACACTCTATACACAATTAAAACTCTTTCCTTTGTTTCCTTTATTTTTTTTTGAATGACGCAATTTTGTTTGCTTAAAACACCTTTATATAATTTAAGCAGAGTGCCGCACTTTTGTGACACTCTGTAAACAATTACCCTTTTATTTTTTACAAGAAAGCAGAGTGGCGCACTTTTGTAACTGCTTTTCGCCGCGTTACAAATCCCGGGAACCCCTCGTAATTAAACTCCGTTAATTAGATGGGCTGCCTACGTTGTAACAGAATTGATCACAAATAATTAATATAACAAATTACTTACTAACTGTGTAAGGAAACAATGGCAAGTATACAATTGATTTAAGCACTCCTCATATGTGTGTAACAAGAAGACTTCTCTTTATTTAACTTTTAAAACATATACTGACAGATCCCATGACATTACTAATTCAATTATTAAGTTATTTGAAAGGTTTCTTTAAACTATGAGATCAAACTTGATTTTATATAGCTATACCACGGATCCGGGTCAACTTTCTGTATTTCTGTAGTTAAGACCTTTAATTATACTCATTTCATGATATTAGCTTGCAAGACTTTCTTTTATTCAACCATTGGAAGAATGGTATTATTGCTTGAATTATATTACTCTACATTAGCATATAAACTGTTACAACGTATGAAATTAGAATAGTTACATGAAATTCTTAGATTTAATTTATAAGTCTTTACAAAGTTAATAGTTTCTGAAAAGTCTCTTTCAAGATGTGTTGTGTAACAAATATTAGTAACCCTCGATAGACAGGCTATCGAGTCACCTTTTAATTGGTATGCAGAAGACTCGTCCTGGGGTATTCGTCTTGGGAAACAGGAACAGCTACGTCGTCATCTCGGTTTGGCCTTCCTCTGTAAAGGGCTCCAAAAGTTCGCAGGTTGAACAATATGTCATGTAGATATCTACGATGATCTTGTAGATTCTCGGATGTCCTGATCTGCATATTCTGTCACGTGCAGTAGAGTTTGTGGCTTCTGATAGTTCACATCTCCAGGTATGACTTTGGAATTGTTGTTATTTGTTGAAGCACGAAGTCATCTTTTGTTACACTCCTTTTTTACGTTTCGATTTTTTTTTACTTTAAATTTCTTGTCTATTTACATGACTATATTACTTAACACATCCAGATGCTTTAAACAGCTACATCTGGTACACCATCTTACGGTGAAACAAAATATAGTTAACATATTTTAAGCGCACAGCTCCTACGTCTATACTGTACGAAGTCACCATTGCAAGAGAGAGAAATTCCGCTCCCTTCGCCTGGTACTGGGCAAAAGTTAGTGGGACAATTTCCGCGCGAGAATATAGTTCCTAACTATATTTAAGTTAACATTTTTATTTATACAAACTATCCCTAAACAAATATACATAATTTAAATCAGTTGTTTTAGCGACTATTTATGTCTTCAGATTTTTAATTATTCACATTAGTTTTTTTTTATCTTATTCTAACTTACACAAGACTAGGAAAACATGTCGAGTCTGGAATCAACAGGACAGCGCCTGCTTACAAGCAAAGGGTTAAATACGATATTAATAACTCTTTAAATCGTCACAATGTCAATAAGCATTTACTGCCAATGTCTGCCATAAAGCCCATATTCGCTGATCTGAGTCATCCAAATTTATTAAAAAAAAATGTCTTCATTGCAATACACAGAATGCAATCGAATCGCTGAACCACTTGATTTGAAATAGTTGCAAAAATATATTTGTTGCACTAGATACATTTGTTTTGGGTGTACATGATGCTGTCTTGAACTTTAAATTTAGGTAATATAAGTAAGTGTCAAGTCTTACAAAAATTAGGGATCAAACGATGATCAAATATGATTCAGGTAATGAAAAAAAATTGACTTTCAAGGAATCCTTGAGACAGAGACAGCAGTAGATAAATTGATGAGAGAGGTTAGACAGTCAAGTAGAAATGTGAAGAGAAACTAGAGAAAAAAATGGACATAAATAAATACACCGAGTATGGGGCTAGAATATTAAATAATTTTTTAGTCGGGCGAAACAATAAAAATCTGTTTCAAAAACTTTAAATTCTTTTTTATGAAAATATATTTATTTTAGGTAAATAACCCATTGTTTCAAAAACCAAGTGAACTATCAAACTGGATTTCTTTGTGTTTATTGGGTTAATGTAACTACACTACTAGAACTATTCAGTTTCACTGAAAAATAAAAACGTACAAAATTGTGTAATTTTTGTATACAAGTTTTTATGTATGCCTCACTAAACACACGCAGCGGATTATACCAGGCCCTTGGTGGGCGCAGTGACTCACATACTGGACATTTCTAAGCGCAATAACATTTTTTTATTGTGCTAAAAAATTGCAAAACCGTTATGGTTTTTGAATTCTGCGCAAAATTCTAAGAAAAATGATACAAAACAACACCTATGAACAAGCAACGTACCTGTAATATATTCTCAAAATAATTTTAAAAATTATTATAATTTTATTTGCATTGACGATAAATGTCATACAAGCAAAGAAGGTTAAAGCTATTATTACTAAGATTAAGACTATTGGTAACATGAAAAATTTCGGCTGTAGGAAGTAGGATTTATTGTTACTTATGTAGACCTATAATAGTGTTTATGTCTAATTTGTGTAGCCTACACATTTGTTTATTTATATTTTACTGACGATTACCATGTATATTATTGTATGAATACGAAAGAATAAAATTCGAATTTGAGTGTAACAATATTTTATTTTTAAAATTTTCCAAATCAACATTAGTCGCATGATCAGATTTTTATAGTGTTGAAAACAGAATTTGCCGCAGTTATGTCGAGTTTAGACTCATTTTTCTTAAAATTTCGTCGAGGTTACAAAAAATAGTAATTTCGTTTGGCAGTAAAATCAAATTTTAAAACTTGGATTTCGTTGTCCATGACGTGTCCGTTACTTAACTAAATATCACTATAATATTGACGACTCGGAACACTAAGTTTTTTATAAGTAAAAACGTAAAGTTTTACCTTACAGCCTAAACCGGCTTTCACCTATAGAAGGCTTCATCAGAGGCTGTCGTTAGTAGCGCTGTTCATCTTGTTGTTGGCGACGAGATAGTGTTTCGAAAGATCGAAGCTGTGTGTGTGTGTGGTGAGATGTGTTCGAATAATGCGTGCGATTTGAATTGTGTCTGTTCGTTTAGGATGTCGTTTTTATTTGTTTTTGTGTGTTTGTATATTTCTAATTGTTCTAGAGTGTCTAGTTTTCGGCCTTTTGTGTGTACGTGTAGTATGTTCATGTTATTGTCGATGTTTTTATATGTGTGGTTTGCTTCAATGAGGTGGTTTGCGAAGGAAGATTCTGTAGTGGTGTGGAGTGCTTTTGTGTGTTCAATGTATCTCTGTTTGAAGCTATGTCCTGTCTGGCCTATGTAGAATTTATTGCATTTTGAACAATTTAGTTTATATACACCGGGTAGATCGAATTTGTTTTGTGCTTTGGGCATGCGTTTTGATAGTGTGTGTTCTGTTTTGTTAGTAGTTTTGTAAGCGATTCTGTATCCTGCTTTTTTGAATTTGTGGGCAATTTTTTCTGTTTGTTTGTTGATGTATGTTAGTGTTAAGAATTTGTTGTTTTCTGTCTTTGTCTGTTGTTTGTTTTGAGATTTGTGTAGGAGTTTACTGACTATTGTTCTGTCATAACCGTTCGATTCTGCTAGATATTTTATCGTGTTTAGTTCGTCTTTGTAGTCTATTTCATCTAAGGGGATGTTGTTAAGTCTATGTATCATGGTTCTAAAAGCAGCTAGTTTGTGTTGTATTGGGTGATTGGAGGTGTTGTGTATTAGTGTGTCAGTTGTAGTTCGTTTTCTGTATATACTGAATTTGTGCCAGTGTTCTAGTTTTGTGATGGAGAGGTCTAAGAAGTTTATGGTATTGTTGTGTTCATATTCGGCAGTGAAGGTTATGTTTTTATGTATTTTGTTTATGTGCGTTAGTAACTGTTCACATTGTCTTTTGTTTCCCCTGTATAGTATTAGAATGTCATCAACGTATCTGTGCCAATATAGTATTTTATGTGAGTGTCTGTCATTGTTTGTGAGTATTTTTGTTTTTTCTAAGTGTTGGAGGAAGACTTCTGCTGGAATGCTGGATATGGGGGAGCCCATGGGTAGCCCATCGTTCTGTGTGTAGTATTTATTGTTATAAGTAAAGTAGTTTTGTTTTGTGATAATGTTCAGAGTTTCTGTTATTTCATTGATAAGTTCGTTTGGTGTGTTGTTCTGTTTGAGTTTGTTTTGTAGGATGGCGATTGTTTCAGAGATGGGGATGTTTGTGTACAGGTTTTTAATGTCAAAGGAGGCTAATGTGGCGTTATGGGGGATGTGTATGTCTTTTATTTTTGTTACTAGGTCAGTGTTGTTTTTTACTGCAATGTTGTTGTCTATTTGTGTGTGTTGTCTAATAATTTTGTCTAGATATTTTGCCAGTTTGTGTGCAGGGGCATTACGGTAGTTGATAATGGGGCGGATCGGAATGTCTTCTTTATGGATTTTGGGAAGCGCTTGGAGTGTAGGTGCTGATGGTCGGATTTGTTTCATGTAGGGCTTTTGTTTATGTGTCATAATGTGTTTGGCTTTGTTGACTATTTGTTTTACTGAGTTTTGGTATCTGTCGGTGGGGTCGTGTTTTAGTTCTGTGATGTTGTTCTGTTCTATGAAGTCTTGTACTTTTTTGTGTAGGTTGTCTGTGGGGATAATTACAGTCGTGTTGCCTTTGTCAGCTTTTACAAATGTGATGTTGTCTTTGTGTGCCTTTTCTCTCAGTTTGATGGCTGTGTGTATTTCTGAGTTGTGGTGATGTTGTCTGGTGTCTTATGTACTCCTATTGTGTTGTTTATATTATGTCTCAATGTGTCTTAATGTTCTGGTGCTGTGTTTTGTATATTTGTTTCTGTGTCAATTATGAGCTTTGTTAGTGTTTGGTTGTTATGTTTGTAATGTATGTTATGTTTTAACCTTTATCAAGGAGTGTTTGTTCGTTTTTTGTGAGTGTGACGTTCGTGAGGTTTACTGTACGTGGGTAGAATTTGTGCGAGGGAATTATATCTGTTTTGATTGGTGTCAAGTTTTTTTATTTTTCTGTCGTGTTTTGTCTGTATGTTATGTATTTGTTTTTTTGTCCATTCATTTGTGTGATGTATTAGTTCAGTCATGTAATTGTGTCCGTATGTGTTGGCGATATGTAGGTGTAGTGTTAATGCTTTGCGATTAAGGGCGTCTTTTTTCTTATATAGTTGTTTAATTGATTCTTTTATGTATGTCCTTTGTGCGATGTTTTGTGTTATTCGGGCGGCCTGTTTGTTATGTTTAATTTTGATTTGGGCATATTTAGGTGTTAGTGAATTGTTTATGCATTTTTTGTTGAAATTTATGTGAGCTACAATCTTTCTAACCTTCAAAGTTGTGAACTTGTACGCTTGGACGTTGGCTCGTGTTGCTGAGTTAAATTCTTGGATTTCGTTGTCCATGACGTGTCCGTTACTTAACTAAATATCACTATAATATTGACGACTCGGAACACTAAGTTTTTTATAAGTAAAAACGTAAAGTTTTACCTTACAGCCTAAACCGGCTTTCACCTATAGAAGGCTTCATCAGAGGCTGTCATTAGTAGCGCTGTTCATCTTGTTGTTGGCGACGAGATAGTGTTTCGAAAGATCGAAGCTGTGTGTGTGTGTGGTGAGATGTGTTCGAATAATGCGTGCGATTTGAATTGTGTCTGTTCGTTTAGGATGTCGTTTTTATTTGTTTTTGTGTGTTTGTATATTTCTAATTGTTCTAGAGTGTCTAGTTTTCGGCCTTTTGTGTGTACGTGTAGTATGTTCATGTTATTGTCGATGTTTTTATATGTGTGGTTTGCTTCAATGAGGTGGTTTGCGAAGGAAGATTCTGTAGTGGTGTGGAGTGCTTTTGTGTGTTCAATGTATCTCTGTTTGAAGCTACGTCCTGTCTGGCCTATGTAGAATTTATTGCATTTTGAACAATTTAGTTTATATACACCGGGTAGATCGAATTTGTTTTGTGCTTTGGGCATGCGTTTTGATAGTGTGTGTTCTGTTTTGTTAGTAGTTTTGTAAGCGATTCTGTATCCTGCTTTTTTGAATTTGTGGGCAATTTTTTCTGTTTGTTTGTTGATGTATGTTAGTGTTAAGAATTTGTTGTTTTCTGTCTTTGTCTGTTGTTTGTTTTGAGATTTGTGTAGGAGTTTACTGACTATTGTTCTGTCATAACCGTTCGATTCTGCTAGATATTTTATCGTGTTTAGTTCGTCTTTGTAGTCTATTTCATCTAAGGGGATGTTGTTAAGTCTATGTATCATGGTTCTAAAACAGCTAGTTTGTGTTGTATTGGGTGATTGGAGGTGTTGTGTATTAGTGTGTCAGTTGTAGTTCGTTTTCTGTATATACTGAATTTGTGCCAGTGTTCTAGTTTTGTGATGGAGAGGTCTAAGAAGTTTATGGTATTGTTGTGTTCATATTCGGCAGTGAAGGTTATGTTTTTATGTATTTTGTTTATGTGCGTTAGTAACTGTTCACATTGTCTTTTGTTTCCCCTGTGTAGTATTAGAATGTCATCAACGTATCTGTGCCAATATAGTATTTTATGTGAGTGTCTGTCATTGTTTGTGAGTATTTTTGTTTTTTCTAAGTGTTGGAGGAAGACTTCTGCTAGAATGCTGGATATGGGGGAGCCCATGGGTAGGCCATCGTTCTGTGTGTAGTATTTATTGTTATAAGTAAAGTAGTTTTGTTTTGTGATAATGTTCAGAGTTTCTGTTATTTCATTGATAAGTTCGTTTGGTGTGTTGTTCTGTTTGAGTTTGTTTTGTAGGATGGTGATTGTTTCAGAGATGGGGATGTTTGTGTACAGGTTTTTAATGTCAAAGGAGGCTAATGTGGCGTTATGGGGGATGTGTATGTCTTTTATTTTTGTTACTAGGTCAGTGTTGTTTTTTACTGCAATGTTGTTGTCTATTTGTGTGTGTTGTCTAATAATTTTGTCTAGATATTTTGCCAGTTTGTGTGCAGGGGCATTACGGTAGTTGATAATGCGGCGGATCGGAATGTCTTCTTTATGGATTTTGGGAAGCGCTTGGAGTGTAGGTGCTGATGGTCGGATTTGTTTCATGTAGGGTTTTTTTTATGTGTCATAATGTGCTTGGCTTTGTTGACTATTTGTTTTACTGAGTTTTGGTATCTGTCGGTGGGGTCGTGTTTTAGTTCTGTGATGTTGTTCTGTTCTATGAAGTCTTGTACTTTTTTGTATAGGTTGTCTGTGGGGATAATTACAGTCGTGTTGCCTTTGTCAGCTTTTACAAATGTGATGTTGTGTTTGTGTGCCTTTTCCCTCAGTTTGATGGCTGTGTGTATTTCTGAGTTGTGGTGTTGTTGTCTGGTGTCTTATGTACTCCTATTGTGTTGTTTATATTATGTCTTAATGTGTCTTAATGTTCTGGTGCTGTGTTTTGTATATTTGTTTCTGTGTCAATTATGAGCTTTGTTAGTGTTCGGTTGTTATGTTTGTAATGTATGTTATGTTTTAGGCCTTTATCAAGGAGTGTTTGTTCGTTTTTTGTGAGTGTGACGTTCGTGAGGTTTACTGTACGTGGGTAGAATTTGTGCGAGGGAATTATATCTGTTTTGATTGGTGTCAGGATTTTTATTTTTCTGTCGTGTTTTGTCTGTATGTTATGTATTTGTTTTTTTGTCCACTCATTTGTGTGATGTATTAGTTCAGTCATGTAATTGTGTCCGTATGTGTTGGGGATATGTAGGTGTAGTGTTAATGCTTTGCGATTAAGGGCGTCTTTTTTCTTATATAGTTGTTTAATTGATTCTTTTATGTATGTTCTTTGTGCGATGTTTTGTGTTATTCGGGCGGCCTGGTTGTTATGTTTAATTTTGATTTGGGCATATTTAGGTGTTAGTGAATTGTTTATGCATGTTTTGTTGAAATTTATGTGAGCTACAATCTACAACAGCGCTTCTAACGACAGCCTCTGATGAAGCCTTCTATAGGTGAAAGCCGGTTTAGGCTGTAAGGTAAAACTTTACGTTTTTACTTATAAAAAACTTAGTGTTCCGAGTCGTCAATATTATAGTGATATTTAAATTTAAAAAGTTGTAATTATGTAGTGGTCGTCACAATTTGCGGATCATACCTGTGGCGCGCGGGCCGGCTGTGAGTGTGCGTGAGTCAGTGAGGGCACCTCAGGCAGTCTGGGCGGTCCCAACCGCCATCATTCATTTTACAGACTGTAGGCCTATGGGTTTGTGCCAGTAAATCAGCATCGCCATAATTCAACGCGCACAGTCGAATAACCGATGTCCCATGGTATGTCGCTAACCAGATGTTACATGTATAGATCTCCGAATACCAACCGTCCACGCACGAAGTAGGAAACATAAAGTTAGAAACGTACGTTAATCCTCTATACAAGAGTGCACCAGACGACTGAATATAAATTGGCCAATAGACCTTACATGGGGGGGAAAAGGTCTTCCTACCGAAAAAGCCTTATCACTCCAGAAGAGGAACTTAACAACTAGTTGCTAAGCCAGCAAAATAGCTTATAAAAAGTATTAAAATTTCTGATTGCTAACTTAAATAAATTAAAAACTGCGT
Source organism: Magicicada septendecula (assembly GCA_034769895.1). Taxonomy (NCBI): domain Eukaryota; kingdom Metazoa; phylum Arthropoda; class Insecta; order Hemiptera; family Cicadidae; genus Magicicada; species Magicicada septendecula. The sequence continues at coordinate 211,098,716 of CM068376.1, forward strand.
TTACAGCACATAGTCCACATAACAATGTATGAAATATGTTATATAATAAAGGGTGTTCCATATAAAACGCAACCCATCTATGTCAGTAATTACATTTAAATAAACAAGGCATATGTAAAGAATTTAATTAAATATTTTATTTCCAAACTTTACAATACTTAAAATTCTAGAGTAAATGCTGGAAGTGGCCGCCATCTTCATGAATACACGCTTCCACCCTTTTCACTGTGTTTCTTGCAACTTTTTTATAGTATTTGGGTTGATATTTAAAACAGCTTGTTCGATATTGATCTTCAGTTGTTCAAGTGTTCGTGGTTTGTTGCTGTAGGCTCTTTCTTTGAGGTAACCCCAAAGAAAAACATCTGCCGCAGTCAAATCTGGAGATCTTGGTGGCCATAAACCACGACCAACAACGCGATCAACAAAGAATTCGTTAACGAAATCAGACGTTGAATGTGCGTAGTGTGATGTTGCACCGTCATGTTGGAACCAGCAGTATCGATCTTCCTCTTCCAAAAGTGCAATGAATTGCAATAAAATATTCTGATATCATTCTGCAGTAATGGTGTACTCGAAGAAAGTAGGACCAATAATTATTTTTCGTGATATCGCACACCGAACGCCCATCTTCTGCGGGTGCAATTGATTTTCATGATACGCGAAGGGATTTTCAGCATTCCAAATCCTACTGTTCTGGCTGTTTACGTAGCCGTCCAGATGAAACCACGCCTCGTCTGTGAAAAAAATCGATTACATAACATGAATACCCTCACGCACAAATCGACGAAACCAATGACAATATGTTAGCCGTTTTTCTTTCTCTGGATCAAGAAGATGATGAACTGTTTGAATTCGATATGGTCGTAACTTTAATTTTTTTTGTCGCCCGATAAACGGTTGTGTTGGTAAATTAATTTCAGCTGACAAGCGTCTAATTGATTTTCTTGGCGAGGCAATTAATCGGTCTTTGATTTCAGCGACTATGTCTGCATTCAACACTGCCATAGATCTTTTGTGTTCCTTGTTATTAACAGAACCTGTCTCTCGAAATTCAGCCACTAACCTCAAAACCGATGTCTTGTTAGGTGCTGGTTTATCACTGTACTTACGGCAAAAAGATTCTTGCACTGCAACCACTGATCGCGTGCTAAAGTACGACTCAAGAATAAAAACACGTTCGTCTTGCGAAAAAACAATTTTCTCTCTAACAATGCACTGAGCGTTATGAACGCTTTGTCATAGGTATCAGTGGCAGTTTACTGCGCCGGCGCAATGTTCGATTGTTGGACGAGTCTATTCCAGTAAAACGTAGGGGAGTTTGGCGGAAAATTCAAATATTACAGAAGGCTGATTAGTGGGTTGCATTTTATATGAAACACTCTGTATAATGCATACCTATTTGTTTATACGAGGTATGTAAATTAAGTAATGAGACTATTTCAGTAAAACCTGTTGTTTTCAGTCAAACTATATATAGACTCTATCGCTTTCAAAACAGTTTCCTTGGGAAGTCACACAGCGCTTTAGACGGGTTTTCCACTCTTCATAGCAGTGTTGGACCTCAGAAACTGGAATCTCCTTCAACTGGTCGGTAACATTTTTAAAAATGTTTTCTATTGTCCAAGAATTGTGTCCTTTGAGATCTTTTTTCAATCTTGGGGAAAGAAAGTAGTCACAGGGACTCCAATCACGTGAATAAAATGGCCGAGGAAAAACAGGGATATTTTTCTTTGCCAAAAACTCATTGACAGAGAGTGCTGTGTGGCAAGGTGAATTGTCATGATACCCCAGGTGTTCACGCTAAATTTCGTTTTTCAAAATTTGATAAACTGTATTGTGGTTAAAATTTAGTTGTTCTGCGATGATTCTGACGGTTAATCGATTGTCAGACCTCACCAAGTACCTGATTCGATCAACATTGTCGTCAGTTCTTGACGTTGACGGTCTTCCAGAGCGTAGACCAAACTTAATTGATTCCCGGCCATCTAAAAATGCTTTAAACCGTCTGAAAACCTGTGCTCTTGACAAAACTTCATCTCCTGTTTCAGTAGCATTGTGCCCGAGTTTAACACACAACTTGATTGCACAACTTTGTTCGTAATAATTACTGATCAAACAGTTACTGATCATAATTGCAAATCAATTATTATTGATGTCACTCATTTTTATAACGCACAACAAAAACTCACTTCACGAAAACCTTGTTTACGTTTCACGTAGCAATAATATGTAATAAATATTAATACACAATATAAATCATCTGTTTATCTAAACACCTGTGGTAATGGAAACTTTACAGTGTTGTCATATTGACTGCTACATGATTAGTCTCATTACTTAATTTACAGACCTCGTATATCTGTTTTAAACTGTTCGCGAAAATTTTCATTACAATTAGTTTTTGCTTTTACGAAAAGTGAAGTAAATAATATGAACTTCTACCTAAAACAGGCCTATAAGTTTAGAGTAATAAGTTATCACTGCCAGAGTTACGACACGTTTCTTGGTTAGCATCACAGGTTACACCATTATGGATGCAATAAAGTCCCGTGGCAATAGGTGTTATGAAAAGCTGAGCAAATCGAAGAAACGAAACAGGCAACCGAAGGTGAAAATACGTAAAACGCTTACGGTACTAGGCCGTACAATGGAGGAATCGATTGGCTATCTCAGTAAGTGGATGTGGACCGAGATAGATTATCTGATGACAGGGAAAAATGTTTTGTTTTGACTATTTTAAGGACAACACTGAAACACATGAAAAAACAAACCGAAATCAGCAAATCATATTCCACCCACGAAAACACAAAATGGCTGTAAAAATGGTGTGTGTGTGTGTGTGTGTGTGTGTGTGTGTGTGTGTGTGTGTGTGTGTGTGTGTGTGTGTGTGTGTGTGTGTGTGTGTGTGTGTGTGTGTGTGTGTGTGTGAGAGAGAGAGAGAGAGAGAGAGTTTTGTATATTCGCTCATGATTACTGTCGTCTACATAAATCGTCAGTTCCAAAAGACTTTTTGCAGGCTTAGCCAAGATCAAAATTAAATTAATAAAATAAATTGCCGGTGATAACATATTTCAGCGAGACTTGGACTCTGAACCAACAAGCCGCTAACATAGTCAATACTTTTGAAAGGAGAATTTTGTGGAGACTATATGGACCAATCCAAGTCAATGGGATATGGAGAATTCGTCACAGTGAGGAACTGTAGAAGCTGTATAAAGGCAATGACTGGCCACCACCATCCGACTGCATAGGTTGCAACGGGCAGAACACACCATTAGTATGGAAGGCAACCGAATACCTAGGAAGGTACTGTTCAGTCAAACCGAGGGTAGAAGATCTGTCGGAAGACCCAAGAAACGCTGGAGTGACACAGTGGCGAGGGATGCTGACAATTTACTTAAAATAAAACGATGGACATCGATTGCCAAGGAGAGGGAAATATGGAGGCGGATGATTATGGAGGCTAAGGTTCGACTTCGAACTGTGACGCCATAGAAGAAGAAGAAGAAGAAGAAGAAGAAGAAGAAGAAGAAGAAGAAGAAGAAGAAGAAGAAGAAGAAGAAGAAGAAGAAGAAGAAGAAGAAAATCGTTTTCAGCGCTTTCATTTATGTACAGCGGGAGTAAGTAAACTTGATCCTGTTGTTAATTATTTATATAATAATAAATAAAATGTGTAAAAAACACTCATATTCACATGAAAAAATATATTTGTATCTGAATGACTTAATTAAAAACATAATTCGCAAATAAAAGAATCCAATAATAAATGATTTAGGCCTACGAGTTCGTATGAACTGAAAAAAAAGTATAGCAAACTTCTTAAAATTCTATACACTATGCACATGTTTTTACATGTACAACCGTCGTCATATGTTAGACTCATGCGGGTGGCACTTTTCCGCTACCGTTTACATAATAATAATTATCTCCTTAAATTAGTAGTGACCGTCAAACAATTAATTTTTACAGTGAAGGGTTTGTGAGGATTGGTCAAAAAATTCTCTCATATAAGTTCGTAAAGTTCTACAGTTATTGTGTAATTTATAATTCTCTAAATTAATGACGGTGTTTGTAATACCAGTGGTGAGTGAAACACGTTAAAATAAACTTTTAATAATTACATAATTGAACATCCCTATAATCTGTATTTAGCTATAATATGTTTTACTATGTTATATGTTGACAGGTATATGTATAAACGTTTTATGTACCAATTCTAATATTTTAATGTTGATTACTGCTTTTATAATTAATTACAAATACCATTACATAATGAGTAATTTAAATTGTAATATTGTATAAATGAAGTTCTGTGATATTATAATTTTCTCATTGTCTTTATTGAAAACATTTGATGATGTAAAACAAACTATCTCAACTCCTTCACATATACAAGGATGCACACATGCACCCACCCACCCACACGCGCGCGCGCCCACACACTCACATACACACACGTTCAGAATAATTTAAGATTTGTGTTATATTTTTTGACCGATCCTAACAAGCCCTTCACCGGAAAAAAAATTATTATTTTATCTGTATTCAAATTATTAATGTATACAATATTAATTACATTCACAACACTGGGGATTACCGCAAACTGTGAGCAGTGACAAGTAGAGGTTTGCTAAAGTTACTGTCATATTTTTCGTCAACTTATAGCAGTTTTCCGTAAGTCCGGTTAGCTCTTATCGCCAACAGTGTTTGTCACAAACTCATTGGGATTAATAAGAATTTAAGAAAAAGGTTGGCCAAATGTTATGTGTGGAGCGTTGCTTTATATGTTGTAGAGACATCGACACTGAGGAAGGAGGATGAGAAAAGATTAGAAGCATTTGGGATGTGGGTTTGCCGACAATGAAAAAGTGAGGCGGGTTGATAAAGTAAGGAACGATGAAGTTTAAGAAGAATAGGGGGAAGAGAGAAGAATCCTGAAGGTAATAGAAAATAGGAAAAGGAATAGGTTAAGGAGGTAAGGCTTGCTTACAACTACCATGGAGGGTGTCATAGAAGGAGAAAAAGTAAGGGGGCGTAGAAGAATGAAGTTAATAGATAGCATTAAAATCAGAGGGTGTTTTCGAAGAAACGAAAAGACTGGCTCGCGATAGGATAGCTTGGAGAGCTCTTACCATTTGAAGACCTGGCTTAGGGCAGAACACAAAATAATAACTCATTGTGGAGACACTAAAACCTTGTATACAGTTCCTGTTATATATTTGCATTTCTTCTACTATATTGAAGAGTATATCGTAGCCTGTCACGTGCCTGAGAAATCTGATTTCGGCCGCTTGATTACGACCGGCCTGGGATTTTGTTACATTCAAATTGCCAGACCCGTACGTGGGTAGGGCCATCACCTGGTAGAACATAAGTTGCGTATCTTTCTCTTGATTTAAGGGTTCTTCCTGGGTCCTGCACACATGGTCGAACTTATGTGTGTTTGGTTGTGTTAATAAATTTGAACTGTGTGTTATGTATGGTTGAACTTGCATGTATTCACCACGTCGTTGTTTGTAATATAAGACACATTATATCTCGGATATTCTAAACTGCTGACCAGCTAAGGAAGCAGGTCTACATGTTAAATATACTTAACTTGAAAAAGGTCTTGAAAAATATAAGCAGTTGTTACGTATTTTGTCCTATTAGCTGATGATAAACTTTGAAACTTCGAACGTATCCAGGTTATATGGCGTCTTTCGTAATTCCCATAGTTGTATACATCCTGTATTTTTCGTTGTGTTTTCCGTTTGGCTTCGTGTCACATTTTGCTGGTAGGTGTCGATATTTTTTGTTCTAATTACAGGAAGACGTGTTTCCTGCTTTGTACCTTGTGACAAATTCTTTCAGACAAACTCTAGGCGGAAGTCGTAAAGAGATTTTGTCGAGAAACCGTGTACTTGTTATAAATCAAGAACAAATCGTCATTGATTACTTGCAAATAATGCAAAAATAATTTCGTGTACTAAAGTAGGCCTACAGTTTTTCGTTCACACGGATAACACGCTAACACTTGATCATTTCTGTCTACACCAGACGTGTATGCATACATGTATCCAACAATCATTACACGAGAGTGTCGGAATACCGACTTACCGTAGAGTGCAAGCTGGTGTGTATTTTCTTTTGTCTTGTCAAGTTTCTGCCGCAGTATGTATAATTTTTCAATCAAAATTTCGTGAGATTAAGAATTGTGTAAGTTATCCATATATAAAGCAAGTCCAATGCCGACAGTTTAGTTTGTTATGGATAATACTACTTTACATATATGTCCTGTTGTCTCTAAATTGTTCAGTTCCCCAGCACACATCAATGTAAGTCCATTCGGTCAGTAAAGAGTAGGCCTATAGATTTATATAAAATACTTGTGTTACCCTTACCTTTAATGTATTGCCCAAAAACAAACAGTGGCCTTCCACATTACCACGAGTTTATGTAAAGAACGTCTACATGGTCAGGATATCATGATACCAACATTTTATTCACGAAATAATTGAGAAGCATGCGTATTCTATATAGGATCTTTAGGGGGTTGGCTAATTTTGGTCTGTATTTTTGCAGAAATGCAGAAATCAATGGATTCAAAGAAAACTGTATCAACTCATGAAGACTGGAAACACTGTTTCGAAGAGGGTCAGTCTTCCAATAATCCTGAAGCTGTGCCAAAGTTATAAAATACAAGTCCTAAAAACGCTTTTAACTCGTCCACAGGCAGATTTTTCTATGTATTCATTCTAGAAGTTTCTTGTTTTGTAAAGAAGCAGAAAGTTCTGTACCTAAAATACTTTGTCATATTACATATGTTACTTAGAAACACGTCACCTAACAGAAAACTGAAACAATAGTTTGAACCGAAACAACCATTTCGTTCCTTTCTTTTGACTCCAGACTTATGATTTATCTGGATAATTTTCTCAAATAACTGAAAGTTTATCAATATTATTTACATCGTTTTGTTTATAATTATTTACATTTAAGTTAATTAACGCAGTAGGTAGCCTACTTAGCAGTGGGATTCATTGTCAGATTTGGAATTATTTACACTAAAACTTTCCGCAGGCTATAAGAATACCAGTGCGCTCGCCGCTTGTAACGGGTTATGCTCTGTATGATGGTGGTTGGCTTGTGGACCCTTGGCCTACTTGCTACCTCTCCCCATTGTAATAGTTCCGCCCGGGCTCAACTACAGCTAATTTTCACGTGAGTCACCTCACTGTGCGTCCAGTATGAAACAATTTTTTTTTTGCCTCGCCCAATACTGGTAAAATTTTGTTATATTTGACATCAGCGAAATAATACGATGAAAATGACACCAAACACGACTAAAAACTATTAAAAATTGGGCGTTATAAAGTAACAATGACTGAATAATTACAATGACTTTATTTGCATTATTTATTAATATTTTTTAGTCGTGTTTGATGTCATTTTCATCGTATTATTTCGCTGATATCAAATATAAAAAAATTTTACCAGTATTGGGCGAGGCAAAAAAAAATTGTTTCATACTGGACACACAGTGAGGTGACTCACGTTGCAATTAGCTGTTGTCTAGCCCGGGCGGAACTATTACAATGGGGAGAGGTAGCAGGTAGGCCAAGGGTCTACACGCCAACCACCATCACACAGAGCATAAATGGTACTAAACAAAGCCATAACCACAGTACTGTGGTCCTAACGTACGGCACCCAGCTTTAGGTTTGACTCCATACATCCACTGAAGATGGCAGCCAGTGGTGCTGCTGAAACGTTTGGGTTTAACGGTTTTAACGAAAACCTTGGACCACGGGCAAACGGCCCGGCAGATAGTTTAAATTCAAGTGACATCGGCCGCGAAAGCCTTCGAACAATAATGATAGCTACTAAACAATATTTGGGTTGTATCTGCCATGTGCCTACATTCTGTTTCTCCAGCTCCACGTACCCCTCCCATTAGTATTACGCTCATGCCAATTTTCACATAGCACCCTTGAAGAGTTTAGGTATATATACCTTTTTTTAATATTTTTGTTCAAATGGATTTGTTACATCTGGTTACAGAAATATATACCGAAGAAGCTGTGTGCGCTTCTTTCAGCCCAAGGGACTACTGCAGAATCCCTGGAAATGTAACAATGACCATGTCGTGGTTTTACAACTGAGTTAAGTTTGATCGTTGGCTCTGTGCGAAGAAATAACTCTGACTTTCTATAAAACTTTTGTTGATTTTACCGCGTTACCTTTTCGTAATGTGTACCTAGACACTATATTAATAAAATGTATAAAAATAATTTAAAATATTCTTAATCATTCTAAAATTAAAACAAAATAAAAAAGAACAAAAATTACAAGAAATAAAAGAGTACAAATTTTAAAAAATAAAACGAAATAAAAACATAAATTAAAAGTAAGATACAGTGTCAGAGAATCGTACTCGATAGTAATTCCTTGTGGAAGGATTAGGCCTAGTCGGGAATCGGTGCTCACCGCTTGCGTTTGGGACGTGACGATTCTATTACAAAAACTTAGCGGGGAGTGTAGGCACATAACAGATAAGACCCCAATAACTCACTAAATAATTAATGAGGTAATTTTAAAGATCCTAACTACTCTGTTCGAAATAAAGACAATTTTGCAGTGTCTGCAGATGTTTGAACTTCTAAATCAATGTAGACTGACAAAAATCTATCGTATTTATGGAAAATAAATTGTTAGGAACAATAATTAGTGTAGAACATTGAAGTGTTTGAGCGCAGCCACACATCGAACAAATTGTCCTGTCAGATTTAGTTTAGAAAGTGTACTAAACCTATCCGAGACAAATCAGAAGAACACCCTGAAAAACTATTAGAATCTGTCAATGAGTGTAACAGAGAAATGTAGGGATAATCAAGAGTGGATCGCGATCTAATTTATAAGAAAATGGGCCTCAGCAGAAATAAAAGTTTTCCTTTACTGGGACGATAAAGGAACCCCTATAACAGGGTGTGACTGTGACGATAGGCATGCGCTAGCGGTGATGGTACATTAGGGAGAAAGAGAGAGAGCGGGGAATAGATTGTGTGTACGCAAGTTTGTGCAGCATGTGTGTGTGTGTGTGTGCGCGCGTGTGTGTTAGTGCCTCATGTTTTGAACCTAGAAACAGTGCTGTTATTAACGAAAATCATGAAAGTTCATGAGAGACATTCTTTAAATAAATCATAACTAGGTTAAAAGGTAATGTAAATGTTACTGGACAAGTGTCTCGACTTGAACCGAGGCAGTTCGTTGTTCCGCACCTACATGCACAAAGAAGTAAAACACGCAGATTGAAACTGATTTCTTACGGCTACCATGTCTTTGTCAAACGATTTTTAATTTTTACTACTGTTAAAAGCCGCCTGTGGGTGGCCGAATCGACCATGGCCCAACAGCCTGGAAATTACTTTTTTAAGGAGGAGACTGAAATTTTCACGACTGACATCTGTTTTATGGAAAATATAGGGCTACATTGGCATACGAATATTCACTGTTCAGGCAACAAATTTCATAATTTTAATTCCTATTTATTTAGTAGTGCATTTGGACTGATTCTAAAATACGAGGATCCAATGAATCAGAGGTAGTAATAAAATTATTTAACATAAGACATCGCTTTCTTTTACCAAGTGATCAGTTGCAGTAAAATATACTTTTGATGACGTCCAACGTAGGCAAAGCTCGTCGTTGGCAGCAACGGGTGTACGTATCCGACTGGCTATGACTAAACTCTCTAACATCAATTATTATATTAATGCCGTGTTTCTGCCTAATAGCTTGCTTTGTGAAAACGAAAGTCACATTTAAACGTGATTCAGTCCGTTTGAGCTGGCGAGGCACATTTTAATGGAACCTGCGAATAACTTGTTTAACCGTAACCTACCGCGACCGCGAATGTATTTGTAAGCTGAAACTTAACCGTTTGTTGGTGTCGTTTCATGTTTGTCTCATTGTTAACGATTCATTTTTACTTCTATGTTCCACAAGGAAATGGAAGTATGGTGATGGCGAAAAAATCGTGATCGTGATAAGAGCTGATTCTGATTGTACTACCCTCAAAACATGACGATAAGTCATTTTTCGGAAAATGTCTCTGTGTGTGTCTGTGTCTATCTGTGTGTCTGTGTGTCTGCGTAGATTTTTTTTGGCAAACGATGACAGCCGCAAATTCAAACAGAATCAAATAAGTTTTTGCATATAATCTTGAATTGTAGAGGACTAAAGGCCTATTGATTTTGGTAAAGACCGATTAAGAGAAAGGGGTAGTTTACCTGCAACGTTTTGTGTTTTAACAAGGGTAATTTTTCCTACGACGAACAATAACTGCCGCACATTCAAACAGAATCAACTAATTTTTGCATACGACCCTGAATTGTAGAGGACTCAAGGCGTATTGATTCTGGATGTGAAAAGAACGGATATGAGAAAGGGGTAGTTTACCAGCAACATTTTATGTTTTAACAAAAGTATTTTTTTATGACGAACCATAACTGCCGTAAATTCAAACAGAATCAAATAATGTTTTTTTACATATGTACCTCAGTTGTTGTTGCGGTTTGGAAGCTCTTGAATAATCGTGAGTTATTCCAAAGACGCTAATGAGGAAGGCTGGATTGTTTGTTAGAAAGAAGCGGACTGTATTAAAGATGTTGAACATTCGTTTATTGAAAAATCTGATTGCTAATTACGATCGGCACGTGCGGATGCATTTGAGGCAATAACGCCCGAAATTAATTTCGAATGAAATCGTGGTCCATTGTAGATGGACGCAGGTACATGAATAAAATGAAATATTATAAATGCATGCTGAAAAATAGCCAGAAGCCGCGGCTGTAAGAGAAGTGTTTTACGAGAGTTGCGCTCGGAGTCGTGTTATAAACTGAACTAAAACTGGCTTGCAGTCGGCGATGCTGGCCGGTTGCAACGTTTGATAAACGCGTGACGTCATCCGCGCGTGCCGTGTAATGGTAGTAGACTGCTTACAGCTGACAAACCAGTACAAAGTTTAAACATACTGCCCGCCAAAATCGGGCCGATTTTGTACATTAAAGGTTAAATTGAACAATATAATAATTAGACTTACATGTCGTAAGCGATACAATAATTGGCGCACTGGCCAGAGAACAATGACATAATAAACATAATATACTTAAAGACTTATACATAAAATTTGTAGAAAACAAAATTCATTAATCTAGCACAAAGCTTAAGTCAAAACAAAACAATTTCTGTGCTAGAAAAGGTACAACAAATAAAAAAATCATGATAAAAATGAACCTTTACATAACTGAACATGATCTCTCTTGAAGCATAACATGTGGATAAAAAATACATCTATTTAAACCGTGACAAACGTAAATAATAATCTTAAATTATATAAGAGAAACCATCTTGATCACTGCTTCATATATAGTAATAGAAATAATAGAAACATAATGCTATCATAATCGTATCAAAGTTCAATGGTACATGACATTGAAAAATACAATACACATATAGAATAATTGACACTATAACTGACACTTGTGGTTCTCAGAATTTGAATCACACAAACATATTAACAATACACAACATCCATAATGATTGATAGTACATATGAGATATAGTCACTATTGCTGTAATAGCTAGCGACACTTAACAATGTTACAATGCTTATGATACAATTGACTTGTATGCTCGCCCCGGGGAATGTCCCGGGCGTGTTCCATGTAATGTGACACGCACACACTCACACACACACACACACACACACACACACACACACACACACACCTCGTATGGCACGCAAACGACTAGCTTGTTGCCACCGGAAGGGGGCATAATTTGTGGATGGGTCGGCGTAAGATACCTAGCGCGGTGCGAACTTCTGCGACGCGTACTAAGGAATCTTGACCCGGGAAAACATTGGTAATTACCCCACGCTTCCATTCTAGAGGGGGGGAATTGTCATCCAAAATGAGGACAAGTTGTCCGACCTTCAAATTCTTTAATGGGGTGCGCCATTTATTGCGCTGCTGCAGCTGGTGCAGATAATCCCTAGACCACCGTTTCCAGATGGTCTGCGTAAATTTTTGGAGCAGAAGCCATCTGCCCAAATGAGTATTATTGCCTTGTGTATAGTCGGGTTCCGGAAGTGCCGTCAGTGGAGCATTGACCAAAAAATGAGCGGGTGTTAAGGGTTCAGGGTCTCTAGCATCGTCGGACACCGCGCATAACGGGCGTGAATTAAGGCAAGCCTCAATTTGAGAAAGAAGAGTAGAGTATTCCTCAAAATTCAAGACCGTACTGCCAATTACGCGACGTAAATGGAATTTAACACTCCTTACACCACTTTCCCACAAACCACCGAAATGAGGGGCTGAAGGGGGGATAAAGGACCATTTGATGCCGTGGAGACCGCAAAACTCCAGAGAAGATTGTTCAACTTCCTTGGAGGTTAAAAATTTGTACCAATCATGCAACGTGTGGTTGGCACGACGAAAATTCGTGCCATTATCCGAAAATATTTTCGCGGGAATACCTCTGCGCGATATGAACCTTTTTAAAGCCGCTATAAAGGCGTTGGAAGTGAGATCCGACACCAATTCTAAATGGATGGCCCTAGTACACATGCATATAAATAGAGCGATATGTGCCTTGGTCGTGGACTTAGAGCGCTGCCCGCCATGGCGCAAAAGCACCGGACCTGCGTAATCCACGGCCGACTGTGAGAATGGCCTTGACGGCGTGACCCTAGAAGAGGGTAATTGAACGAGTAATTGATTCGCGCCTTTAGCCCGGAAACGAAAACAAGTGACACACTTATGTATCACTGAGCGGATATAGGACTTATCGTGTATAATCCAATACTTACGCCTAAGCGAAGCTTGAGTTGATTGCACTCCAGCGTGCAACAAACGGATGTGTTCGTATTCAATTATTAATCTCGTGAGATGAGAGTGCGGGTGTAAAATTATTTGGTGTTTAGTCTCGTAGCTAAGTGGGGAGAATTGCAAGCGTCCACCCACTCTTAAAATGCCTGATTTATCCAGGAATGGGTTGAGAGCAAGAATTTTACTACTGCGTGGAAGGCACCGGTGTGCCTCAAGTTCCCTAACCTCTACGTCGAAATGCAACTTCTGAGATTGCCGGACAAAAACCAAGAGCGTGTCAGACAATTCTTGAGCCGACAAAAAGGACGTGTCTCTATCAACCACCGCGAGCCTAGAATTGCGAAAAAATCGACGGCAGTATGCGAAGACGCGAATAAGCCTCGTAAGAGATGAATAATTTTCAATGTAACTATGTGTTGAGGACGCGACAATTAGTGAGGTTTGAGCCTGCTTGCGACGTTCCTCTTCAATGTCGGGAAAGGTACAGGGAGTATTAATGTCGAACGCGCTGACCGGCCATGAGGCCGCATCACGAGCCAACCAGGAGGGACCATGCCACCATTGAGTATGACAGTGCAGACTACGAGGGAGGCAACCGCGCGATAAAACGTCGGCAGGGTTGTCATTTGATACTACATGACGCCAAATTCCCCTGCTGCTAACAAGACGCTGTATTTCCGCGACACGGTTGGCCACAAATACCTTCCAGCGGGAAGATTGCTGATGTATCCAGTACAACGCTATCATCGAATCCGAATAAAGATATAGTCCGTCAAAATTGTAATCGACGGCATTTAAAACCTTGGACGTTAATTGTGCCAACAATAAACAAGCACAAAGTTCAAGTCTAGGAAGCGTTATCTGTTTCAGCGGAGCGACCCTAGATTTAGCACACAACAAGTTTGATGATATGGCGCCGTTCGAATAGACCGCCCGCACATAAATGCAACACGCGTAACCTTTAACCGAAGCGTCGGCGAATCCGTGCAGCTGCAATGAACTAACTGGGTAACTGTTCGAACTCTTAACCGACCTCGTAATCTCAAAATGAGTGTCGGAGACTAATTGGGCGTATAATTCCAACCATTGATTGGCTAATGATCCGGACAAGGGTTCGTCCCAATCAGTGCCCGCCAACCACAACTGCTGCACGAAATGCTTGCAGCAAAATGTGATGGGAGCTATTAAACCTAGTGGATCATAGATCCCGGCGATGATTGCCAACACGCTTCTCTTGTTGAGAACGGTTAAATTGTCATCACCCCTAACGGTGTATAAAAAGTTATCCCCCTCAACATTCCATTGTATGCCCAAGGTACGCACGTCTTGACCCTTGCTGAAGTCACGGGTTACTTGGGCGCGAAGAGTCATAATCTTATGGTGGTTAGAGAACCATTTATGTAACGAAAAACCATACCTCCTCAACAACTTCTCGATCTCGCATTTCATTTCAGCTAAGCTGTTCGGATCATCCGAACCCGTTATGAGATCGTCTACGTAAAAGTCATTTGCTATGGCCTTAGCAGCTGTAGGGTAGTCGGATTTATTTTCATATGCTATTTGAGCCAGACAACGCGTAGCAAGGAAGGAGGCACTAGCAGTGCCATATGTAACCGTCCTTAACGCGTAATGTCGCAATTCCTTATGCGGTGCATCACGCCAAACAATGCGTTGCAAGTTTGAATCCTTAGGATTAACAAGGATCTGGCGATACATCTTTTCAATGTCCGCAATAAGTACGTATCGGTGGGTGCGGAACCGAACCATTATCGAAAACAGATCCTGCTGGATCGTAGGACCGACCATTAAATTATCGTTAAGGGACAAATTATTGGTGGTTTTAGCGGATGCGTCAAATACCACGCGCAATTTAGTGGTTAAGCTAGAGTCTTTGAAGACTGCGTGATGGGGCAGATAAAAGATCTCTGACCTGTCAAGCGACAGATCGTATTCATTAAGCGGCGACATGTGGCCAAGTCTTAAGTAGCCACTCATGAACTCACTATAATCCTTATAAAGGGTAGGGTTCTCCTTGAATTTGAATTCTAACGATTGGAATCTGCGTATGGCTCCGCGGAGAGAATCTCCCAAATAAGATTTATCAGATCTGCGGGGCAGGGCTACCACGAATCTCCCGTCGCGATTGCGGCTAGTGTTTTCCACGAAATGCCTTTCACACGGTGAGTCCTCAGATCGGGCTTTGCGACTAGAGATCTCCTCCAACTTCCAAAATTCCTTTAGTTGCGAGGAAACCTGATTATCGTCCCTACAGACCATAAAGGAAGAAACCGTTTTAGTTATATCGACGTTGAATGGTAACTCACCGGCCAAAATAAATCCTAACTTGGTTTCCTGAATTATAGGAAAGTGTGGTCCGCGCGTATATTTCATAGGTTCAATTAATTGGAGAAAATATTGAGCGCCGATTAATATATCGACTTGCGACGAGCAATGTAGGTGAGGATCCGCCAAGAATATGCGCTTGGGTAAATTTAAAGAGGCAAGATTGAACGACTCCGCCGGTAAATTATTAGTTATACTGGGTAATACGGCACAATGTACGTTTAACGTGAAGGGTTTATAGCGTGAATGTAGCCTTACATTAGTACTGAAGTCAGCCTGGGAAAGCGAGTTGTTTATACCCGTGATGGGCAGTTGCGACTTAACCAATTGGAGGCCCATCCTGCGGGCGAAATCCATTGTGCAAAAGTTCGCTTGAGAACCGGAATCCAGTAATATCCTAACGGGAAATTTTTTGCCGACTTTATTGTATGTCATACAGACGGCGGTAGATAACAATACCGATTTATTGGTCTGTGATTTCAGTGAACACTGGTTGTTAACAGAAGTTACGTCCCTGTTGGGGACATGAATCGTGGTGTGGTGACGCCTAGAACATTTTTTACATGAGAATTTTGAGGGACATTTTGAACCCTCGTGTCCCGAACGGAGACAGTTTAAGCAAAGTTTGTTTTTTATTAACGCTTTTTTTCTATCAGGGATAGACAGCGATGTAAATTGTGGACAATCGCTAAGTCTATGTCCAGCGTTACACAGCCTGCATAAATTGTTTCTAATATGTGAGTGGAATGCGCCCTTTGGAGTGCTTATCTGTTTAACTGCTTTGCGATAAGGAGACATCGCTTTTGTTCAACCTGCTCGTTGGGCTAGTCGCGTTATCGATATTTTGCAGTAATTTCCTACGTGAATTTAGAAAATTTATAAAATTATTAAAATCAGGGAGTTTATGCTCCGATAAACTCTCTTTCCACAAACGTAAAGTGTAACTGTCAAGTTTTTTGGCTAAATAATTCACGACAATAATTTCAAACGTGTTGACTGGCAGTTTGAGATTATTTAAAGCGTTTACATTTGCAGAGATTTGATCAATAAATTGCGATATGCTAACTTGGGATTCCTGCTGAACTAATGGTACGTCTAGGACACTCCACACGTGGTGAGCGGAAACAATCAGCTTACTATCATATCTATTCCTCAACAGATCGATAGCCACCGCGTAATTCTCATGTGTTATGGGCAACGATTTTATTACGTTAAGCGCCTCGCCATGTAATGACGAGTGCAAATAATGAAGTTTCTGTATATCTGTCAGATCTGCTCTGACATGAATTAGTTCCATAAAAATATGGTAATAATGTTGCCATTCCACAATACTACCCTCAAACCGTGGTAATTTTATTGGTTCCAATTAAATGGGGGGTGTTTTAGGCTGTTTACCATCAGCATTAATTACTGGTTTTTGGTTCATATGCTCAGCTTGCTCTAGCAAGTGTTGCAATTTACATTCTATAGCACAGAGATCGTCCTCCGTTTGCACTCTATCACTTGTTAACGCAACGTCTGCTTCCTCAGCCTCGATTTGTGACTGAATCTCGTCATATTTGGTGGATAATTCCATCAAATGACGCAGTTTTATTTTGAGCGCATGAGGATCGCTGTTTAACAAATCGAAATTATCCGCGAAGGTATTTATTCGGGATATTGAGGCCTTAATTGTACCTCGTTTTTTTTATTAGAGCCCTTACATCGGCCATTATTACAGTTTAAGATAAAAAGGGAAAGATATTTAGAAAGCAATTGAGCATCGAGCATGTGAACCACAAACTTAATTTTGAATGAGTTTAAATACGTTTGGTAGCTAGCGATCGTTGGTTTGAACATAAACTTACTCTCTCTAACTAATCAAACTCGTTGGCAGTTAAATTATTGAAATTATAAATCTAAATGGTTACAAAGTATAGCTTTATCTTTAAAGTTCTGACTGATAATGAGCTGCCAACCATTTATTAATTTGTATTGTGTAATAAGTTATTTGTTTATATAAATATGTCAAGAAATACCCACTGAGTGAAATATTATTAAAAATCAAATATAGGTAAAGTTTATAGTCACGTGGCCGTCGATCCATTCGTGATGAAGCTGGCTTCGATCCCGTTTGGAGCTGCTACACCTCCTGTCTCTGCCGGTCAGCCGATGCCTCATGTTGTACCCTCCATCAATTAAAGCTGTGTAATCTCGAAAATGTTGTCCTGTTTCGTCCCGTCGTCTCTGGTCTACTGCTTGGCTGAATCTTGTCGAGATGACTGCGACGTGATTCACAATAATGGTGTCGCTCAGGACGAAAATGATGCCCGTATGTCGTGATTAACTTCAGATTGGTTTTTCCAGAAATGATGTGTATAAATAAATGCTGTCGCCTGTGTACTCAGATATGAGAAATCTGTGCCGTGGGGACCAAAAATGATGTAGTTTTTTGGTCTGAAAATATGAGATCCGGTCCGGTGGGACCAAAAATGATGCGTTTTTGGCCCGCAAATATGAAATCCGGCCCGGAGGACCAAAAATGTTGCGGTTTGGAAGCTCTTGAATAATCGTGAGTTATTCCAAAGACGCTAATGAGGAAGGCTGGATTGTTTGTTAGAAAGAAGTGGACTGTATTAAAGATGTTGAACATTCGTTTATTGAAAAATCTGATCGCTAATTACGATCGGCACGTGCGGATGCATTTGAGGCAATAACGCCCGAAATTAATTTCGAATGAAATCGTGGTCCATTGTAGATGGACGCAGGTAGATGAATAAAATGAAATATTATAAATGCATGCTGAAAAATAGCCAGAAGCCGCGGCTGTAAGAGAAGTGTTTTACGAGAGTTGCGCTCGGAGTCGTGTTATAAACTGAACTAAAACTGGCTTGCAGTCGGCGATGCTGGCCGGTTGCAACGTTTGATAAACGCGTGACGTCATCCGCGCGTGCCGTGTAATGGTAGTAGACTGCTTACAGCTGATAAACCAGTACAAAGTTTAAACAGTTGTAGAGGACTCAAGGCCTATTGATTTTGGTAAAGATCGGTTAAGGGGAAAGTGTAGTTTACCTGCAACATTTTATGTTTTACCAAGAGTAAAGTATTTAATTTTGATAAATAAAGTATCCTGGAAAGAAGATCATAATAATCCACTGTATAAACGTAGATGAAATATCTATAAATGAAGAGGCTAGTTTAAGGGGGTGGGGTAGTTTTATATAAATGAAAATAATAGTTGAAGGGGGAGGGGATAATTTTTATTTATATGTCATGTGTACTACGTTATCGGCAACAAAGAAGTAGTTTCTTGTTAAAATTCCTTCCCGGGCTGTTTGGCGTGGTCCAATGTTTTCTACAAAACCAGACGTTCAGGCAGTGCTATCGAATGCTATCATCAGTGAAAATCGAGTGCGCTAACGTGAGGTGGTATACGTTAGTGACCACAGTACTGTGGTTAAGGCTGAAGAAAGAAGTAGTTTCTATGGAAATATTTCATTTCGAAAATGATTTATATATAAATATTAGACAATGAACGTCATGTATGGTTCTCCATACCGATATTTATTTATATGTCATGTGTACTACGTTTTCAGGAACAAAGAAGTAATTTGTTGTTAAAATTCCTTCCTGGGCTGTTTGGCGTGGTCCAATGTTTTCTACAATACCAAACGTTTCGGCAGTGCTATCGACTGCCATCATTAGTGAAAATCGAGTGCGCTAAAGTGAGGTGGTAGGCCTATACGTTGGTGACCACAGTAGGCTACTGAAGAAAGAAGTAGTTTCTATGGAAATATTTCATTTCGAAAATGATTTTAAATATAAATCTTAGAACATGGAAGTCATGGTTCTCCATAAGTTACCCTTATTTAAGTTAGGCCTACTTCAACAAACACCTACACAGGCCTGTCCTTCCGGTATACGGTATATAGAACTATGGGGTTCGATTTTTAAAATATTATTATTCGTTGGCGCAATATACTCATTACAAATTATAAGATTTCCGACATTAGCCATCGTAAGTTAAAATTAATAAACACGACGTTTCGACCTCTATAGAATCAGAGGTCGTCTTCAGGAGAACAATAACTTAATACAAGGAAAATCTATCAATAACAAGTAAATATCGTCAAAACTCCAAACCTTGGTTATACAAATATAGTGCTAAAATAATAATAGTAATAGTAATAAGAATAATAATAATAAAACAGTACTCATCATGTGTACAAGGCTCGCTCCATCAAAGTCCGTGGATTCAGGTCTGATTTCTGGCCATCATACAGCATTGGACACAAAAAGTAATTAAAGGTCAAGAAACAAACAATATGACAACACAATGATGAAACTATGGAAACTTTTTAAAAATGTACCAACCACCGAAATCATCACTTCATCACTTAAGAGTTTGATTGAGGGTCCGTGATGACGCCATCATGAGTGACATGTTTCGATTGTCTTGGGGCTAACCTGACGACGAAGCTCTTTAGAAGTATCAGTAAACTTAATTTTCTTTTTAGATACAAGTTTCTACCTACGTTACATATTTTATAAGTCTTTAAAAAGTAGACCTCCTTTGTAGTAACCTTATGTAAACTTCTACGCTAATATAAAATATAAGTATATTTGTGTCTGTAAAACTTTTGAATTGCTGCGTTCCGGGACCTATAATTTTAGAAATCAACCACTGGGTACATAATATAATAAATAAATAAAACATACAGCACAGAAAGTGGTTTTGTCTTCAATTTTAATTTCAATATGGCTCTTTATGTAATAAGAGACGGTAATTAACAACGCGCTCTCTATATATATTACCTGTAGTAAACTACACACTTTGGTTAAGACGTGTTATGGTCACACATTACTTGCATGTGTTGAGAAATTATAATTTCCTACCTGTGTATTAACTTATATAATTAATGTGGATACACGCTCTGACGTCCTTTCTGTCTCTGTATCCTACCTCTGTTACTCTCTCTATAATCCGTATACCCCTCTCTCTCCTTCTGACAGTCTGCATTCTTGGTTTTTATCTCTCTTTCTCTTTTCCTCTCTCTCTCTCTCTCTCTCTCTCTCTCTCTCTCTCTCTCTCTCTCTCTCTCTCTCTCTCTCTCTCTCTCTCTCTCTCTCTCTTTACAAATTACTTATGTTAATTTCTCTTGCTAAAATGACTTAACTGAATAATTTGAGTAGAAATAGTAATTTAATATCTTGTTTGTCGATTCCAGCATGTCACGGGACAAGAGATCTGTGTCTTATTGTGTTCCGTGAACGTTAGTTCTCCGAACGTCCGCTAGATGTCAGAAGCCAACAACACACAAGCTCGTGGCAGCCAGATGAGTATAATAGCCAGTGGCGAAGTTACATGGAGGCTATTGAGGCAATGCCTACCCTAAAAAATTCTGTAGAATAAAAATTATAAATACGTATGAACTACGTAATGTAAAGATTATACATTGTTACTGTGATTGTCGAATTTACTAATTACGTGCTTTACTGAGCGACTGCTAGACGGTGACAAGTGACAGTAGACATAGTTCGTTTAAAGCGAATATTGAGGCAACGTGAACCTGCCTCAGCCTTTTTTGTATACATCGTATGTAAATAATGTGTTGGCGTGATTGTGAAGTGCGGGGAACGGGGGATTGACCCACGCTCCACACACGTAGGGTTGAGGCATGTCTCAACTGCTGTGGTGCAAACAGAAAAGCGCGCTGTATTGTTTATATTCCTGATTATTTTATGCGGTTATTAAAAGTGTACCTGTTATTCCGCTGAACTAATAGACGATCAAGATTGTCATTTCAATTATTTATGACGTTGAACACATATATATTCAAACACTTTTCCTTCAGTCCGTTTCTTGATGTATATATTATATTTAATTTTTATAATGACTTTACCTCAAGATATTTCATTGAAAGTTAAATCATTTATATTATTGTGTGTGCCTAATAGGGCTAAGTGTATCGCCCGAAATAAGTGAACGCGGTCCTTTTAATACTTTGTCAGATCTTTTAAACTTCATAAAAGGTAAGCCGATTTCTTCTTGGACTTACAAAGAAAAATGTGGTGTTAAAAACAAGAGATTTATACAAATTTAGACATTAAACATTTTGATGATAAAGTATCTCGAGCAACAGGCTGTTCCGAAACCAACAGACGTTTTTGTTATACGTGTATCTTGTTTTCTGGTGAAAAAGAATAGATTTTATATAGAGTCACGGTTACAAAAACTTTCTTAGAAAAGCAGAAAAACACCAGAATTCAAATAAATAAAAATTATTCAGAATGAAGAGGGGTACCGTTTGCTGGGACGCTTGAGGATTGAACATAATCTCTCTGAAGGGGCTGGAATTCAAGCTGTTAAATATAATGAAGTCGTGAAACAAAATAGGCTTGTTGTTGAAAGACTTGTTGACATTGTGTGTTTTCTCGGGAAACAGGAGCTTGGATTTCGAGGTCATTTCGAAGGGGAAGACTCAGTCAACCGGAGTAATTATCTAGAATTGTTAGATCTTCTTTCTAAGCAGGAGCAGTACGTTCGGGATCATCTCCAGTCTACGTCAGGCTTTAAAGGTATATCAAGCAATATTCAGAATGAATTAGTTGAATCTGTAACTGATATAATTCAAGAGGAGATTAAGGCGAAGTTAGATTCTTGCGATTTTGTTGGAATACAGGCAGATGAAACTTTAGAGGTATCAAGTAGATCTCAAGTCAGCATTATTTTTAGATTTTGTTCAAAAGAGGTCCAATAGAAAGGTTTATTGGGTTTTATAATGTTTCAGTAGATAACACTGCATCAGGCTTATCAGAATTAATTGTTAATATTTTGCAAAAGTAAGGTGTAACTGAGAAGGCAGTCTGTCAAACATATAAAGGAGCCTCTGTAATGGCTGGAAAGCATGGAGGTGTTCAGCACTTTGTAAAACATACTTGCCCAAGAGCATTAGTTCTATTTGCTATGCTCACAAGTTAAACCTCGCACTTCTTCATTGCACTAAACAATAAAATCGGTTAAGCTCTTCATTCACAATCTGACAACATTTCACACATTCTTTTGTAGATCTATAAAGAGATTACAGCTTCTAGAATCTAGAGGATTTAAACTTCCACAAGCATCCACTACCCATTGGAACTTCCATTCCAGAGCAGTTCATACCATCTTTTCCCACTATGGTTACTTGAGACAGGTTTTTGAGGACATTACAGAGAATGATGAAGGATGGGGTAGTGATTCGTACAAGTCTGCTGTTGGATTCCTTAACATATTAAAAAAGACCCATTTCATTTACTTAATTTGTTTTTATAGGGAAATATTCGTTTATACTGACCACCTCTTTTCTCTACTGCAACACAAAACTATCTCCGATATAATTCTGTGCAACACTGAAATTAAGAAAACTATTGCTATCCTCAAGGACATGAGATCAGAAAACACTGTGTCAACTTGCATTGAAAAATGTCACCGCTGGAGGTACGGTTCAGTGATTTCGTAAGTATCCAGTTTGTTGAATTGTTGGATCCAAATCACTTCATTTCTTACAAAGAGAGTTTCCCTTCTACTAAATTGAACAGCCTTATAAATAAATACTCTTTTTTTCAATATTGAAAGACTGGAAAGTGAATTAAAAAACATTTACTCAGATACTGGAAAACATTTGTTCCCTCAAAAACTTTTACATTTTATAGTTCTTAATTACTTAGAACCAGTGTACGTGGAAGTTTCAAAATTAATTAGTTTGATTTTAACGTTTCCTGTTACCACGGTTTCTTCAGAAGGGAGTATGAGTACTCTGAAAAGAATAAAAAAACTACTTACGCAATACGATGACTAATGACAGATTTAACTAACTTAGCACTATTGCTATTGAAAAAAAATTTGTGAAGGAATTGATCAGTGACCAGCTTCGAAACCGTGTAGTTGACAATTTTTCAAGAAAGAAAACTCGCAGTGTTGAACTGATCTACAAAAAAATTTAAGGTAAGGCTTTTGCCTACCCATTCATTAACTACTAGCTTCTCCACAGATAATAGCTACACACTACCTAATGTATATAATGTACGAGCATAACAATTCGTAATTTATTACTCTCGTACCTAAAGGTAGAGACAAAATAAATGTCTCATTTTGATAGGTTTATAAGCAAATATCTCGTAAGTGAACTCCATTAATTTCTTCACAGCTCGAAACATTCAATTTTGATAAAGACGAGATTTGCTAGAAGAGAAAGTCTAAAACTAGAACACCTTACGTTATATTCAAGTCTTTACAGTTCGTACAACGTTAAGTCACACTTTATTCTGTTTGAAGGGATGGACTCATTAGGCAGTATAAGCGAGCGTTATAGTCAGTGGCGTATCTAGAATTTGTCCTTGGGGGGGGTCAGGAGTCGGGTCGGCTTCATGCTTGTTCAAAGAAAAAACAAGTTAAGACTAATCAATATTAGTATCTATAAAGTGACTGAAATCAATCCCATTAAAGTAAACATTAAACACAGTAAAATTACGCGTTATTAAAACATAGTTAACAAGATACTTATTGATTGAATTGATTTTCCTGAATTCCATATATCAAACGTATACTCTAATCCTGTCTAATAAACCTGTTTGTATATTTAAAAAATAGTTACTACTGTATTAGCATACACAGCTAGAAAAAAATAAAAAACAGCCTACAAATTAAAATATTAACAGAAATCGTCAATTTTTCCGACCCCCTTTGGGGGGGGGGTGTCTGGTTCCGTTCGCCGAAAGTATCCCCCACCGTAAATACGCACCTGGTTACAACATACTGTTCAGCACCGCACTGTTGTATTTGAAGTCTGTTTTACACGTGCCTTTACAGAATGATTAACATTTATAGTTCTTATTGCAAAAAAGACAACAAATGATTAACCAAACGGTAGTCTTGAAAAAAATTCTGGAGCTGTTCACACGACGCACTAGCTTCTGTTGGGTCACTCATTCTTCCTTCTTCCCATTCTTTTTCATTCTTGCTTTGAATTTCATCCCTAATGAAACCAGTGCAGGGGCCACAATGTTTTATCGTTATAAACGGGTTTATCGTTGTACCGGCAATCAATGTACGTAGACTTTACTGCAGATCAGTCTTAGAGGGGGGATTCCCCCCAATAGTCACTTCAGACAATATTTTTTTGTAAAGTTACGATTATAGGGTGATTTTGTTCTTTTTGTATAATTGGAAATTGATATCATATTACGTAGATTCATGGTTTCACTCCAAAATTACTTTGTTCCTTTTTCTTTGATACATATTATAAATTAGTAGTGTGTGTTTTAAGCCGTAAGTGAATATTATCAAAAGAACAATGAACTGGCAAAAAACGGATAGGATATTACTCGTAGGCCTACGTCAATAAACGTATTGTGATAACAAAAAATCTGTATTTGTATCATCACGCATTCCTATTATTTATACTTTAGGCCTTAAAGAATAATCCGACTTTCCATAATCCCTCCAATCAACTCTTCCCTCCCAAATTTCTTCCTGGATCGACTCTGCTGTAGACCCACTGCAGACATTTTCGACAAAAATATCTCGTAAATACTTGGCGTTGTGGTCAATGTAGCGGTCTGCTTGAAGAATGATGAACTTTAGCATTGGTAAGGCAGTAAAGAAGGAACGCTCCTAGACGGAAGCCACGAACTGACGTATAGTTGCACAACACAAGTGCTCAGAGTTGATGTGTACCATACATTAAATTTACCTGACTGCCGTGCTTATTATCCAAAGAATGATAGTGTCCTAAAGCGTGTCATTTTAAGGTAATTAGTTGATATCTTTAAGAAGCCTTAGGTGGAAAGGAAGGAACGTCTCCAGACAAATTACACTGTCGTCTGACGTGCTGCTGCAAACACAAGTCCTGTGTACCATCTTATTCTTCTTCCGGAGCTCTACAGGCCGGGATGAGCCTTTGCTTCGCCCTCCTCCACTTCTCTCTCACTACCTCTCTCTCTCTCTCTCTCTCTCTCTCTCTCTCTCTCTCTCTCTCTCTCTCTCTCTCTCTCTCTCTCTCTCTCTCTCTCTCTCTATTGCAACGTTTGTCCAGTTTTGTACACCCAATCTTCTTAAGTCTTCCTCCACCTAATGTATCCATCGCCTTATGGGTCTGCCCTTCTTGTTCCTTTCATGTGTCCATTTAAACTTGTTTGGGCAGTCTCTCCTGTGGCATTCTGTCAACATGTCCCTGCCAGCTTATCCCCCTTGCCCTAATAAGCGCACTACATCTTCCCGCTGCAATATTTAATTAATTGCATCATTTCGAAGGCATCTCTACTCTCCTGCTTCCATTATTGAGCCGTTTATCATTCTCACTACTATCCTTTCAAATTTTCCCAACGAATTTATTGATAGAGCCCTGTGTGGACATGCTTCAGCTTCGTAAGTCATGAATGGTCTGATCAAGTTTTGTAAATTATTATTTTGGTTTCACGAGACAGAAGCTTGGATTTGAGAAGATTAAGATTTGCATAATATGCTTTATTGCCAGCGATGATTCATCTATTTGTTTCTTGTGAGATTTTGTTTTCCTCATTGAGTTTTGTTCCAAAATATACAAACCTATCTCCTAAACCTATATACAAACCTGCGACACTAAAAGTGTAATTATCCAGCTCTAAGTTATGGGGCTGAGTTTCTGCCTGTCCTGCTGTCATTTTCATACAGTGCATTTTTTTTCATTAACAAATCCAAAAAGATGCGCTTCTTCATCCAGGACATCAACATTTCTCTAAGATACTGTGAGATGTCTAGCCACCAATGCTACATCATAGGTATGTGTTTCAGTTAGCCTATACGTTAAATTGCCTTCAAGTCTAATCTGCTCAGTGCTTTATGCAAGGGTATGTTAAAAGGCAAAGCTGATAATGCATCGCCTTGTCTTACACCTCTTGATATTTTAAAGGCTTTATTTTTATTCCCTCCCACTATAGTAGTGCAGGTTTTTGGATATCGTTTTCTTAAGGAAATTAGGTGGCGTCTACAAGGAATCTTGATTTGAATGAAAGGAACGTCCCCAGAGGAAAGTCACGATCTGATGTATTGCTGCACAACACGAGTGATCACAAGTCCCGTGTACCATACATCGAAGTTAACTGACTGCCGTGCCCATTAACCTAAGAAAGGTAGAGTCCCAAAACGTATATTAGCACAAGAGATAGTACATTGTTATTTTAAGGAATTTTAGGCGACATCTACAAGAAGTCTTGAGTGGGAAGGAAGGAACCCCCCCAAAGAGAACAACGAACTGACGTGATGCTGCACAACACAAGGGCTCACAGTTCCTGTGTACCACGCACCGAAGTTAGCTGACTGCGGTACCTATGATCTTAAGAATTATAGTGTCCTAAAACGTGTATTAGCACAAGTGATATCGCACTCATTTTAAGGAAATTATGTGACGTCTACACAATGATGCCCTCAAGAAATCTCCCGAAAAAATGAAAGCTACCCGAACACAACCTGAATTGTTGCTACAGAAGAAGTGTTTGTTAATCTCCGTTCTCATCATTTGTAAGTGCCAGACATCGTAGGTTTTGAATAGCACACCTGTTAAAGATTAGCGTATTTAAAAAGTGCATATTTTAAATGTCATTATGCTGACGATGTCTCTACGTCCTGTATAGTCAGGCAACTATAGGCAGTTTTTTGTAAAACTGCGATGATTTATTATCGCATGAGATAATCATTTTGTATGATTTCAGTTAATGTACTTATACGGTTTCTTATAAATTTATCAAAGAATTATTGTGTTTTCTAATAATAAAACAGTCTTGTATGTACATAGTTACTGTTCAAAGAAGCAAATACTTATAAAAGGTTAAACGTGAATTGAAAACATAAGTGAATACGATTACTGTAAACTTTACGGTTATGTCGTGAGATCATTCGTCAGCATTACAGTGTTGCCATACTGAACCCTCCGGCTCTCCCCTATAGGCGGTTACAGTTAACGTTGTAACGTATTCATGGTGGTTCAGTCAGTAAGCAAGCGAATATGTACTATACAGTTACCGGTACAGGCCACAGCTTTCGTTCTACACATTAGGCTTTTTAAATAATGAATAGTCTATAAAGTAAATATAAAAAATGTATTAACCTATTTTCAATTATTCAGGTGATGGTTAAAGTAGCAAAAGGTACTGAATTTTTTCTTCAAATATACAGTAATTCTTTGTTAGATTTTATTGAAACAACAATAATAATAATAATTATTATTATGACAATAATAATGTATGGTAGTCATATTTAGTCAGTAAAGGAAATTGAGTGTTGTTAGCATAGCTTGTATGATATGCTTTATATTACGAACGGCCTTTTAAATATCACGGTAATATAAATTTACCAACAGTTTTAGAGCGACACCCTCACATATTAAATTTTCAGCGATTGATGTTCCTGAAAGAGGGATTGCTGTGCAATGTAAGGAGGAACTATAAGTCTCCGCCCTTCTCTTGTCCTGTGGTAAGGTCGCACATAATCTACAGATTAGAAGAGACTGTGTGCGCTTCTTTACCACGGGACACCAGGTGGTGTCTGCAAAGTGTCTTCAAAACGGAGCTATTTACAATAGTTGGGGTTCGCCCACGTTGCACGATGACGCTTTGGTTTGGTGGTAAACGCCTTGTTCGGTGAGGTAACAGATGGCCTTTCGCACGTTCTTAAGAAGTGAAGGGACACCGGTTCCTCTGTGGACACGGTGTGATGTCTGCAAAAAGTGTACACAAGAGACACTGTCGCCAAATGACACAGGAAACTCCAGTGGGACGTAACATTATTTAAATCCATTTTCTCTACATAATAACAGTATGTTTATTGCGTGTATAATGTATATATATGTGCAAAGTAGCGAGTTATTAAGCTTCGAGTTTTAATACACTTAATTTATAAAGTGTATAAATAATTAAATTGTGAAATGCAGTAAAACGATGATGCTTTGGTCTGATGGTAAACAGACCAACATGTCCTCATCACGGACATCCTCTGGGAGTAACAGTTGTCCTGTCGCACGTCGTTTACACAAGTGAAACACCGCTGTTACTCTCTGGAAATGGCGTTATATCTGCAAAATGTGTTCTTCTCAT
Source organism: Magicicada septendecula (assembly GCA_034769895.1). NCBI lineage: Eukaryota > Metazoa > Arthropoda > Insecta > Hemiptera > Cicadidae > Magicicada > Magicicada septendecula. Next base: position 211,127,020 of record CM068376.1, read on the forward strand.
CTACACGTATGTTCTGTCGTACAACCGTTTGTTATTCTCCGAAACTTTATTTCCAAAACTTGAATCTAGTTTTTAATCTTCTTTTTAGGAATTAATGTTTCACATCCATCTAGTGAAACAGGCACTCCATAGTTTTATAAACTTTAAGCTTCGTCTGTTTCATTGTCTTTTCCTCAACGTTCTGTGTATGACGCCACACATCATCTGAAATATCGATATTTTTGTAGTGATATCTCGGCCTGTGTCATTACTGATACCAATACTGATAGTCCAACCTAGGCAATTAATGTCAGAGATTTGTTCCAAAACTGTTCCCTCAAGAAAATTTTTTGATCTGATTGGAAACTTTCCTCAAAAAGCCATGATTTTTGTTTTCTGCTTAGATATTTAAAAATCGTATTGGTACAAACATGATTTAAATGATGTAAAGAATATTGCAACTCATCCTTTGTTTTCTGTATTAAGATTACATCGTCAGCATACAGTAAATATCCAAACTTGTGTTCTGGTATACAGTGAATAATTTGTACAATGATTTGAATAGTATACAGTGTAATAACAAATACAATTCCTATACTTTGTATGATGTGTATAAATAACTACTTACTTACTTACTTACTAGCCAACGCCCACCCTTAGCTGTTAAGCCATTAGGCGACGCGCTGACCAGTAGCGTCGGGCTTCGGTGATCTCGGTGTCCTCGTTGGACGGGGTGTGGTCTAAGGCCGGGCTCTGTCTCAGATGGTCGGCGTCCATCGTCGCGTGGCCGCACAGCTGGCACTCAGGGGTTGGCAGCGCGCGGAGGCGGTGCAGATGTGAAGCGAGATAGTCGTGTCCGGTTTTTAGTCGGAAGTTGGCGACACACACTGCACGAGGGAGGTTGGGGTTCATTGGACCGTCGGTGACGAGGCTTTCCCTCTTTTGCCGGCGGCCGCCTCAGAGAGTCTTTGCTTATTCCATATGCTGACGGCGGAGTTTATTTGAGCCTTGGAAAGTTGTAGGGACTGCAGGCGGGTAGGGTTGTGCCTTGCTTGGCAAGTTTATCGGCCTCCTCGTTGCCCCAGATGTTGATATGACTGGGTATCCATTGGAGTTTTAGGATCCACCCTCGGCTCGCCAGGGTCTCCAGTTTCCTTCTACAGTCGATAGTCCTTTGGCAGTCGGTTTGAGAGTTGCGTGATAGATTGCGTATTGCGGCCTGCGAGTCGACTAGGAGCACGGCTTTTGAAGGGGGAGTGATTTTTTCCAGTTCATCAACGGCAGCGTGAACTGCTTCGATTTCCCCATCGTAGTTACTAAGGGGGCTGCCCACGGCTAAGTGTCCTTGGAAAAGACGGCTATAGTACCCAGCTCCTGTTTTTCCATTGCCTGGAATTGATGAGCCGTCAGTGTAGATATGGATCCACTCTTGCTCGGGATAATCTTCGTGGATGGTTTGCAAAGCTGATTGCTTTAGTTCTAAAGCTGTGGATGCATGTTTAAGTGCTGAGTGGTTCTTAAGATGGTAGCTGGCTTGGGGTAAGAGACTGAAGAAGTCCTGATGGGTATTCAGCGGCGCTGTTTCTGTGAGGGCAATATCGTATTTTTCGGCGATGTTTGTGTACATGGTTAATGGGGTTATTTGTGTCTTTAGCCTGGGAGTAGGTTGTCGGTAGTCGTTCCATAGATGCTTGTAGACACGCCTGGAGCGCTCCCAGAATCGCAGTGCTGACCTTTGTCTATATGACTGTAATGGTTCTATCTGGGTTTGTGCCTCCATGGGCTCGATGGGAGTGGATTTTGCAGCGGCTGTTATTACTCTTAGGGCTGTATTTTGTGCGAGATCGAGTTCGTTTTGTACGCTGGCGCTTGCCGTGACGGTGACTTCGCTTCCATATTCTAGCATGGGTCGAATATATGCTTTATAGGTAGTCTTTAGGACATCTTGGTTAGCTCCCCACTTAGTGGCTGTCAATCTCTTTAGTAGTCGTGTTCTTTTTAAAGCCCTTTCCGCGCTTTGGTCCACATGAGGTTTCCACGTTAAGCGCGTATCCAATTGTACTCCCAGGTATTTAGAAATGGCGCTTCCTTCCAGTGCTGTCCCGTTGTAAAATAGGTTAATCGGCGGTACTTTTGTAGAGAGTGAGAATAGTTGAAAGATGGTTTTGCCAGAATTTACTGTCATTGCGTTTCGCTTTGCCCACATCTCGAGTTTTATTAAGGTCTCGTTCAGGCTCGCCTCAAGTGACAGTGTGTTTCCACTGTATTTATGTATAAATAACTAAAGATGTGTGCTTATACAATTCAATCAAATTTTCTATACAGGATTAGGTATGCCCCTAAAGTTATAAACGCAACGTTTCCAATACCTTAATATAATTTTTATGTAAGAAAACACTACACGTGACAAAACATGTACCCGTTAGAGAAAGCCGTATTTCCAGTAACCACAGACTGCAGTTATCAAATATAATGTAAGTGAGATAAACAGAACGTCTTAATATAAAGGAAGGAATGCTTCCAAAAAAAAAAAAAAACAATAAATATCTCTGAAGATGAGCTACGGGTTGCCATACAAAAATAATTTGTACCTTATCATCCTCACAAGTTCAATGTACCAGGCTTAATTAGTTGCATACTACACCTACTGTGCTAAGCATAACAGTATTCTGAGACGTGTATTAGCCCACGTAGCAGCGTTCTGTTATGCGCAGGTAGTCAGGTGATATCTACAGAACTGAAGAGAGGCACACACCCAGAAGGAAGAGACCACGAGCTACGGGTTACAGAAAAAGAAGTTGCCGTATCTTGCCGACCTCATAGGTTCCATGTATCGGACTGGATTAGTTGAACACTACACCTATTATCCTAAGAGTAACAGTATTATGAGACGTGTATAAGACGTGTATACCTCACGTAACAGCGTACTGTTGTTCCCAGGACCTTAGGTAACGTCTACAGAACGGAAGGAAGTTGCGCCCCAGAAGGAAGAGACGACAAGCTACGGGTTGTAGCAACACAATATTTGTACCTCACCGTCCTAAAATTTCCATGTAGCGGACTTAATTGTTAAATACTACACCTATTATCCTAAGAATAATAGTATTCTGAGACGCATATTACCTCACGTGCTAGAGTTCTGTTATGCTCAGGAACTTAGGTGACAACTAAAGAGCGGAAGGAAAGAAAGCTTCCTCATGAGTTCTTCCTAATTATTGTAAGCGGCAAAGGTCTCTGTCCACAGAGAGAATGGTTGATGCACCGCAACAGGTTGTTCATTAGCGTTAACATAAGTTGTATGCTCTACATATCGTAGTTATTTCAGCGCACGTGTTCGTGAAGAAGTGCATAGGTTACATTGGCTGCCTATTGTGTTGAAATTGCTTTCACGTCCTGTAGAATCGAGCATATACAGGAGTCTCCAAATGTTTTCTATAAAATCTATAAAAAATATTGATTTTGTAAACAAATTTTGTGGATATACTAAGAGTTTTTAATTCTGCCTTTATAATGTGAACGTTACGTAAAGGGACTTCTGCCGGACACTTCAAATTGAATCTGGAGTTTACGTCCACAGTGCATGGTGATAGAGCAGAGTAGGAGAAAAAGTCAGCATATTGGGCGCTTCATTTTAGATCGCAGTATGACTTCGCTGAGTGAAACAAAAAGCAATGCACGGAAGATTCGTAGGTAAGAACGAATCAGCCTCTTATTGAAAACGACTGTCTCGAGGAAAATCTTATTACTCCACGAGACTAGAGGAAAGGAAAACTTTCTAGCAGAAAACTTCTGGTTGCCATAAATAATGGTTGTTTAAAACGGCAACAAATGTACAACCTCAAAAGTTTAACAACCTCTCAAATTGGAAGCTGGGATACGTGTCATTCCCATATTTTATATATATATATATATATATCATACTTTAATATTTATAACTAAATTTACCTCAAGATATACTTTTTTCCTATTAGGAACATGTTTTGAGAGTTCCTGTACTCTCATCTTCAGCCTTCGCCATCTTGTTTCGCCAGAAACAAGATGGCGAAGGCTGAAGATGAGAGTACAGGAACTCTCGAAACATGTTCCTAATAGGAAAAAAGTATATCTTGAGGTAAATTTAGTTATAAATATTAAAGTATTATATACATCAAGAAACGGACTGTAGCAGAAAGTGATTGAAATATATATATATATATATATATATATATATATATATATGTATATATATTATAACAACACATTTAATGTACTTTAATTTGAGGAGCCCCACGCTTTTGGAGCCCCAAATTTATATAACAACACACATATATTGTAAATTTACGAATTTAATGCAATGATATTTATGCATGTGTGAATTATATAATATAATAATGTTGTTAGGTGTAATCGTAATAACAAGAATGCGTAACACGTTTTTTAAATATTTACATTATTTATTTAACAACCTCTTTACTTATTTCGGGAAAAACAAAAATATTCATTATTCATCGCTTGTGCGATCTTATGCATGTGACTTCTGATGAACAAATTACATTTACACAGGTTATACAGAAATCTTATTATCTACTCTTAACTATCAATTATTTTTTCTCTCGGCTTACTCATTCAGTGTGGTCATCTTTGCAATTGCTCATTAATTTATTTCAACAATGATTTTACTTTTATTTCAATTCCTTTAATCTTACTTGGCTTTAATACTTTTCTACTGCATATACAATTGAACTTTTATCAAATAAAGACTTTATTAATTACTTTAATTTACTTCGATTTCAATCAGATATTGCCCTTATAGCGTTTATGTTATCTTCAAATCCTAATTGCTGTAGGCTACATGAGATATTATTCTAAATTAACAATCTGCCTTTACACTACTATGTACAATTTACATATTTTTATCAACAGTTCGAATGTCTTTCATTCTAGTTGTAATTATTGTCTTTCAATTGTCGGTAATTATTAAGGTTTTTTATCACCTCGTTTGATGTGGTAAATTATCAGTGTGTCCTCCTCCGGTCCTCGTCCGTGTCCTCGGGTCCTCTTCCAGGATTTCACTGCATGTACTGCTTACTGGTTGTCTCGCCTCACATCATGGACTGTAGGTGTGTCCATAGAACCTCTGCATATGTGCTCTGCTACTCTGCTTTGACTTCCAGTTCGTCCTGTAAATTCAGGACAGTAAATTCAAGACAGCGTTGTTGACTGACATAGCCTCCAGCGGCAACGGTTGAATTAAGAAAAAAAGCTTTATTAGCGCGACCTGGTATTTATAGCCACATCGTGCAAAACTCCTGTCAAAACAATATCGGTCTTGTCAGAGTTTGTCGAAAGCGTCCTTTCTCCACTCTCGTTCGATTCACTAATTTCGCTTGACTTCGCGAATCTCGAAGTCTGTTTTACAATACACTCTGCTCAATCGATCGCTAATTTTCATATGTCTATTATATGTAACTTACAATTCTTTATTATAATTATTCAGGCAGTTATTCACTTTTTTATTCATTGTAATTTCACTTTACGTCACTTTCAACGGGTTTTTAACCCTTTGCGCATCTTTATAAAATACATACTTTGGTGCATTTAGTTTTACATTATTGTACATAGCTATTTTATAATTAAAATGATACTTAAATTCTAACATCATTTGAATAGGGGTGGTTACTGTCCAGGAACAGACAGGTTTCACGCACACAAACAAAATACACATGTACACACAGCTAGCGCCAGGTGGCCAAATATGCGTGTACATGCCTGAACGGTGCGTTCCCTATTTTTTAAACAATCCAGATTGCAATCTGAATCATGTCTATCAACTATAGATTTATTTATTTTTATTAATTCTTTAAAATATTTTGGCAATGCACAGTACCATATATGGTTGAACTGTCGCAATATATATACATACATGCGCACACACATACACGTAAAATGTAAACAGTGGAGTAAAAATATATAAAATGTGAATACCAAATCTGAGAATTATATATTTTGTAGTATATTCAATTTGAAGTGTACCTGACAAGAAGTTGCAAAGGAGACGAAACAAGTATGAAAAAGACAATTTTGGTAAGTTTGCACTAACTATGGATATGAAATATTATAATTAATGATTCAGTAATGACAACTGCAATTGAAGACAAATGAGGATGCAAACCACCATGAGAGACATTCTACAGTTTAAAAAATCATGGAGGAAGGATAAGTTTAATATATAAATGTGACAAACTGTCCTTGTGTCTAGAAAGGTAAAAGTTCTTCAACCAGCGAACCGCTGCGTCTAATAAATATGGCGCTGAAACCTGGGAAACCAACACCGGATGATACATTACGTAAATGAGAATGCACGGACAAGTATGGTAATAAATTTGCTAGGAATAATATGAGGAAAAACGAAATTCAGGTATCCTAGGTAGACGATAAGACGGCATGTGACAGATGTGACCAAGAGAAAAACAAATTACTGAAAAGGAATTTACAAAATGTATGTAATTTAGAATAACAACATGTATATCCAGTTCAGTATTTAATTCTCAAAAATTAATGGAGTAACGTTAGGCATATACGATTTAGGAAATTACAGTCTGTCAAACTACTGGGTGAAATGCCCAGTGGATTTTCTATTAGGTCTTACCTTGGATTTTCTCTGATTTTGGTCTTGATGACGGCAAACATACAACACCAACCCTAATGATGTTGGACGAAACTACGGTGGTTATCGCGGACCTGGCGACCTAGTGACAACCGGAATAAGCTGTCATATGCCAAAGTTAACTGTGGGGAGCGCAGAAGTGGATAGAGGTTGCAAGCACTGTCTTGTGTATAGCGTAGACAACTGCCCCTAAAGGCGAACAAAACTTCTTAGCTCAACGGCAAACGATTAAAATGGTAAGGCAAAACCACTACTTCAAAAACCCTAAGTTATTAGATTTCTTCACTTCTCACAAGTAATTTCTTAAGGAAAATGGCGGCTCTTTACTGGGTAATATCTTCCGGAGATTCCGAAGATAAATGTTTCCTAGCGATTGCTCAGGAGGGGGCCACAAAGAACAAAAAATTCGACAACATCCTATGGATAGGAATTTGGTATATTAGGTGTCTAAACAAAACGCGAAAGTTGGAAAAAACAAAAAAGTTAAATAGATACAACTAAAATTATAAAAATATGAGAATTTGTGCAACGAAGTTGACAGATGAATACTGTTCCTTGTCGGGTGATTATAAAATTAAAACTGTAAAAGAAAATAAAGTAATTGCTATTGTGGGGAGAATAATATACCAAACAACGGGAAATTGGGTAGGATACGATGAAACAGCAATAGAATTATTATAATCAGAGTAGACGAAAAACTAAGGCCTACAAAGTATACACGTTTACTTACGCAGTTCGTAAAGTGGACGAAATATAACAGGTTATGAAGAAAGAGGAGTTTTAACAAAAATATAAAAAGATAAAAATCTTATAATGACAGGTGACTAGACTGTCGTACTTTGGGAAGGGAAGGATGAATCGATTGTAAGTGGTTGCGGAGCTTGTGAGACAAATAGTTAAGATTGTGTATCATTAAAATTTTTAGAAAAATTTAAGGTGGATGTTAAGCAAACACATTATTTAGGAACCCGCTGAGAAGGAGGTATACGCGCATAGGACCAGAGGGACAGGATGTTATTATTTGGATTATATAACGGTACAGGACCGTTCAAGAATCAGATTTTGTTACTGTAAAACGCACCCCGGGTTGGGGAAGTAATACAACTTCTCCTTTATCCCCCGGGGGGGGGATACATTTGTGATGAGCTTCAACAAGAAGACGAGAGAGCTAGGACCGTTGGAGGGTGCTGTTCAGGGGGATGGAGATTCAAATACCCATGACAGAGTGTCGAGGATGAGGGATATTGAAAGTGTTAATGGCTGTTGAAGATGAAGAGATTGGCTCAGTACAGGAGGAGCTGGAAGGCCGAATAGAGCAGTCAGAAGACTGATAAGACAGGGAGATATATATATATATATATATATATATATATATATATATAGAGAGAGAGAGAGAGAGAGAGAGAGAGAGAGAGAGAGAGAGAGAGAGAGAGAGAGGCAGAGGTAGACAGACAGACAGACAGAGAGGTGAGTGCGAGAGGGAGAGTGAAAGAGTAATAATTATTCAGTTAATTAGTTAGTTAGTTTGATGCTCGATTACTACTTCACAAAAGTAACGATTAGCATAAAGCTTATCCCGTAGTAAGTGGACTACACCCAGAGTAATACATCTTTACACTTCTATCAGTTTAGGTACGTGTATGGTAGGCCCCCAAAGAAAGTCTTCTGCAGTAGTAAAAAGTAAAATAGTTCGGCAAGGGATGGTAGGCCAAAAGTACCCTAAATTGAGGAGAAAGCAATTCCAACTGGTTGGCCGAAACGTCGAGTGTAAAAATAAAATGACGTCGCAAAGAAGCAATCGACCACGAGCCAACAGCACAACAATAATTTAAAATAAAATTATTTTAAACTCTATAAACGTTATTTAAAAGCTTCAAACATTTTAGATTTATTCTAAAAATTTAGGTAGTATACTGCGCGAAATAATTTTGATGTAATAATAATAATAATAATATGAAAACTGAAAGGATTAGTAATCTTTGAAAATGAACATCTTATTGGCTACTCCCTTGACGTGTGGATCCCCAGCATTGCAGCCGCCGCAAGGTTACGCAGCACTGAAGTGACGAAGCTCCTGGAGACAGAGATTTTTTTTTTTTTTTTTTTTTTTTTTTCTTTGCTGTTTGAGACCGACCAGTATGGTCGGACTCGGGCTGTTTTGGAGACGAGCTCCCTTCAGCCGTGTGGATAAGGGGTTTTTGGGGGGACGTACGCCAGACGATCGGAGCGCAGAGAAGGTGGAGGCACTTAGTTGGGAGAGTACTGTTTGTTGGTTATATTGTGTGAGGTGTAGTGTGTAGCCATACTCGAGAGGGAGAGGTAGATGGATGTGGCCGTTATAATGTTTCTGGGGCATCTTTATTTAAGCATTTTGTTGATTTAGTTTATTTCTTCTTCATATTGTTCTGCGACGTTCTTGCAGGGGGGGGGTGGCCAAGACTGGACGTGAGACGCTGGTCGCCAAAGCTGTTGGGTGGCGACAGGGAGCCGTCAAGGGAGGCGGAAGGAACAGATTCGGGTTATGTTCGGGTACGTAAGTGTGGGGAACTAGAGTGTGTGTTTACTGTGAAGAGAAGAGAGTGTTTATCGCGTGTTGGGTATTGAGGCTGCTTTAGGAAGACAGGTCGCTACTGCCTGGGAGAGATAAGTCCGTGGCGGGGGAAAGGTGAGACAGAGATGGTCGTAGGAGAATCATAAGTAGACCATAAGTCGTATGACGTGTAAATGGTTCAACCTCTTGTCCTCTTAGCTACCGGAGTGGGCTGTATTTTTTAACACAAGTATAGCACCTCCGAGTAGCTAAGGGAAAATGACACATAGGTTAAGTAAAATAGGAAAATAGGAAAAGGTTATGTAAACCAATAAAAAGACGCTTGTGTGTTTAACATTATAAATACCCTTTGATGAATTATTCTGAAAACGTAGGGTTTATAAAGCATGAAATAATTATTGAAATAACTATATGAAAATTAAAAGGATATTAAACTTGCGAATTGAAAATATTAAGGGGCCCATTTAAATCCGGTACCCCAGCATTCCAGATGCTGAGCTGTGCTTCCATCTCACAACAATGAACAATGAAACCAGAGAGCTAAGTTTATGAAGACAAAAAGATGCTCGTAAGATTAATGGAAGTAGACTATAAAACGTATTACGTCCAAGTGGTTCAACGGCTTGTCCTCTTAGCTACCGGAGTGGCCTGTATGTTTAAATTCAATTATACCCCCCCCTATCTATTTGAATTGGAAATTATGTATAGCGACTCGATTTAATTCAGACTAAAAAATTATTACATGTGACTAGGATGAATGTTCGTACATATGATAATTTTATCAACGTATAAAGGAAGTTATCCAGAGTCATTTCACATTTTGCGTTACACCGTTTTACATTTACAAATACTGTTGATTTAATTGGATTCAGTTTTGAGTGTAGGGGGGGGGGGAGAGAGAGAGACAAAGTGTATGTATCTATTGTGTTTGAATGTGAGTGTATGTATACGTTATGTAAAGATAAGTGTTGAGCGAGCTCGTGCCTGTATTTTATCACTGATTGCATATTGAAACGTCTCAGATTTTAATACCTCCTCGTAGCTACGAGGAAATTAGGTACAGCGTAGAAATCACCTTTAGTCTAACAAAACCAGTGAATATCATTGGGTACTTAGAATGCACTATTTAGGACAATTTTACGAATATTTATTTAATGTGTTAGTGGATATAACCACAAACAGAAATAACACTGTTGCACACCACTGCAGAAAAATATTTCCCAATTAAGGCTTTCAAGTTTTACAGCTCATCAGATCGGAAATTTAACAAATATACCCCGTATAATGTAAGGAATGATGTAAGAACGTTTCACATTTAGCACCACACCGTCTTACATTTACGAATACAGTTGATACAATTGGGTAAATGTTTCATAGGTCTGTGTGTGTGTATGTATGTGTGTGATTATGCGTTACATTTTGTGTCTAAATTACAAGGCTTCATTCAGATGTATCACAAGAAAGTAATTTCGTAACTCCGATTATGTAGATACACGTTTTTCACAAAAGTGGATGTACAGATTGTAGTTAGTCTGTGTGTTCGGAATTGGATGATGTGGCAAGGAATAGTGAGCAATGGTGTCTCGTAGTAAAGGAGGTCAAAGCCCAGGAGTACACGTGTGTTTTCCAAAACAATTATGCAGGCCGTCTTGTGGAATAAACATAGTGAATCTATTTTTACGGTAATGGGCACATATCTGGAAAGAGACGGGGCACAAACTAAGCGACAAAACTACCAACAAAACAGAACACACACTATCAAAACACACACAAAGCACAAAACAAATTCAATCTACCTGGTGTTTACAAACTAAATTGCTCAGATTGCAACAAATTCTACATAGGCCAGACAGGACATAGCTTCAAACAAAGATACATTGAACACACAAAGGCACTCCACTCCACTACAGAATCCACCTTTGCAAACCACCTCATTGAAGCAAACCACACATACAAAAACATCGACAGTAACATGAACATTCTACACGTACACACAAAAGGCCGAAAACTAGACACTCTAGAACAATTGGAAATATACAAACACACGAAAACAAATAAAAACGACATCCTAAACGAACAGACACAATTCAAATCACATGCATTATTCTAACATATCACACCCCACACACACACACACACACAACATCTCGAACTTTCGAAAATCGATTCCGTCACCAACAACAAGACGGACACTGCTGCCAGCGGCAACCTCTGAAGAAGCTTTTTGAAAAGCGAAAACCGGTTTAAGTTATAAGGTAAAACATTTACGTTTTTACCCATAAAAAAATTTGTGTTCCGAGTCGGTAGTGAAATAATTATATTTAGTTAAGTAACGGACACGTCATGGACAACGAAATCCAAGAATTTAACTGTGTAAACGTGCAGTTACAATTTACAAATATGGACAAACACATACAAGCACATGCACGCGCGTATACACACACACACACACACACACACACACACAAATAAACAATAAACGCCTACACTCACGTTTCAAAGACACAGCATAAGTTTTTTGTACGTGTAAACATTACGTATAACCATGCGAATACATTGAAATAGCATTATGAACTGACGAATTGTAGAAAATTAAGTAGAGATAAAATTAATGTTACAAATGTTTTATGTTTAACATGTTATACATATCCTACTGTACAATTGTATGGTAATAAATTTATATTTTTATGTTATTTAACTGTAAATATAAAGCAGCGTATCTTTAAGGAAATGTGGCTGTTCAACCGTCGTTCGTTTCTGGGTTGGTCTTCGCTTGAAGCTCAGAAGCAGTCGAAGCACTACAAAACATTTAAATAGTATGACAATTAAAGTTTAAATGTGTGCATTTAAATTAATTTACCATACGAGATTTTTAAACCGGCCGAAGAAACGTTCTGGGAGTTCACATGGGAATAGAGTCTCTGGGCTTTTAAATTATTGATGTAATACAAACTTATGGAATGGTATTATTATAATGGGATTAATATGTTATACTGTACACTATTTTAACTGTGTGGAAGTATTTATCACCTAAGTATATTATAAATTTCAGAATTCAAAACAAATGGCGCTGTTTTAATTTATAAAAATTTTGAAACCTAATAATAGGTCGTTTCATAACGTGTGTTATGAATGTAAAAATATGTGCTGGACTAACTAAATGCAGCTTATAAAGTCACAGTTTAAAGTTTTCTGATACGGTTTTAAATTAAAATTTGAAACGGTAACTGCCTGAGAACTGGAGCGCTTAAGTTGGAAATAAATGGTCAGAAACCCTTTAATGGAAGAAGTAATAAACTGCAAAAACATAAATAATTAATTTTATATTTAATTAGCTTTAGAGGTTTTAAAAGTAAATAGGTTTTTAAAATTGTTACGACGGTATCAATGACCGTCGTATAGTAAAGTGGAAACAAAATACAGACATCAATTAAATCACTAATTACCAACTTTAATAAGTCGTAATTAAAACAGATGGGCAGACCCTGACATTTTAGCCATGCAAAGCTGTATCTTCTCTTGGCCAAGCTTCAGGACATTCTCTCTTAAGTCCACAACGAATCCGTAGGCATTCGTAATGCCGTGCCAAGAACAAATTCATCGACAATGTCTGCAACGAGCATTTGGTGGCTAAATTCAAGAAGGCCCAGGCTTACACTAACGTCTATATTTTCTAACACTTTTACGCGGCTTCTAGTCACAGTCTATATTGTATAAGAGCTAAAGTGTGGCTGGTGGTTCTGACTAATTCAGGGCGCACAATGGACATTGTTGCGCCCGTGTCAACTGTAAATGATGTTGGTTTACCTTTCGCAAATCCATTATGATGTAATACAAACTTATGGAATGGTATTATTATAATGGGATTAATATGGTATACACTATTTTAACTGTGTGGAAGTATCTATCACCTAAGTATATTATAAATTTCATAATCCATAACAAATGACGCTGTTTTAATTTATAAAAATGTTGAAACCTAATAATAGGTCGTTTCATAACGTGTGTTATGAAATGTAAAAATATGTGCTGGACTAACTAAATGCAGCTTTATATAAAGTCACAGTTTAAAGTTTTCTGATACGGTTGTAAATTAAAATTTGAAACGGTAACTGCCTGAGAACTGGAGCGCTTAAGTTGGAAATAAATGGTCAGAAATCCTTTAATGGAAGAAGTAATAAACTGCAAAAACATAAATAATTAATTTTATATTTAATTAGCATTAGAGGTTTTAAAAGTAAATAGGTTTTTAAAATTGTTACGACGGTATCAATGACCGTCGTATAGTAAAGTGGAAACAAAATACAGACATCAATTAAATCACTAATTACCAACTTTAATAAGTCGTAAATAACAATTTGAAATTACAAGGTACTCTCATACAGTAATTCAAGGGAACTTTGTCCATACCCAATAATAATGTCAACTACCTAAAGGTCCACACTAATTATAACAGAATAATCACTAATCCGCAACAATGACTTGATCCGTATTTAATAAACCGTTCATTGTAACTGCATTACAAAGCCAGACGCTGTCCCGCCGCTACACTGCTCGGGTAGCGAAAAACGGGTGGAAGGACAATTTCGACTTCTCAAGAGCGTTCCGTGATGTCTTTTCACTTACCCCTCCTTAAGCCTGTCCGTCCCAAACTGGCAAACCGTCTTTGAAGTAATACTTGGCCCGGGCATGTAGGACCACTTTGAATTTCCACTGACCTTCGTGTTGTGTTAAATAGATATCTTCGTTTATTCTCTTCTTCACAGCGTAAGGTTCTTCCCACTTAGTGTGAAGTTTAGGTGAGCTACCACGACGGGGCTTTGGGTTGTACAACCAAACGTGATCTCTTTCTTTAAATCCCGCATTACTGCTGCGAATGGCAGACCGAGTTTTTATTTTATCACTGCCTATCTTCAGCTGTCCTCTTGTCAAGCAGTTCATTTCTCGCAGTTGCTTTTCTAACTGCAAGGAATAGTTTTCCGGTTCTTGTAACTGAGTCTCATGTGATCCGAAAATCGAGTCCCCAGGAAGACAATCTCCCGCCCAAACAACAATTTTTCCTGTAGTCATGCCGGTTGTGTCGTGTACTGATGACCTATGTGTCATTAGCTGGCCCATGTCTGATTCGTTCTCGTCAACAACCTCTTGCGTAACGTCATCTCCAGCAACTGCATCTTCTGCTAGTTCATCTTTCATTTCCGCTTGCAATAGGAAGGGTTCCTCTTGACTACACCTGTTGACTTCTTCGGCCAATTCCACTGGTTTGATCGAATGGTGGGCAGACCCTGACATTTTAGCCATGCAAAGCTCTGTCTTCTCTTGGCCAAGCTGCAGGACATTCTCTCTTAAGTCCACAACGAATCCGTAGGCATTCGTAATGTCCGTGCCAAGAACAAATTCATCGAAAATGTCTGCAACGAGCATTTGGTGGCTAAATTCAAGAAGGCCCAGGCTTACACTAACGTCTATATTTTCTAACACTTTTACGCGCGGCTTCTAGTCACAGTCTATATTGTATAAGAGCTAAAGTGTGGCTGGTGGTTCTGACTAATTCAGGGCGCACAGTGGACATTATTGCGCCCGTGTCAACTGTAAATGTTGTTGGTTTACCTTCCGCAAATCCATTAACGATCAAATTTCCACTGGTCGTATTTAGCGCAGAAACTGTGTGCTGTTCTGGAGCTTCATTTCTTCAATTGGTGAAATCATACCCACCTCACGGTGTTTTATTTTCCCAATAGACTACATGTAGATTACCACAGTAGTAATACTTCGGACTTCTGTCTTTTGCCCATCGTTTAATCGTTGTAGCGATCTTGAACCTTTGTTTTGCTTGTCCGGCAACATTGTTTTTCTGTGCCCATCGTAACGGCAATGTGGTAATGGGAACTTTTGATTAAAGTGTAATGACATAACCCCATTAATGTAGCGTGACGCTGACTTGGCAGCTTCAAACTCGAGGGCGTGAACAAGAGCTTCTGAACTATTTCAATGTCATCCTTTCGTAACACTTGCTGAAGTTCACAATCTCCGACGCCATCATTAAATCATGTTTGGAATTGATTCTTTTATAGTTGTGACTGAATCTTTCACGGTTGCTACAGTCTCCTCTACTTCAGATTTTTTATTAGACGTGGCTTCTTCTATAACAGATATTTTTGTAGATGTCGATTCTTCTACGACAGATATTCTAGTAATTCGGTTATTAAACTCACCTCATAATTCACCCAAGTCACCATATAGGAGACCCAACTCTGCAGCGATATGTTCTTGCATCTGCTTTTGCTACTGTATCAAAGCTTTGGTGTCACCCGTTTCCCGCATACGTTCCTCTACTTGTCGTCCTTCAGATTCCAAAATTATTGTTTTCTGCCTTTCTTCTCTTTTCAGTATTAGTGCTTTCTACCGTTCTCGTGTTTCCAGCAGGAAGGTTTTTCTGTCTCTCTTCCCCTTTCTCATCTTGTCGTTTTTCTGTTTATAGTAGAAACCCATGTTTACAAATTAATTACAACGTACACTACTCTTTTTGAAAATGTCCTCTGTTTCCAACGTTAAAGACTCTGTCGCACTTCTGACCCACTGTTACGACGGTCTTACTGATCGTCGTATGGAAAATGGGAAACAAAATACAGACACCAATTAGATCACTAATTACCAGCTTTAACGAGTCACAAATAATAATTGAAAATCACAAAATACTCTCATACAGTAATTCAAGTTAAATTTGTCCACACGCAATAATAATATCAACTACAAAGAGTTCCGCACTAATTATCACACATTAATATCTTTCCATTAATCCTCAACAATGACTCGATCCGTACTAAAAAAATCGCTCACTGTAACTGTCTGACAAAACCAGACGCTGTCTCTTATACAGGTAGCCCAGGTGTTCGAGAATAACTTTCCATGCTTACTGCGACGTGCCAGCATAATGAGTGTTTCAATTGCTCTCCATAACAGTCTTGAAGGTACTTGAATGCGCCTTGTTTTAGACGCTACACCGACTCTTCGAGAGCGTTCCGTAATATCGTTACAATATGAACGTCTCAGACATAAATATCCATGTGTTTTGTATAATTATTTCCATATAATTTGTAAGTTTATTCAAATAATAAACTTTTGTTAGTAGATGTAATATACAGAAGTAGAAAATAAAACTGTCATACACGACTGTTATAAACTTTCCTTCTATGATGGGAGATCTAATCGGAAGTTCTCTATGCAGTATTATGAAACACTTATATTTTCTGTTCATAATTTGATTGTACGTGATGTGTTCAAAAAAATACCGACCTTCTGCAAAAAAAATTTGTTAATGTACTTACAACTTTATGGATGCTTATCCCCTTCAAAGTATTCTCCCCTGCTGGCAATGCACCGTTCCCAAAGTACCTTCAAATTCTGGAACGATTCCTGCAACGCACTTTTTGGAATGGCGCGCTGCTATTCTACCGTATTTTTCTTGATATCCTCTATTGTTTCAAAACGACGTCCTTTCAAGGTTGCCTTCTGTTCTGATAACAAGAGAAAGTTTTCTGGGGCTATATCTGGAGATTAGGATCGGTGGGGTAGAACAGTCGTATTGTTTTCCACCAGATAAACGACAACAAGGAGTGACGCGTGAGCTGGTGCGTTATCATGTTGTGACACCCAAGACTGTTCTTTCCACAGGTTTGACCTCTTCTTGCGTACTGCCTCCCTCAAACGCCTTAAGTCTTCCTATAATACTCCTTATTTACTGACTGACCACGTGGAACGAATTCATGATGAACCAACCATTTCGAGTCATAAAGCACCACCAACGTCACCCTCGTGTTTGACCGACACGTCCGGGCTTTTTTGGTCGATGCAATACTTTTCTCACCCACTGCAAAGACTGTGCCTTCTTTTCGACATCGTATCCGTACACCAACGTCTCGTTCACTGTTATAATGTTTTTGATGAAATTTTTTTCCATCGGCACTGCCACGGTTAAGCCGCTCCTGACTGATGTCAACGCGATCCTTTTATGATCATCGGACAACAAACGCGGCACGAATTTTGCTGAGATGCGATGCATGTTCCGTTTCCCTGTTAAAATTTCGTGGTATGAACCTACTCTGATACCCAATTCTTCGGCAATCTCACGTACAGTTAAACGACGATCTTCACGTATCATAGTGCAAACTTCATCTTGGTTGGAGGGCGACCAGGTTGAACATCTTAGATTTTTATTGATCAATGTTCTTCCCGCTTTGAAACGAGTAAATCAGTCGGAGAACTGCGTCCGTCTCATACAGTCATCCCCATATGCTTGCTGACACATTTCAAACGTTGCTGTAAAGGTTTTACCGAGTTTGAAGCAAAAGTTGTGCAAACAATTTGTTCTTCAAGCTCATTCATTTTAACTACGGGAAAAATTCGTTGACAAGTTAGAACACGTATTAATTTCAGCTGCTGTAGCGATAATCACAACAATTGTAGAAAAAAGCGGAATATTGGATGATGTATCTGAAAGTTGCCGCTAGTCAGCGCCACTTGTCGGAGCACACTCTTTGCGTATACCGTCGTGGTATTGTCATTTTTTGAACACACCTCGTACACTGAATAGCAGTTTAACGTGCAGGATAGGCAACTGTCACCGCTGTGGAAAACACACACCAAAAACTCAAAGTTCGTAATTATTTTTTGTTTTTTACCGTAGGGCCTACCAATAATTTCTCAGTAAAGGAACTATATTGTTGCTCACACATCTTGTAAGTTATGTGCTTTCTTATGAACGGTCTTTTGAAAGTCACTGCAATATACTGTACCTAACTTTTCGAAATGGTTTGGAGCGTCACCCTCATACCTTTAGTGGTCACAAAGGAGGGACTCTTGTGCCATGTAAGAAGGAACTACAAATCTCCGCCCTTCTCTTTTCCTGTGGTAAGGTTGCACACAATCTATAGATTAGAAGAGATTGTGTGCGCCTCTTTACCACGGGACCCCAGGTGGTGTCTACAAAGTGTCTTCAAAACGAAGCTATTTACAGTAGTTGGGGTTCGTGCACGTTGCACGATGACGCTTTGGTTTGATGGTAAACGCCTTGTCCGCTGAGGAAACTGCCTTTCGCACGTTATTAAGAAGTGAAGCGACATCTGTTCCTCCGTGGACATAGAGTGATATCTGCAAAATGTGTACACAAGTAGACAATGAAATCAACTAACACAGAAAGATCCAGTGAGACTTACCATACATTATGGGAATACATTTTCTAAACATAGTAAAAGTATGTTTATAACATGTATAATGTATATAAGTGCAAGATTTTTGTGTGTTATATATTTATAGTGTGTGGGTGTGTGTGTGTACATACACATATATATAAATACATATGTATATATGTATTTATATATAATTTAAAGTTGTACTGTATACGATGCATTTAGAGTATTTAATGTACACAGGTGCTACTAACAAATTCATTAGGTGTGTGTGTGTGTGTGTGTGTGTGTGTGTGTGTGTGTGTGTGTGTGTGTGTGTGTGTGTGTGTGTGTGTGTGTGTGTGTGTGTGTGTGTGTGTGTGTGTGTGTGTGTGTGTGTGATTTGTACATTCTATATAATGCTGTGTAATGTAATTATGAAGATAATACGTATAATGTATACGATTTATATATTGTATATATATAGTGTAGACATAATTTAATTGTGTATGCAGTTACAATGCATTAAAAGTGGATAAATAGTGTTACGCATGAGTGATGCATTGGACCTCTAAATACACAAAGGTCACTTTTCTTTTTTATACAGATAACTTTTAAACAGTAGCCTATGTACTACATTTTACTTACGACAAAACATAGATTTGTTCTAGGAAGCCAATGTCTAATACCCATAGTGTTATATATATTTATTTTATACTTTTGTTTGTGCATCGTCTATATTAGTTTCTTCTGCACTTATCAATGATAGTGCTGATAAACAAATGATGTTTGTGTTTAGAGCATTCTTATTTTGTTTACTGGCGATAACATTTTATTGGGTTTGAGTTATATTGCTATATTTAATTATGAGTTCCGGAGATAAAGTAGAATTGTTTAAAGGGATAAGGAGTAACACTTCCAGAAAAATTTGTAGTCGCTGTGTAAGTACAAACGATACTGTCTACATGTCTAATTATGAAATAGACTGGAAGGTGTTTGCCATAAAAGTTTGAGTCTGCACTTAAAAAACTAGTACTTAGAAGCGGTTTTATTTATTTGTTATAATTTTCAAAGACATTATTAGTATACTCTTTTTTATTATTTTTCTATCAATCATAAAATACCATTATTACAAAACAAACAGCAGTCATTTCTTACTTTCTTACTTTGCGACTTCAGCTCCCCCCGACCCAGATACCTAAAATATCCCACATCCTCAGGTATTCCGGTGTCATTCTTCCACACCGTCCTTTACCAGTAACCTTAATTCTACTTGACCAACCTACTTGGTCTTCTAATATTACTCCACAAAATTCTAATTTCCCCCATTATTTCCAGAACCCTCGATTTTTTTACTTTGTTCCCATTCAATTTCTAACATTCTTCTATAGCACCACTCTTCAATTCGTTGTCTGTCACTTACCCTATTGTCCAGTTTTCGCATCCGTATAGCCTACAGGAATGATCCGATCCAACTGGTTTTTATCATAAGGAGTGTACTTATTTCCTTATAACCTGTAGTCTGATCTAATTAATAAACGTTTGTTACTAGATGTCAAAAACACGAGCAGAAAATAAAATCGTTACACACGACTATACTGCTACTGTTTCCTGTTGTTGTTTACTGTTATTTTTTGTTTACAATTTGTTTATTAACTGAGTGAAAGTTTAACGTTGAGGACAGGCAACTGTCACCGCTGTGGAAAACACACACGCACTCAGACACTCAAAGTGCGTATAAATTTTTTGATGTTATTTGACAGAATACTAAAATACAGTACAAATAATGTCTCGGTAAAGTAACTATAATATTGTTCAGATATTTTGTAAGGTAGGCTATGTAGTTCTTTAAGAACGGACATTTCAATGTCACGGCAATATAACTTTTCGAAAAGTTTTTGAGCGTCACCCTCATAACTTAAATTTTTAGTCGTTGCTGATCCTGAAGGAGGAACTGTTATACTACATTAAAAGAAGGTATAAGTCTTCGCCCTCGTCATGTCCTCTAGCAAAGGCGCACACAATCTTTATGTTATAAGAGACTGTGTGCGCCGTTACCGCAGGACGCTAGGTGAATATCTACGAAGTGTCTTCAAAACGAAGCTATGTACAGTAGTTTGGTTCGTCCAAGTACCACTATGATGCTTTTGTTTCGTGGTAAACGTCCTCTCCCCTGAAGTAACAGTTGTGCTTTTGGATGTTGTTAGCAAGTGAAGGGACGACGTGATATATGCAAACGTCACCAGCACTTCTGCCGCCAATGTATAGCCGTCAATGTCGTCAGGCTCCAGTGGTAGGTAACTTACATTATGTACAGGCATAATGAATATAATGCATTGTATAGTTAATAAACGTACAATGTATATAATGTGCAATGACTTAGAATGACTCTATGTGTGTAATTTATGTTCTATTTAACCTGTAGCCTATAATGTGCACAATGGTAATAAAGGAGGTGCATCGTGTCTTATATATGCACACACGCGCGCGCGCGCGCGCGCGTAATGTATACAATGAATATTGTGTACAATATATATAATGTTATGCAGTGTTACAACGAAGTTATTGTCTACAATGAATAACATTTTTATAATGTATGTGATGTGTGTAAAGATTTTAATATCTATGCTTATACAATTCACTAAAATAAATATAAGGTATACTACAGGAGCCCCTAAATTTGGAAAGGCCACATGTCCATTTTATTTAGAAAAATGTTTAAATAAGTAAACACTATTAATGACAAAACATGTAGTCTTGAAAAAAAGCTATAAGTAGAGTAACCACAGATGGTTCAGTTGAAACATTACATTTGTGCAGAGCCCGTCTGCTGTTATAAAACTTAACGTCAGTGCTCTTAGGTGTAAGACATAACCAGAATTATATGACATCTACAGAACGTATTGACGAAAAGTAAGAAATGCTTCCTGAAGAAAGTGATAATTATATCTGCAGAGGAGCGATGGGTTGCTACACAACAAGAATTTGTACCACATCATCCTCACAAGTCCAATGTACCAGAAAAGGTAGTTAGTTGAGTACTACACCTATGTTGCAGCAAACCGTTCTCACAAGTTTCATGTATCCGAGATAATTAGTTGAGTACTACATCTTTTATCCTTAGAATAACATTATTCTGAGACGCGTATTAGTTCACGTGCTAGAGTGCTGTTATGCTCAGGAAAGTAGGTGATATCTGCAGAGCTTCCTCAATAACCTTTCCGAAGTAAGGAAGCGGCGAACGACTCTGGGCACAAAGAGAATTGTTGCTGCACAATAAGAGTTCCTTCGTCGGTGTCACCTTGGGTTGAATGGTCAACATATCGCAGTTATTTGAGAACATGAAGAAGTGCGTATATTCCATTTGCTTCCTGTTGTGTTGAAGTTGGTTCCAAGTCCTGTTGAATCGAGCGCATACAGCTGTCTGTAAATGTTTTCTATGAAAGTTATACAAATATTGATAATATTTGGTGAGGCTTATTGGCGGATGGTTTAAAATCCACTGTTGCCAAACTGTGCACTTGTATACTACAGGCTCGGCGGACACATGGTGGTTGCTTCTCAAAGCACGAATTTGTTCTTTTCTCACATGTTTTGTAGTAGTTATTAGTTTTATTTGAATTTTTGTTGTATATAATATTATAGCTCATTAAATTACCTCTGTAGTGGTGTCTATGATAACTTAAAAAATATCCTGACTCATAAATTTATAATGTATTTATCTGTGAAGTTTCAGTTACTCAAACATAAAAAAAGTAGTAAACGAGAAATTATGTATTATTAGGGCAGGCAATTTTCATCAGCGGGAAAGTTGTAGATAAAGGTTAGAATTTTGTTTATTTGAAAGATTTTTTTATACTACGCCAATATTAGGTAGTCCGAGCGATCAAAGGAATACTTCAGTGAAACGCTGTATAATCTCTACACACGTAGCACACACAGGCTCTGAAATGCTGTTATTGTTTGTATGTAACGTATAATACAACCTTAATTTTTGCTTGACTTATTTATTTCATTTTTATTTGAAACATTACCAATAAACCTTTGGTAAGAAATAAGTATTCGATTAAATACACCATACACGACGCACAAACACTGCCACTAACACCTTGTATTCCTGTTAAAACTGACAGTGCTCACTGGACACAAAAACTCCGATGGGAATTTGGTCTGACGCTCTGAACTAGACAACAGTTCACCCGAAACGTTGCAATTCTTGCCGTTAGATAGAGAGTGTCTCTCGACGGTGGGACCAAGAACGACAACAGTCCGCTTACGGCCAACCGCCAGGAAGCCTGACCATAATAGTCGCTGTTAGTTGATACCAATTGCGAGTGACAAATGGGGTCGACCAACGGAGTAAGGAAGTCCTGCGATATAAGTCACCCAATGACATATGGCGAACTACGACGCGATACGAATTAAAACAAATATAAAACATAGGAAATCAGTCTTATATTCGGCGGAGAAAAGAGCAAAGAGAGCTTGAAATTTTCTACGGATTTATTTATGGATAAAACTGTTAAAAACAATTTTCACAATTCTACACGGTTTACGCCGACTTTGGGAGCACAAGTGAAGAGAAAAACGTTTATCCAATCCTGTTTGACCTGTTACCGAATTAGAAAAGGAAATGTATTTACGATTGTTTCGTCTCTTTCTTCAGGATGTTTCAGAATGGATAAGAAAGTCACTGTCAATTTAGATGCATCATGGAGATCAACAGATGTTTCTTCCACATGAAGAAATGCCTATGAAGAAACGTTCAGGAACTTACAGTTTCAACAGAGTATCGGATGAGCGAGGAACGCTTATGAGCGTTTATAAATGTGTGTAGGTTTGGGCTTCTGCCAAAACCAGAAGACGTCAATGAGGGATGATTAAAGTGTATGCTCAGGTTCCAAAACCAAATCCGAGTTCTTTGATTAAA
The DNA here is from genome assembly GCA_034769895.1 of Magicicada septendecula. Lineage (NCBI taxonomy): Eukaryota > Metazoa > Arthropoda > Insecta > Hemiptera > Cicadidae > Magicicada > Magicicada septendecula. The sequence goes on from CM068376.1 coordinate 211,150,293, forward strand.
TTGGTGAAAGATAGTTGGAAAATGAAACGATCCCAGTTAGAATGTAAAGGTGCCACCAGAGACAACATCGCACAGCCAATGCTGATGCATCGCAAAGACTGATGCTGCTAACAGTGAGTAAAGGATATCGAACAGTGTCAAGGACGCATTGCAGGTATTGACTGGAGTTCTGACAATAGATTTAAAGGTATTGGAGCGTCGTGATACCTACTTGGACAAAAGAAGAGGAAGGAATAGGGTACAAGAAATAAGGAACTGTTATATGGATAAATGCCAGGATAGGTGGGATAATAATGATAGGGGCAGAGTCCTGTGTTTAAAGGTGCTTGCTGTGAAAGAAAGGATCTGGAATAGGATTAATTCAACGCTCAGTTAAGGATAATAGGATTATGGCTCTCAGTTCCTTACAGAATATGGGAATATTCGGAGTTATCTCAATAGGTTTTGGGCTGTGACGACGGAGAATTGAAAATAGTGCGGAATAACAGATAGGCCTACTACTGAACATGTTTTCTATGGAGATATATAGAAGAAAGGGTGGAAGTGGTAAGAGGGCTGAGTGAGGTAGGACTCAGGCTTGAGTTTAGAGAAATATTTGGAAAAATGAAGCGATAGTAGTGCATAACGACGTAGTGTCGAGTCTCCTGATACTTTTGATGATCGTCATCAGAGTAAAAATTGGTTGTTATGCTATTAACACTTCAGAAGTAACACAAAAATCGCACTGCACAAACACATTCTTTGCCGTTTTGGAACCAACTAACATAGAAACAGAAGTCAAGTTATGAATTTTAATGAGATCGATACAATTGTTAGACAAATTTAGAACAAAATAAAACTGGGACTCTTAGTAGTCAATGGTAGTTCTAGAGAAAATTTAATAAAACGATTTAGTCTAGACGTCTATAGCCATACAATACTCAATAAAGTGTATGACGTCGTCCAGATTACTGCGCACATAGTTGTACTCAGTCATTATCTAATAAATCTTAAAACAAACCAACGTATAACGTACCAAATGAAGACTTATGTTTGTCCAGTTGTAGGGCTGTAACGATATTCCTATACTATAATAAATTTTGTACATTGTGGAAAGTAAAGTAACATAAAAAGCTGCTACTCAATTACAAATACACATACACAACATCATCTCGTCAGTTCAGAGCGATACGAAAATTCCCTGGAGTTAATTTGGACGAAACTTGTAGTGAATAAGATTAAATTTTAACGTCTAAAGATAAGGAGTTTATCAATTATGTCAAACTTCCAACGTAAGAACATCCATCAGAGGTAAGGACACAATAATTTGTTTACTTTTAATGTTATAATTTTGTTATATTTATGTGATTTATGTAATATTTGATATATTTGTTATAATTTTGTTTTGAAATATCAATGTACTTGGCAAAAGGCAATACATGTTTTTTTAATTATTATATAACATATAAACTAAGAAGTACTAGATTACGTAAACAAGTGACAAGATTATGATTATCTAAACTTGATATCAGAAAATAATTTCACAGAAATTACTACTCACTGTACTCGGTTACACTGTAAAATGAATTTTGCTTCAACCATTTGGATATAATTAGAGGTATACATTTAATTGCCTTTAAAGCTAATGCAAGTTGCATTTAAGGTATCATTGCGTTTAAGGCTTATACAAATCTAATTGTTACAGACAACAATGTAAGTACACTTTCACATTCAAACACATCAAATTAGACTACCGCAAAATACTCTTTGAAGGCTTTAAAAACTTAGCATACTACAACAAACGGCTTATTCATTCGCGGATGATAGAAAGAAGGACATATGGCAAATATGATCATCCTAATAAGAGCAGGAGGCAACATTATTTTTCTAACCGTTTGGTACTACCACCTTTTGGTGGCTCTGACATAAGAATTTGCCTAAAAACATTTTGTAACACTTATGGTGCCACAGTAAATAGAGTTGAATTATGTGGAGGAAATATACTACATGGATAAATGGATTGTGTAAGTAAGAGAGGGGGTTCAGTGTATGAATACACAGTGGAATGAAAATGTCACTAAACATATGAAAATGTCACTAGCTTCCCAAAGTATGAAAATAACTATGTACGACCGAAATTTCCTAGTAAACGTCTGGCGTGTTACAAAGAATTTCTTAAATTTCATAACATTCATCATAACATTCGCGTACAAACATTCTAGCATTTCTGATCTCCTGATACAAATCTTTAGTTTCTTATAGTTTTCCTAATTGTGAGTCTGAAGTACAGAGCACATCGGCGATGGACCCAAGTCTGTCTGAATTCAGTTCACTCCCGATATATTGGTTACAACCTTTCTAGTATTTCTGTTCTCCTGATACAAATGTTCTGCTGATACAAATCTGTAGTTTTTCAGTTTTACAAATTTTGCAAACATTTGGTCTGAACGATGGGGTGCTCTCTACTGTCAAGTCTTTGAATTATCATTAAACCTGAGTGTAGGAAGAAAGTTGTACAGGTTATTATTTCCTAAACATGCCTCCGAGTTTCTTACAGGAAAACATCCAGTTTCTTATACAGTGGTACCACAATATATTCCTTACAAAATTTAATTTTCTTTTAGTATACCTAAAGTTGACACATGCTCAATATTAAATAAAGAGATTAAAATGAAGGCAGGAGCCCAGTCAGCAAAAGTTTAGCAAGAGGTGCGCCACCGGAGGGCAGAAGCTGCATACACTTTTATAGACAATGATAAGAAAAGTGCAAAACACTTTAATGCCTACGTAATAACGTTTGATTTACATTCAAATGTATATACGGCAATTAATTTATTAGGAAATTTATTACTCTCAGCAAATTGCATGCTGTAATTTTTCCATCCATGATGCACTTAAGGAAAACGGTTGTATGTGCAAAGAGAACTTAAGGGGCAAAGAGATTTCACTAGAGATTTCTTCCTGTACACGTAAGTATCTAACTCCAACTGACCTTTAAGGTAAAAAGAAGGTATTCTGTTGGTCTGACAATTGTGACAGACAAAATAAAATTCAGTGCATATTAGCTGTGCACTTTTTGATGGCGAACAATATATTCTCTGAAATAATACACAACTTTCCAGTTAAAAGCCGCACCTTCCTTACCTGTCAAAGACATTTTGCTCTTGTAGAAAAAAGCAAAAATATATGCAAAGCATACACTCTGAAAGATATAGCAGCTATTATAACCAGTGCATCGCACAAAAATCCCTTCAGCTTCAAGATTTTCGTATTTGTTTTTTTATTGGGTGGAGCCTGATGAGCGTAGCGAAATATTTGGAACTACAAATCAAAGACAGATGAGGCAGCGACAAAATGTTGCTGCAGCAAATGTTGAAGCCCCTGCCGAACATAACATGAATCATGTGTTATATGATCAAAACAACACAGGATATAGGAATATTCAGAATGAATTTGAAGATAATTTACAATCTCTAGAATTCTATGAATGTGTAAATTGTTCTCGAGTGTTGATGCAGCAAACAGTTTTTGATATGTGTCCGCAGTGTAAGCGAAACCCAAATAAGTGTACTGAAGTTAACCGTATAGATTCTAAAGATGTACCTATAGAAGTGATGGATCTCACTTATGTAGAACAACTCTTGATAGCAAGAGTACAACCAGTATAGGGTGTATAGGTGTATAGGGTCAAATCATGAGTCTTTCCCGGTCAATATGTTTATAAGGGAAATATTATAAAAATTGGTTAAAATATAACGGAGATTGTTAGTTCCTTGCCCTCTATACTCGCTTCACTGAGCACTATAGTTGTAAAAAAGGAAAGCGTTAATGGACATCGGGATTATCATGTGAGACGTGACAAAATTTTAGAAGCACTCAATTTTTAAAAAATGAATAATCCATTCTATAGTGATATCATCATTCATATGGAACAAATATCTCAACTTCCATTAAATGATTGTATTTATGAAATGATACCCACTGTTGATTTACCTGAGGTGATACAGATGAAGAGAACTTTTCTGAAGAAATTTATGGAAGTATGATCCCGGAAAATATTAGAATCACAGAAGTTGATCGACTCCAATCTGCAGTGAATAATGTAATTTCATGGCCACAAGTTACTGATATCATAAATTAATTCTCGTACGAAGGATATATAAGCATGGCATTTCCCACTTTACTACCTTACGGATCTTCTGAACTAAACGATAATACTCGAGCAAGTAGTATGAAACTTACAGCACTTGAATATTTTCAATTTTTGGTGCAATATAAAGACCGACGTTTTGCACAAGATCTTAGGTTCAGATTTTTTGCATTGAACACTGTTCAGCGTCATCAAGCCATTCAACGAGGGACAATATTTGCTAGAAAATCTAATTTAAATGGAACAATACAGCAACTGAGAAACATGCTGTCGAGTAATCCTCAAATAATAAGAAGTTTATATTATTGGTGTGAAAAAATAAGAGGATCAAAATCTTACTGGTTTCAACGAAGGGGTGAACTTGAATCTGATTGAGCAGTGTGATAATCTTCCTACGGGGCTTTTTACTTTAAGTGCAGCTGATCTTTGGTGGCCTGATCTGGTACGACTCATAAGTTGTAATTTCGTGCAAGAGGAAACGTTAGATAAATCTAGAATCACTCAGAAAAAGCAAAAACTTATAAATGAGAATCCTTCAATTGTTGAAGATTATTTTTCGTTTCGTGGAACTTTATTCATAAAAAATGTCGTCTGTAAGATATTATCAGTTTCTGATTATTGGTTTCTTTTCGAATTCCAGCATCGTGCTTCATGTCATGTACACGGTCTTCTTTGGATCTCTGGTGCTCCTGATCCAAGAACTTTTGATAATGCATCTGAGGAAGACATTTTGAGTGCCAAGATGTATTACGACCATTTGGTTAATGCATTCAATACTTTGCCATTCACTCCTCCGGCAAATATAGATCCTTCAAGGATTATATCAACTGATGTTGTCATTAACAACGATTGTTCTCTTTCAGAAGAGAATCGATTCCAAAGACATGCCAGATGTACCAAAGGATATTGTCTTAGGTGGAATGGCAAAGAATATACTTGCAGGTTCAAATATCCTAAAGAATTAAAAGAGCAATCTCTTCTAAAGAAAAATGAGAAAGGTGTTTGGATATATACACTAATAAGGAATGATGAACTCTTGAATCAGTATAATCCTGTCATCGCACAAACATGGAGAGCAAATACTGATTTTAGTATAATCACCTCCTTATACCAGGTGGTTGAATATGTATCCAAATATGCTTCAAAGTCAGAACTTACTTCGAAAAATTTGACGGAAATGTTTCAAGAAATCGTTGAATCGAGAGCCCCGGATGAAGAATCTCGTCGAGCATATACAAGTTTGATGATAAGAGTGATCGGAGAAAGAGACATCGGGGCTTGCGAAACATGTCATTTACTCCATGGAATTCGATTGTATCAGTGTACCAGAACTTTTAGAATACTTGTCATAACAATAGGAAACTATGTTGCAATTAATAGAACTAATAGTAAAAATTACAGTAATTTATTCACTCAGTTTTATAGTAGTAGACCACTAGACATGGAAGAAATAACTTTATTCGATATTGCCAAAAACGTTTCTACGCGAAGAAATAATTCAATTAGCACAAACAGAAAAGAAAGGATTGTACAAGTTTTCCCTAAAGTAAACAACAATAACAATGCAGTTAATACTGAATTATATTGTAAACAAAAGTTAATTTTGCATAAGCATTGGCGTAATGAAGAAAACTTGAAAAGTACAGATGAAACATTGTTCATGGCTTATACCCGACAAAAGTTTGTGACAGGAGTATTTACAGTGTTGGTAATAAAGTTCAGGCCATTCAATCGAATCTTTTATATAAACAGTTTAAAAGAGTTTTCTTTTTAACGGAGATTATGAAACAGCAAGGTGATGATAAAAAAAAATTCAGAGAGACTTTAAATAAAGTCGCAAATGGCACAATCACTGAACAAGATTATCAGCTCTTATCAAAAAGATGTTAACAATATCGGGGACAATTTCAAAGATACTGTCTGTATAATGTCGAAAAATGCTGAAATCGAACTCTTTAATTATGAAAAACTAGAAAGCAATAAACAACTCGTGACTCTAATCAATGCAATCCATAATTGGCCAGAAGCCTCTCTAGCAAAATCTGAAGATGCTCAGGGATTATTTGCCCAATTACGTTTATGTAAAAGTGCTCGAGTTATTCTTAGAAGAAATCTTTGGTTCACAAAAGGACTAGCCAACGGTTCAGTTGGGACAGTAACTGATATTATTTATGACCCGGCAGTTGAATGCGAAAATTATAACGATCACATTCCAATATGTATACTTGTATCTTTCGAAAAATATACAAGACCAGTTCTGTACGAGATTTCAATACCCATTGTACCAGTAGTGGCATCATTCAAGAGAAATGAAATTTCGCAAGAGATAACATTTGATAAGGCATTTGTTAATTTAGGAGACAATGAATTTCAGGTTGGATTAACGTATGTTGCTCTTTCAAGAGTGAAAACATTAGAAAGATTATTATTAAAACCGGCGTTTAATTTTGATAGACTGCTAAAAATTAATAGAAGTCCATCAATGGTTGATCGTAGAGATGAGTTGCAAAGGTTATGGAATATGTCTAATGACAATTAATGTATGTATTGTAATACTAGCAGGTACACGCGGCTTCGCACGCGAATATTGTATATGATTGTTGTGGGAACTGTCGAGTTGGTAAATTGCTAATGGTACAGCTATATTAATAATATTCTTATATTGTAATTTATGAATATCCAAAAAGTGAGAAGCAATAGATCCATCATTCATGTATCGTCCATACGTAAAATCAAAATTTGATAATTTAATAGATATTTACAAACATGCAATAACCCAATTTAGATAAAATGTTTATTCGTATAGAATAATACAAATAATGAATACATAAGTATATTCATATGAGCTAGTCGAAATCTTACGTGCTAAGTCAGTCTTAAACTTTTTGATAGATCCTTATATACGTAAATGTATCACAGTACAGTATACTCAGTTTTATATACATTTTTACATCAGAGCCTTGTTATAAACTTTATTTTTCGTTCTGCCGTTATCAGAGCAAATAAAGAGCTCGCAGCTTCTGCTTACTCGAGAACGTGCCACATACAGTTGTCCGTGAGAAAAGCAAGCAGCTCTTAAATCCACACCAGCTGTACGTAAAGTTTGCCCTTGTGACTTATTGATACTCATTGCAAAGCATAAATTAACCGGAAACTGAAGTCTTTTAAATTGAAATGGAAAGTTATTAGGTATGATTGGAATTCTTGGGATAAATACTGTTTCTCCTTTGCCGCAACCTGTTAAGATAGTCGCTTCGATGATATGTTTTTTAGAGACCTAACTTTCAATTGTGTTCCATTTCATAACTGTGATGGCTTCAGTTTTCTCACGAGTATAATTGGAACACCTAGTTTTAATTTCAATGTGTGAACTGGTAATCCTGATGCAGATAAAGTATTCAAAAACTCAGTTGGGTAATGTACTGCATCCTCTTCGTTCAAAACTGTATTAATGGAGCGATATGTTTTTTCGTCTCCTGGAAATTTATGCAATATGCAGCTATTTATTGTTCGTTTCTTGGTGCTAGTATCACACGCTCACACATCATCGTGCAAATTTATAGATTCAATATGTCCATAAACCTTTTCGATCAACACTCCCAGTGAAGAAACTGTACGACATAATGATGGAGGTAAACATATCGCACCATCTGTCTCTGGTAACTTACCATCTCCAAGGTTTAATAAAGTTGTAGAAAATTTGTGAATATCTGCATCACCTCCAAGTTGGACTCTCATGTTTATTGTGAGTGATACTGTTTGAACGGTATGCCATATATTCGCTCGTTTGACGCAAGCGTTTACTTCATCATCTCTGGTACCTCGCGTAACTACGGGCAATGTTTGTCTGAAATCTCCGGCAAAGAAAAAAGTTATTCCACCCATAAATCTGTTGTCATTGCGCAAATCTCGTAGAGTCCTATCGAGAGCTTCTACTGATTTTTTAGGGGCCATAGTGCACATATCCCAAACAATCAAGTCTGCATTTCTAATCAATGCTGCTTTAGCACTATTTTTGGAAATATTTCACACTGAAAATTCGCTGCAATTCAAATCTATTGGTATTTTAAATAAGGAATGAGCCGTTTTTCCGCCAGGTAATAATGTAGCAGCGATTCCCGAGGAAGCTGCTGCTAATGCGATCTTGCCTTCGCTTCTTAACTTCGAAAGAGTCAATTTGATTAAAAATGTTTTACCTGTGCCTCCTGGTGCATCAAGGAAAAATGCATTTCTAGATTTACAGTAAACACTTGAAGAATGAGTTGATATATCTTTCTTTGTTCGTCTGTCAGTAATATTTCATTCTCTTCCACTGTAGAAAGTAGTTGTCGTCTGTCATAAGTGGTTTTAGAAAGATAATCCTTTGAAATATTTTGCACGGTAGACTGTGGATTTGGTAATCCGTATTGAGCTATCGGATTACCACCGTCAGAATTAACAAAATCTTGTAACAGCAGTAAACAACTATTTTCAATGCTTTCCTTGTATAAACTCAAATCAGCATCAGGAATTCGACGCATAATATCTCGAATCAAGTCTTCAGAGAAGTTGTCTTTGTATTTAATCCACAATGCAGTCGGGTTTAAAATACTGCAGAACACCAACATTATTGCAAAAAGTTTTCTCATTTTGTCAGGGCTAGCAAATAAACTTGCCTCTGACAATGTGTCGTTCCAATGATTGTCATTCTCTAGGAGATCAAGAGCTTGGCATGCAGCTTGAATCGTTGGATGAATTACGTTGTCGACAGTCTTGATATTTTCAAATGAAGTTGGGCAACGTATATTGTGCAGAAGTAAACGAAGAAAATAACATTCATGCTTGTTTGGATGAACTGTATACACTCGACCCAATACGTGTTCACGATATACGTTCTCGCTCCCTTCTAATAACTCCTCGACGTCTATGTTAAAATTTTCCTGTCTGCCTATTGAAAGGGTAATATGCTGGCACATCTTCGTACAACAAAGTTTTGGTAAAGTCATCTTCCGGACATAGATAAAAAATGCCATGAGAGTGGTGTTTCTTGGATTTTATATTCCTCCTTGCAAATTATCTTTAGGAAACTAAACAATCTGCCCATTTTCGAGATGTACATCTAGATGAATAATAGGTGGAAAACCCTCATGTGTAGGGAAAGAGAAGATTCTCCATATAGCTTAAGATGTGCTTATGTATCGACCATTTTGAAACTGTAATACCTCATTGTAAGAATTTTGTATACTAATCGTAGCTAAATCGGAGCCTTTATTGACGTAGTTACATATATATTTAATGGATGTTACACTATTACACAATTCAACATTGATGTGAGCACCAAAAGCTCGTGAAAGCACCGGTGAGTATGGAACTAACTATTTAGTGTCAACTATCAAAATCTCATCCCGCAAACGGATTTCACACTGAAAACCTCCATCTTCAGGCGATAATCGCCGATAATTAGGGTAGCTGTCATCATTTATCGTCGTTTCTTTTGTAAACGATTTAGGATATCGTTCAGTACACTGGCCCTCCTTCATACATCGTGACTGTGGATTAAATTTTCCACATGGCCCATGAATCACATGTGTTTTAACTATATCATAAAGCTCTTGAGCTTAATCAGGGTTCGGCAGCTACGCACTAATCACAGAATCCATCTGATCTGGTTGTATTTTTTCTTCTAACCAGAGCAAAATATGCGCATGCGGCAAACCTCTTTTTTGCCACTCTACGCTGTACATGTAGCAGACAACTGAGCGAAAATTTTACCTTTCACTAAGAAATCCATTAATGTTTTCAATTTCAGATGAAATACTTGTGCTGCCAAGTCGTGTCGATCTTGAGCTTAAAAGCCTTGATGCAACTCCTGGACGATCTCTCTCCACTTAGGATTTGTAGTGGACGTAATAAATAAATCAGGCCGAGAGTATTTGCGTCCGTAGCAAAAAGCGTCTTGCGTTCGCTCATGCATATATCGTGGACCTCCTGTGAAACTTGAGGGTAGAATGACCAAGAGGCCTAAATTATCCAAACTTTCATTATTTCGTAATGCATCTTGTAAATCTATGTAAGTCTCAGTTCTTCAGTTCTTAACTGAGTTTGATGAGTACGGATGTATATAAGCCTTTCCGCCTCTATCTTAGCATACATCAACAATATATTCAATCAGAAGCTGTTAAATGATTAAACGATTGTACTCATCTTTTCTCATCATGAGTCTGTAAAAATAAAATTGTAGAGCTGAAACTTTCTTAGTAGTTTGTAACCCAGTCTGAGGATCGACTAATTTTAATGTAAAATGATAACCATCTTCTCCTCTGCAAAGCATTAAAGGGTACTGTAAAGCATCACAAGCTCGATGTGTTTCTGCAATTCGATGTAGCGTATGATCCCTCGCACGGATTATTATATCGCGTTTATCGCATTCCTGGTTAACTAAAACTACTGACACCTCATTAGTTGTCGGTGCATTGTAGCAACCCCTGTGCTCTTCATTTTTTTCTTTTCGATCAACATGAATCACAATATTGTACTGATTATTATTCGCAGATGTTACAAATTCAAACGCACTTTTCAGTTCACTAACATATGGTTTTATTGCGTGAAGTAAATTTTGAAGTTCTGTTACTAATGTCTTATCCAAGTTACGAATATGATCCATTCTTGTTTTAGCTTGCTGTAAATAATCAGCTATGAAATAGCTGTAGAAATTTTGGTACTTTGTTTTGTGTGGGGACTAATGATCCCATGAGGTGATATACTTGCCCTTGAATTTTGAAAGTAGGCATGAAGCTCCCTTCGACTATTTCATTGGCTCCGAATGATGTAAATTGAAAAGCTGAATTGTACGATCTTAATGCATTCAAAAATGTTTTCGATAAAAGATGTTCTCCATTTAATAATGATTTTAACGGTTCTGGAGGAGCAAGTATGGGATCTAATTCCACTTTTCCTGCAGAGCAACATAATCCATGTGATTCATTTTTCCACTTTAAAGCTTTGCAATGAGGGCAAACCATATTCGGTAACCCGATATCTGTTTCATTCGCGTAGTCAATAACTGGATTATAATTGAAACCACTATTTAATTTTGCATTTCATCGTAAAGTAGGACCTCGTGATCTGAGAGTCGCCTGCCTGGGTCTTTGTGCCGCTAATCTATTTTCACGAATCGTAGGATTTTCAACCCGTGAGACTTCTTCTAATCCAGATCTTTTTGAAGAGTTTCCAGGAGCTGATTGCATTTCGACTCTTTCGACGACATTTTCAGATGCTCTAAGACGCCTCTTTCTTTCCGCAGCAGCAGTAGATCTTCCTAAACATGATCGTCTTTTTGGCATTGCAAAGCTAAAAAAAGTGGAAATGTATTTATTTGATCTATACTAATAAATCTCTAGGGGGCAATTTATAATTTATACAATACAATACATATTGCACATATTACTTACCGATGACGTAAAATTAACGAAAAAAGGCACTGATACTACATCACTGACGCTCATCGCATAATTCTCGATGAAGTTGGTTAAGTAGTATAATTCTCGACAACTAATTATTCCTACTGCACATATACCTGCTGAATATTGAAATGTCGAAGAGTATCGTTTGTCAAAATCAACGTGTACTATACAATCAATGTTACAATATAATCAAACAATGAATTATTGTATAGTTTATATGAATTCCATATGCTGATAAGAATTCTATATCCCTACTAAAATGTAAAATATTCAAATGGACTAACTGATATCAATATACTTATGTATACACTATTTGTATTATTCTATACGAATAAACATTTCATCCAATTGTGTTACTGCATGTTTGTAAATATCTACTAAATTTAAAATTTTGATTTTACGTATCGAGGAAACATGAATTATGGATCTATTGCTTCGCACTTTTTGGACATTCATAACATACAATATAAGAATATTATTAATATAGATGTACCATTAGCAATTAACCAACTCGACAGTTACCACAACAATCATATACAAATATTCGCGATCGAAGCCGCGGGTTTAAAAAAATGAGATTTTTGCAATAACTTCGGTTCTTTTTAACCTATCGTTATTCGTGATCGAAGCCGCGGGTTTTAAGAAATGAGTTTTTTGCACTAACTTCGGTTCTTTTTAAGCTATTGTTATCAAATAAAGTGGAAAACCTTCCGTTCGGCACCTGCTATCAGTGTGCAAAGTTTAATTGAAATCGGTTCAGTAGATTCCGAGATTACCGCGGACAAACCTAGACCCCCTAGAGATTAATTAATATAGAAAATAAAGTGGAAAACCTTCCGTTGGGTACCTGCTATCAGCGTGCAAAGTTTCATTGAAATCGGTTCAGTAGATTCTGAGATTACCGCGGACAAACGTAGACCCCCTAGACATTTATTAATATAGATAATGTAGTGTATTCAATAAAATGTGTGTATCATAACAGTGTATGTATTTTGTTGATATTAAGAATATTGATAAATAAATTATTACGAATCTATTTATCAAACGGATCAAAGACAGTTTACTGTAAAAATACTGATAAATAAATTATTACGAATATCAAATGCTCCACCCATTTGTGTCAGTGACACTCCTAGTTTTAAAGTTATTGTTGAAGCATTCTTTAACAGATTTGGGAATAGTACATGTAGCAAAAGAAAAAATATATATGTGAGTGACGGAATATATATTCTGAAAGATGGTGTACTATAGATGACTTTAAGAACACTGGGATTCATGAATACCAAACTCGTTTTGGTATTCCCGAAAAAAAGATAAGGAACATCAGAAAAATGATCCCATTCATAGAACCTGAAGCAACAGATCATTTTGAGGCTATGCTGCTGGACACACCGTTAAATGCTCCAAATAAAGCTGAAAAAGAAGATGAATAACTGTGTGAACCATATAAACTTAAAAAGTGATATAGCTAGTCTTTTTGTATTTTAGTATCTGTTTTCTAAATAGTTATGCATGTCTTTAAATTGATATCCAATTAATAATAATACTGTACTTACAAGGCATTTATGATATTGTGACATGCACACTTAGTGGCATTAACAACGTATTGCAATTGTAATAAAGTTTAAGAAATATTTTTGCAACTCAAATAAAAATTTACTACAATTTTATATTTTAACTTACTATTTTACTGTTCAAACTATCACTTATTATTATTTAAAATAGTAAATACTAACATCTGTTTCCACGGAAACATATTTTTTATTTCTCCTTTAAAATCTCTTTTCTAGCTTTTACAACCTTTTGCAAATCCACGCTACCTGATGTTCTATATACCCTAATTTTTGTGTGTAATATGAACTTTAGAATGCATCCATTACATTGCTATTACCCTAATACAACGCAAATATTAAAACCCAATCTAACGCGAATATTAAAACCTGCTCTATAACAAAAATTTGATGACTTCATTCGTCATGTTAGCAAGCAAGTCGACAACAGAATCGTAAAATTCATGACATTTCTACACCACTTTGCTAATCTCCTAATATTTCACAAGTTGTGTGTGTGGTTGTGTGTGTGTGTGTGTGTGTGTGTGTGTGTGTGTGTGTGCGTGTGCGTGTGCGCGCGTGCGTGCGTGTTACCGTCACCTTTTGCAAGGCTGGTTTTTTAACATATATAACATTGCATACAACAACGTTAAGTATTTGTGAAGCCCTCAACTTCTTGTGAGCCATTTATCTTGCACATTACTTACGCTACAAAATTATGACAGGTGTAATCGTAATAATAATAACACAGCGTAATATGGTTTAGAATTATTTAAAAATTTATTAATTAAAAATTTTGTATTTTGTTGCGATTTAAAAAGATCATTATTATTCGCATGTGTGTAGCCGTAGCACACATCTAGTTATTAACATATAAGTAATAATCTCGTATTACACATGGACATAATATACACTCTTATACTACAATAAACATTTATAATTATATAATATTGTTCTCGGCTCGCTCATTACTGTGATAACTATTAGATTATCTAATCTCTTTTTAATAATCTATTTTCTTTTGCTTAAATTGCATATGCATTGCTTGAAATAAAAATGTACTATTTACTTTTATATTAATTTAAATATCGTTGACTAAGTTATTTATTCAAAATTATAGTTTTATACTTTTAACCGTTACTTTAACTGCTATACAAATAAATATTTACATTTTCAAAAATTATTAATTCTTATTTGTATTATATTGTCTTTCTTTTTACATAATTATATTGTCTTTACGTGAGTCTTTGTTTTACAAATACATGTTTTTGTTTCACCTTATTTGTCGTGGTAATACTCAGCGTATCCTCTTCGGTCCTAGGTCCTCGATTCTGGATGCTCCTCTGTAGTCGTGTAGTCCTGGAGTCCTTGATCCCCGTCCTTCAGTTCCTCTCCGCAGTCCGCTGCCTCGTTCCGTACGCTGGACTCTATTTCATGTACTTGGCTGCTCCCTCGTATTCCGTCATGGGCTCAGGTTGCAGGTGCTTTCACGAAAGTGATGAGTAGTCGTGAAGAATCTCCGGCTGCTGCTGTGGTTGGTAGACAAAAAAGTTGTTGTCGTTGGGCAGAGCCTCCGGCTGCCACGGTAGTTGTTCGAGAAAGAGATCTAATTTAGCGAGTCTCGAGTATTTATACCCTAGGGCGCAAAAATCTTGTTTCGACAATATTCTGCAGGTCTCAGTCTGTCGTTGGCGTCCCTTTCTAAACACGATTATTTGAACACTTATTTCGCTTGTCTTCGCCATATGCGAAGTCTTTTGCACATTACCCGATATTCATCTTGTCGGTAATTTTTATATGTTCACTGTGTATAAACCGTTTTTCCTTATTTTAATTAACATAAGTTTTATTTATATTTATTTTCACTATAATAGCACTTTTATTCTTTTCGCAGTATTTTTTATAGTGCGTCATTATTTTATACTCACTGTGGCGTATTTGGTTTTGTGATATTATGCACACATTCTTTACAAAATAAGTAATTCCAATAATTAATAGCGTTCATTAAGGGGTGACGCTTTGCAGAAATCAACAGGTCTCTCTCTCACACACACACACACACGCACGCGCGCGCGCGCGCATAAAATACACGTGTACACACAGACACAGCAAAGTGGCGTGATCAACCTGTACAAGCATGAAATTTTGTTGTTCCCTTTACAGTTCAGATTGAAAGCTGAATTATTATTACTAACAATATGAAACATTCATTTAATTTAATTAATTATCTTCATTAATTTATGCAATGCACAGTACCCTATACATTTGTACTGTTGCAATACATTTGCGTACAAACTTTCTAGTATTTCTGTTCCCCTGATACAAATCTGCAGTTTTTCCAGTTTCCCAAAGTTTTCCAAGGCTAATTTATCGAAACATTGCATAACGTTCTCGAATGTTCTCCTGATATAAAACTGCATTCTACTTAGTGCGAACGATGTCAAGTTTATTCTGTTTTGCTTTTTCTGACCAATAGTTTTGTTTACAACGTACAGAAAAGGTTTCATTTCAGTAGAAGGCTGACTTGTAAATTTTAATTTCCTTGGCAAATTATTCTTAAAATAATTATTGAACTAATAACTACAAAAATGTAAGTATAAAATATATGAAGACTGAAATAACACTAGGGTGGGCCGAAAAAAGTCAACTTTATCCGATCAAAAACGGGTATGTCTCAAAAGTTGTATTTTAGGTCTAGGAAGAACACCGTAAAATATTAAGTCCAGAAAATAATATCTTCAGTCTGCGCAATTGCCTTAAAAATTCGATTTTTTACAAAAAATTGAGAATTTCCGAAATTTTTTTTATTAACTTCTTGAAGGTGGACGAAGATCGTGTGATGCTTAAAGTTATGTTCAATGTCACCACATATAGCTAAAAAAATATTGAACCCGTAATATAACTTCTTTAGTGTGCGTAATGTGCATAAAGTGCAATCACTGTGGCAGAAATCATCAATTCCGGTAGTGTCTCACAGAACAATGAAAGACATGTTGAAAAAAGCATAGATATTATGCAAGGCTTAAACAAATCATTTGAAAGAGACCAATACAAACATAATTTTAAAAAACGGCTCTCAGAGTTTTGGAAAAATCTAGTAAACTACTTGATGTCTGTGCTTGTAAGTGTAGTGATTTAAGTTCTTGCAACTGTGTGCGGGGAAAAAGTGCTGCAATTAGAACATGAATTTTTAACAGACCAAAGAGCAGATCGGCTGATGATGATAGGAAACATTGATGGCAAAACTGCATCACGCATTCGAAAAAGAGAAGCCAGGAAACAAAAAGAGCATTTTACTAGACAAAGTAAGATACAAAAAGAAAATGATTCTGTTGAACCAGAAAGTTACTCAGATCTTGACTCGGATGAATCTCCTGATGCAGATCAAATTGTTTGTCCACAAAACTCTTCTCAAACAAACACTAATGTGCAAACTAGATTAAATATAAGCACTTGTGACAGATACGGGATATCAGACAGGCCTGCATCTTCTTTGGCGTCAACATTGTTAATGGACATTAGCATGAATGGTGATGATGAATTTACATCTACAGCTACTACAAAAATAAAGTCAGACGTGAAAGAGATAAAATCCGCAGCCAGATATTAAACAATGATTGTAGTGAGGAAACAGTGTTCCAAGCTTTGTATTTTGATGGTAGATTCGATAAAACTTTATATATAGAGACAAGTGAAGATTGCAAAAAGCACCGGCGAGTACGTCAAGAAGACCACTTATCACTCATAAAAGAGCCGGGTTCAAAATATATTGGACATATAAAACCCTTATCAGGAAAAGCTGTTGACATTGCTAACTCAATTTTAGACTATTTGACTGAGAAAAACATTAGTTTGTCCGAGCTTGTTTGTGTTGGATGTGATGGTTGTACAACAAATATTGGAAAAGACAATGGCGTTATCAGTATCCTGGAAAAGAAACTCGGCAGACCACTTCAATGGGTAGTATGCCAGCTGCATACAAACGAGCTTCCGCTTAGACATCTTTTTGAATGTTTAGATGGCGAAACATCTGGTCCTAGCGGTGATAGTGGCCCCATTGGGCAAGCCCTAGTTAACTGTCACAAGTTACCACCTTTAAAGTTTAGACCGATCAAGAGTCCTGTTGAAGAATTATTTCCTGATCTAAAAAAAGAATTGAGCAAAGATCAGAAATACATATTTGACATATGTAGAATTTTTTTCCGTTCGAGAATGTCCACCTGGGTTCGGAGATGGGAGTCCAGGAATGCTGAATCATGCCAGATGGGTAATTACTGCCAACCGGATTTTGCGACTGTATATTGCTTTAGATGCACCATCACAAACATTAAAAGAAATGACAAACTACGTTGTGAAAGTGTATGCTCCAAGCTGGTTTACAATAAAATGTAATCCAAAACTGAAAGATGGAGCAAATAATCTGTGGAAAATGATACAATTTTCGTCATACTGCAAGATAAGCACAAGAAAGTGATGTATAACTGTTTACAAAACAATGGTTATTTCGCACAGCCAGAAAATATGATAGTTGCAATGCTAACTGACAGCAGAAAAACAATCCGGCAGCTCGCCATCAGACGAATCATGGCACCTCGAAATAAGTCGAACATTGCAGAATCTGCTTGTGTTAAGCAGTTCAAGATTCCAAAGATAAACTTTTCTGCCACAGACTACATTGACATGATCTTGTGGCAATCTATAAATGTAACAGAACCACCTGTAACAATGAATTTATGAGAAGAAAATCTAAACAGAATCCAGGCAAATGGTGTCTCTGACATACGTAAAATTGCCATCACACACTCAAGCTGTCGAAAGGGCAGTCAAAGAAGTGACAAAGTCATCTCAACAAGTTTGTGATGAAACAAAGAGGGACGGAGTAATTAGAGCAAGATTGATGGACAGAACAATAAGACCAAAGTTTGAATCAAAGAAGGAATTTAAGGCTTAGAGAAGTTAGCGTGCTCTCATGGTTAGGTGGTTGGGAGGGCACGGGTGGGACTCGACATGCAACCACCTCCTCGTGGTGAGTCCTGGGTAGTTCTGTTTGAAATAACGAAAAGTTGCATAGTGTTTACTGTTCATGACATAGAGTTTGAAACTAAACTGTGTGATTATTAAATAATTAAAAAACTAATAAGATAAACTACACCAAAGACGTACTCTTTTCGAAATTCTCAAAAAATCTGTAAAATTTAGGGCTTATGCGCAAACAAAAGAAGTTATATTACGGGTTCAATATTTTTTTAGCTATATGTGGTGACATTTAACATAACTTTAAGCATCAGCCGATCTTCGTCCACCTTCAAGAAGTTAATAAAAAAATTTCGGAAATTGTTTTTGGTAAAAAATCTAATTTTTAAGGCAGTTGCGCAGACTGAAGATATTATTTTTCGGGCTTAATATTTTACGCTGTTCTTTCTAGACCTAAAATACAACTTTTGAGGCATACCCGTTTTTGATCGGTAAAGCTGACTTTTTTCGGCCCACCCTACTCCACACAGATCACAGCTTACGATTAACTGAATATAACATAAAAACGCTTCACTCAGGCACGTGGCTCGTGGCGACCCCACACACCTTCGTGCTTTGCATTTCATTGTCAGCTTACGTCAGTATAAATAAAGTATTTGATCTTGCATCACATGAATATTTTGTGTTGACGTAACTGTGAGAAGGTTACAGACCTAACCATAGACGCAGCAAAAATTAAACTGTGTGGCTCACTGTAAAGGATTTTGCTTAAATGACACTACAGTAATTTGTAATTAATTATTTATACTTTGTATTACCTTCTTTTTTGTACATTTTACTATAACTTCTGTATATTTCATTCGATTATAAACGTATAAACGTTTATGTGAAATATAACTATAAATACAGATGAATACTATGTACCATAGCCAATTGCTTCCTTCATAGCACTTATATTAATCAAGTTACTTATTTAATTTTTGTTTAGCACAAAATTAAAATGTCTAAGTAATAAAAAAAAATGGACCGTTCGAACCCGTGCTAGCATTTTGATCATTACGGGAAGGTACCTGTACTTTACTACTGCGCTACGTATCCTACAGTGATATATTGTCCCAAGTCAGCTATTAATGCAGCGTGTGGCAATTATAGAAGAAGTAAATAATTATTTCGTTGTAAGTTGATTTGTATGTCTAGTGTACATTGTGTAGATACCACTGTATATTAGCTATTCTATAAGAATGTTATGGTAACACTTCCAACAATGGGTAGTTTCTCTACCAAAAACAGAAACCAGACGTACATTCCGTTTATAGGTTATTAAGTACGGTTAGATGGAAAGGGTTAGATAGTTGTTGAAAACTACATGACTGAATTATACAAATATTGTATAATGTTCTGATTGAGTCCTCGTAGCTGTTTATATAAAACTATTTATACGAGGAGGGAACAGATAATTTAATAATATATTTGCTTGCCAGCAAGGTTCAGGAACAATTAAAAACGTAAGTGGTTTGTGAGTAGAAACCTGTGATAAAAACATTTTAATAAAACAAATAGGGAATTAATTGATGATATGTACATTACAGAAAAATCTCTTTTGTTAACATAAGCTACATGCACTGACATATTATGAGTATGTAACATATGATTTTGTAGTAAATGCATTATAGTAAATGGTGAGTGAAAATTGACATTTTTGACCGGGTCATTCTTCTTACTGCAACTTGAGAAATTACCATATTAAATGTTATTTAGTTAATTCCAGTAAACCAAGGGTCTAACACATACTTTGCAAAAGTCCGTAAGTGGCAGATGTTTAGTTTTCTCTTTTTCGTAATGTATTATATTTATAGTATGTTCATACAGTTATTTCTCGTACTTAGGTACGAGGCAACTAATATTAAAAATTTTTAGTATATTTTTTAATTTAACGCGAATTTTATAATGATGTTATATAACACTAGTTTTATATAACGTTAATGATATGAATAATTGTTGTAATATAACGCTTACAACAATGAGAAAAGTATTATATTACGCGTTAGTTATTGTTGGTAGATATAAATAGATAATTGTATCATGTTACAAGAAAATATTAAAATTGTAGCTTAATTGTAACAGAGTTGCTATCACTGACGGAACCCCCGAAAGAACGCCAATGGTAATATGTCGTTGACCCAGTGGCGGTTCGCGCGGAGAGGGCAAAAGGGCGCAGCCCCCCCATTAAATTTGCAAATTAAAATTCTGAATAATACTACCATAGCGAATAGAAGAGAACCACTAGCGAACCACTTAGATAGTTACTGTGATTTGCCGCACCGTGGCGCTAGCATTGCCCGTTGTTGTGTACGCTAACGTGAAGCACGCAAATAAGTTTTAATACAAACACAATTCTGTATTAAATAATACTTATTTGAAACTGTCGTGAAATGTTTTTACATGTTGTAACAATTAAAATTATATTTACGATACACTGCAATGCGTACAAATACAAAAGGATATAAGATTTAAACAAAGTACTCACCCTAGGATGTCAGCAATTCTAAACCTTCGAAATTTTCGGTGGTAATTTCTCTACGCATTTCCTTCGTACGGAAAAAGAATTGGCACTGGATATATTTGAAAATTAGCTTGCCTACAATGTCTACTGTGTGTTCACGGCAACATCCTACGCTGTCCGTTGCGGGCACATTAATTTCTTTGATTTCATCTAAATTCATAAAAAATATCCCCCAATATACTGTTTGGTGAACTAAGTTTTATTGTAACAGTTGTTTCTGCTTGCAATAGTACATGATAAACACCATTTGAAGGGTGCGTTAGATGAGATGTTTCTTCGATAGTTCCGTAAACTTTTATTTTTGTCCACACAGCAGCAGGTAGATTAGGAAGACGATCGTTCCTCAGTGTAACAGCACAGTCACTACAGTCAGTGATTCTATTATCTGTATACACTAAGTTGGCGTCTGGGCAGATAATAGATGGTTTTCTCACTATGTACGCTGCCAAATGATACACAAGACATTCTTCCGGAATACCAGTTTTAAGCACAGGTAGTTCCTCTGCCAAATCGTAGCATCCCGAATCCTTTAAAATTACGTTTTCCTTGATGAGCAACTCCATTAATTTCTTGAAGGCTTTGTTTTCATTTTCTACCTCCTTACACATTTCACGGATTTGATTTACAAAAGAAGTGAGTGGAGATTCACTTTTCGGTTCACAGTTTGCTCCTTTTGCCAACGTAAGATTAAGTGGAACATATACAGACTGCAACATATGAAGATGTAGAAAGTCAACTGTAGATGGATGGCCATCGCACTACAAAGAGCGGAGAATCCCGAAATGGCGTTCTAGAAGATCCTGATTGAATTTTGCAGTAAGTACATATTTAAATTTCTTGCTCCACAAATATTCGGATGCTTCCACAGCCTACTTTTTATAGTAACCCTGAGTGATTCTAGAGTTCTCTCTGAGGCGAAAGTGTTGCTTTCTGAATTAAGAATTTGTAGAAATTTCAATAATATATGATGAGACGCTGATCCATTGTAAAGTCCCTTAGTAGGAATTGTTGAATTTAATGCATCGACAGGGTCATTCATGTCTCTGCTGAAGCTTTCTGTTTTCTCACTACCAACAAACCCTTCACAGTTCGGGTCACGATTAAATTTAATTGCGTTGGCTATGCTGTTACTAAATAACTGGAACGCCAACTTTGCATTCATACGTTGGAATGATGTAGGATCAAGATGGGCTGCTGTCACGTTAGGGCATGTCCTAAGTCCTGTGTTTTCAGCAGTAGTGTCCAGTTTGTAAACTAGCCTAAAGAATTCGTAGCTGACAATGTCGTTGTTGTACAATACTTACACTTTTTCATGGAAAACGTTTCTCACACATTTTATTATATGGACAGCATCTGAGAATGCCCAAATCCTCCTGTCTTCGTCCACCGGCTTCGGAATCCTACATTTACTCATACCCATTTTCCCACAATTTCCTAAGTTCGCCCACGCCTTTTTATTAGATTGACTACCATCTGATGTAAATCCAATTATTCTTACACCTCGCTACTCTAACTGCAAGATAACCTGTATCACAATTGTTGCCAGAATATCACCCGCGGTTGCATTCCTGCTTACGTACACTGCTACAGGCTGTACCCAGTTGAATAACAGAGGCACAAACATGAATACCAGGGCATGGTTCGCCAGAGAATTTTTCATGTCAGTAGGTGTATAATCACCAAAGTCTACAAAGCCATCAACTTTTAAAGAGGTTGCATTAAACTGAATTTCCTCCCTTAGCTTCACTTCGTCGATTATTACTATTCCGAGACGTCTATTTTCATAAGTTTCTTCTGCACGAAGTCTGATATGGCATTTATAGCGTTAGTGTTTACCCCATATGGGCATTTTAAACCTTTACACAGTCTTTTCAGGTGGCTTTCCGACGGAAGTGGCAATAAATCATGTTGTAAGCAATGTCTGTATGCCTTTGGGGATTTGATTTTAAGCAGCAAACTTTCCAGTATTAGCTTATTAAAGTACCTCATTCCTTTGGAATTTGACAAATTAGACTTTTTAAACATTACATCTACAGTCATGTTCTGCTTTTTACTTAAATTTTTCTTTCCTCTTTCATATGAGTCACATTCCTTCCTGGCAAGTTTCTTTTCTAGTAAAACAACTTTTGCTTTCTCACAACGCAGTTTATTTTTAGTTCGTATCAAAGTACGAGTTAGATTTTGTATTTTTTGTTTCAACAACATGATTTGGTTTTGTTCATCCAGTTGATCGTTTTGGTGTGTTCTAGTCTGGGGTGGTCTGAACTCACTGTTTCTGTCACAGAACAGTTTGTTGAATAGATTTTTCTTAGCCTGTTTGTACTTGCTGTATTTGCCTTTTTGCGGGTGGCTTTTGGAGGTTTTAGAGGCTTTGTGAAATATGTAGGCCAATTCGGAAAGATATGAGGTGCCACGCCAGGCTTTAAGTTCTATCGGTCTTGGAATTTTGATCTTTTTATTGTTTACAACAAATGAATCTACTATTAAAATCAAATCATCAGAAAAATGTACTTGACAGATATAAGATTTATGTGTAAGACATTTGTCCTTCCTGTGAATTGCCCTCGCCTACTTCGCAAACTGATCTTCGTCCCTGGGAGGTCTAAAGAAATGATTTCCTCTGTAGGAATTTTTACCATAGCCATTCCTACATCCAGGTACAAAACAGGATGGCATTTCTATTATATATTTTAACACACAACTTCTATATAACTGCACTACAACATAAAGTTTTTACACGCACTGTTAACTGAAACTAAAAACTACCCGTATATGAAAAATAACACACACAAATCATTACTGTAACCATTCATACATTCTGAGCATTTTTACTATATATTATCACACATTTATTACTCAGAATGTTTGTAAATCACTCAAACCTATATTTAATTGCAACTGAACACGATATAAGTAATAAGACGCACAAACACACTTTTTATAACACATAAAACACAGCTCTTTTTTGTACGTGGCTAATGGGCTTACAGTCTCAACTACAACAACCTGCGATCGCAGCGCCGAAGTTTAACGTGGTCACCGCTAGCAGTATTCACGACTATAGCACGCGCCCAGAGTGATCTCATTTTCTCTTCTACTCGCATTGATACTATTATAATGTGTAGTTTCCTTATGTGATAGATATTTTCGGGGCCATTAATTGCGATTACCTGAAGTTTTCGATATGGTCCCACGACAGCCCTCCTTGCGTAGGCAGTCTTGCGGAGAGCGAGGAAAGAAAACTTGTACAAATGTCTACGCTTTTAAGTAAGCGGCAGCCAGGTCAGGTCGAGCTCTCCCCGCCGTCCGATTTCGCGTTTGGTTTATAAAGAACCGGAGTGTTGTTTAAAACGTCTCTGTTGCTGTTTAAATGGATATATTTTCTCTGATGTTTTATATATTTTTGATTGTGTTTTGTTGTATTTTATGTGTAAGTTTTGTGATCTAATAATTTATTCTTTATCAGGCTATGCATTGTGTGTAAGAGAGCGTTGTTGTCGTACTTTGTGAACATAAACGTGAAACTTATTCCGCGTAGGCCTGAGCCTGCGTGATCTGTGCGTATTTGTTAGAAAAAACAAGGTTATGAATTCAATAAGAAATATCAGACGTTTGATCATTTCAAGTTCACTTACTTATGAATAGAAAATGCAACTAAAAAAAAATGAGGGCCACCAAAACCCAATTCATATGTCACACAACAAAATCTAGAAACGGATAATTCGGCATCAAGTAAAAATAAAAACTACACAAAAAGTTTAATAGAACCTGTTACCTAAATGCTGACTGGATACGTCGCTGTGAGGTGATGAATTACTTTTTTTGTTATGTACGTTTGGGGACGAACCTAAACAGTGATTCAGCCTGGATTGAAAATGAAATTGAAGACTTCAAACACTTAGGGGAAAAATTAAAAAAAAAATTAAAATTGTGAAACACATATGAATAATTGTTTTGAATATTCATGTTAGCAAAATTAAATATTAGTTGTCAATTAGACAGTGCATATAGGTTAAACATTAAACAGCATATTGAAGAAGTCTGTAAGAACAGACACATCTTAAGTAAGTTAACGGACTGTGTAAAGTTTTGCAAAATATTTAAATTAGCTTTAAGGGGACATGATGAAACAAACATTAGAGAATTCAGGTATTTATAGGGACTTAGTAAATTTAATGGCGGGCCTAGACAGAATTATTTATTTAGATAAATCTTTAAAAGAACATACTGAAAAAACAAACAATAGGGTTTTCGTTGGCCTTCTAAAACAATTCAAAATGAAAATTTTGATTCTATTATTGCAGTATGCATTGGACTAATAAAAAACGAAATAAACGAAACTGATTACATTGCAATTGAAGCATATGTAACCGCAGATTGTGCCACTTCGTCACAAATGGTGTTAGTAGTGAGGTATGAATTGAACAGAAGATTACATAAGACGTTTATCGGTTTTGTCAGTCCAGAAAATTACTCTGCTGAAGGTATTAGTAAGACTATTTTTAAAGAATTAACACAATGAAAACTTAAAAAACTTAATAAGTTGCCTGGTAATGCTATTGCACAAAGTTACGATGGCAGCAGTAATGAGTGGAAAAGATAGTGGTGTTCAAGCAAAAGTTAAAGCCGTGTACGAGAACGCCCAGTACGTACATTGCTATACCCATCAGCTAAACTTAATTATTAAGCGCTCTGTATCACAAAACAAACAAGTAAAAATATTTTTCTGTAGGCTTAATTTAGATGGTTTTACAACATTTGTTTCAAGATCTTCTAAACGTACTGTTTTCATACTTGAAAAAGTAGTCAAGAAACGTCTTCCAAATGTTTTAGTATCAGATGAAATTTTAAATCCCGTTGTGTGACAACAGTGTCCATTCATAAAAATAACATTTTCGCTGATCTTGAGAAAATCATAGATGATGACGAGAGTTAAAATCAACTGTCCAGAAATCATTTGGACTGAAAAACACATTAAATAATGATGATTTTAATTTCTGGTTAACATTTTTTAACAGCATCATGCCGGCCTGACATTTTATTTAATCAATACAGCAAGTGGAAATTGACAGTATTATAACACACCAGCATGTTGCCTCATTCAAGTCAAACATTCAGAATGTCAGAAATTATATTGACTTTGATGCCGGTCTGTCTACAACAAATGATTTTGTAGAATCATCTGAAAATCCAAAAAGATCACGCTTCGATAAAAGCGAGAAGGGTACAGGTAAAGAAATTTGTGAAATATTAATTTCCAACATAGACGACAGATTTTCATTTTTAGACCAACAATTGCAGTTTGTTGCTACCATCGCTGTTTTCTGAACATCAGCTTATATTCTCAAAAACACAGTTACAAATTACAGCTAAACAGTTTAATTTAATGCAACAGCAGTAAGAAATGAACTTGTAGTTCTAAACAGCAACCCGACTTCCCAAAGGGAACTGGACCATTGGTTCTACTTAATTTTTTATATGAAAATAATCTAGTTACTGTTTTTTCCAAACTGGTAAAACTATTAACAATTATTTTTACAATTCCTTTGACTACAGCAGAAAATGAACGATATTTCTCAATACTCAAACGTATTAAAACGTTTACACGTAACATAATGAAAGAGGACAGACTAAGTGCTCTGGAATATGTTCAATAGAAGAAAATGCTAGAAACCACTCCTAACTTCAACGAATTAGTTACTGACCATTTTTCCAAGCAAACGAAAACTGGAATTTACTTTCAAGCTAATAAAGTAACCGAGGCAGGGAACAAATAGCCAATAGTTTGTTTGTTAGCACCCTGTATATGTACATTTATATATTCTTCCTATATATATATATATATTATAACTAATCTAACTTTGTTAACTTCGGGAAGCCCCAAGTTCAGGGCGACATATATAACTTTACTGTTATGGTCTGTGTGAACTGACCTACCTGCTGTGCGTTCTTGCGTCTTCTTCTTCCGACTAGGGCCGTAGGAATTTGTGATTTGAATTCGCAAGTAGATTAATTCAAAAGTACAAGCACAAAGTGTATCGTTATAATTATTGTGAATAGTTTTGTGATGTTGGTAGATTTTGGAGTACAGCAATAACAAAACAGTGTCGGGTATAAAATTGGGGTTCATTATTCTAATAGCACATAAAATGAAAAACTTATATCTAATGTAATTCTTACGCACTAAAGAGTAATGAGTAATTTGATCAATGTTTTCAGAATGAATATTAGCTTTCAGAAGGAAAGCTTATAAATATGATTTTATATGAACTTGTTCCTTATTACTTTCAAAGATAATTATTTAAATAATTTAATTAATGAATTTTCAAGATTTGAATATTGATATTACTGCTTCAGGATGCTTTTAAAAAATACTCTTAAATAAATTAGCCGTGAATCTTGTTCTACGTGCTTTTTATTTACTTTGTGATTGGTTTCACGTATACTGCAGTATAAGTTTCTTAAGTGATTTAATATTAAGATTTGTATAGCGCTTTTTATCTACTCTACTTCTTATCTATTTCTTCTTAGTTAACTTATACTTGTTCTACAGATTATCACAATATTGAAGTTCTTATTAACTTAGAGTCTCTGTTTTTATAGGCATCTGAATGAAGTTAACTTTACATTTGATTTTAACAAAAGAAAGAAAAATGTTCTTTTTATATAAAAATGTATAAATGATTTTGACTTTCCTGGTACTGAAGTTCTCGAAGATGTCCTCTGGGGTCCCGCGATGTCCTAGTCCAATCAGCTAGTGGCGATGTTTTCCGCTGCGTCCTGGGTTCCAACGAAGATTTCAGGGATCAGCAACTCAGGTCCTTCAGCAACTGTTGATGGATTTAACGTCAGTGGTTTAACTGCTGCAACTGCTTCAGGCCCTCGGTCTGGATACTCTGCACTCGTGTGTGTGTGTGTGTGTGTACCTCGTCTCGGTTGTAGCTCTGCGTCGTCGGTTCTTCAGCTCGTACCACGATTTAGACGGCCTCGCTCTGTTGTAGTCTGGACGTGAGTATATTGTCTATCTCTTATATGCGTACGCCAACAGTTTGGGTGTATTGCGCTGTACGCTAATTTATTGATGAGTAAGAGTCTCGCACGTAGACGCCGTCACAGTTCAGTCGTTCTAGAAGAGTGTCTGTGAAGAGTGTCTGTGTTGTCCAGAAGTTGAAACTTTACAGAAGTGTGTGTGTGTACTGGTCGAGTTCTTACAGAAGAGTATGTGTTTACTGCTTGAGTTCTACAGAAAAGAGTGTGTGTGTTCACAGCTTGATCGCCAACAGAAGAGTGAAGAGCGTTCAGCCCGAAATCAACGGTTGTTCAAAATTTTTAGAATGATCTGATTGGCTGAAACATTCTCACTTCTACTTAAAATTTAGTCACCTCATTCCGTGAGAACGAAAAATAATTCCCACAGTCCGAGAATTATTATTATTTTTAATATTCTGGAATACACCGGAACCAATTGTCGGTCGGACGTCCGGTTGCAATTTGTATTGCGATTGTCTTGGCTGCAAGCCAAGTTATGCTTAATCTAACATCTACACTTGATTCATAATTTTTACAATTATAACATATCCAAATCTGAACTCCCTAGCTCACTTACTAGGGAAGTTATTTTAATAAAATGAATTAGCTCATTAACTCTTTAATTATATTTAATGAAATTCGCACACCGTATTCTTAATATTTCGGTAAACATTTTGGCTATTTTGGATTTTGCCTATATTTATTCGTTTCCGAAATATTAATGTTTTAAAGTTAGGGCGTGTCCCTAGTTTATAACGGTGCGTGTGCGTGGTTACATAACGCCAACGGAACATATCCGCTGTGCGTTTACAATTGTTTGGAATGCTCGCTACAGCGCGAGATATGGTTCTATCGATTTAAATTTATTTTATATTTGATTTTTAAAACTTTCTTCATATAACCCCAAATCTATGGGATTTGGTACGTTATAATATATATAAACTTGACAGTAGGACTAGACGTTTACTTACAATATTGCTTCATTTCATTCCGGACTTCTTCCTTCATATGGGATACCTCTCCAGAACAGTCTTTTGCAGTCTTGGATGTCTCGTCTATTTTGTCTGCTATAATTTTGGTACGGGTTTCTATTTCAATTGTTTTGCTAGTGGTTGCTTGTAATGTTTCATTAACCGTCTGTATCTTATTATCTTGTTCGTGCTTTATTACCATTAATTTTTTATCTAAATTATCATTTATTTGTTTCTGAACATCTTTCTAATCTTTTCTCCATTCAAGACGTAATTCTTTTTGTTTATTTTCTAATCAAATGGCTTGTTCGTCTAATGTTCTTGTTCTCCTAAACTTCTCGTCTAATTCACTTATGCGCGTATCTGTGTCGTTAATTTTATCAGTTAACTGCATTGTACTATCGATGATTTCCTGTTTTAATTTGCTCAGTGTATTATTTAAATCTTCTTTTAAATTCTCTGTTTGCTTATTTATATTTTTATTTAATTCGTCCTTCAGCTGGACATTGTCTTGTCTTAGCTCATTTAAATTCTCTGTTAGATTTTCTGTTTGCTTATTTAGTTTACCATTTACTTTTTGTATTTGTTTGACATTCTCCTCTTTCGACTCTTCTTTAAATTTTTCGGCTTGTTGTATGACTAATTCGTCCATCATGGCCAGTATCGAATTTTTAAATGCTTCTAGAATCAACCCTCCTGGTTCCGCCATGTTGAATATTTTGTATTTATTTATTATGTTTTAGAATATTATTCTTATGGAACCGAATTACAAATTTTATTTATTTATTTATTATTATTATTAATTATTATTATTTTTCTTATTACAATTACACCTTTACAATGATATTATCTCGTTGAGCGCCAGTTGTGTCTTAATACACAACAATTAACATAACATACAATTAATGTTTAATATAAATACTTATTATCACATCTAATGTATTTTTAGAGCAACCATTTAGCTACAAAAATAAATTTAAATAGTCAAATGGTTGGGATCGTGCCACACGTTCTTGGCGACAATTTATATAGTAACACAAACATTGATATATAATTTAATTTGTGTAGCCCCAAGTTCAGGGCCAATTTATATAACATAACAAATTATATAATGTATTGAATTCATGGGTGTAATCGTAATAAGAAGATGATACGTTATTTAAGTTTGAAATTGTTCCTTTATTTTATTTATTAAACAAAATTTTTCATTTCGCATATAGAAATATACTACTCATTATTATATCGTTTGTACGACTCCTTCGTACGTAACTTATAGCTAACAATTTAAATACACAGGTTATACATAAATCTTATTATCTAATTTTAATTAATTGAATATTCATTTTGCTCTCGTTTTACTCATTGTGTGATCATCTTTTTGCAATTTTTGATTAATTTATTTTAATAATAAAGTTACTTGTATTCCAATTTCTTTAATATTAATTTGTTTTAAAACTTTCTACTGCACATGCATTCTCCTTTATCAACCAAGACTTTAACTTAATTTAATTAATTACGTTAACTCAAAAAATCAGATATTTCTCTTATAATTTATGTTACTCTCAATTACTAAATTTTACACAAGAGATATTATTCTACATTTTAATCTGATTTTACATTTATGTACAATTAGTTATTTTAATACAGGTTGAACGTCTTTCATTTTAACTTTAATTAGTGTCTTTCAAATGTCTGTAATTACATTGGTTTTTCATCACCTCGTTTGACGTGGTTAATCATCCGTTCGTCCTCCTTTGGTCCTCATTCTGTGTACTCCGTGTCCTCTTGGTCCTCTGGTCGGATTCTACTGCATGTACGGCTTACGAGTCGTCACGCCTTACATCATATGCTGCGGGTGTGTCCATGTCCATAAACCTCCTCGTATGTGCTCTGCTGCTCTGGTTGGACTTCAGTTTGTCCTGTGCCTCTTACTATAAATTAGCGTCGTCGACTGACATAGCCTCCTGTGGCAACGGTTGAATCGAGAAGAAGAAGCTTTATCAGCTTGACCTGGTACTTATAGTCAGGTCGTGCAAAAACTCATGTCTGAACAATTTTTAACTTGTCAGATTTTCACTCTGGTTGAAATTCACTATTTTCGCCTATCTTTGCGAATTACGAAATTTGTTTCATATCACTCGATGCTCAATCGATCACTAATTTTTATATGTTTACTATACGTAAATTACACTTCTTTATTGTAATTACAAAAAGAGCTATTCACTTTTTACGTATGGTAATTGCACTTTTTGTCATTTCGGCACGGTCTTTTAACCCTTTGTTCACCTTTAATTTCTATACACTTTGGTGTCTTTTGTTTTACTCTATCGTACGTATTTTCCTTATAAGTAAAATAAAATATAAAACTATTCTACTTGAAAAGGGTTGGTTACATTTCAGGAACTAAAAGGCTTCACACACACAAACAAATTACGCGTGTACACAACGGTAGCGACAGGTGCGTCGGGAATGCGTGTTCATGCATGAATTCTGTGTTCCCTATTTTTAACTACGATACAGCTTATGGAATCTGAATCATGTTTATTAATTCATATTTATTTATTTTTATTATTAATAGGGTTATTAATCATAAACCTATAAATAAAAATATATTAAAATTTTTATATTTCTATACAGTTCTAGAATTAGTTATCAAAAATTAAATCCTGATTGTAAGAATAGTAAGTCCAGACGAAATAAATATATAATAATATCTTAATATTTTTAATTTTTTCTGAAAAAATATTTATATTAATAATAATTATTAAACATAATAATAATAATAATTATTAAACATAATAATAATAATTATTATTAAACATAATAATAATTATTATTATTATTAACATAACTAATATATTTCTTAATAATTAAACTATAAAGGGGTTAATAAATAAAAGAAAAAGTTAGCTTTAACACGTTTTCATTGATAGAGACACTAAGTAACTTCGAATAGAGCGAATTAAGTTAAGTAATCTAAGTAGAGAGAGAGAGAGAGAGAGAGAGAGAGAGAGAGAGAGAGAGAGAGAGAGAGAGAGAGAGAGAGAGAGAGAGAGAGAGAGAGAGAGAGAGAGAGAGAGAGAGTTATGAGTAGGGGAGTACAGATTAAACCATAGTAAACTTATTATAGCTTTGACCTTATATCACGTCTTCTTCTTTAAAACGATGTTTTATAGTTAATGTTTTTATTAAGGTGTGAAATATACCACTTTAAAAAATTAAGCAAAATAATTTCACTAAAAAACAGAATACGTGTTACCAATTGAGGTTAGGATGCCACCTTTCCTCAGACACCGATGTTGTGTTCATGCAACACATACTCGATGGTGGGAACCACATCACACTGGTTGAACATCCGTGCGCAGGAGGCAGAAACGCTAGACGTTAGTAAAAGAAACTACAAAATGGAAGCCCAAAGTAAAATTACAAAATACACCCAATAAAAAATTAGAAACCCACTTCATTGGTCTACACATAATTTGTAAATTATTATATATTGCAATGGAACATAGCAGAAAGGGTATTTGTAGCCAGGACTACATGCTTTTTTACCAATTTATGACGTTATAGACATGTTGAAAATTGTTTTGTTAAAATTTGTAAAATAGTTGTAAGTTTTGAATTAAGAAATGGGTAATTAACAGTTATGTGTCAAAATGCCCATAAATTTATTTTCTGTCATGTCAAGTGCGAATTTATGGAGCGAGTGCGCGAGTGCGCGAGTGCGTGTGTGCGCGTGTGCGCGTGTTATTCGTATTTACATGAATACGTCTGGTGTAAATTAACGTATTGAATTGTGACTTGGACAGCTCATACTTCTAAATTAGCGCTACATTTTTCATATGTCAAAGACTCAAAACATATTATTTTATATATATATTTTTTACCAGAATTCACTTTTATAAAGTATCCTTATCTTCTGAAAGTCATAAAACTCTTAGATAAAATCTATACATGCTTTTGCAGTTTTCATACAAATTGATCAGAACCTCTGTCTATCAATCTAACTTATCAATCACGTGCTAGGGGTTTTGACCAATCAGAGGCTCAAATTTTCAGTCAGATCGGTTTTTCGCGAAGGAAGCTTCGGCCAGTTCTCCCTAGCAGCTCGGCCTTAACAGATGTTTTCTCTGTGCGAGTTTGTTGTATCAGTATACGTTTTATATAAGGGATACGAGTACGGAATCTTAGCAACGAGTAGCCTGTTTGCTAAAATCCATTGGGATTAGAACTAACATAAATTATATTATTAATTATATAGTGCTCTATCGTGTTAGTGAAGATTTCCTCACAGGGTCAGGTGTATTTACCGTAATACATGTGTGAACGCGAGGACACATCAAGACACGGGAAGGTGTAAGTACAATACACCGAAACTGCATTAATTTAAAATACAACCATTATCAAGCCCTGAGAAACGAGATAAACGCTATCGGTGTATCGGCGTGGGTGCGTTTGTCCAGAGAGTTCCACGTGTCATCAGTGCAGTAGATTCAACAGGCAGCGAGGTGTGGCAGTGATGCAGTCCAGCGGTTTTGTCAGTGGAATTCAACGCTCTAGTAAAATAGACTATTAAGATCAAAGAAACATTAAAATCATTTACAGACATTATTAAATTTAGAATAAATAATTTATGTTGATCAAAGACCATTTTAAATTGGTTTAAAATATATACCTTACTCCATATAAAAGACTCTATTATTATCGTGTTTTTAATACTATGCCTTCTATTTGTTCTGTAGCATAGTATTAAATGGCGCCGCAACGTGCTGGGTACGAGTAAATACTATATTGTAAAAATTTAGTATTATTT
This sequence comes from Magicicada septendecula, assembly GCA_034769895.1. Taxonomy (NCBI): domain Eukaryota; kingdom Metazoa; phylum Arthropoda; class Insecta; order Hemiptera; family Cicadidae; genus Magicicada; species Magicicada septendecula. Next base: position 211,183,764 of record CM068376.1, read on the forward strand.
GAACTGTGTTTAATTTGTCTTTAGAGTATGTATACTTGATATTTTGCATATACTCTGAAAGACTGTTTTTAGGTTAGAACTGTAACATAATATTTAGGGTAATTATCTGGAGTGAAATATTTAATTTGTGCATGTTAGTTTAAGTATTTGTGTGGACATTGAATTTTTATGATCTCTGACTGACTACTGTGCATTTTTATAATATATAAGAACAGTTGAACATTAAACGTTTACAATAAGAATAAGTGTGCTCGTGCGTAAGTCAAGACGTTAAGATAAACTTTGTTGTGATCTGTTATCGTTAATAATTATGGCGGAACCACTATCAGCTGATTTGCAGTCCACGCTTATTGCGATCTTAGCAAATTTGCAGTCCGTGCGCGACGAAAATAAACAGCTACGCGAAGGTAATAGACAATTTCAAGAAAATTTAAAATCTGTACGTAACGACAGTAAACATCAAAATAAAAGTATTCACGAGGAAAATAAGAAAATATTCGCGGCCGTACATGAACAAGCAAAACAAAGTAAAAGTATCGTTGAAGCGGCCGAAAAGAAAATAACTGAAATGGTTGAGTCCATCCGCGTTGATTTTGAAGTCGCGCTTGAAGTAAATAACTCGCGTATAACTGAGTGTAAAACGCGCAAGTTATGAGTAGAGGATCGGGTGCAATCGCAGACGACCGCGATAAATGAATTCATAAATAGTCATGAAATCAAATTAGAAATTTTGGAACAACAAATGAAAAATTACAGCAAACTACTACACCCGCAAACCAAATTGCTTATGTATATAAAACTCACGATTATATAAACACACACATGAAATTTTATGGCCTTGAACACGAGTATCCTGTACAGTTCCTAAAACAATGCCAAAGTAGTATGGAAAATATCAACGACAATCTTGGCGATGTTGACAAGATAAACTGGGTAGTTCGACATCTTAAGGGTACAGCTGTAGAATGGTTTTCCATCATACAAGATAAGATGAAGATCTTGTTGACCATTTTAAGGCACGCTACTGGTATGACGAAATCCAGCGTAAAGGTACGTGTGCAGCTTGAATTCGGTAAGTATACTCCAAGTAAAGGTACCAAGGAAAAATACCTAATTCAACTGGTAGCGAAGGCAAAACATCTAGAGCCTGAGATGTCCGAAGCTAAAATCGTCAACAAGCTGACCCACCATTTTAGTAGAGGAGTACAGGTAGCAGTAATTACCCAAGGAATTAAAACTTTAGAAGAGCTGCTGTTGCTACTTACTAAATGGGAAAATTTTGATGGAAATGTTGAAAGTTTTAGTGCACATAAACAAATAAACACCAATAACACACAAAAACAGAATGACTATAAAAGTAAACAGTGGAAAAAGCCTGATCGCGAACAAAATTCCTCGAAGTTTAGTAATCATAAAGTCGCTTCCGTAGCTAAATATAACCAAGATAATGAACACGGTCCAAAAACGCATAAGGTTGCACGGCGTGTGTCCGTGCAAAACAAACAAAACTAATAAAATCTATACCAGTCAGAATCAGAAATTCAGTGAAAGCATAGAAAATAACAACATGATTATGACCTACTGCGTATCCGGTGTATACCCAGATGATATACGTTGTGAACTTGTGAATGACAGTAATGACGATGTGACTAATGTACTTAGAGATATTGATAAGTTAGCAAGTAGATGTAGTGTGTTAAGAGCGAGAATAAATAATTGTATAGGTAATGTGTTAATAGACAGTGGTGCACAACTATCATTTTTTAGTGAGAATTTTATAAACAAAAACATAGTGAAATTTAAAAAGGTACCAATCTTACCTATAAACAATACCACCATTAAAACCGCCACTGATGAGTTACAAAAAGTAAATAAATAAGCGTATGTAAACATTTCATCTCAAGGTATGGAACTTGAAACACCTGTACTAGTTGTTAAAATTTAATTTATGATGTTATTATAGGAACGGACACTCTTAAAAAAATAAATGCAATTATCGATTTTAAAAATAATAAATTAATGTGTACTGTTAGTAATAAGGAGCATAATGTAGAGTTAGGTAATGTTGACATTGATATTCAGAGGCGAAGTACATCCACATAACCAAACCTACGGCCAAGCTAGTGGTAAACAAAAACAATAATAACAATAATACAGATCAATTAACCTCAGTACAGCGTAGCAAACTTAACCATCTGATAAATAAACACAAGGCGACATTTGAAAACAATCACACTACAACGCACGTATACACACATGAAATAGAAGTTACTGACGAAAATAAATTTGTGCGTAAAACATATCCGATTCCACTTCACTACCAAAAACTTGTGATGAGGAAATTAAAAAAATGTTGGATGCTGACATCATTGAACGTTCCAACAGTAATTTTTTGAATCCTATGGTGATAATAAAGAAGAAAAATAATAAAATAAGGATATGTTTAGATATTCGTAATTTAAATAGCATAACAAACAAATGTTTTGACTGTGCGCCTAACACCCAGAACTTGTTTACAAAATGCCAAGGTGTTAAGTATATGTTTCATTTAGATCTTAAGAGTGGATTTTAGCAGATACCGTTAGCTGTAGATCGCAGAAAATTTACTGCGTTCTTATATAAGAACAAATGCTATTAATTTAAGGTAGTTCCATTTGGATTGGTTACCAGCCTCGCGGCGATGGTGAAATGTTTGGAGTCAGCATTTGCTCCTGAGGTCGAGGATTTCGTTAGTGTATTTGTTGATGGCATCTTGGTGATATCCAAATCGTTTGACGAGCACTTAAAACATCTCGACATGGTGTTCAGCGAACTCCGTCAGGCCAACTTGGTTCTAAACTACGAAAAGTTCGAGTTTGGGAAATCTGAAATAAAATTTTTAGGTCACATCATATCAGCGCAGGTTGTTAGTACGGACCCTGAGAAGATACAATCCATCACGCGATTTCCAACACCTAAAAAAACAAAGGATATCAGAGCTTTTCTAGGACTTACCGCATATTACCGTCGGTTCGCACCTGCATATGCTAAAACAATTGAACCACTGCTAGAACTGCTTAGGAAAAATACCAAATGGCGATGGGAGGTAAGACACGAAGAGGCATTTAACGCAGTAAAGGAGTTATTTCAGGAAAATCTACACGTGTTTCACCCCGAGAAGGAAGGGACATATGTACTGAACTGCGATGCTTCTGATTATGCCAGTGGCGGAATTCTGTATTAGCGGAATGATAACGACGAGCTTAAAGTTTTCGCGCATGTCAATCGTACATTAAAAGGCGCTGAACGAAATTATTTTACGTCAGAAACAGAAATTTTAGCGATTGTGTATTGTGTTAGTAAATTTAGATATTATTTAGCAGGTAAACATTTTAAAATTTTGTCTTATAACCAAGGTTTGTCGTTTTTATTAAAATGTAAACTTGCTAATGCCCGTATGTCACGCTGGATAATGGCTATGCAAGAGTATGATTTCAGTATTAAGTATTGTAAAGCTAGTGACAACAAAATGGCGGATACTCTAAGTCGTTATCCACCTTTGCTGTAGGAAACGTATACCACTGATAAAAATTAAATTCAAATATTATCTGTTAAATATGCGTTATCTAACGAGCTCAAATCTTTACTTAAAAACATTAATAATGAGCAACAACGTGACAAATAAATAAAAAAATTCATAATTGAAATCCAAATTAAAGAAAATTCCAAATTTCAAATTGTTAACAATGTTTTGTACAAACTTATAGACGGACAATGGAAGGTTATGATTCCGAACCATCTCGTAAAGGACCTGACCTGGGCGTGCCATGAAAGTCTTGCTCATGCAGGAGCATACAAGTGCTACTTGACTCTGCGTGAGGACTTCATATGGATGAACATGGCCAGGAAAGCCAAGTCAGTTCTACGTAACTGCCACGTCTGCCAGACAGCCAAATACCCAAACCAACACACGTATGTAGAAATGGAAAACGTAGTGATGCATGGTAAGAATGAATTATTATGTATCGATTCCTTGGTTCAATACCACGTGCGTCTCGGGGTATGAGAAATCTGGTTGTATGCACTGATGCTTTCACAAAGAATGTAAGTCTGTATGCCATAAATAGACCCACGACGGATGGTGTACTTAAAATAATTTTGGAAAAATACATTTCTAAGTATGGACATGTCAAGAAGATCCTATCCGACCAAGGCAAACAATTCCAAAATAAGAAATGGAAAGCTGAGTTGGAGAAGAGGAACATACAAGCGGTATTGACATCCATTAGGAGACCTCAAGGAAGTCTCGCCGAGAGAGTCAATAGGGAGCTCGGTCGATTATTCAGAACATACTGTAACACAAACCAAAGCAAGTGGCCGGAGTATCTTGAGTCTTTCGAGAACGCCATAAATAGTAGTTACAATACCACTACTGGATATACACCGTTAGAGCTGCAATAGGATGTTCAACCGAAGCGTGTTTGGAGTAAATGTGTAAAAGTATAACCACTCAGAATTTGCCTGTGCCGAACGAGATTAAGCGTTTGGATGCCAAAGAGCGGATAAAGAATTTGCAGAACAGCGTACATAAAAATTCAATTCCGAGCATAAGCTGCAATCATTCAGAGTCGGCGTATTAATATTGCTCAGAGCTTTGAACGTTGCTCGTAGTATTGATAATACAAGAGCAAAGTTCCATCGACTATATAATGGTCATTCATGTTATCTGAGAAGGTGGGAAAACATACTTATATTGTTACAAATCATATTACAAACAAAACTGTTGGCAGATTCCACGCGTCGTCATTACGAAAATATTATGTCAAAAGTTAGTGTGCTCACGTATATCTGGGTATATAAAGAATGAATGTAATAGACTAATTGTTAAGTTTAATGGAAATGTGTAAATTCATGTGTGATTGAAAAAATGTCAGTATTAGTGATGAGCGTTGATTTTGTGGGAGTAGGTAGTATGACGTCATGAACTGTTTATATATCTAATCTTTCTGGATCAAATGATAACTGAGATATCAACCACGTGTATGGATTTATTTACATTAAAAGTGACAGATGTCAAACGTTTTGGAGAAGAGAGATTTTTTTAGTTTGAAAAGTATTATTTATTTATTTTGAGTTTTATTATATTGTTATAAAATGGAGGTGATATTATTTTATTTTAAAAAGAAAATTTGTGGACATGTATACAAATTTTTTTTATACGTGAAGGGGATATTCCTGCAATGGAACATCGCAGAAAGGGTATTTGTAGCTATGACTACATGCTTTTATACCAATTTATGAAGTTATAGACATGTTGAAAATTGATTTTGATAAAATTGGTAAAATAGTTGTAAGTTTTGAAATAAGAAATGGGTAATTAACTGTTGTATGTCAAAATGCCCATAAATTTATTTTCTGTCAGGTGAGTGCGAAAACGTGAGGTGGTATACGTTAGTGACCACAGTACTGTGGTTAATGCTGAAGCAATAAGTAGAAAGACGTAGTTTCTATGGAAATATTTCATTTCGAATATGATTTTAAATATAAATCTTAGAACATGGAAGTTATGTATGGTTCTCCATACCGATATTTTTTATTGTGTTATTATTTTGAAAAGATTACAATTATGTTAAAGTATGTTACAAGTGTTTAAAGTACAAGGGTTTTTAAGTATGTTATTACACGTTCTTCAGCCACTTTAAAGATTGTAACATTGATTAGTCTTAACTTTTTTCTTTTGCATTAAGCTGACTCAAACAGACCTCCCTCCCAAGACCGAATTCTAGATCTGCTACTGGTACAGACTCTGAAATGAACGGCTCACCTTAGTTGCGCAAAAACACTGAAGTACCCCTCAGGAGCGAAGGTTATTTGTGCCAAACGGCAGCTTGGCTTGGAAATGAAATGCAATTGAAATCAAGTTTATTCTATTGCCCCATCCCTTCCCGTTTCATTAACACTTTAGTTAAACGAGTCATCTTTGAGTAATCCATCTTTCATGGAGAAAGCAAATAGACCAGGCTCACATCAAGTCAGGTTAAAAGACCGGAGGTTTCGTAGAGCGTTATGCTGCAACTCGAGAAATTATTATACTAAATTTTTTAACATATCTTTCATAATACCCCTACAGCAATGTTTCCACTGTCTGAAACTGACGAACATTACAAATGTATTACAGAGATTAGGAAGAACACTTTTAATGCTGGCGTAATAATATTGCGTCTGTGTTTAAACGAGATCTGTAGTAATCATACTACTATGATCTGACAAAACTGTTGTCAGCTGTTAGTATTGTAGAACAAATTTTTGTCAATAGATGTCAGCATGGTACAGGTACAAGTCGCTGAAACACCGTAATCAAGGTTGCTGTACACTGCCACTGGTACTTGTTTGTTTACAACTCGTGTGGTGTTTGGTTATCTTCGTTGTGTCATTTACATTGATTTAATCTACAGAGTTTTGTAGATATTTTTTATTAGGAATAATACTTCTCTTAAATATTATTTTTTTTTATTTTGGATCATTATTATGGAATATTTCTCCGAAAAAATTTGCAGAAAAAACAGCAAAGTGACAGCCATTAGGAATACACAGATTCTGAGCTGACTTTGCAGTCAGTGTATCTTACTGTATCTTACATTTTTACATTTACATCGTTAGTTATAGAAAGTATGAGGGAAATAAGTGTGTAATTTATCTTAGGATAACATTAAAATAAAAATTTTGATAAACTTTTAAAAACAAGCAGTTTTACGAAAAAGTAGCTCGTTTCACGGTATGGAACTGTCCCTAAGGTGACCACACTTAAAGCGTTATCATTTTCGACAAAATCATATTGAAGATGCAGATTGTATAACACTAACAAACGTATATACAAATAGACTTAAAAAAAAAAATATATATATATATAAGTTACAGTATAGGCCTACACATATTACACTATTTGAAAATATGACAAACTAAACAAATAAAAGTTGTAATAAAATATATCATTTAATAACAGGTAAGTTAATTACGCCGTAAAAGGAACATCGTGAAATATATATAAATGAATAAATATCTAAACTCCGGAAATGTGATAGCTTCTGAGACCAAATGACTTATAAAGTAGCCAACTAAAATTTTGGATAGGGAGCGTTTAATCATCTGTAGGCGTATATATAAAATAAAACTTAAATAAAAATCGGTTTATCCGTTTAAACTCTATGTATGAGAACATGCATACAGCCAGAGAAAAAACAGTTTTTAGGCTACCTGACAATGGATATTTCCACATAATTACAATACGTTTTATTTAAACGTATATTTTGTTTAGAGTAGTATATGGGTGGAAGTAAAAATAAATGTAATTCGCTATATTGTATCACATTAAATAGACTACTTTTAGTGTAAAACATAAGTATTTCTGCCGGTCGAGGAAAACATAGTTTATAAAACTTAATCTGTCGTCTACTACATCCTTTAGTTCTTGAATTTTTTAAATGAAGGCTTGTTTAATTTCGTTTTTTTGTCAGCCTTTTACACTTAATCGTTTCGAGCACTGTGCACTGTACATCTATGTACAAGTATGTGTCAGTTTGGATACACGAGAGGTCTTGTACCGGCGGGGAGAGGTGCGCACGGAGATCGAAGGAATTTGAAGGGACACTTTACAACCTCCAAAAGGTCTCTACAAAATGCGCGCGAGGCAACATTTTATTTAGTTAATATCTTACCTTAAATCATTACCTTAAATCGGTTCAATATTGTGACTTCTTCTAGATTATGATTATACGGGTTTGGGAACGATCTTCGGACATAGCCTATGTATCATACGAGATCGTCAAATATTAAAATATTAATTAAAGTAAAACACATGTCAGCAATAAAAACTGGTTCACATACACGATACTTGATCGGTGTAGACGGGTGCGTCTTGGCATAAAAATATTTTATCTTATTCGTTTAATTGCTGTTGAATTATATTTACCAAAAAACGGAATTTCTACTAATGTACATAAAAAATTCACGTTCGATATTACAGTACGTAAACCACCGTTTGCCACTGAAGGTAACAGTGTCTGTCCCAAAAAATGCCCAGGCTTCACATTAATATGACAGCATAATAAATGCGATCAGCCTGTGGCAGTCCACCAGGTCGAAAGAAATTTTAATCAGACTATAGCTGTGTTACATAATACATTAAAGAACACTTCATTATACTAAGTTGATAAATTTCCCTACCTATTTCGCCCTGAATGCAGTTTATAGAATAAGTATGAAATAATTTGCTTTTTACTAAATAATAACATAAATCTGGAAACTAACTTTCATGTTAAATGACCAGAAGATTGATCTCTCTGATGTATCGTTGTGTGAGGGAAACAAAATTCCTGTTAACGAGGTTACGAATGCTCTGAAAACCCTGAAAAGTGAACGGGCACCGAGTCGAAATGGACTCTTTAAAAATGGACATTTATAAGGTTTTTAAAAATGGGACAGACCTACTGTTATATATTTTGGTGTAAGCTATGTTTTCAATTACTTTTTAAAAGGTGGAGCACTTCCTTTTGAATGGAAGAATCCGTATATTTCCAACCTCCACAAAAAATACAGTGGAAAAATAATATCAAATCAACATGTGAGTAAGTGTAACCAACTTATCTCAAGGTCAGGCCTATATGGAAAACTTATCAAACCAAGAATTGAAAGCCAATATGAAGGTGCACAATGAGTTTGAGCATGAAAATCTTGTATACATAATATCTTCACATTAAAACAACGTCTTGAAAAAGAATGACGAAAATGTAGAAACCAATTTAGTATTTATAGATCCTAAGAAGGCATACACAGTGTTCCACTGAATAACCTGTGGCGGTGTTATTAAAAAGTGCTGTCAATGCTTAATATGTGAGAGCTGTGGAAGTTATAGCTATACACCAACACTACTAGCATCATGAAGAATGTCTGAAGAATTTCCAGTCAACAAGGGATTGCGACAATGTTGTGCTATAGCACCCACTTTATTTAAGATACTTGAATTCAGCTTTAGAACGTTGGAGACGCATCTGTCGCAACATAGGAGTAGTTATCAATGACGAAAAGCTTTTCACTTCGCATTTCGCAGAGTCATGGTTACAAACAACGGCATAAGTGTAGCAGATATAAAGAATCGTATTGGACAAGAGAAACAAGTGACGAGACAGTGCTCTAATTCATGAAGCAATGAACTAAGACACGAAACAAAAATTAAAATTTATAAGCCTCAGACAAAATTGGAAAGTACTGTCACATATGGAGATGTAGTATGGGACATACAGAACATATGAGGAAAAGATTACTGTTTTGATTGTAAATTTCATATTTTATAGCGTTTTCTATTGTATAGAGTAGAGGTATATAGAGTAGAGGTACTATACACAAACCATATAGGCTACTAGAGGTATTGTAACAAATGTGTATGTATATATCTGTTACAGAGAATGTTGAGGTTTCAGATAGGGTTAACAGTGGCCAGTTACGTTCTACGTTCACTAAACGTTTTAGTGAAAGCTGAATAACATATAATAATATAATTCATAATAAACTTCACTAGTGAGTGTTGACTGTTCTTAGGGAATGTCAACCTACCCTACTACAACTTAGGGAAGGTGTACCAACACTAAAAATACTAAAGGAATATATTAGCAGTTACTGTCGGAATAAACAAGAACAAGGTTTATTCAAGTTTGACTTATACGAGTATAACTATGTACTTCAAAATGAAGCATCAATATTACAACACTTTAACACATTTTACATCTTTATTTAGAATTTAATTTTATTTATTACAGCATGGTAATGCATTCTGAGACTTAGAATTACAAAGTAAATTATTTTTATTGGTGGCACATTTTATTTTTTATTGACATTTAGTTCGGGAAGTGCACTTAAAGAATCGTTGGCCACTTCCAGTTGATTGCGTTGTTTCAGTGGTCCGTAAAGAAAGTGTCTTATCCAGTGGTACTTCACTTTCTTTAATAATATTTGTAGGACAACCACTAAATAGTGATCTGCAAAATTGAAATTATCTGTAGACCAGTGGCGACTCGTTTTAAGGTTCAATGGTTCAGTGAACCTCCTAAATAACTTAAATATATTTAAGGATTTTTTGAGATAATGGATTCATATTTAAATAACAAGATTTGCTGGATTAATCTTGTTGACTGAACAGTAGTGGATTCGCGTAATAGGCGAATTTCTCGCTACTGTTGCTTGGAGGTGCAAAGCAGCTCTCAGTACTTCCGAACTGTTTAGACAGCTTTCGAGGGGGAAATCAGTATACGCAAAATTACATTCAACAGTCGCTAAACCCGAGTCTTAACGATAGAGGGGAATAGTTCTGACGAGGGCCGAACCGCACTCACCGGCAATTTTAACTTTCTTTTTACTTTATTGAAATCAGCAATCAGAACTATTACATACACAAGAATGTATACATATAAAGTTCTATGAGCCTAATGGACATGAGACGGAGCTGCATCCATCGATGTAGCCCGTACTATCTTCTCAGGTCAGTGGGCCATTTCCTTTTAAGTCGTCTTGTGATGTCTGTAGTGGTCAGGTCGGATGCTAGTCTGTTGGTGTGTCTCTGCAATCCGTCATAATGCTTTTGTGCTCTGGCTCTGCATTCTTCTTCTACCAGGGGTATGTTGAAGTCCGTATGAAGTGTATGATTTGATGTGTACCATTCTGCACCTGCTATTGTTCTCAGCGCTTTTGATTGGAAGCGCTGAATTATGTTGACGTTTGACTTACTTGAGCAACCCCACAGCTCAAATCAATACGTCCATATTGGTTTGATGATCACTTTGTACAACAAGATTTTATTTTCCAAGGATAACGTTGATTTTTTCCCAAGTAACCAGTACATTTTTCTCATCTTGAGCTCCAATTCCTTCCTTTTGTTGATTATGTGTTTTTTCCAGGTTAATGTTTTGTTGAGATGAAGTCCCAGATATCTAGCTCCATCTGAATGTGGAATCTGCACATTATTTAGATATACCGGTGGACATTCGGAGCGTTTTAGGGTGTGTGTTACATGGGTGCTTTTCTGTTCATTTACCTTTATCCTCCATTTATGTAACCAATTTTGCAGCATGTCTAGGTGTAGTTGTAGTCTATCCCTGGCAATCTGTGGATCCTTGTGTCTGCATAGTAATACTGTATCATCTGCAAATGTGCCCATTTGTGTGTTCGGTGTAGCTGGTATATCTGACGTGTAAAGGATGTACAGCAAAGGACCGAGAACGCTTCCCTGTGGCACTCCTGATTGGATAGAAAAGATGTCAGAGAATTCAGAGTTTTATTTAACTTGGAAATGTCGTCCATAGGGATACGATTTTAGGAGCAGGTAACACTCGCTTGGTAACTTCATTTTGATTTTGTAGAGGAGTCCTGGGTGCCAAACTTTGTGGAAGCCTGCTGTAATCTAAGTACACTGTTGGGCAGTATTCCTGGAAGTTAATTGCTTTGTTAATTTCAGAGACGATCTGATGGCATTGTTGTATAGTGGAATGATGCTTCCTAAAACCGAATTGATGATCAGGGAGAATTTCATCAAGGAGTTTGTCATCATGTATTCTCTTAATGATTAGTTTTTCCAGGATTTTTGATAAGTGTGGAAGTAGACTGATTGGTCTATAGGAGCTGACCTATTGACTTCAAGCTGCGGCTTGCCTGGTTTGGGGATGTGGATGAGTATTAACTGTGCAAACTTCAGTTGTAGTGGCCAGTATTGAACTCTAAGAATGTCATTAAAGAGTGTTTTTATGTATTTAATTGCTTTATTTGGTAGTTCAGACAGAACCCTCCCGTTTATTAGTTCATAACCGGGGCTTTCTTTTTATTAAGATGATCAATTACATATTTAACTTCCGAATACTTGAAGTTTTTGATTTGGAGGGACAGTTGTAATGTTGCCTCAAGAAAGTTGTTAATTTCAGTATCTTGGGTGTCCGAATGGGGTGTAACAACTTTAGCGAAGTGTTGAGCAAATGTATCTGCTTTTTTTTGGTCCGTTTTGGCCTACTCATTGTTTGGTTTTTTTATCGGAGATTTTATAATTTGTGGCCTTTTGCGGCTGGTTGTCACCTTCCAGATTGGTCTGCTTTTGATAGGTTGCTTAAATAGTATTGATATGTTTCCTGTTTATTCTGTTTAATTTTGCGCTTTAAGTTGTTTACTAATCTATTAAATATGTTCTTGTCTATGGGGTTACGAGTCCGCTCTCATCTAGCCCCGGCTCTTCGGTTTTGCTAACCAACTGGAGAATTTCATTAGGAACGTTGTTGTCCTTTCGGATGTTATTTACGATAGTTGGCGTAGCCGCCCATGCACAATCTTGCACTATCCGTATGAACTGTTCTGTGGTTTCATCTATTTCATCCGGTGTTTTCAAACTTATATTTAGGTGTAAGTTTTGACAAAGTAGTTCCCTAAAACTGTTCCAGCAGGTGTTCTTGTTATACAATGAGGGTCTTGGGGAATTTTTGATAAATGTTGACCTTATTGTTGTTACCACAGGGGTGTGGTCAGATGTCAGATCTAAAAAGTTGTTTGATATCGCTTTGATGATGAAGAAATCCAGTAGGTCTGGGATTTTACCCGGGTCTGAGGGCTAATATGTGGGTTCTCCAGTTGATAGTATAACGTCTCTCCTGCAAAGACGTTATAACATCGGGAACCAGTTCAATTGTTCGCTGTTAATTAAACTAGCTACCGTAGTTTAAAATTTACTTACCAACAAATTATGACAATGTATACATCAGGAATTAGTCAAGGATTACATAACTTTATTCACTCTCTGGGTATTAGCGAAAACATCTCTTTATTCTTGTATTTTATCTAAGTATAAAAGTAATAGTTTTAATGGTCATCCTTTAACTTTTTACTTAATTTACTTTACTTTTAAAAGAAAATTCTTATAAATTCTGCATTAAATATTCTTTAAAATTTTTATTCTTACTCTTTTTTACCTCAAAATCATTCAGCTATGTATTATTTCAAGTACCACGGATCCGGGTCTTAACTTTGCAATATTCTAATATATCACAACATCATCCAAACTACTTGAAGAATAGTCCGATGTAATTTTCAGAATTACTTTACCTTTAAACATCATCAGGTTATTACTATATCATTACAAAAATTACAAACATTTATATGCTAATCTTTAAGTCATCTAAAAGTCTTTACAAGAAACTTTACTTTTCTTTTTGTTTCGGTTTTTAAAAAAAAACAAGTTATGCACAAATGTTATGATTTAATATCACCTGAATAGTACATGAGTTTGCTGTGGGTGTTCGTGATGGTCTTTTTCAGTAGGTCTTCTTGGGTGTAGTTCGTTGTTCCTCTGGATCCTCCATTTAGTTGATACTTTCCGAATTGTAGTCTAGTTCATGACGATTGGATTCTGCTACTTGAAGTTCATACGGTTGTTGTTGTAACTTTCTTCTTCTGGAGTTGGTTGTTCACATTTTACATTTTAATTGTTCTTATTTTAGCAGCACTGATGTTTACTTTAATATGGTAAGGAACATATCTTACCACTTACTGTTTGTAAAGAGATGTGTCGGCTAAGTTTTTTTTTATATATTACCAATATTTGCTCCTCGCACTACATTACTAGTTTTTTAGTTTTTATTTTAACGCTACATTGGATTAAATCAATTATAACAACTAACGTCTGGTTGTATCGTTGTTTAGCGGTATACACCTAAGTGTAACTTCACAACACATTTTTGACCTGCTTACATGTCGAAGTTTCTCTGGCGACTGAGGGTTGTTTAGCGGCAGGGAGTCTGTAACCTGGCGCGGTTTACGCGCTGAGAAAAGTAGTTCGTTCCTTTAGTATTAATAATTGTTCATTAATTAACTAGTAATAAATTATGCTACCTTTTTGTTATGAGTTAGATATTTCCTTTATTATTAATACGTCTTTTATTTAATTAAAAGAATTATTATTTTTTGCTTAATAACATTGTACTTTGCGTGTTCGTACTGGACAATTTGCACGTTGATACAGGAATCTAGGTACAGATAAGGGGTGGATAATACTCTCACTTGTTATAAGAACAAAAATTTAATTTGTGCTATTTAAATAATTTTTAAATCGTCACAATAGGTGTTGATAGTTGGATTCTTTCAGGAGGTTGTACAGCTCTCGGTCTTTTGTTGTTGTCAGTCTAGAGCCACAGTGGGTGTGTTTACAGTTGAAGTCTCCACCACAGATAAAGTTGTTACCAAGATACTCAAAAAATGGCTTGATGAGATCTTTTTAATGCGATGCCTTGGAGTATAAGCTCTGTATGATAATTGCTGTACCTCCGTGTACTTTACCATCGGGATGTTCAGTGTGATAGGTGTCATAGTACGGAATTTTAATGTAATTTTTACTTGTTATATGGGTTTCTGTGACAAGGAGTACATTAATATTGTTTACTTTTAAGAATGACTCCACCTCCGGTAACTTTTGGTAATATACCGTTCGCATTCCATAATGCTATACGCAGTGATTGGCCCATTTAGTGGATGAGTTTGTTGATGACAGAGGGTAGCATATTTAATATCATATTATTTTGTTGATTTAATTGATTAAACATGGTTTTGAATTTATCAAGGAACTTAGATAATGTTAAACTTTCTTCTTGTTGTAGAGTTTTTTATTCCCGGTTAACTACTTTACTATATGATCTACGGGGATATTGTTGTGGTTGGTATGTCGGATATTGCTGTGGTTGGTATGTCATATTTGTAGATTTTGCAGTAGGTTGTGTTGTGGCGTGCTGTAGGGTGGTTCATCCTTTTGGTTGATGTTGTCTTCCTATTTTTTCTTGCAGTTTCTTATAAACGTCGCATCCACGGTAATTAGCAGTATGTTTACCTCCACACGGAGCACACTTAGCAGGTAGGGCTTTGTCTTTCTCACATATCTTCGTGTCATGTGGTCCTCCACATTTTACGCAAGCAAAAGGGAGAGTACAGTAAGTTTTTGTATGGTTGTACATTTGGCATCTTGTGCATTGCACAATTGAATTATTTTTGCGTGGAGGTTCTACCCTGACTACCTGGTTAACAATAAATTGTAGATTGTAAATAACTTTATTATTTGGTGCTGGCTCCAGGTTCACATAAAACAGAGGTAAAGGCTCTTTTGATATTCTGTGTTTTATGTTAGTTACAGCTCTTACTTGAAATCCTTCTTTTTGTATGCTGCTTTTGATCTCTTCTACTGGTACTGTGGGATGTAGATTGTGTATAACTACTCTATAAGCTTTATTTTCTCTCAATTGATATGTGTGGTGGATGATATTAGAATCTTTCATAAATTTAATTAGTTTTCTGCATGTTTCTAATTTATTGGTGTTGATCCTAACTAGATTGTTTGCTAGCGATTTTGTTGTATATTGCTCAGCTTCAGCAACATCCGTTAAGGCCTTTCTCATTTCAGTGTAATCCATGACACCGTGTACAAAAATTGGTGGTGGTCTTGTGATTTTTTCTGTCGGTATGCTTAGGTTTATGGCGTTACTGTCGCCATTATTTTGACTTTCAAGGACTGAGAACCTGTTAGAAAGTGCGAATTGGCTAATATTATTTTTGGGTTTCGTTATTCTTTGACGTTTCCGTTTATGTCCACAAAATATTTGCCAAGATTTAACATTTGGCGTGACTTCAGTCTCGCTTTCGGTTGATAAGACTTCAATTGATGAGTAATTTTCCAAATGCACTGCTTCTGTTTTTTGGGTTAAATTGTAATCTATATTTTGGTGGTTTGCCATGTTTTCTGTATGATGAGAACGCTAGCCGGCAAGCGGCCTCACGTCTCGGGAATACACGCAAACTTCCGCTCGTTTACTGGCTCACGCACGCGAAGCTACGGAAAATAATCTGTATTCTTTCTGTATGAGCTTATTAAGATTACTTTTATAATAGTGAATTCATTTGCTCACCAGATAATAGTTGTTGTGGTACAGATAACAGGAATATAAACAATGATAACAAAGTAATAAACTATAGCCTATGAATAACAATAAACACCGATTCAACAGCACCGATCGCGTCCGCTCCCCTTGACTGCCTAACGGCTACTAACATTTTGTGTCACTACACCTTTATAGGTTACTGGACTGGACCTTATAGCACGTTAATGTCAATGTTCTCAAAACAGAACATTTTTCTTAGAAAATATAAGTCTTTTATGTTAATAACTGGCGGAAATATTATTTAGACTTTTTATTTAAAATGTTTTAAGCTACTTACTTTACGGTTGTGCAGACGACCTTGAAGCAGTTAGGTTATAGGATGACATTATGGGTTATGCTTTAATAGGTTAATCCTTGTCATTAGCACTTAATTTTTAAATAAAAACTGTATTAATTTCTTACAAGTCTTGTGTTTCCCACTGAATTTTACTACAGTGATCCCTAAACCTGGCATTGTCAACAAACGAATTCTTTCTTTTGTAGCTGAGCACTGATTAGAAGAGAGAACTCTGGCAAGTCTTAAAAACATTAACAAATATTTCACTGCTATTGACATTCTTAAAACTTCCACACCACTGCCCACTGACGTAGGCAAGGTGTGGGTTCAGGGTAATGGTTGAATCGCCTGAAATTTCCAACTGAGCTGAAAAACCATAATATTGTGTCCCTTTATTCTCTAAGATACCGGTAAGTCAAAATATTATGGTAATATTATGTAACAATTAATTATGGTGTATCTAAAAAATTACCTGGTGATGACATCATCGCAGATGTCAATCCCTCTCCTGTAAAAATTCCAGTATAAAGAAATCAAAAACAAAGCAGATATTTAATTTGAAAATTACATTGTTATATTCTTTACATTAAGTGGGTCTACTTACTACTGTGTAGCATTTGTGGGAAGAAAGTGAAACTGTCGCTTAGCGGCAACGCTGTAAGTAAGCGGTGTGACCTTGACGGTACTATTTCCATAATAATGGCTCCCATGTGTACCACCGAAGCAACTTAGTTGTCAGGCGGGGTAGGCTGCCTTATGCGAGCCGTACGGCAATCAAGGAAGGCAGTGTGGCCAGAACTACTACGCTTCAGCAGCCCATTATTATCCCCAGGATGTTATCCCAGTGTTAAGAATTGTGTTTTATTAATATTTTTGTTGCACTAAAAATGTTGACGTGTAGATTCCTTGGTTGATCATTTTAATAATGTCTTGCAGTTAAATTGGCCAGGATGGCAAAAATAATTGTGGATAAGCGGACTGTAATTTAATACATTTATTGTACGTAAATGGTACAGATGAATTTAAAATCACATTAGAAAGAAAAATTTACATTACAGAAATGAGAGGCAATTATGCAACACTCGAAAAATACATGAAATGATTTAGGCCTAAGGCCTACATAATAAGTCGTGACATGAAAATAATTAGGACGACAGGCGAACGCAACAAGCGTAAGTAACGTGTGTTGTATTCGAACGCTCAGAGCACTGTGTCATTTGGCAGCAGCAGGCGGAATTAGATTATGATCTGATTAGCCAACCTTCCATTAATATAATTCCCACATTAAATACCAACATTATTGCACATAACTGCCCGCAAAAATCGAGCGATTTTTTTGTAATACATTTTTAACAATTTATATTATAGACTAAAGAAAACACGAACATGTACGTTCTTACTAATAGATATTAACCATTAGTAATTTGATGTCCTAATTATCGACATTGAAATGTTAGATAACAAAGATTATGACATTAAGTTGCTCAGAGATAAAACCTTAATGCCAATGATAAGCTAGACAAGCTAATGTTGGCTTGCAAACTGATTCATACATTATTATAAACGTGCATGAATCAGCAGAGATGCATAGAATACAAAACATGAAGCTTGATAATGAATAATCTGTGACTCATCCCTTGATGGGCCAGATTTAAATTGCGAATTTATGCAAGTCATGATTAATAATTTAAGCCAGTCAAAGCCAGCTGAATTATACATAATAGTATTGCATATAAAATGAATAGACAAAGATTATTACAAAACGCTATATGCATATAAAACATAGATTAAGCATAATGCTGTAATATAATAATTAAATAGCGCATGCTATGCCAAACAATTGCAGGAATGCATAAATACATTGACATGCGAAAACAGATGATACATTATTGAATAGTTACAAGTATATAAATGTAATAACATGTGTGTTATAAGCACAAATACATGAATAATAATATATGTGCGATACATGATCGTAAAATACAAATACAAAAATATTTGTAAAAATATGTGCGTGGTGCACAATCATAGGCAATAGATGCGGGCACAATAACACACATGTGTGTTACATGTGCAACACATTAATATGTGTTACATAGATACAAAGTATATAGATACAAAATATGTGTTGCATAGTTACAAAATACATGAATACAAGGCATAAAATACAATATAATAGTACAAGTGACAAATGCAGTAAATGTGTTCATACAAAAATGTAATGCATGTGTTGAGCAATTACAAGTAGCACATGAAAATTCATAGAATAGTGAAATAGCAATGCACAATATCAATACAAAATGTGCAGCAAATATGCATACATGGTTTGTATAGTTACAAAATACATGTGAATATTATATAACAAAATACATAACATAAGAACCAATACCAACAGACATAATACATAAACCACTACCAATAGCAAACATGAATATACAAAGGACATAGTATATGTCTTACAGAATTATCAATACATGTAAATACAAGCATAAGTAAAGTATACCACAATGACAATATAATAAGTATAAATATAGTAATATAATGCATGTTTGTACAGTTACAAAACACATGCGAATTTGATATATGAGCTGCACTACAATGCAATATCAATATATAACGTGTTAAAAAATGTTTGTGACAGCACATATCACCATAATTGAAGTCGGCCAAACTATAAAACAATTAAGTAATGAAAAGATCGTGGCCAAGTAAAACATAACGTTGTGCTAAGTAGTTACATTGACATCGTGTCTAGGCTTCGTCCCGCGCTGGCAACAATATAATTTGTGAATTGGTCTGCGAAAGGTGCCAACAGGCGTATGAACGTCAACTACCCTAATTAAATTGTCTGGTCCGGGAAATGTGGCTGTGATTACCCCAAATTTCCATGCTAATGGAGGCAAGTTATCCTCGATTAGAAGGACCAGGTCACCAGTGGAAACGTTTTCTTTAGCGAACTTCCATTTGTGACGCTGTTGCAATTGGTGAAGGTAGTCGCGCGACCATGATTTCCAAATAGCTTGGACAAACTTCTGGAGAAGTTGCCAACGGCCGAGACGAGAGATAGGAACGTGTGACAAATCAGGATCAGGTATTGCCGTTAATGGTGCACAGATTAAAAAGTGGCCAGGATTAAGTGGCACTGGATCGTTCACATCCGCTGAAACTGCAAATAATGGACGTGAGTTTAGACAGGCCTCTACCTGTGATAAAACCGTAGAAAACTCCTCAAATGTGAGAATGGACTTGCCGACAACGCGGCGCAAATGATATTTCAAGCTCTTTATACCGCTCTCCCATAGCCCACCAAAATGAGGTGACGAGGGAGGAATGAATGACCACTTAATACCGTGAGAAGTTGCAAATGATTGAATTGGTAAAGTGGCATCATTGTTATGCCAAAGATTGTAAAGCTCACGCAAAATGTTGCGGGCCTTCCTAAAGTTCGTGCCATTGTCAGAATACAACTGGATAGGTATGCCCCTACGGGACATAAAGCGACGTAAGGCAGCTATAAAGGCATTGGCTGTGAGGTCGGAAACCACTTCCAAATGAATGGCCCTAGTGGCTAAGCAAATGAATAGAGCTACATATGACTTGGACAGAGTTCTAGATCTCTGCTCGCCATGACGGGTCATGAAAGGACCACCATAATCCACTGCACAAAATAAAAACGGCTTGGAGGGAGTAACCCTAGAAGATGGCAAGACACCAAGCCTTTGAGCCTGAAATTTAATATTAAACCTGAGACATTTGACGCATCTACGAATGATGGAACGAATCACTATCTTGGCGTTAATAATCCACCAGCGTTGACGAAGTGAATGATGGGAAAAATTGAGCACCAGCGTGGAGAAGTCGAATATGCTCACTTTCAATTATGAGGTGAGTGATGTGAGCCGAAGGATGCAAGACAGTAGGATGCTTATTATCATAGGGTAGCTGCGACTGCTGAAGACGTCCGCCGACACGTATAATGCCGAACTCATCAAGAAATGGGTCAAGAGAAGACAGTTTACTCTTTATAGAGACAGAAGCTCGATTTCGAAGCCAATTAAGCTCAGTAGCGAAACGGATCGACTGGGATTGCTTTATGAAAAAGTTAAGTGTAGAATGAATTTCAGTAGGGGTGAGAACTCCCGAAATTTTCTCTGCTTTTGAGGATCTAGCATTCTTGATAAATCGAAAACAATAAGTGTACACGCGGGTCAGTCGGTGCAACGAGGAAAGGTCCTAAGAGAGATCAATAGGTAAGGTAAAAATTAGAGAAAGCTTGGAGGTTTGCTTCTCCTCAACGGAACATTCAGGAAGCGGCACATTAGAAGGTGAAAAAGGTGAAAAAACATTGGGCTCAGAAGATTGAAACAGACAAGTAGGACCATGCCACCAAAGCGAACAATCGCGCAAAACGTCAGGGTGACATCCTCCAGAAATAATGTCAGCAGGATTATGTTGCGAATCAATATGATGCCATGTGTGGGTTTCAGTGAGACGCTGAATCTCAGCAACACGATTAGCGACGTAGGTCTTCCACCTAGAAGACTGAGCATGAATCCAATAAAGAGATACCATGGAATCAGAGTATAGGTGTACGCTGTGGACAAAGGAATGGAGAGCAGAAGTGACCTTGAATAGAAGTCGCGATAACAACAAACAAGCACAGAGCTCTTTGCGGGGTAGTGAAACCTGTCGAAGTGGAGCCACACGAGATTTAGAACACAAAAGGTGACAAGAGGCCATTAAATCTTGATAAATAACTCTAATGTAAATGCAACATCCATAACCCTTTTCAGAGGCATTTGCGAATCCATGTAATTCAATTAACTTGGGCTCAGATTTGCTGCGTATGGAGCGTGGAACAATAATTTCACCAATTAAATACAACTTGTCGCATAATGAACGCCAATACAAATATAATTGCTCAGAAATTGGCTCATCCCATCCAAGATTGCACAACCACAGTTGCTGCATAAACTGTTTGTAAAGGAAAACAATTGGACCAATAAGTCCCAATGGGTCGTAGATACCCGCTATAATTGACAGGATTCTTCTCTTAGAAATACTTGACTCAACTGGAAATGACTTGATGTCAAACATGAATGAATCTGGAGTGTTGTTCCAAAGGATGCCCAACGTACGCACATTGCCTTGTTTGTTTAGCGGAAGTGATAAATTACTATGATAAGTGACTACATTTGGCTCATTTGAGGCCCATTTGTGTAGAGTAAAGCCATATTGACTCAACAACGTACTTAAGTCAGATTTTAACTTGATCAGATTAGAAATGGTGTCTGCACCGGTCAACAAATCATCGACATAAAAATCATTAATTATAGCTGAAGCAGCGTCAGGAAATAAAGCTTCACTATCCTTACCAATCTGAATAAGGCAGCAAGTTGCCAAGAATGAAGCGCTAGCAGTACCGTATGTTACAGTTCGCAGCACGAAATGTTTAAATTGTTCAAGCGAAGAATCACGCCATAGAATACGTTGGTAATGACAATCGTTATCAGAAACTAGAATTTGCCGATACATCTTCTCGATGTCAGCGATTAAAACATAATTGTGTGTACGAAATCGCAAATGAATGGAGAGAAGATCTTGCTGGACATTTGGGCCCACTAACAAAATATCATTGAGAGATAGACCATTGCTAATTTTAGCAGAACCATCAAAAACGACGCGAAGCTTCGTCGTGGAACTAGAATGTTGAAAACGGCATGATGAGGCAAATAGTAGGTATTTGAAATCTTGGAGTCAACAGAACAATCTTCAACCAGCGTCATGTGGCCAAGATCCTTATATTCCTGTATAAAATTTGCATATTTACGCGCAAGCTCAGAATCACGCTTGAACCTGCGTTCTAAACTTAAAAATCTCGCTTCAGCGGTAGCATATGAATCACCCAGCTGGGCATTATCAGAAACAAATGGTAGTGAGACGACAAATCTGCCTTCATTATTACGATTAGTAGATTTAACAAAATGTTTTTCGCAAACTGAGTCGTTAACAATGGGTGAATTATCAAAAACAGTTTCAGTCTCAAAAAACTTCTCAAGAGACGCTAGAATTTGCTCATCGTCGTTTCTTGCCAAGAACGAAACAGCAGGACCCTTTAAATGACAATACTTAGGCAAATTGCCTGCTAGAATGTAGCCTAACTTAGTTTCTTGTATGACAGGAAAGTTAGGACCACGAACATATTTGTTAGCTTGAATCAAGTGTAAATAAAACTGCGCTCCCAACAATATGTCTATGTCAGCTGATACATTAAAATTTGGGTCAGCAAGGAAAATATTATCTGGGATATTAAAATGTTTTACGTCAAAAGATTGTGTTGGAAGTTTATGGGTCAAAGTAGATAACACTGCGCATTGATAATTAAAAGTAAAATTTTGATAACGGGAAACAATACAAACTGATACCAAATTAGTAGCGCAACATGTTGCATTATTAATACCTGAGATTGGTATATTAGATTTGGTTAAGTTAAGTTGCAATTTTTTTGCAAATCATGCAGTACAAAAATTAACTTGCGATCCTGCATCTAGCAAGATTCGCGCAAGTAGCTTGTTACCAGCGCGGTCGGTAACAAATACGACAGCTGTAGATAACATTGTTCGCTGATTGCAGTTTAAATGAGCAGTAATTACTACTGCTGGCAGGACTGTGTTTTAACTCCTTATTTATATGAAGTAGCGTATGGTGCCGTCTGGAACAGATCTTACACGACTGTTTGACCTTGCAATTAGGTGAAAAATGATCCGGTCTCAAACAATTAGTGCAGCATTTATGCTTTAATATAAATTGCCCTCGTTCCGATACGCTCAAATCGCGAAATTTGTCACACATATAAATTGGGTGACTTGCTTTGCAGTATAGGCATGAATAATTATTTGAAGTAGAATGATAGCTTTTAAATACAGTGCTGCCAGCAGAGTTTGGTAACTTAGATTTTTCAGACTTGTGGTTAAATTTTAGAATTGGTTTATTAAGCTGCTGTCCAGCTTCTAGCGGTAACATGTTTTCTAATAGTTGCCTACGGGCATTTAGAAATTGTACAAAATTCTGAAAATTGGGAAGATTTTCAGAATCTATAGATTCTTTCCATAGTTTAAAAGTGGAATGATCAAGTTTTGTTGACAACAGCTGTATGACAATAAGTTCAAATGAATCCACTGACAATTGCATGGGTGTCAGAGAATTGACAGAAGACGTTATGGTATTTGTAAATTCTGCTAAGCTCTGTAGAGAGTCTTTAGTTGTAGATTTTATTTCTAATAAATTTTGAATATAATATTTAGCTTATATAAACTTATTGCCATATCTAGCGACAGCAAACTTAACGCTATTGAATAATTTCCGTTATAAATAGGCAAAGCCTTGATTAAGTCTAATGGTTCATTTTTGAGAGATTGAGAGGTAAAAAGTAGTGTAATTTTTGCACTGAGGTTAAGTCGGATCTAGCATGTACCAAGTCTAAAAATATCGAGTAGAAGTGCTGCTATTTGGGAATGTTACCTGTGAAGCAGGGCAGCTTTATAGGTTTTAATTGAATGTTACTGCTTAATGTCTGAGATTCAGTCTGGATGTTGAAAGTGTCTATTAGTTGTAAAATCTTAGCCTCGGTTGAATATAAAAGCTCTTCAGCCTCGACTCTGTCCTCTTGGAGAGCATTTATGTCTCTGGAAATTAATTCGATCTCAGACTGGACCTCATCGTATTTTATTGATAAACTTTTTAAACTTTCTAGTCTCACAGTTAGAAAATGCTCGGTATTGCTATTTTTATCAAAGTTAACTACTGCGGAATTGATTCTCACTATGGCAGACTTTAAGCCGCCTCTCTTTTTAACCAACACTCTCAAACTTTCTTCCGTCATTTTACGCACCTTTTACTGATGGTGTTGATGTCGTGTCTTCGGTGAGATGTCTTGCAGCGTTGAGGCCGTGGAGCAGATGGTAGACACGCACGGACTGGATGGATGACTACTCTCAACTTGAAACTGCTCAAAACCTGGCGTGTAGGCGTTAACACGTGGATTTTTATGTACTGTGGTGCTGTCTATGAAGTTCAATCTCAGCGACGAAAGAAATGTTGAATAAATACCAACACGGTCGGATCAGTGAACATACTGAATCGCCCGTGATGGCCAGAAATTGGAATAAAAAATGATTAGGTGAGAAGCCGCTCGGTAAGGTATAAAGTTGTGAAAGAAGGTTGAAATGATGAATCCAGGCGCGGAGTGACCAGAAAATGTTAAGAATTGTGTTTGATTAATATTTTTGTTGCACTAAAAATTTTGACGTGTAGATTCCTTGGTTGATCATTTTAATAATGTCTTGGAGTTAAATTGGCCAGGATGGTGAAAATAATTGTGGATAAGCGGACTGTAATTTAATACATTTATTGTACGTAAATGGTACAGATGAATTTAAATTTCAAGAAGGTTAGCTAAGCCTTCTACGCATCATGACGTCTGAGAAAATCACATTAGAAAGAAAAATTTACATTATAGAAATGAGACGCAATTAAGCAACACTCGAAAAATACATGAAATGATTTAGGCCTAAGGCCTACATAATAAGTCGTGACATGAAAATAATTAGGACGACAGGCGAACGCAACAAGCGTAAGTAACGTATGTTGTATTCGAACGCTCAGAGCACTGTGTCATTTGGCAGCAGCAGGCGGAATTATATTATGATCAGATTAGCCAACCTTCCATTAATATAATTCCCACATTAAATACCAACATTATTGTACACCCAAGTACTCATTTTCAACAGGCTGAGTCGACCAGGGGGCTGAAAAACACACCTTGATTTTATGGTGCGGGCACCGGGAATCGAAACCGGGACCTCTAGATTAGTAGCCAGGTGGTACTATTCCCATGCAGGCTACTATAAGAAGTAAACATTTTCAGAAATATGTGTAGTTCAACATAAATAGTACAGATACTGGGAGATAAAAACAGAAAAGAGAGATAGTAAATGAGAGAGTGAAACGAAAGCCGCGGGGTAACTGAGAAAAGTAGTCAGTAAGAGAAACATTATAGAGAATATCAGAGAGAGAGAGAGAGAGAGAGAGAGAGAGAGAGAGAGAGAGAGAGAGAGAGAGAGAGAGAGAGAGAGAGAGAGAGAGAGAGAGAGAGAGAGAGACAGACAGACAGACAGACAGAGACAGACAGACAGACAGACAGACAGACAAAGAGTGATGGGAATGTGAGAGACAGACAGTGGAAGAAAGACACGTTGGCAGACGGTGAAAGGTGGATAGGAGGAATACATAAACAGACAGCGGTATAGGAAAGACACAGCAAAGAAACTCAGTTCCTGTAGAGGACAGAAGTAAATTAGAAATGATGAGAAAGATATTTAGAGGGTTATTATATTTTCGAAACATTTTCTTTTATGAGACACTATTTAAAGCGGTATTTAAAAATAAAATTGTTGTTAAGAAAAAAGCTATTGAGTATTGAGGGAAATTTAGCATCGTCACAGAACCGGCGAAATGTCTTGGCAGTATTTTCCTATTGATAATAATTATAATTTCATTATTATAATTTTCATTGTAAACTTTCTACTTGTAAAAATTAGTATGCTCTTCAGTTAACTACAAATTTATCATTACAATGAATCGTGACGTAGCCATTCACGCTAATATAGCGTACGCTAGAGGGGATTATCTGGGGGAGGACTCCAGTTCCTAGGCAACACCGCCGAATCCTATTACAGCCCCTACAACACAAACCCTCCCTTGAAAGTGCCTACGTCCAATAGATACACTAAGTACTGAGCATGCTCTGTTAGAATACATCACGTTTTAACCACTCCTCTGTAGCTCTGCTAAGTTAAGGGTCGGTATTTTCTTTGTAGATACTCGTCTCATGGAGCCCTTTTTCTGGACAGAGAATCCTATTACCAGGAACAAGTTTTTGTGTGCAATTGGTTGTTTCATACCATACAGTCTACGTAACCTTCACCACATTCTAAATTAGGTATTTTTCGCCTTACAGTTGTAATTATTTAGGGGTGCACTCTGGAGAACCTTGGCCACGTGAATATTAAAATAATAAACCTATCTTTGTGTTATTCTCTATTGCAGTCGTTAAAGAACGCTACACGTAATCGTACATTTTCACGTCATGTCAGTGTGTGGCTCACTAAGAAGTGACGGAGACATTAGCGTGACGGAGACATTACAATGTTAGAATGATAAAATAATCTATTCTGTAGGACAATATTAAGTAATAAAGTAATAATACTCAATTTTGCAACTATAAAATGTAGCCTATGATTACATTCTCGTAGTATTATGGTCGCAGCACCTTGTCAAGCCTGCGACAAACTCAAAACAAAAAATATTAAAATATGTAAACATTACAAGTTATACAAGCTTTTAAAATTATGAACAATAATTTAATAGGCCTACATACAATTTATTTAGAGTATAAATTTGGAGCATTATATATTACGTTTTTGTACAACCACCAAAATGTGTTTATTAGATATAAATATAGGACATATAATTTTTTATACTTGCAGAAAAACTAATTATTTGTGTTATTTTTGATATTTTGAATGTTCATCCTCTTCATTCACAGCACTTAAATGAATATTCATTGTTAAACTTTCACTTGTGAAAACTTACTTTGTTTTATCCTCGTACGCGTTTCGGCGTGATGTTCGCCTTCCTCAGCGTAAGGATTCTGTATCACACCTCGTTGAGGAAGGCGAACATCACGCCGAAACGCGTACGGGAATAAAACAAATTAAGTTTTCACAAGTGAAAATTTAACAATTAATATTAATTATTTGTGTTACGATTATGACATAAAGGTACTGCAAAATCTTCGAAACGTACGAGCGCGCGCCCACTGACACATAAGTATAGGTTGATATGTACGTGTGTGTGTGTGTGTGTGTGTGTGTGTGTGTGTGTGTGTGTGTGTGTGTGTGTGTGTGTGTGTGTGTGTGTGTGTGTGTGTGTGTAGGCTATATAATTAGCATAAAACTTGTAAGTTAATTTTCCGCTTCATTTCCTTCAACTGTAAATTAAAGTCTGTTACAAGTAGATAACTTTTACATTTCTTCAAAGACTTCTTCATACGGAACAACTGTGGGAAGTTCAACGATTATTTACAATTGGTTGGACAATAATTGCAAAACACGCACACACGCGCGCGCCCGGTAGTTTTTCTGTCGTCTCTCTGCGTCTGGGTTGTTACCTTGATGTCTCGATTCTTTAGTTTTTACACTAAAGTAAAGG
Source organism: Magicicada septendecula (assembly GCA_034769895.1). NCBI lineage: Eukaryota > Metazoa > Arthropoda > Insecta > Hemiptera > Cicadidae > Magicicada > Magicicada septendecula. Next base: position 211,211,295 of record CM068376.1, read on the forward strand.
AAGCAACTCTTTTCGGGTAAACCTAACATACGTCCTTATAGAAATATGTAACCTACTTAGAAGTCAATTGATTGTTATAACTGAAGCATAGAAGCAAAGCTTGGAGTAATTAAATAACAGCAAGCCATTTAGTTGCAATCAAGTCTATATTCCCTCAACTAAAATAAATTTATTTGATTAGGCTATCTAACCATCGCCCAGTATTAATGCTCCCCCTCCCGCTAAAGAAGTAGGTAAACGATAATTGCAGTCGATATTTTAATGAAAAGTCTGTAAATAATTATTTGACCATTAGTAAACTCTGGTCAAATAAAAGTGAGTTTATTTTAATGCCGCATGAATTAATTAATAAACATAAACACATACTACTAATAGGTTGTTTGAATAACGATCACTCCCGCATCGGATCTTGCCCTCTGTCAGTCTTTCATCGTTATCTTTTTCATTACGTTCTTCAACATTCAATTTACTCATTAAAAAGATAAATAAAAATTATAAATCTAGGTGGGCCTATAACATTGATGCTGTTGTTGCTCTGCAGGCCAAAATATAATTTGCTCGTTATTTATTGTTTATTTTCACTATTAGTCGTGGTCATTGTTGTGGTAGAGAGAGGGTAATGAATTCTATGATGATTATGGAAAGAACGGTTGGTGATTGGTGTATAAAATGACAACGCAAAATCTCACACTCCGTAGCGTAACGCACTTCGTCGATTAGTTCCCATGGCGACATCCGTGCAAATAACTTTCAGTACAGGTAAATTCCCCCGATTTATAGGTAAACCCTTTATTTATAGGTACCCCGGTTTCTCCAGATATAAAATGGCAGATTCCCCCTTATCGAGGAATTATTTTGCTTAATTCCGTTAATTTTATCTGTAAAAGTAAACAAAAACCTATCGTTCCGAAGTCATTTTTAGTTGAGCGGTTGATGGGAGAACATCTCAAGGAAATGAGATCTGACCAAATGGGGACACAAGTGTAACTTCGATAAATTACTGTACGTCATATGTAACACGAAAGTTATGCATATCTTAAAACGACAGTGATATCTAGCTACCATATTAATAATCATCTACAACTTGAATTACCGCTAGTCAACATGGGCACTTGGCCCAATGAGCTGTAGGCCTGCCAAGAGTGCAACTCGTCGGAGTCTACCACATTCTTATGCAAACGCTATTAACATTCCTTTGAAAGTCGGGGGAATTTACCTCTGTCCATAATTGTAAAACCAAAAGGTTTTACTAGATTTTACTTACAACACCCCATTGATTCCTATCCATTGGGTGTATGTTTTAACCTCACAGTAACCCTCTTGGCTTCGCCACTGCTTCCCAATGATATTATCGTTTGCACAGACATAGGTATTGTCGCTGGTTAGTTAGATCTTGTACGATATCGAGTGTGAACTATTTCATATTACACACAATATATCACTTATGTTATATGGCACATCCTCTAAGAATGTACAAGTGGGAGACGCCTTATTCCCCCGTTTTTTGAAATTTTTGTTGTAAAAAAAAATTTTAAGTTTTTTTTTTTTTTGAGGGGCGTCCAGTAAATTTTAAGACTAGGCACGTGGCCTAGGCGGAAGCATAAAATGCACTGAGCTCAGAGTGACAGGACTTGCAAAGAAACTCCATTTAACATAACAGCATTTTATTTTTGTGTTTGATCTTACGTAGGAACAGCATTTCTACATATTATATATATATATATATATATATATATATATATATATTCAGTAACAATATCTTCTAGGGTCACTCTACAATAGCATTAACATTTATAAAGCCTTCCAGAAACAAAACATCAATGATCAATTAAACAACATAGCAACAACAGTTAACAGTGAAATTCATATTAAATACTACAAGTGACTTCTTAGCAATGATTGATTATCTTATATATACTCTTCAAGTGGCTTTAACAATTGAAAAATTAATTTACCTTAAGTCTCAAAAGTGACCTATCAACAATAGTTACATATTCCATATACTTCCCACGAATGGGGCGATGCTACTTATTAAGTAAGGTTCATTTTAAAACACATCAGCATCCTCTCAGCAATAATTAAGTTAACACATCGTTAACGTGAGAGCGAGCGCGTACTGTAAATAAAACTCTGGTAGTTTTGAAAACACTTTTATTAATCAGAACACTTGTACATAAAGACTAATACGTGCACTCAGTACGGATTCCAACTTATGAATGACGCATTACATGTAGTTTGCTAATGAACAGAACGCTAACACAGAGAGCAGCACTTGCTGGACGTAACATACCGCCCACCAATTATAATTCTATAAATTGATGCTAATTATAAACTTGTAAACTTAAATTACCTTAATTTCTAATTAAATTTTTTTCATTAACATTACATATGTTAGAAGTAGGAAGAAGGATTAATTTATTTATTGAACGTTTTACAATTACATTGTTAGTTTTCACATCTGCTACACGTATCAACTTATCTGGACCTGGGTAAACCTTGACGATAATACCCGTCTCCCACATCAGTGGAGAGAGATTATTGTCTCTTACAATTACAATGTCTCCAACATTCAAATTACAATTTGAAATTTTACATTTATTTCTTTGCTGCATAGAGTGGAGATAATCAATAGACCATGTTTTCCAAAAGTCTCTAAATATTTTTTGTATTAACTGCCATCTTGAAAGTCTATTGATACTTATATGTATCTGAGAAATCAAGATCAGGCAAAGACATCAAAAGTGCGAATGTAAGGAAATGACCAGGAGTAATTGGAGATGGATCAGAGGAATCCGAAGAAGGCAGATACAATGGTCTCGAATTTAAACAAGCTTCAATCTGGATCAACAAAGTGGATAATTCTTCGTATGTTAATATAGAATTTCCCATAACTCACCTTAGACGAAACTTTAAACTTTTTACTCCAGCTTCCCATAAGCCGCCCCAACTTGGTGAATAACGAGGGATAAAAGACCATTTAATACCATTAGATATTGCAAAAGATTCGGTTTTGGATTTGACTTGATCAGTTATCAGAAATCATACATTTCTTTATGATTTCAGAACAGAATCATACATTTCGTAAGCAGAACAAAAGATACTTCCATTGTCGGAAAAGATATGAGATGGTAACCCACGACGTCCTATGAATCGTCTAAGAGCAGCCAAAAAACAATCAGTAGATAAATCTGTAACAAGTTCAATATGTACCGCTTTAGTACTTAGGCAAACAAACAATGCTATATAAGACTTGACTGAAACAGAATTAGCTGAGCGTGAACGCCACCCACCATGTCGGATGTATATCGGACCAGCAAAATCAATGCCCGTAGACTGAAACGGCCTTGACACTGTTACTCTTTCTTTGGGTAGCTGTCCAAGTAATTGTGATTGAGGTTGAGCTTTATAGCGAAAACAAGTTACACATTTATGTATAACAGACCGAATGACGTTTTTAGCATTCAAGACCCAAAACCTTTGTCTGAGAGAAGAATGTACGAGCTGCAATCCGCCATGCAATAATCTACGATGTTCGTTTGTAACAATCAATCTGGTTAAATGTGAATTAGGACTTAATACTATAGGATGCTTAGCTTCTGATGGTAAATTAGAGAGGTTTAATCTACCGCCTACTCGAATGAGATCCTCTTCATCTAAGAAAGGATTCAAAGAGATCGATTTGCTCTTATTTGATACATATTTTCCTTCTTTAAGTTCATGGATATCATGAGAGAAGTACATCAATTGAGTTTGACGAATAAGAACCTTCATGGTGGAATTGATTTCTTCAAGTGAAAGACTTGAAGTAATACGATCATCAGGATTTCTTGCGTTGTATATGAAGCGACGACAATACGCAAATACACGTAGAGCTCTGGAGAGAGATGAAAACGGTTCGGTAAGTTCAGTCATGTTCTGAGATGCTGGAAAGGTATGACTAGTAGCACCTTGCTTCTTTTCTTCGTTAAGAGGTTCTGCTGGAATATTTGAGATGTTACACTTGATAGAAGGCCAATATTCCTTTTCTTCCTTCAGAAATTTTGGACCATGCCACCAAACGTGAAGTTGTTAATGCAGATGGAGAGCAACCACGTGATACAATACCAGCTGTGTTGTCTTTAGAAGGTACATGTTGCCAAATACAACCTTGAGTTAATTCTTGGATTTCACAAACCTTATTTTCGACGAAAGTCTTCCATCTATTAGGAAGCGAAGATAACCATTACAGAACTACTCTTGAGTCTGACCAAAGGTAAATTGCATTTAAGCTTAAATCTAAAGTACAACTAACCTTACTGACTAAACGAGATAATAACAGAGCTGCATTCAACTCAAGTTTGGGGATAGAAATCTGCTTGATAGGAGCTACTCTGGATTTGGAGCATAACAAATGAACCGCTACATCGGCGTTAGCATTTGTAGATCTGATGAAGAGACAAGCACCATAGGCTGTGATGCTGGCATCACAAAAGCCATGCAATTGTACACTGACAACACTGTCACTAATCTTAACAAAACGAGGAATCTTAAAACTAATTGCTAACTTAAGCTGAGAATACAACAAACTCCATTTGTCACTAAGAGAACTAGGAAGTGCTTGATCCCACTGCAAATTGGGACACCATAGTTCTTGAATGAAAACTTTAAACGTCACTATTATTGGAGTAAGTAGACCCAAAGGATCGAATAAGGAAGAAATTATTGATATTATGGAGCATTTAGTGTAAACAATATCCTTGTAGTTAAGTATCATTTTATAAACAAAATTATCACTATGAGGATCCCAAGACAAACCTAATGTCTTGATGTGTTCATCTTTATCCAATTTAACATATGAATTGGAATTTTCAAACAAGGCAGCAATATTGGAATGACATTTGTGTAGCGAAAACCCATACTGACTCAACAGGAAAGAAATGTCTTGGTACAACTTCTTCAGTTGGTCAATATCATCACATCCAGTGAGTAAATCATCTACATAAAAATCACATTTTATCGACTTACAAGCTTCAGGGTAAGATACACAATTCTGATTGGAGATTTCAACTAAACATCTAGTAGCTAAAAAACTAGAAGAAACTAAACCATAAGTCACAGATTGTAAATTATACGGAATGACCTTGGATATTTTATCATCATACCATAGAATCCTTTGCAATGAGTAGCCTAATCCCTTGGATTAATGCGAACTTGACGATACATTTTAGGAATGTCACCTGCTAAAACATAAGCATGCGTTCTAAACCTAAGGACAATTGTAAATAAATCTTGTTGAACTACTGGGCCAGTAGCGAGAATTGAGTTAAGAGAGTTACCATTTGAGGTTTTAGCGCTACCATCGAAAACTACTCTAGTCCTACTGGTAGTTGAAGATTGTTTGAGTACAGCGTGATGAGGTAAATAGTATATGTCTGAAATTCTGTCAGGACTGTTAGCTGAAACTACAGGCTGCATATGATCTAATTCATGATATTCTTTCATGAACTGAAAATAAACTGCCTTGATATTTTCGTCTTTCTGAAATCGTCTTTCTAACAACTTGAGTCTGTGCATTGCATTACTGTACGAGTCTACCAAAGAAACATTTTCTTTACGAGGTAAACTTACAACAAATCTTCCTTGTTAAGTATATGATCATTTAATTTTTCAGTTTTCCAAAACGTCTCTAGCTGTGAAGAGAGTTGATTATTACTGACGAAAAGAGACACAGGACCTGACTTTACAGAATTGCGTTTGTATGGAATTTGCCCAGACACTATGAAACCTAGACGTGTTTTCTGGAGGATAGTGTGATTAGACTTATGAATTAATTGAGCAGGTTTTAGCAAAGCCAAATAATATTGAGCACCGATAAGAATATCTATATGATCTGGAACATTGAACCTTGGATCGGCTAGGTAAAAAGGTTAGAAGGAATTCTAAAATTAAAATTCTAAAATGTTCCCAGTCAGTAACATCTAAAATTTGATTATGTAACAAACAAGTTATTGATGGCAGTAGGTGGCATAGTAAATTAAAGTTGAAATCTTCATAACTTGAATTAATGTTCAGGTTAACACTTAGTCTAGACTGGGAGACTACGTTATTAATACCTGATATTGGCATTACATTAGAATTTGTTTTAAGATTCAGGCTAGCTGCAAATCTTTCTGTACAGAATGATATCATGGAAGCTGAATCAAGTAAGGCTCTTGCTTGTTTAAAATGACCGTAGCAATCTTTAACACTTACCACTACGGTAGATAACAAAACTGTTCTGTTAGGCTCAGATTTCAAAGTACAGTATGAACTGTTAATTGGTTCAACTTCGTTCTGTTTGGAATATTTAGTATTCTCTGAATCTTGCATTGTCTTATCTAAGTGAATAAGAGTGTGGTGTTTTTGAGAACATTTCTTACATCTGTGAATATTTGAACAGTTCTTAAGTGCATGTTGTTTACTTAAACAGTTAAAACATAATCTTCCATGATATACAATCCTTTCTCTTTGTTTTACATCTAGTTTCAAAAAACTGTCATATCGAGTTATATGGTGATTATCATTACAAAAACACAAACATTATTGTTAATAGTATTCACGTGAAATGAGGTTTTGTAGCGATTTTCAACATTTGGTTTGACATTATCATATTTCTTAGTATTAGTATAATGACTATTATGTACTTGACTCTTGTCAGGAATTTGAATTGTATCAGTAGACTTTAACAATCTGCGCTTAGATTCCAAGAAGGTAATCAGTTGTTCTAAGTTTGGAAATTGATTCTCTTTTAGAGTAGCTTCCCACTCCTTTAGTGTATTGTGACTTAAATATTGTGTAATTAATTGAATGACAATGAATTCAAAATAATTGATACCTACATTTTTGAAAGCACTAATGTTAGAATTAATCTGATCAATTAAATTAGCGAGACTGTCTGCGTTTTCCCTTTTGGGTGCTTTCAAATTGATAATGATAAAGCATATTTAGTAGGTATTATTCGTTTGTTGTCAAAACGAGCTTTCAATACGTGCAATGCTGTCTCATAATTCTCTGATGATATTGCTAAATTCTTAATTACGTCTAACGCATTGCCTTTAAGAAAACCATTAAGGTAGTAAAACTTCTCAATTTCTGAAAAAATCTTTACGATTATGTACTAAATTATAAAGTTAAATCTATAAACTTAAGCCAAGCTTTTACATCACCACAATATGTTTCTATTTCTATTGGCTTTAATAGAATCTGATTAGTTTTTGTTGACTCACAACAATCTATGTTTAACTTCTCAAACAGCTGAGATAACTTTCGGTATTTTAATTTTATATTGTCAAAAATGTCATCATAAGTTTCTCTATCTTCTAAATCCTCTGTAGAGGCTTGTTCGTGTAATTCTAATTCTGACTGAATGTCATAAAACTTTTTTCATTTTGTAAGATCTTATTAAATTTAATTTTTAAAAGATCATAATCACTTGATTCTACTACAAAACTATCTATATAGTTCCTTAATTTGGTTATGCTACCCTTAATAATACCTCTTTTTTTAACTAGAGCTTTGTAATCCATTTTGACTAAATTATATTAATTATCTATAACTAAAAACTGAATCGCAAAATTAAAAATATTAAAGGAGAAATATTTTAAAATTATGTTGTTCAATAATAGAGAGGTGGGCCGATATACCTGTAACAGGTATTTTGGAACGATATTTTTGTGGAACGGATGTAACAGTGACTGAAAAGTTGAAATACCTGTTATTCGCGGCGACGCTGTTCCGAGTCGAGGCACACCCCCTACGCACCTACACAGACACACACACACACAAAAAGTACGCAAGTATCACGTAAACGAATACGCCAAGGCCAAATACTAGGCGTACAAAAATATCGCTGGAACGCAAGGAACAGCCAGTAACGCGTATTTAAAATACTAGGTATTTCAAATACTAGAGAGGTATCACCGTTACACAAGGAACAACGGGTATTACAAATACTAAGCGTATCAGAGGAAAACCTAGTATTTTAGGAACAGGTAGTATCAAGCATATTTCGAGTAGGAACTATAATAGTACGAGCCACTTTTTCGTCCTGTATACTTCATTCTGCGCAAAGAGACGAAGCTGTTTTTAATAAAGGAAATAATTCATCCTGCTGTTACATTTATTCTCGTGTGATATGCAGATATATAATATAGATTATATGCTAATAAATTATAGATTATACTAGTCACCAACTTGTAACTAAAATCGGTTGGTAAAACTTTATGTTTTTACTCAAAAAAAACTTTGTGTTCCGAGTCGTTAGTGAAATAGTTGTATTTAATTATATTGAGTTATAACCTATAGAGTGGCTGATGTTGATAAGCTATATTATACTTTTTATTAATGTGATTTTAACTTCACTACACATCTCACGTAAATGATGAGATTGTTGTAATGGATATTTATGCACTTTATCTAGTCCTGTTCCTTAAATATCTATAATGCATTTAATTTACGTTTGTTGTTGCTTATTATTTATAAGTTTTTATTTATGTATTTATATTTATTTTATTACAATGTTTTTTTATTTTTATTTGTAAAATTTTGTTCTCATTCACTCTTGTGGCTTACTGTTATGTTTTTATTATACGTTTCTGATGTTTTTTCACATTATTTTTTGTGGTATTACGTGTAGGCCTACTCTAAATTATTTAATTGCCCCGAGTTTCGCAACTGATTTGTCTAACCAATGTTAGTTTGTTTACTACTAGTGAAAACTTAAATTGGTATTCCCAAAGGGAGATAGGCCTATAAATTCTCTTGTTTCTTATTTTCATTTAAACAGTAATAGTTTAATAAAGTCACAGTGTAAAGTAACACTGTTAATACTTTTAGTTTCAATTTATTTCTTATAACAAATTATATAGTATAGGTTATATAATATCTTCAAATAAATACACAGCAAGTAGGTTTATTAATATATTAATAGGTTTACCTAGGTGAAAATAAACCTACTTGCAGTGTATTTATTTGAAGATATTATGTAGGAGACCTGCAGGAAACTCAAAACGAGTTACTTACAAAGGATAATATAGGTTATGTATATATAGTATATAATAACAGGTATTTGGTATTTGTACCTGTTATTTTTTTGGAACGGTATTTTCATACCTAGTATTTTAAAATAACAGTTTAGCCCACCTCTAAATAGATGTAATTAAACTACTGAAGTATTCTTATCTGTTGTTGTGAATGTTGGCTGAAACGCTTGAATAAGCCGAATTCTTTGTATCTTGAGTCATGTATTTCTATACATAACAGTCGTTACAATAGACGCCATTGTGTGTTAGTTGGCCTGCACGCGCATACCAGCGATAAGCGGAGAGCACATTCCATCACATGTTTTCACTGCAAACTTCCATTACGAACACTCGTATGGTTTTTAATAACTGTTGATTGTTTTTTCCATAATGTCAATGGACGTTATGCGAATATTTAATATACTGCCTAAGTATTGTAGTACAGTAAAATTATTGTTTATCGTAATATGGCACAAAATGAAGCCATTAAATTTGACGTACAGATCACGACACTACATTACTGCCGCACCATGTTATTTGAATAAAGTACATTCCATTCCGGCCATGCGGAACACCAAACAATTATGTTAACACACAGTTAACATGAGAGCGATCCCGAATACTATTCATCCGGCCCCGCGGAGGACCAAAAACTATGTTAAGTTAACATATCGTTAACGTGAGAGCGAGAGCGTACTGCAAATAAAACTCTGGTAGTTTTGAAAACACTTTTATTAATCAGAACACTTGTACATAAAGACTAATACGTACACTCAGTACGGATTCCAACTTAAGAATGACGCATTACATGTAGTTTGCTAATGAATAGAACGCTAACACAGAGAGCAGCACTTGCTGGACGTAACAATCATTACCATTTAAATCTGTCAATGCTTTACAGATAATTAACACTTAATTCAATAACTGAACAAACAGCATGACAGCCATTAATACTTGTAAATTTTGTGTGCCTTTTCATAACTAATAAATGATACATATGCAAGTTACATTCATATAATAATAGAGCTGTGACAACCCAGGACGGACAAGGCTGCAAGCATAAACAGGCCGATTGTAAACCGAAATTCAGAAATATGAATAATTAAAGTATATAAAGACAAATCAGAAAATTAAAGGCTAGGGTAGAATACCGGAATTTACTATAGTAAATACGCTCAGATTTAAATATGACCGACAGCACACCGCATGCTTCTGACATGCACCGCTTGAATTAACATGAACCCGCGAAATGAAACAAACAGAGAATTCCAGAATTAATTATAAACAAAGAAAAATACGGAAGTTCAGTAAAATTCGCAACCGAAAAGGGTAAGGCAATTTAAAAGCTAAAAGACAAACTATTTAGGCTATTGCAAAGGAAACCCTGGCATGGTAAATCATGAAAACACACGACACATTAGTTCAGCTGGATATAAAAGAATTAACTAGAAAAGGTATAGATGAAAAGAACAATGGTCTGGAGATGCCTGCTAGCCCCACAATACAATTATTGAACTTATTAATAAATACATTTTAATCGCACTCAGCTATAACCGTGCACATCATAAACGGGTATGTTCGGTTCTGATCGTTCAATGCACTAACTGCTAGTTAAGTACAAACGGAAATGTAATTTTACTTTTATGATATTAGTTGTGTTCACAGTAAAAGTATGTCGCGAAGGTCGAGCTTGAATAAAAGGAAAATTTTCCCCTGATGTTCAGTTGTTACCACATGATGAGGAGGGTAGACGATGGTTACTGCTACAGACGTTCAACTGGCTGCTCGTCCCGGAGTTGAGACTTCTCCAGGGAATAAATTCGGGTCCATTGTGAGTTTCGACGGCGAAAAAGGGGAGCCAGACATCATCGCTCAGCTGATGGTGAAAGCTGGAGATATCACCATCGTATAGCCCTCAAACCCTTGACTGGATCGAGAACCCAGGGGCTCTTTAAAGTCTACTCGCCCATAGTGGGAAATAAAGATGAGAAATAACAGAGGGTTTTTCCGCCGTCGGAGCTTCCAAACGTGTGTGCCGGAATCAGGAATGTGACTGACCAAATCTCGGACCAGCGACGGTTATCGTCGAACAACAAACAGCTGTGTGAACGAATTTTCGTACGCATACTGTGTCTTACGCTCGCCCCGTTTAATTATTAAGGAAACACCGCACGACTCGTGACTCTGCAAAAATATTTCCTCTGCTGCTGTCACTAATAATTAGGCTAAGTAAAAAATCAGCACTATGGTACAAGACGCTACATGCACAAGCAGCATAAAAATAATAGTATGTATAAATACGAAAACGAATTGAATTATTTAAGAAAATATGGATAATTTTATAAAAAACAAAAGGAATTCCTTATGAAATAAGTTATAAATTCCTTATTTATATATTAATATATTATAAATATTTAATTGGAGAATTTAAATTTATTATTCTATACTTTATAAATTTTATAATTAAAATTTTTTTATTTTATAAATTATAGAATTTCTTATGACTATTATAAATAAGCAGTATGTTGAAAAACTCACCTCAAATAGGGTTAGTCACTTAATTATCACTTTGAAAAATGGCTTCGTCACAGCAACAAGCACATTCATAACACTCTTGGAGAAAACACGCACACAGCATACCAACAAACTTAAAATCTTCAGCATTCATTTTATGTGTGGTAGCCGGATTCAGCTGAATGCTTACTGCCATGAAAGTCAAGTTTGGCACCTGCTATGAAACCTGTACTTGCGGATCCAGCATGTGAAATAATCAGCCGGCCACCTCTACAAGTAGGTACTTTCACCCCACCGTTCCCTCTGGATTCTTGCCAGATGTATTTATTCCTATGATTCTGTGATATCCAGATTTCATCCAAAGAAATTGAAGACCTGTCATCCTCCGTTTGTCGTATATGCATAGTTCTCAAAAACATCGCTCTCAAGGCACCAATGTCTCTGCGCTCTTTAAGAAATTTTCGTCCAGCGTTGCACTTCTTAAACGTAAAACCGAGCACTCTCAGAAGGCGAAGTAGAAAGGCTTCTGAACCAGAATAATTAATTTTCTGACAGAGATCAGCTCAAATTTTGCTTGCAGTGGGGTATTCCCCTCAGTCGTAATATTCGAATAGGGTCCAACGGACTATTTGTTTATTAGAATCGTCCAGTTCAGTGATTTTGTGTTTCCGCTTACACTCTATTCTTGGAGAAATGAACACAACGCTCACGCCTTAATCTTCTGCCGAAGTAACGGTATTCCTAATACGTTACACCGCCTTTTCAGAAATGCCACAAGCTTGTTTGGCATCAAACTCTTTTCTTTTCACATCTGGCTTAGAGCGACCAAAACTGACCGCCGCGCTCTCCTTATCAAACGCCCATCCTAGAGGCCACCACTTAATAAATTTGTTAAAAGGAAAATCTCGCCTCATACGCTTACATGCCCAAACCAGCTTTGTCTCAGGTGCTTTAATCACACACACACACACACACACACACACACACACACACACACACACACACACACACACACACACACACACACACACACACACACACACACACACACACACACACACACACACACACACACACACACACACACACACACACACACACACACACACACACACACACACACACACACACACACACACGTTTACGACTTGTTTAAACTTATTATCAAAAATTGATTAACACTCGGGAAACAACCTAACATGGGATACATCAATATAATAAAAACGAGAAGAGTCATAAAGTTTGAAATGGTTGTAGCAGTTCTAGGGCAAACAGGGACTCAGTCCCCTTTAAAGGATGTGTCACAAAATTTTACTCTATGCGTTTAAATTAAGTGAAATACCGAGAAAAGTTTCAATAATGCAAAAACCGTTTAATCATGAGAACGCATAAGCATATTACGATGTGTAGGTGTCGCATAGAATAAGTAGTCGAAATGAAGTGGATTTATTAATGATGCTATTCTTTTATGACAATCTACTGAGCTTTGAATAGAGTATATAAAAAATAATTAATCTGTATCTGTTGACCTTTGTAACACTTGACCCTTTGTTGACTCTTTGTAACACAACTAAAATTTCTTTCTATTCAATGAAAGAAATTAACACATTAAAGTTATTTTTGTCTTATTTAATATAGCCTAAAGTTTAAGTTCGTGTGATAGAGTCTTCCTTTTAAATATTTTCCTTGTTTTGTTGTACAAAAATAATAGGGTTTAGGTTCACTTCCCTTTAATGTGAACTGCAGATCCTTCACACGACGGGTTGATCCTGGATGGTCCTGTATCTGAATGAGTACGTGGGTTGATATACACTGTCCGGCCTCAGGGCGTGTAGATGTTTCTCACTAGTACCGTTATATACTTCCGCGAACAGATGCTATTGTTGCTGCTAAATTAGTGTATTATGCGTACACCTTTTTATCCATTAAGCTTAAAGTATTAAATGTACCCCATTCGGGTATCTTGCACTTACACGGAATAGCACTTACAATATTGTTATTCCTAGTAACCCAAGAAAACCTTAACTTGTGTTAGTCACGTCTGGCAGATGGAAAACGTTCCAGACAAGTAGTTTTATACTTCCAGAAGAGTACTTATATTGTTTAACTTGCATTTCTCTCTCCTACCCTAGACTCCCTCCATTTTTAACACTTTACCCGAAAAATTTCTCCTTCAATTGCTTCTTCTGCATGTATATTATTTTTTTCAAAATCCTTTTGGACTTCTTTAATCCAACTTGATGTTGACTTCTTCCCCCACAGATATTTGAAGATATGCTTTGTCAACCTATTGTCGTCCATTCTATATAAATGTCCAAAAAATAATAGTCTTCTTTTTCTCATTGTTACTGTTATGTTTTCTGAACTTTCATATATTTCGTCATTACGTCTTAATTTCCAACCTTCTGAAGTTTTTCCCGGGTCTAATAGTTTCCTAATAATTCGTCTTTCCAATATTTCTAGTTTTGTTTAAATTATAATTCAATGCTAGACATTCACTTGCATATAGGCATTCTGGCTACACTACTGTACTGTAATGCCTTATTTTCGCATTTTTAGACATGGACTTTTTATTGTAAATATCTTTAGTTATACCATATGCCCTTTCCATCTTATGAACGCTTTCTTCTATAGCAGATTTTTCCAAGCCATTCTCGTGAATTATCTCTCCTAGATACTTAAATTTTTGAACCCTCTCTATTCGACCAATGCCTGTTACCAGGAATTTTGGAGCGTTTTTAATGTTTTTGAGCAATTTGGTTTTTTCTGCAGAAATTCTTAAGCCTGTTCTACTGGCTATGTCCTCTAAAAATTAACTTGTGTTACTGCAGATGTCAGATGTTCAGAAAGTATTGCAAAGTCATGTGCGAATGCCAAGCAGTTTATTTCAATACATTTGTTCTTTCTTCCCAACTTGATTGGTGATATTTTGCATTCCTTTAATTTTTCATTCCAAAATCTCACTACTTTCTCCAGGACACAGTTAATAAGAATTGGGGATAAACCATCACCCTGTCTTACACCTGTATCTCGTAATTTGAATGGTTGAAATATTTCTCCCATGAATTTTACTTTTGAGACTGTATCCGTAAGTGTTTCACGGATTAGATTTGCCAATTTTGATTTAACACCAAATTCCCAGATTATTTTATATATAGTTTCTCTATCAACAGAATCAAAGGCCTTTTTGAAATCAACAAATGTTACTACGATCTCCTTTGAATTCAGTAGCCTGTGACGGATTATTGACTTCAGAGTGAATATTTGTTCTGGACTGGATCTGTCCTTCCTAAAGCCACCCTGATATTCACCCAAATGGCTACCCAATGTTTTTTTGTTTTTTCTACTTTCTTCAATAGAATCTTTGAAAATATTTGAATGCAACTGGAAGTAAAGATATTCCTCTGTAGTTATTAACCTCTTGCTTATCGCCCTTCTTATGCAGCGGATGTATTAAGGCCACCTTCCTTTCTTCTGGGATTTTTCTGTTTTCCAAATTTCTTCAAAAATTAATTGTAGATCATTTTTGATCTTTGGTAGAGACCATTTCAAAGTTAAGCTGATATGAAATCTTCTCCAATAGCTTTATTATTTTTTAAAGTTTTAATTACTTCTTCAATTTCTTCGATAGTCGGAGGTGTATCTTCTTCTAAATTTTCATAAATGTCTGACAGTTCTAACCTCTGAATCGGTTCCGGGCAATTTAAAAGTTGAACAAAATATTTTGCAAGTATTTCAAAATTTACGCATTGCTTAGGCCAGTTCTACCACTTTCATTTTTAAAACAAACTCTTGGTGTTTGGTAATCCTTTAGTTTATTTTTATAAGTTTGATAGAAATCTCGACAATTATTTTTTATAAAATTTTCCTGTATTTCAAAAAGTTTTAATTTTTCAAAAGATCTTTTAGTTCCCCTTATTATCCTTGCTGCTTCCTTTCTTTGTTGCTTTAATTTTTTTCGTAGTTTTTAGGTTTCCCTAAGCATTTTCACTTTTTCCATTGTTTTGACCTCTCTGACTTTTATTTAGTTAGGTCTTTTTATTACAAAAGTTTTTTATTGTGATATAAGTCTCATCTAAAAATTTCCCATATCATGAAAATTATTTAAATTGACGTATTTTTATGAATATACCGTAAAATAATTACGTACCCTCACACACACCTACTCCGCACGCCCGCAAGCATCGTTCCTCACAATTGCAAAGCACTAAAATTGTTTCACAACCCTAAAAAAACTTAAAATAACATTGTTAACAATGTTCCCTATCAACTAACACATAGGCCTAATGTACAAACCTACAATCTCTACTTATTCACACAGTGTTTTTTTGTACTATCATATGCTTTTTAACACTACTACATTGTATATGCAATTACAATGTCCATTGTAATATGTTTGGAAGTATTTGTTTCTTTTTCAAATGCAAAAAATATCAGCCAAAAATCTTAGAAAAGGATCAAATAATCAAAACAAAAGTTTAATTAATCTTTTTATTAGAATATAATATGTCCTTTAAGGAAACTATCATTACTTTGTAAATTAGTTTTGGTTAAATTCACTTTAAGAAGTTTATTTTCAGTTTTTGTCGGTTTAAAAGTGAACTTATAATTTCCTTCGTTTTAAGATTTGATGTTATGAAATCATGTTTTAATAGCATGCTTCCCTTACGTTTTCTCTCTACTTTAGCTTAGTTTCACCTGATCGACCTTGAACTTTGTATATGGTAAATTTTAAAATTATTTAGGAAAAAAGTTTCAACTTTAAAAACTAAATACCTACAATATTATTTACTAGATTGTAAGGCATCATGTTTTTGAAGACCTACCTAACATCGGTACCCAATGTATCATTAAGACGTTATATTGTATTCGCATTTTCAAAATTGTTCTCGTGTATGTAACAATCAAGCCACCCCCAAAGATTCAGCGTAAGAACTATTTTTAAGCAAAAGGTTTTCACAATTATATTAGAAAGAAGAGATAATGAAGTTTTGTGGTTAATTGAGAAAGCGTTTACATTTAAAAGTTTTTCTTGTCCCATGATCCTTTTAAATAATTATATAACTTTCTAATTTTTGAAGGTTATTTATCTTTAAACAAAAGTTGTAAAAAAAGCAATGTATACATTTAAGGGTGGGGAAGTCTATCTTGAAAAGTTAGGAATGCTTCGCAATTTCCATTTTGTACATGAAGTTTAAGGGGGTCTCTATGGAGGGGCAGTTCTCATATCTGTTTACAACTCTAAGACGTAGTGTACGAAACTTACTATTAATGAGGGAATCGCCTTCACTTATTTCATTTTGTATGCCTCCGCTATCATTCGGGCTTTTATCATTACCTCATTTGGACTCTGATTGATTTGTCATTTCTCGCAAATGTTTCCGTTCCGACAAGTTTCTTTGAAAGCCCATTACACTTTTGAATAGAGGCTTGATAACCCCGGTCCCACGTCCCACAAGCATACCCAATGCATTTCTGGAGTTTATTGAAAGTGGATATAATTTTGTAACCTTGATTTTGTTGGCCTAACATATTCTAAGTAGATGTAAGTAATTTTAAATTAGTTTATTAAACTTTCAATAATAAACTAAGTATACTTGATTAAAATATTTCCTTAAATTTCCGTAAATTAGATAAGGCATTATAAGGCATGATAAGTCCTCGTGAGCTATAGAACTCGCTTATCATAATATAATGGAAACATTTTTAAATATTGCTCATAATACTTTTCATACTACCATAATTTTACACAATTATCATTTCGTATATAGGTAACACTGATTATGTTAACAAATTTCTCCATCCTGGCGTCATTCCATCCCGGCGTCCGGAACAGATGTAATGCTTGTTACCTTAGCCTACGTAGAGCTGTAGAGTTGAGTCAGTCAGTAAATGTTGGCTTGTACGTACGGCCAAAGTTATACATTCATATGAATTCGAATTTACAAATTATCAGCGATAATACCGTATAATAACAATAAACGTTAGGCCTACGTAAAAGCCGATACAACAAATATCTCGAACAGTGGCGTGGCGTGGGTACATAACAGCTGTTGCCGGCTGTGATAGACCTAAAATTTAGCCCAAAAATTAATTCGAATTTTTTCTAGTGCCAAGTGTTCCTTTTAGAGCCAAAATACTTTGTTAAGAGTATTTTCTATCATTCGATGGCAAAAGAAGAGGGTCGCGGTTCAATGGGATCTGACTTCATTATACTTATTCAGAATAAAGCATTACACAAATAATCGAATTAAAAATAATAAAGACAAACAGAGTAACACATGACTAAACGAACAAAACACAAATGGGTTCGTAGTAACTGCTGCACGTCGGTTCCGAAAACGAACATACCTGGTAACTGAGCGTTTACAACTCAAGTCGGTGCAAGTGCCCAGCAGTTCTAAAGCAATGTTATGCTTTTCTTCAAGTTCCCATATTAATGTTGTTCGGATTTCAAATTATTCAATAAGCAAAGTATTTATTCTGTCCTGTAATTAATATTATTTTTTCTTATTTTCAGTACTGTTGCCGCCGGCAACAGTGGTTACATGGCCGCCACGCTACTCAAACAACAGTACAACAATTATTGTACAACAAATACTCAAAGTATTTCTTAATTTGTCCGTTTATAATTACTATGTAATGTTAGTAATAGTAAGTCAAGTATTTGAGTGGTTCATACAACTCCACATCGCTTATCTGGTTGAAAATTTTCGTATCGGTAATCATTTTTATCATTTTACGAAACTTTATTTAATCGACCAAGAGTGTTCAATTCGTCGATTCTATATCATAAGCCAGTTTCCATTTATTCTTTAACGTTTATTATCACTTTTCTGACCTTTTGTTAAATAACGTGTTTTTTATTTTGAATCCGTTTATTTATGTGTGTTAGAATGTTTAATTACGAACACTGTAAAGTAGAAGAAAGGTACAGAAGCGTATTTTGCCATGCTCATCTTTCAGGTCGTGGCATACTGTCAGTGACACGTTATTGATCACAATATAAAAAATTTCTAGGCATATTAAAAGCTAAAAATTTCTTTAAATTCCTGTTAATATTTAATAACGTACACGCTAACATTTATAAAGTGGCTTATATTTAATTGTGTTTGTGCAGTACATTAGGCGGTAATAAAACATTTTAAATAAATGCTTTAAATAAATTGAAAAGTTTCGTGTCTGGTGGTTAAAAGCAATCGTTTACGAATTCAGCAACAAGTATATTAGGCTTATGGTTACGGCAAGCACACCTACACTAGACTCTGACACTTCGTTTCTTGTCTTTTCAGTCGCAATGGTAAACTTTGCCAGATTTATTGATGATAAAACATCGAAATTACTCACGTTATGTACAAATGCTGGCTTCAATTCGACTGTATGTTGAGGTTGTTTGCTCTAGTATGGTAATGTGAAACGCACAAAAATATCAGTTTCAAAGGGACAAGTACAGTGAACGGTATTGGTATTTAATACTTACTGTGGTACAGATTTTTAAAGTAGAAACTTTCCTGATCGTTCCAGAAAAGTAGTTTTATACTTCCAGAAGAGTACTTATCATATTGTTTAACTTGAATTTCACTAACTCGTCTTTAAATTCTCTGTTTGGCTTGAATGTGTTTTAATTTAATATAATTTAATTTAAGGTTTTGTGGCTAAAGTCAAATCAAATTATAAAAAAGTTCCAAGTTATTGCATATTTCCTTTCTTATATCACTTACATACAAAAGTATTAAAATATAGGCGTATTATCTAAATAGCCCCTAGTTTGCTATTTCTCAATATAACGTTAACGGTATCAATAATATTGCTACGACATCACAGAACAATCTACGTGTTTGTCGAATGTGCCAGAAGAATCTCGCTCTAATGTATGTGGCATACATGACTGTCAACGCAACCGCGAGAGTTTTCTCGAAGTCGCCAGCCGCGCGGACTGTGTCAAGGCCGCAGTTAATTACGTATTTCACATGGACGCTAAGACGCAATTAGGAACGTTCTGGTCTGTGAGCGCAGGTATAAATACATGGCGGCAGCGGCCTTAGTTTTCAGTATAGCTGCGATATATTTACTGTGCGGAAACAGAAGACATCAAAGCATTAATACAGGAGCAGAAACAGATTCAAGAACACAGTACTGCAGAATTGGGTCTCCTACGATGTGAGCTTAATAAACAAGTTACTAAAATATCAGAGGTACAAGAATCAATGACATTAAAAATAGCTGAAGTACAAAAATCTGTGTCGAGTGTTGAAGAATCGATGGCTAATAAAATAGCTGAAGTAGAAAAATCAGTCATGAGTGTGGGAAAGCAATGTCAACAAAAACAGAAGACTCGATTACAAATATAAAAGAGCAGATTAAAAATGAAGTCGAGCAGTGCCTGAAGTTACAACCAAAACAATTTTGTGAACTGACTGTACCAATGATAAAGACAGAAATAGACGCAAAAAATAAGTTAATAGAGAAAGTCACTTTGCCTGCTGTAGGGACAGTTCATGTCATAGCTGCAACCTTTGACGGAAGCAGTCACTGGGCAGCATACCTCCGCCAATTTGAAGCTGCTGCATGCGCAAATAATTGAACAGAGAAAGACAAGGCAGTCTCACTCGTTCTCCTATTAAAAAGACCCGCGGAAGAACTACTACAGAAATTCCTACCTGACAGCCAGAACATCTATGCCGACTTGATAAAAGATCTAGAATTACGGTATGGTGATAAACATTTGCGAGATGTGTACTGTACCCAGTTGAGAGCAAGGCGACAGCATTCCGCGGAGAGCCTTCAAGGGTTTGAAGCAAGTATCGACAGACTAATTAGACTGGCCTATCCTGAAGCGCCAGAAGTTTTTCGAACGAGTTTCGCGATGCAGACATTTAATGCCGGTGTCCGAGATAACGAACTACAGCAAGTATTACGAATGGCAAGACACCAGAACAGTGCGGACGCCCCGGTACATGCTTTACAATTTGAGGCTGCAAAATCAGCGTCTGGTTGGACAAGTCATAATGTGCGCGCACTAAAAGATCGCGACGGCACAGACGATGAGGAAGAAGAACAAGGAACAGAGACTCAACGGTCGGCGCCACAGAATAAAATAAGAAAGGATTGAAGACCGAAGTGTTATAGTTGTGGGAAACCTGGACATATACAACGAGATTGTCGGGTTAGAATTCAGCAGCAGCGAAACGAGCAATAGTCGGTACAACGGGGAGTGTACTGACTAACTGGAGGAACGAAGCCCCTAGACAATACACAATTTCTACACTTCAGAAAAACAGCGGGATCTTGGTAGTTACCGGATTTTTTCAAGAAAGGCCAACCTCGATTACAGTTGAACAGGCCCCACAGTTTCTATTGTGCGCCCCGACGTGGTGAAAGAAAGAATGCAGCACAGACCAATGAAAATGCAAGGAAAACTGAAACTATGTTACTTCAAATGTAACGATATTTACCTTGCCTTAATAAATAGGCCTACACAGTTTTTTCTTCATATTTTTTGTTCCTAGGACGTAAATGTTTACAATGTTTTCATAGTTTAATAGTTTGTTTTATTCTGTTAATTGCGTTAGAGTACACGTATTTTAATGCTTACTGAGAAGTGATATTTTTTTGCCCATGTACACTTTCCTACTTAAAAGTAGGTAACAAATAAGCAAGATTGATGTGAGGATTTCGTGGCCGGCGTTAGCATTGTTATAATTAGAGTTAGTTAGGTTAGTTAGGCTGTTAGGCCGTGGTCTAATGATGTTTGTCACAAACGTTTCGGCCCCACCATCAGAGGCCATCTTCAGTGCAAAAAATTGTTTGGCACCTGCTCGCCAAATAACCCCAGTACTGAGAGTAGAAAATAGCATAGGTATGAGATAGTCAACCTCAGTACTGTGGTTATTTGGAGAACAGCTCCAAATTTTTGCACTGAAGATGACCTCCAATGGCGGGGCCGAAACGTATGTAACAAACCTCATTAGGTTACGACCTAACAACCCGTCTATCGCTAACTCTATCAAAAAGAAGTGAGATTTATTTTTTTCTTTAGCAGTGTTTCTAGTTTCTAATAAGAAACATGTATCGTAGTTTCTATTGTTTTCATTTTCTTAAGTACTACTCTACATTAAATCGATATGTATATACAGATAGCTATGCGCACGAGTTTTAATACAAATCTCCCTTACGTTGAGATGCAATTTAACGTTTACTGTTCAGTTTAAGTCTCTAGGAGTACGTTTCTCGTAAGTCGTACAGACACTGTCGGAAAACTCTTATCGTAGCAAGAGATTTTTTTAGCTATCGAAGTTTTGAAAAATTTTTAATAATTGTTGTTAAATATAATTAACTAAATGCTTTCTCAAATGAATGGAACAACTGATTTATTATGGTAAAAAGCAAAAGTACAGTTCAGAATAAAATGCAGAAAGACTTTAAGGTTAGACTCCCCATTTTCGTTTGCGTCTTTGCATCTCAAAGGTTTTGAGTAAGCCAACGCCTGTTGGACAAAATGATGCCAATAAATCGGCTGCCAATCACTATCTGAAATATTAACATTGCTTTCCGTTGGCATGATCTTGGCACTGAGACGGGGCCGTACAATGCTGGTTCCTAAACTTTTCAAGCTGAGAAAACCTCGCAGAAATCAATTTATAATTTTGTGAACTCCTTTTGAACTTTGGAATAAAACAGTAAGTCAGGGTTGCCATGCGAGTTTTCCCGGACACGTACTCTTTTTCGTTTTAGAGGGGAATGTCGGGGGCGTGGTCGAATTTTTATCAATCTTTAAAAACGGTCTGTACCTCTGATTTCAAAATCTATATTGGCTAGGTTCGGTATCAGTTACACAGTTAGTCATCTGGAAAGTGGTTTTTGCCTTTCATTTTATTATTTGCTCTAGCAATTACAAACTGCCAAAGAGTAAGTGCTTGTTTACTGACGAATAACAAAGTTGGTCTCCCTCATTCTGATAAGAAAAGGAAACTGAAAATTGAGAAAGATCTTCTTAAAAGTGGGCACACGAAAAAGTATTAATGATTGCTATAATAAAAAGCAAACAATTTTGTCTATTTTCAGTTTTTTGATTATTTTTCTGATAACGTTTTAATTTTTTTATTTATAACTGTTTCCTACTTAATTACAGTATTGTTTTGGTTAAGTACGATACCATTTGATAATACATAACAGCAGTGTATTGTATAAGTACATTTTTTTTCATTCTTCTTGAGTTTCGACAAGTTTGCACCCTCCCCGCGTCTAACCACAGCGTGTGTTACAGATGGGCCTAGACCTCTTGGTAACGACGTCGTTACAAACATTTTGTGGTTAAACGTGAAGCGAACTCCACCAACACTGACGCGATTCAACTCCTCGGTAGTGACAGCCTAAAGAAGTTCATGCCCTTCGACCTAGTTTAATTGATGCCTGAGGGTACATTCCAGATTGTGTACGTTCGGTTAGCTGAAGAGAATCAGACTATTTTGACAGTTGAGGGAGGACCTTACTGCTTACCATTCATCCTAAAATACTTAGTATTAGGCTAATGCTTGTGATTGATCCTAAAATACTTAATATTAACATTCTGTATTAAGTATAGACAATAAAAACCTACTTCTAAAGCACAATTTAAGTTACTAATAGTGCGATAAGGTCAATTTTTAGCACCAGCCAGGACTGTCTGCCATCTTCTCGGTGGGCACCTCAATCGGCCCGTCGTGAGGCATCGCACAAGGTTTGCGAGACCACGGATGCACCCGCACTCTCCTCTTGTTATTTATGCGTAGTTTTATGTAATAATTACAGCATTAATTTTATATTACCTTGTCAGTTTGTTTTATTTGTGTTTGTATTTATGCAGAAAAACTATATTTTTTTCACTTTGTTTCTACATGGAATCAACGAACGAAAGACTTCGTTACAGCGACAATAGTAGCGGTTTAAAAACCTACAATCACTGTTTCAGGGCTGCAACAACCCTGGAACAGTTGAACACAAATGGAACTGCATTAGGTTTTTTTATTTGTGCTACCCAAATCTACATGGATAGTTTAGATATGAGTATAGATCTACATGGATTGGGACGGTTCCTTCAAGTGTCGTAAAAAACGATGCCGGTTTTCCTGAAGAAATTATTTTATATATAAGGAAGAGGTAGAAACTACTTGCGTCTCTTGCGTACTACCGGCTTTGTAACAGTTTACACATGATGGTTTTTAACCAATACACTTTTAAACTACAACTCAGCCACATACCAGATGCCGCGTTGTTCGTTGTACTCAATCTGGACACTGGATATTTGAATGGTAGGATTAATGGGACATTAACTGGATAAATGGACTTTAAATGATTTATGACTGTTCACGATCTGGACTGTACGCAATTAGGACAGAACCGTTTAGTTTGTGTTTTGTATTTACCAACAATGAAGGGAAAAGCTTCCAGTGACGGCACTCTCTTAGCTGACAATACGTTGTGGTGTTAGAATGTTTTTTGAAGTTTAATTAAGTAAGTTGTGTTAGTGTTTATAGTAAAAAACAGAATTATCACTGTTGAACACCACTATAGAGAAATTATTCCGAATAGCGCTTTCAAGCTTCTCAGCTCATCGTCAGATCGGAAATCATTTCCGATCTGACAATTAGATTAGACACTTGAAAGCGCTAATCGGAATAATTTTATATAGTGGTGTGCAACAGTGATAATTCTGTTTGGGAATGTTTTTTGATCAGGTCTGAAGGTCACTGGCGCTTCAGTCACCCTGTTGGCGCGGGGAGGGATTCGGGTGCATTGTTAAGGCTGCTGGCTGTGTAGTATTTAAGTGAGTGGATCTTGCTCAGAAGTTACATACTAGACTTCGATATCATCCTGTGTTTTTGTGTCTTACTATAACATACTACGGGGAGACCAGAAGAATTCTTGAGATTATTCGAAAGCAACGTTTGTATAGTTTTTGTCCTGGACTGACCAAACAACTCCACGACTAGACTCCGAAGATCAGACAGGTTTGATGACAGTGAGCCTGCGTTGTGACAGTGAGAAATTGCCAGTGTTCTGACAACTCAAGCTTAGGTATTCAACAGGTCAACTTCAGATTCGAGTACCTGGGTTTTGAAATGAATAAATGGATTGGTCTTTCGAAAGAAAAAATGTCAGTAGAAACAAAAGGCAACCATCTTCAAAACTTTAACGATTGAATCATAAGCTGATTGTAATTTAGTTAAAAGTTCTCGACCTTAACACCTTGACAGAGTAATACGTATTTGTGTACAACATTCCGAAATCAGAATTTAATGAACGGACTTGCCCGCAGAGGGGCCTAATACTTGAAAACAAGCTAGGTTTGGGTTAATCAAACAATCGGCAGCCGTCTTTAAGCTAACTTCAAACCAAAATATTACAACTGAATATATCAATCAATACTCCATCACTCGAGTGATAGAGACAATTTAAAAAAATATATTTACGTAATATGTAAATGAATATAAGCTATTGATAATCAAATACTTAGCAGGCAAAATCCTATTAATGAGGATAATGTTACATGCACTCAAATATTGCTCAAAGGTCAATCGAACAGTACCATTTTGTTTTAGTTAGTGCGTAGCCTGAAGACATTTTAGGTAGCCGAAACGTCGTTTTTTAAATATTATTATTGATCCCAAATCCGTACATTAAATTCTATTATCTAAAGTCTATTACCGTCATCCTTTAAAGAAGTTTAAAAATAATGTTCTTTGTTACTGTCTGAAAAAATTTGAAACAACAGATATATAAAACAGGATATTTTAAGATTAAATTAAATTTAAATTATTAATTGTTACTATTATAATAAGGTTTTAATTAAATTAAAATAAAAACAGCCGACGTAACAGACGAAGAAAACTTTTAGTTCAACTTTGTTACCAGTTTCGATAAACCTTCCCCTATTAAGTTGATCTCGTATTAGCACCATTTCAGCTTACATTGCTGACAGCCGGTAACTGATTGGAGTTTAGTTGCTGTCCAAGAAACGTGATTCGGTCTTTGAACACTAATAAAGGCAGAGTAAATTTCTGAGTGCAACACAGCGCGGTGAAGTTTATTCTGTAAGTTTTGTTTGTACCATCACCGAATTTGTACAAAAGTAAACATAAAATTTACTCATAAACTCTGTATCTGAAATCTTCTTCCGGTATGGACCGCGTGAAAATGTATTTTACGTCAACATTTGACCCAAATTACAAAGGGCATCCTTAGGAGTATGCGACCAGGAAATATAAAAAGAAGGAAACCGTATCCTTCATTCAAGAAGATACAAAAAAATCTTTTAGTTTCCGATACGAGAACGCCATTACTCTACGACTTGCCAAGAATCCATAAGCCAGACATCCCGCTACGAGACCAGTAGTCAGTGCGACTACTTACCCCGTAGGGAAACTCATTGCAAAAGGAATACAATCTTCAGTAGAAAGATATCCTCGTTTATTAGGGATTCAGCGGGCTTCATAAGAAAAAATACATTCCTTAACATTGAGTCAGGGAGACATAATTTTAGTTAGCTTCATTTTCTCACTTTTTACAGAGACACTTGTAAATGACACTGTAAAGATTACGCTAATTTTAAGAATTCACTTTTTTACAAAATAAAAAAAAAATGAAACGCGATGTTTCGTATACATAATTAGCAGCAGTTGCACGCTGGCGACACGTTGCGAATGGCAAAATACCAAAACAGTAACCTGCGAATATGTAAGAAAATGCGTAACAATACAACACGTGTATCAGCCTCGATAAAATACATACGATGATTATTAAAAAAAAAAAGTCAACAACATTTAACAGAAGTGAGCAAAAATTTAACAAGACAAGTGAAAAAGTTTTACAACATCACAGACTTGAAGGTTAGATGGTAAAATAACAACGATAACCAGAAATCTATTTTCTAGTCAAACAAAAAATACATTCCTAGACAATCGGGAAATACCAAAAGAAACAATATCTGAAGTATTCAGGGTAATTGCATGTAAGGCAAGCCACTGAAATGAGATTCGTACGAAAATTGATACAATAAAACGCCCACAGGCAAAAACAAGAAATAAAAACATTTAGGGAAATATTAGAAACAACACTAGTAAACCTCTATAACAGAAGAAAATCCGATCACATTAAAAGCTGAGTGAGGAAAGGAAACTCGTAAAACGTTTAAGGCGTTCCATTAAAAAGAAAAGCAGAGGAAAATCATGGAAAACGTGGCAGGATGAAACAAGAAAAGCACTCAGGAGAAAACTGACAGACATTGCACGGAACATGACAAGTAAAAAGTATGGAAAACAAACCCACTGAAACCGACAACCGTAAGGCGTGAGGATTAAATAAATCAGCAAGTAGTTTCGTTCCAGAAGCCTCCAGCAATTTGTCCAACATGAATACAACATTACTTTTATTCACTACTTACTACGCTTGTAATTTCACACACACACACACACACACACACATAAGAGATCGAAACCGACTGTTGCGAACACACTGGAATCTCGGTGCAAATACAGCTGTCGGGTCGCCAGACGTTTCGACCACACCAACGGCAGCCATATTCAGAGAAACGGGAAGAAGGTATTACTGTCCTCTAACAAAAAATCTGAGAACAGCCTAACACGCCGGATAACATGTCATACAGCTAGAATATTAAAAGTATACAATATAGAATACGGTATATCATAATAGTCATACCCCCTTTCATGGTCACAGCTTTTTTGTAGACATCAGCTCTTCTCCGGTTAACCGCACTGTGTAATTTTTCTCTTTATAATTTCTAATAGAGTGCCTTCCAATTTCGTAGTCTGACCGAGACCTGTAGTAAGCGGTGAGTTACATTTAACGTGTGCCAGACTTACGGAACACGACATAAGGGCGAAATTTACCACAGCAAGCTATTAACGTAAATTTAGAAAATATATTTTTTTATTATTTGTATTCCAGATTCGTGCTCATGCGCGAAGTTCGTTTGTTCAGAGTGCGTGCAGGCGCTCATAGACAAACTTGTGTCAAGGTACACAGAGTCAACATATAGGCCTATAGAGTCGTTCTTGTTCTACTCAAATTTTACTTTTTCTGTATGCCTAGTAACAGCCCGTGTGTAGAACAAAGAAAATATTCGAATTTTAATATAAGAAAACTACGAATAGCCAAGCGTAGTGTAATTTATGGAGTTTCAATTTTACATGGTTATTTAATAAAGCCAATTGTCAAATAAAACTAGCCGTCATTAGTTGTTTTAATAATGTCATGAACAGCACATTATAAGTTTGAATTTCTAAAAGTAATTCAGTTTTTGCAGGGTCTGTAGTTTACATGCACATTGTTATTTGCAAGCACGTCACCGTAAGTGTCTCACATAAAATATAACGGGAACCAGTGGGGTAATCAAGAGCGATTACTGCTGGAGGGCGTTGCAACCCTCTCATTTCAAAGTTTTATCTACAATAATCCGCCACCATTAAGTAAAAATACTACTTATTTAATTCCTACGGTCATAAATCCCTATAGGGTTTTAGACCACACAATTGATTTACATTTACTCAGGTTCTGTGCTGTTATTTCCCAATAACAATTTTCTTGATTTGTTAGTTCTTTTGGGTCTCATTTTTTATTATCTGAAAGTTTAGTTCATGGTCTTCCTGCCAGTATTTTTTCTATGGGTTGGTTCGTGTGTATTTCCTTGATATGATCTCTCATTTTATGTTCTTAACACGTCACCAATCCGTTCTAATCTTCTAACTCTAATTTTGCTTATTGTGAGGGCCTGCCCTGTTGTTCTTCTAACTTTCCGCATTCTGATACGCGTCGTCCGTTACTTTCCGAGCCGTACACTACTCCCTTGATTTTCATCAGTAGGCCTATTTTTTCTCAAAACTCATTAACATCTGTTGTTGCCCAAGTATCATCGTCTACGTCTCACTCTCATATATGTCACTAAAGCTAGTATAGGCTAATCTCATATAATATACTCTGGTGTATGGTTTAATAAGATAATATAAACTGTTATTTTCGCATTTTTTGACAGACCATTGAATGAGAAGAGATGGCATCCAGCTGCAAATTCTGTTTCCACAGATAATTCTGACAGTAATTTCTTCATGTGTGTAATTTTTATCTATCACCATTGAGCTCAGATATTTATATTTTGTAATATTTTCAAAGGTATACTCATTAATTACTTTATCTTTCCTATTACGTTGGAGTGCATTTAGCCAAGTTACTTTCATATAAGTATTCAGATTTGACTGTACTGACTCTGAGTTTCGATTACTCAATGTAAAAACCGACAGAATAGGGTTATTAACATTTTAATCGATGTATAAAAATTAAATAATATGATTAAGCCTTCTTTTTCTAATGCTCACAAAGATAAAAAATTTGAGGTGTTATGTCATGAGGTGTTCCGTCAATGTGCAAACTCCGAAGTAATCTTACAGAGATTAATAAAGTATACTAACTTCTTACACAAATCTAATAAATTAAAAGTGAGGGTTGAAGAAATGGGAGAGAGGCAATCAGGAGTTAGTTAAACTCACTTATACACTACAAGAGAAAATGTTTTTTTTGTTCTTCATCTAGTTAAAATGTACAGCAGGACGACGCACACAAACACACGAGCGCGCACGCGCGCACACACACACAGACACAGAGTTACCGACAGCCAGTCACGACTTACCTGTACACTTGGACAAACATGTTCAACAGTCTCTCTCCTTTCTCTGACCTCATCTGAACTACACAAGATAATGCCATCTTTAAATTTAAGGTGAACTTCAGTCGAGCCACAGGATTCGAACGAAAAAACAGAGCGAGAAAAGGGAGCGAGAGAGAGAGAGTGTGTGAGAGAGAGAGAGAGTGAGAGAGAGAGTGGGAGGGGGGAGAGAGAGAAAGAGAGAGAGAGTCTATGCGTACACGCGCACACGTGTGTGGGTGCTACTTCCGGTATATGAGTTAAGCACAGAGACGAGTCTGGCGCGTTGGTCAGTTCATAACTGCAGCATAGCCTACTTTTGGTATTAAAACATGTAATTTTTCTAGTCTGTAGTGTTGTACGAGGATTAACTGATTAGGAATGAGTTGTTTGTTTGATATTTGTGTTTTATTATTTATTTGATTGTACTTAGTATACAACTGTGTTACCGCAAGCCGTCACACGTCAAACGATTTTGTGGGAGAATTTGTACAGAAAAAATCCGTGTTTGTCTAAGGGAAAAATGGCCAGTGATATAATTTAAAAAAAAGATCATCGTATAAAAATTGATTATTGATTTAGCCAACTTTTTTAATGTCCACAAAAAATAAAATTTGAGGAAATTATTAAACTTTCTCAGCTTGGAATAATTGTTATGGTGTTTCTTGGCCGCTAAGACTACACTAGTGACTGACAACGGATACGGCACGAAAGCTCATGCCTGTAGAGCAGCGAATTAATACTACTCTCCAGTACTGAATTCGGATGTCATTATAGAAATCCAGTTAAGTAAGCAAAGGACACAATGTCATACGGCAGACGTGCATTTTAAAGACTTGGATCAATAGAGACCTAGTTTCTACTTAATCGTTGCGTGCTGTAAAATTAACATTGAGATTACAAGGAAATTGTTGGGAACTCACAAAATTTTATGTAAATAAACATTGCAGTAAAATAGCATATTACATAAGGTGTAGGCCTACGAATTTTATGGCCGTAGCCCCACTGTTACTTCACTGACATTTGCCAATTCAGTGATATACGGAAATGAAAGAGCTCTTAGAGATTAATTTCTAAACTCTGAAATTAATGTTCAGCAACGCTGCAAATCTTCTCCTTGTGTTAGAAATATTACGTATTGTATTACACACACATACACACACAAACAAATAATAGTAATAGTTTGATTTTACGCATAGTTGTGTATGTGTCCTATATGCCACATGTTCTGAAGGCACTGAACGACTTATGACATTTTGAAAATTGTGATAACTTCTGAGATTTGTTCTTTCACACCAAACTGACATTTTAAACAAACAAAGTTATTTCATATTTTCCATTAAACGTGGCAGATTTCAAGACTGACTAGTAAATAAGCACAAGAATAAACATTTAATAATGTAGTGGATGGACTGGAAATTTGGTATAGAATACGCAGAGCATATTTGAGTTACATTCCTCAATAAGAAACAAAAGTTTGCGGTAAGCGCTGATTTTCCTTTAGTTCCGTCACTAAAGACTGACGGTATATTAGGAGCAGGATAAAGTGGGTTATCGAGGATCTTTATGCAGGTTTCTCTTTCCAACTGGAAAAATTGTTAAATCGTTTGTGTTGTGTAATGTTTTGTGTTTTACACTTTAGTTATTTATAACCCGTAAAGTAAGAGAAATGCTGCCATTCTTAGGTTTTACTGTTGTCATAAATATGAATAGGTTCTTAATCCCACAGCGATACACTTTTGGGGCAATTGCCGGTCCCTCTAATGTGGACACTGGAATTTTATGTAGATTGCAAAAGATACAGTTAATAAATTGTCAATTACATTATATGATTGAATAAAGTATAACACATACCTTGTGTCGGTAGAGTTTCTTTTAAATGCTGAACTCACGAACACGCAGTATGTTGTCTGAGGTCGTGATGCTGGATGATGAGATGAAAGGGGTTAGGGGCGTTGTTAGGAAAGGCCTTCCCAAAGGGATGCTGTGGATGTTGCTGCAGATCCTTCACTAACGTGGCCACTAGACGTATTATAAAACACTGAATTGACATGTACGATTTGTACTCATGAAATGTTCACGCGCACTGTTGTCAGCGAACTGAAGTTAATTGAATGTAAAAAAAAAATATTAAATGAAAACGTGAAGTAAGGTGATGCCACAAGTGTATTGTATAGGCATACATTTCCCTAACAACCTCTACGCATGAGATGTGAGTAAGTACTAACTTGAATTGTTCTGTCCTGTAGACTTTGTTTAGCTCCCACTAATGGGGTGATTGGTTTTGACCAATCAGGATGCATAAATTTAATTGTAAATTAAAATCATGTTCAAACAATGTCTTGTTACATTAATAATAGTAAATAAAAATATGATTATATATATATATATATGACGCAAACTAAAATAAGTACTGTCCAGTTTGTCTATCCTAACACACACACACACACACACACTAAACGTATTAAGAATAGGTGGGTTACCAGAAATAGGCCAATTACAACTGAATTAACACTAAATTTATTTAATACCAAATACAATTTTGTGTACAACAGAAATACAATTTATGTCAAAATGTAATACAAATGAACAATCAATGATAATCAACGTTTAAAAAAATGATTCTTTTAAAAGCGTCCTCATGGTTTCGTGGCAGTTGATGCTTTTGTGCCTGCCAACTGGGACCTCCATAATATTCATTCTGAAAACAATAATTACAATCTCAGTGTTGCTTTGACATCACACTAATCTAAGAATTTTTAATTCAGGGCTGTACAAACATGCGGCCGCTGATCAAATTCGGCCCTCGAGATATTTTTGTGCAACTCTACATTTACGATATCAAGACAGCTGACAGAAAAAAATTACATTTCTGCCTGAGTATTGCTTAAATTTAATTCCAAAAACGGTTCACTCTAAATTTTTAAAATTAAACCGTATGAGAAGTGGAGTGTTTGTATTTGAATAAAATAAATTTTAATACTTACTAACTGACACAATTTATCATAAAACCTTCTTTCTCACAAATCAATTTTCAATTCAATTGTCTCATCTTTCTTGTGTAAAAATGTAAGATGGAAATGTATTTACAAAAAATATAGCCAATTGTAATCCTAGTTTCAATAAACACTTTTAGCTTTCTCTTTATAGGTATATTGTAATATTTAGTTTAAAGAAGTCACTCGATGTGCAGAATGTTAATACTCTACTGTAAGCCTACCTGTCCTGAGTCGAATAATCTTCCAATTTTTAGTTATTTTTGTTTTTGAGGTAAATTTAACCCATTTATAAAAAATCTGAAGCTATTAAAGTATTTCAGAAGTTACTTAAATATATTTTGAACGATTAACACACGTAAATATACACGTGGATGTGCAAACGGTCGCTTATGCTCTGCAATATATTTATTTATAGTTACACAATATAAAATCTTGAGCATATGTAGGTGGGGTAAGTGAGTGTGAAACAAAGAAACACAGAAACAAAGCTTAAACGGAATTGGCTTTTGGAACAACGAAACTGGATAGCACTGAAATAAAACTATCTGGAAGTCACTAAGAAAATTACTACTCTTAGAACTTATTATTACTTACAATTATTACATCTTATTATTACTTTTAGAACTCCAAGCAATCTATATATACGATAAATATAACAAAGAAATGGGTAGTTAATAAGTAAATAATTACTTGCAAAATACAAAATAGTTTAACGGTTTCGTTATAATCTGCATTACATCTGATACCCTGTGTGGTGGTATGAAAGTAAACTATGTAGTAAACTATTTACTTCGACAAAATATACAAAGTTGAAGAAACGATATTTCTCTTACATGCTGTGAGCCACAGTAGTCTACTGTAGACTTTTATGGAACAAATTTAGTTGAGGTTCTTGAAAGTTGTCTATTAGAAATGGGTCCTGTAAGCCAATGTTTACATCCATCCCGCAGTTTTGTTTGTCAGCTGTGAAGGTAGGTGTCATCTGTACAGACCATCGGTCTTATTTGCAGCGGAAAAGTCGTAATTTTTAATATGTTCCATGCTTTTCGTGCTCCTCCACCTCACCGTACCCATATCTTCTGTTTTCCCCCACTTAAAGCTCAGTTTTTGCTTGACAGTCTACATTAAGCTTCTCTCACCCGTGTGTAGTTCTAACTCACCTGCATCGTTTTTCTTAAGTGATGACGTTGTCGGATTTCACCGTCCCTTTCATGATTGTTATGAATCATCCTTTGTGTCTAGCACAAGACAAAATCGTCCAACGTTTATTTGTAGATTCCTTCCGTATTTTACGTATCTGGAAGGGAATATGAAGTTGATTCTCCCGCCTAAATTTTCTTTCCCATTTTGGCAACATCTATGACTGTCCTCGGAATCACGCCAGCTACTAAGGGCACACTTTTACAGTGTTTATTGCTTTAAAAGTCTAAGCTGTTACCTTCTCAAAATTTGCTCTCTCAGTGTCATCCTTTAAAGTGTTTTTTTTATTTAAAATTTTACAATCTTCAACCACGCAATGCTATACCACTTCTAAGTTTTGATATAAATGGTGGCGTAGTTGGATGGAATAAAAATAATTATATTTACTCCACAGTTTTAAAAATAAATGTGTGCACATATAAACACTAATTGGTAGTAATTATTTATATCAATATAATAAATGGGCAGACGTTTACACAACGCACTGCACTACAGAACGCTACGTTGTTTACTGCAAGAACGGTGAAGGCGAACTGACAAACTGGTTAGTCCACACCATTAATGTAACACAGATGCAATACAGCTGCAAGAAGCTGTCAGTCCTTCTACATATGTTGTTAATATTATAGTTTTTGAATAGCGGCGTACTTATTTGTAGTAACGATTTTATCGTAATTGCAAATTCCAACCCACCTAACAACACACTAACTCATAAGCACAAGTTATTCACCAGAGAAACGTGTAGGTGGTCACTGATGGCCATACAAACAGTACCTGAGAAAAACCTATCAGGTAGGCCAAGGGAGAGAGAGAAAGAGAGAGAGAAAGAGAGAGAGAGAGAGAGAGAGAGAGAGAGAGGGAGAGAGAGAGAGAGAGAGAGAGAGAGAGAGAGAGAGAGAGACTGTTTTTATCTGAGGAGTTGTGGGTATAAGTGTAAATAGAGACTGATTTAGTAGAGAATTTTTGTGGACTCTGCTGTCGTAAAGTGATATTTATTTTTACGGCTATGAAATGTACAGCTTCTTGTAGATTACTTGTGAGTGACAATAACTGTGGCTTCCCTTCACAGCTGTACACGGTGCTTGTGTAACATTTGTTACCTTTGCATAGTTGTTACCAGTGACATATGATGTACAAGAAAGGATACATCGTAGGACTACGAAATTTACGTTTCAGCCAAACGAAGCTACTCAAAAGTTAATGTACCATCCTATCGATTACGGTCGCCGATATCAACAAATTAAGAATACCTATACTTTTTCTACCTCTCATTGATATTCTTATAAGCTTATTGCCTCACTCAACTTTAAACGTTTGTAAAATATTAGAGAATAATAAATAAACTTTCAATTACAGTTTACAGCTTACAGGACTGTCGACTTTTTTTACTTTTCTACCTTCTCCTTTGTTTTGTTTCTTTCCTTCCACTCCCTCTTCAAACTCCAGTACAGCGTCTGCTTATACTAAAACTCAGGAGGTTTCTTCATATCGATCAAGTTCTGATTTCCAAACGGGATCAAATATAATTCATCAGAACGGAAAACCAAGGTGATAAAAGGAAAAACACGATAAAAATACCACTGGCCCACACAGCAACCTTCTTCCCGACAGTAAGTAAATATGGGAACCAATGTAATAAAGTGTAAATTCTTTATAAGGAAAAGATATAGCGCATATCAAATGCGCTAGATTGTACTTCATTAAAATAAATATTGTAAGATGAATATAGTGGTATACTAAACAAGGAGTAATTATAATTACATAAACCTTACATGGAAACATTCTTGTTATAAATATCTAACTTTACCAAAACTTAAATTTTCTTTCTTACTAACAAAACATACATCAATTATTGCTTGTATGACTGCAATACAGACGCACACCACCCTATGCAATTGAAGTAGATAAGTGCACGTTTTACACATACTACGCGCTCACACACACACGATTTGAGTATATATAAGTAATTACCTATAGCTACTTCCTATCCCCCCTCGCATGCCTCCCTCCTGGGGCGATCCGGTTGGCTGTAGTCATTCCGTGCTGCTAGGTTTTTGAATTCCACCCATCTTATGATAACGCAGATCGCAATATAGCATGCCGAAACTAGAAAATAGATAATATTATTATCGTTAGTGTTATTTCTAACACTATCTTATCGCTATCAGTATCGAAAAACCTTTTCGTAGGTAGTTTTAATATTATAAACATTTTTCATAAAAATAACTATTATTAATACAAAGAATTGTTTGTCATCAGTAGTAATAATTGCTACCATCGTCAGTAATAATGTTATTAATGTGTTAACAGTGTTAATAATGCAATTGTAATCACTATATGCTAAATATTCTTATTTATCATCTGTAATAATAACGTGTCATAGTTATTATAGTTAGTCATAGTGTCAAATTTTCATAATTCACCCCTCCCCCAAAGTATTCCTATATTCTGTTCAAATGACTCTGGTTATTTTCGTTTCAATACAACAAACAAAAACTGAGATCTAAATAAAATCAATTATTCGTTCATTTATATAATAATCCGTACAAACACGATACTTCGTTGATTCAAACTGAAAATTTTGATGGTACAGATTTTTTCTCTGAAACATGCGTCAGGTTTTTTTGCGTACTAGTTAAAATTGAAACCTACCTGCAGTAGTAAACTATTCTTGAAACAAAAAATAAGAAGAATTACTTGAACAGGAAATATAAACGAAAACGCCATATAAGCTGACACAAGTCGTTGTTATAACATGTTTATTAAAGTTATAAAATAATTATTAATTAATTCTTTCGGAAACATTAATTAAAAAATGTCTATAACTAAATATTTTCCAAAATACTCTAAAATATTTGTGAAAAATAGCAAAAACCATAAATAAGACATTACATTACAATACATTACACAAAAACAACATATTTAGACTAAAGATAATAAATAAAAAAATTACAGAAAAGCTGACTACATTAAAATTGTATTAATTCATATACACTCTCTACTAGACAGCATAATTGACTACATTACATGGAACAAAGCCTCTTAATACATTAAAAACCTTAAATACACAAAACACAAATTAATTTAATGTAAAGAATAAAAATCTTAATAATCTTCTAATAAACAATTAACCTAAAGAATATAACTAAAATCTAAAAACACTACACACTATCCAGACTTTTCAAACTAATTCATAAATTTATGTACTATTAAGTACAGTGAAATAGAAATAAAATTTCTATAAACATAAAATAAAGGAAATCATCAAAACATGAATATAATCATGAAAACAATTTAGATAATAGACAATAAGGTAATTGAAACGGGAAACGCAATTAATAATATAGACCAAGAAAAACAATCCTAAATTAGAGCAGAAACATATGGTTTAAAACTTTATAAAAATATAACACTAAAAATCATTACATCAGAAGCTAACAAAATAACATCTACTAAACAAAATAAAAATATTATTACAAAGAACATCAAACACAAACTAACACGTAATACTATTACTTTAACCAGAGTTGATTAAACTAATCCCACAATAATAATTTTTAACAAAAATTTAAATAAAAAAGTTAAATTTTGTAAACAATAATAATTTAATTGTATTGCAAAAAACCTCTAAATAAATTTATAACACAAATATCAAATATACTAAAAAATAATAACCAAATTACAAATACCAGAGAATGAGGTAAATATAAAAAGGATCATTCAAATCCACCAGAAATAAATTCCTTAATAAATATCAACAAAACTGATAAACCTATTAGACCTTTAACAAATGCCAGAACAGAACCATTTCATAAAATATCTAAATTATTAATATGCATTTTAATAGATACAAAATTATACTCTTTCGATGTTTCAACTAAGTATACAAACATTCCCACTTTCAAGATTATAAATGTCATATAATATACTAAAACAAATAATAAAAATTACATTTACACTAAACAATTGACCACCACATTAAAAATTATTTAAATGTATTTAAACATATTTAAATTATTTTCAATGTAATAACAATGTATACTACCAAACAGATAGCCTTACCATGGAATCTCCAACCACCGCAATCACATCAGAAATATTTTTATAAAAACTCAATGAAGAAATAATAAATATAATAAAATTGAACAACTCATTAGGAAGTTATTTAGTTACGTTGATGACACACTATATATATCACGTAAACAACGGTTTAAACGTGTATAATATATTAGGTTCCATAAATTATTTACATGCAATCCAGGTAATATGGAGAGGTAGTACCTTTGTACCGGGATGACTGGACACTGGTCCTCACAAATTCCCAGGGTTGGATGAAGTGATATTAGCTACCAAAGGAGCCGTTGGCCTCTCTCTAGCCAAGACCGTACTGCGTGGTGACGTGCCACATCCTACAAGAGGTGACCCTGTTGATCCGGAACAGTACGGATCTAGACTGGAAGATTGATAAATATTCCAGGTGGAGGCCAGGAGTAGACACCAGTCCCAACTTAGGGCGTAAGGAAAATGATGCTGGACCGGCCTCTCTTTGGAATATTATAGACGGGAATCTAATTGGATGTAGTCAGCTGTAATACTGCGTTTTATACTTTTGGGATTATATGTTAGGTTAGGTTAGGTTAGGTTAGGTTAGGTTAGGTTGGGTGTTAGGCCTTGCAGTTGTGTGTTGGGGTATCAAAGTGTAGGGGAAGACAAGTCTGAATAAAAATTACAGGTAGTTACGGCCCGTAAGGAGGCAGCCCCTCTACACGACTTACCCATCAACAGGCTGGTACCCAAGGACGGGGAAATAATTTAATTTACTCGCAACTTTCAAGGAACACAGCCGGACGGAGATAAAGGTAAACGACTGCAACGCAAAAAGGACAACCGATTGGGAATAAACAAAAGATTGAAATTGGGGACATGTATTATTAAAAAAGAAGAACTGTGCAGGAAATTAAAAGAACGAAATATTAATATTCCTGTAATTTTAAAAAACTAATAAGAAATTAAGAGGAATTAAAGATCTCGGTGGGTTCACAACGATCTATAGTGGAGTTGACAAACAAAAATGTGCAAGCAGTGGATTAGCAATATCGATAGATCAAAAATTATAGTCGAGAGTTGAAAGCTATACAGATGTCAGAGAAAGAATATTAACTGTACTATTCAAGACCTGCCCCAACTATCTAACAGTGGTAGGGGTTTATACTCTAGAAGAGGACGGTAAGAAGATATTAAAGAATTCTATGAATCGTTACAGAAACAAATTTATAAGTGGAACGGAACAGACTACCTCATTGTGATAGAGATTTTAATGCTCGGGTTGGAAATAATGGAGTGTCAGAGGCAGTAGGAGTATTTGGAGAACAACATAGAAATAGTAATGGAGACTCCCTCACAAGGTATGTTATTAACGATGATCTGAAAATCACAAATACATTTTTTAGGAAAAAAGATATTAACAAATAGGACTGTACTTGGAGCGCTAAAGCGAGTAGGAGTATAACTGATTACGTTATGGCAAATAATAAGATTAACCAGCCAATTCAAGATGTCCATGTCTTGAACATCACTACAGTGGTGGTGCGGACGTGTATTCAGATTTTTATCTACTTATTGCTAAGATTGTCACGTTTGCTCGATGGAAGAAAAAGAAACCTTGTATTAAGTCGAATGAAGATCTCTTTAAAATATACCTACTGCAGGATGACAGTATTAGAACCTTTTATTAAACTCGTTTAAATCAGCAGTTACAGAAAGTG
This sequence comes from Magicicada septendecula, assembly GCA_034769895.1. Lineage (NCBI taxonomy): Eukaryota > Metazoa > Arthropoda > Insecta > Hemiptera > Cicadidae > Magicicada > Magicicada septendecula. The sequence goes on from CM068376.1 coordinate 211,250,506, forward strand.
GAAACAGACACGAACACATAAACTAAATGGAGGAATATAAGCGGTTGTACAGAAAAAGGAGCAAAAGAGGCAACAGGTAAAATAAAGAAGATTCAGAGTAGAAGAACTCTTAGACTTTGGAACGATAAAGTTCCAAAAGCAATAGAAGAGAAGAAAAGGGCATACCACATGTGTGTCTACAACTAAATACAAATGAAGCTAGAGATATCTATAAAGGAAAAAAGGGAAAAGATGAGGGTTTAGTGAAACAGGTACATGACGAATCATGGAGTCAGTTTATAAGGAGCATTGAACATGATGTATATGGAAGACAACTTGTAGCATATAAAATGCTGAAAGGCATGAATAAAAATGGAAATTATTCAGCAAATTTAAACATTATTCCCGATCATAAATGGATAGATCATTATAAAGCTCTCTGATCTAATGCTAATGTGACATGACAGCCGAACATAGTAATATAAAACGAACAACTAACAATATAGTAGTCTAGAACATAGTAATATAGAGGAAGACTTAATAATAATGGAAGTCCTTGGAAAAACTAAAAATCGAAAAGCAACAGGAAAGGATGGTTTGATTGCAGAATTGTTCATGTATGGGGGTACCTTGCTTAAACTTAGATTATTACATTTCTATAACAGGCTATGTGTTGGGAAAGAAAACAGGTCCCACAAGATTGGCTAACTGCTCAAGTGGCATCTATTTTTAAGAAAGGAAAACGGAATGAATGTCATAACTATAGGGGAATATGTTTGGTTGATACTGGATAACAAATATATGCAAGCATCATAAACCACCATCTGCAGACCATTTCCGAGCGTCTTATTTTGGAAGAAACAACGGCATTAGGAAGAGCAGATCATTGAGAAGCATCGCAAGTTGCTTTCAATAAGAAAACGCATATAGCTTTTGTTGATTCTGCGATGGCTTTTAATAGAGTAGGTATAAATTTGTTGTGGCAAATATTAAAAAACGGCGATACCCTCAACAACGTATTATAGTAACTATAAAAGATCTATATAATGAAACAAGAATAGCTGTCAAAAATCAGTGTAGTATTTCAACAAATATCTGTCAATCAAAATGTTACACAAGAGTGCAGTATATCATATACTATTTTTAACATTAATATTTAAACGATCTGGTAAGGAAATGGAAACATCTAGTGAAGACTGGTATTACGTTATCACGAGACAGGTAATCGAATGTGCTGTTGTTTGCTGACAACTTGCTTGTACTTTACAATACAGAATCAGCTTTGCAAAACTCTGTTTTTAAGCTTCATCAGATTTGTAAACAAAACCATTTAAAAATCTCTACTATAAAAACAAAGGTATATTTTGAGGTAAGGAACCAATAAGAACAAAAATAATGGTTAGTGATCAAATTTTAGAACAGGTAACACACTTTAATTATTTGGAAAGTAATAAAGACTATTATAGAAATTATGATATTGATGTTACGTTAGGTGAGTTCCAGATGATCTGTAGAACAATCAACCGTATTTTTTGAAACAAGATAGGTCAAGATACAAAATAAAAGTTTTACAAAGTTATGGCATTCCCTGTACTGTTCTATGGGCATGAATTATGGACAACAACAACAAAAAAACAACAAATAAAATATAAGCCTCGGAAATGACATTCTTAAGAGGAGATAAAAAGTGTTCTAAACTTGACCATATAAGAAATGAGGCCATAAAAAAAGTTACATCTTTTCACTTGAATGAAAAATTAAAAGAATACAAGCAACGGTGAAAAAACACTTAGAGATATTGTCAGATTCCGGACTGGGCAAAAAAGTCTTGTAATACAAATCTATTAGACACAGGAATATGGATAGACCCAGGAAGAGATTGATGGACTATCTTCGAAGGGGCAACAGGCAGCACCTTACCTATGCCGTGTTGTAATGATGATGATAAAATAATTTACATAATATAATAAAATTCACATTAGAAGAAAAACTAATATTAAATTAAGTTACCTATACCTAACTATAATCATAAGTTAAACATATTTACAATACTCAATACGTAAGAACTTTTCCCAACTATTTTCACAATTCCAACTAATTCTAAGCATCCGCCCTAACGTGTATATATATATATATATATATATATATATATGTATATTGTAGCATGACAGATAATCCACTGAATCATAACTCCAATCTGATCATAATTTAATATAAATTACATTAAATAAACAGAAAATTCAAATGAAAATAATTAAATATCGAAGTAAAATACCACCATAAAAGGAAAAAATAAAGGTTAGTCATCATAATGCAACAAAAATATATCAAGAGAAATAAATCCTACAAAAACTAAAATAAAATCAGGATAATACCCAGGTAGGATAGGAGCAGGTAAAGAAATTACGCCGAACAAACCAACGGACACAAGAAAACCAGATAACCTTGGAGAACCCAAGATGGAAGAAGTGTGAAGAGAAGAAAATGTAGAATGTGAAGAACTAAAAGATATACCCAAGGAAAACCTATGACAAAGAATAACAAACCCCAAAAAAGATTAAATGTCACCCAAGAAAGTATAACACAAAACCCCATATAAAAATGTAAAAATAGTTATAAACAAAAGTGTTTACGGTAGTAAGTAGAAGTGCACCCACTAAAGTTATTGAGTAATGAAATAAACAAATCTTCATTATCCCTTATAATTAAGATTTTGGTCTTGGAGTATTGTAAAACTCAAGTGTAAATAAGAACCAAGAATATAAGTGAACCAGTGCAAGTTATTTCAATATAATAAATAAACTTCAAGTATAAGTGTAACTGATATTTCAACTATGTACAATTAAACAAATTTAATGTTTGCTATAAAAACAAATATAAAATGTTAGGAAGTATTCTTATGAAAACATTACCAATGTTTCAAAGAAGATGCCAGTTTTTATCAAAAAACATTCTTTAAAATGTGAATGATAAAGAAAGCAGGTGGGGAATAAATACTGTGACAAAGGGATTAAAATGTAATAATAATATATAAACAGAAAGGACTGTAAACAAATTAAATTTAGGAGAAATAAAATTAAATGGCTCTTTATGTTTGTGTTAAGGCCTATGAACACCATATTTCAAGGTGGTGTATAGAATAAGAATTATTATTATGTATAAAAATGTTTATTATGTCTTACAGTGTTAATACAGACCAAAAGGTCTCAGTATAAATACCATACTGTTTTTATAAAATGTTTGTTATGTATTGTTAGTAATAGTTGAAACCAAAATGTCTGACTTTAAAGACCAATAATTAATTTTGAATATTGTGTTTGTATTATAAGCATGAATACAATGCTACATGTTCCGATAGTTATTTAAGGAGATTGTATTTAATATTATGTTAACTTCAGAAAGTCAGAAGGGGTATAGACATAGTATTATTCAAAAAACAGTATATGTAAAACCAGAAAATCTAGGCTAAATAGGAAATTCCAATTATGAAATACCGATTATGTATTTGCTATTACATGAAATTAATTAATAACCAAAATATATTCTATGATATAATGTACTTTAATTGAATGCATCGGAAGTAGATAAAACTTGAACAATACTTTTCTAATATTAAATCGGCCAAGAGATTTCAGAAACGAAGGAAGTAAAACAGTTCTTAATTAACATTCGGAGTGTACGGGTGCATTAAGCTTGCTGAATAATACAGTATATACGGAACGATTAATGGCGGATAACCGTTAAAACATGGCCCAATATAAATTTTGAGAATTTGGACAGAACACTTTTAAATGATAAATACAGTGAAAAAATTAACAACTACACACATAGAAACCAGTGAATACACAACATAAACTAGTGAAATGACAATTTGAACCACCAAAACTAATAATTTCCAGACAACAGAAACGAACTTTTACAACACCAATTTCTTAAAAATAAAACGCACATTTTCTCGAGTGAACAACAGAACAATGAAGAGTGATAATACAACAACACCAGAAACATTATTCAATATTGCGGAGACGAGGAAGCAGCTGTGAAGGCATCTTTATTTAAAGAAAATCCAGCAACCCCATTCTCGTTTTACTTCGTCAACTAGGCGAGCGGCCATTTTGGAACTCCCAGCATGCATAGCGTCCACAAAGAATAAGATCTGTCGATACTGCATTGGTCTGAATTTTTACTTTATAAACATTATATATCATACTTATTTTGTAATTATTAACTATTAAGATTTATTATTGTAATGTTATACTTTCGAGCCTTGCCCCTTCTCTGACTATATAACATAACCGTTTAAAGAACCTAGAAAATATTATATCAAATAACACATGTAGCAATACTCGATTACCCCGGTGAAAGGGTCGAACAATATAACATAATCGATTTTCAATCGATTCTTTTTATAATTGTTAATAAATTATAGTTATTCAACATTTTTGGTATTAAATTTATTTCTAAACTATAAATAGAGTTTAGTGAACAACATCAGCTGTAAGAAAGGCAGCCATTACTCCAGTGAAAGTAATATATTGGAGGAAGAAGAACAATCGCAAATCGATTAGTGAACGAGACAATCCAATTAACGCTGAATTTACTTACAGCAAACCACAAGTGATATAATTGCCAAAAATAACTTAAGGGAATTTAAGATTTCAACACGACCACATTACAAGAATTATTTATTAAAATTTGAACTATAAAACAAACAACAAATTTTTTTGAAAATTTTAAAAAATTAAATTAAAATAATTTTTATTTTTGTACACGTACAAGAAATTAATTATTTGTAACCATGTCTTGTTACAAATTGGCGTCCAATTGAAGGGCTTCAATTAGCGATTGAAAGGCCACAGTAATTGCCCAATTACTAATTAAGCTTGGCAGCGGTTATACAGTCAAGAAGGAAGCAACATGCAGCGTCGTGCGACTTCGAAGAAAAGGGCGGCAGAGGCCGAAAAGGAAGTCGATATGGGGGACAAGGAGGCAACACCCGTGGAAAATATAGAAGTGTTATTACCCCCAGTGGAATCTAAACAACCCGCACCACTAGAGAAATAACCGGAAATACCAACACAACCAGGGGAGGTCAATCTCCAGGAAAAGGAGGTAGAGAAAGCTAAAGTAACAGAAGATAGTAAAATGGACAAAATAATGGAAGTGTTCCTGCAAATGAGAGAGGACATTGGAGGAACCAAAAGGAAAATAGAGGAAAATAGCAAGAAAATGGATCAAGAATTCAAATCCACAAAGGAAGATTCGAAGAAGGACAAACAGTCCTTGAAGGAAGATTTGAGTGAAATAAATAAGAACATACAATCCACGAAGGAAGGATTAAAGAAGATGGAAGAGAAGATGGAAGAAAACAGAAAGAAGATGGAAGAGAAGATGGGGGAAACCAGTAAGAAGATGGAAGGTGACAACCAGCAATTGAAGAAAGAATTACGAGAAAATAACAAGAAAATGGAAGAGAAGATGGGAGAGAGTTTGGAAGAATTGATTGAGGATAACCAACTGCTAAGAAAAGAATTAAGGGAAGTCAACCTGGAAAACATGAACAATGTAGACGAGAGAATAGAGTTGGCAAAGGAAGAATTGAGCAGGAAAATTAATGACAATAAGAGATCTATGAATCAAAAATTGGAAGAAGATACAATAGTAATAAACCGACAAATCAGAGAAGTTGACGAAAGATGTCGCCAAACTGAATGTGAAGTACAGGAAGTCAAGGAAGTAGTAAATACCAAGATGACCAAGATCGAAGAACAACATCAAAAGAAATTGGAAGAAAACCGGAAGGAAACACAGGAGGAACTAAGTAAGGTGCGTAACGAAGTTACGGAGAGGTGTGATGGAATGGAGGTAGCCATGACGAATATCATCGGTCAAGTGCGGCAGAGCCAGGAAGAGATGGAAGTGATCCGAAACCGACCAAATAACTTCACACATTTCCCCATAAATGAGAATCGAGAGTGGTTAAACTTTCGGCAGTATAAAAGAAAGCCCATGGAGTTCTTGGCCCGAATAGAGGAGTATATTGCCAAACATAGGGGCAACAGATGGGTCAACAACCGGGAGCTGTTAGATGAATCATTCCGGGAAATGACAGATCATTGGTGGATGGTCAACCGGAGCGAAATCGAGGATTACCAGCAGTTCAAAAACTTGTTTAATGCGAAACACTGGTCGGAAACTACCCAGAATCTAATACGTGACAACATCTGTCACGGCCGATACAAACCACAGATCGGTAGCTCAATGACTGCATACTTCCTCGGCAAGATATGTATGGCTAAACATTTGGAACCAGCCATACCAGAAGAGTGCCTCATCAACAAATTATCGTATCATTACGATGAAGAGGTAATTCGAGCCAGGAGAGGCAGCCAAATCAAGACGATACAGGCTATGACCGAACTGCTCGAAAATTACGAGAATGAGGAATATTACAGACAAAGCCGGAGGAGGAATGATCGGCCAGAACCCAGGAACCAGCAGTACACCAACAACGGGAATAACAACAACGGTAATGGCTACCAGGGAAACCGTACCAATCCACCAAATAACACCAACAATAATAATAATAATAATAATAACAATAACAACATTCCTAATAACCAAAATAACAATCGAACGAAAACGGTTACGAGGGTAATAGAAACCAGTATTACCCAAACCTTAACGTTAATAGTCAGAGAAACCCCAATTGTAATAACACGGAACGTTATTATAACCAAAATCGAGGGTATCCACCAAACCAGAATAATGGTAACAATAGGTTTTCCCGACCGCGGGTGAACTTCATACGAGCTGAAGACGGTCGTCAATGAAGATACTACCATCAGCGACGTAACAGCTACCACGAGTATGAGGATCGGTGGAGGAGCCGAGAACGTGACGATCCCAGGTATAGTCAGACTAGACGGAGTACCAGTCTAGACAATACAGAACGGCTAACAAACTGAGATCAACCGTTGGATCATCGCACCGAGCGGCAAGGACCCACTCAAGGTCTCCCGACTGATGCATCAGTCAGTGCGACTAATACAAATAATGAAATAGAACATTTAAACGGGAGGAGGCAGTAATACATCACCTTGACCCTTTACTGCTCCTATCTCCTGGGTATCTAAACGAGTTGCAAAGTACAACTGATACAAATAGTATAACAATAATCGGGCAACTACTAATAAAATTCTGGAAATATTAACCAACCAGTACTTCCCAAACATCGGAAAACCAGTTTCGATCATTACAGATCATGGAACCCAGTTTAAGGGGAAAAAATGGCGGGATACCCTACTATCTATGGGTGTTCGTACTTACAAAACCTCGGTCTACCACCCGAGCAGAAATCCGGCCGAGAGGGTGTTACGAGAAGTGGGGAGGATATTAAGAACGTATTGTCACAATCAACAGAGGAGGTGGCAAGACTATCTAGAAGCCACAGAAGAATTCCTCAACTTGGCATACCACCCAGCCATAGGAATTACCCCATACTCCGCCATGTACGAGAAACAACCCCCACGAGAGATCGAAGAAATACTAGAGTTCCCAAGAGATAATGTTTATACTTTCAACAAGATTAAATTTTACAACAAGGTGGCCGAAGACCAGGAGAAACGGCGAAACAAATATCAAAAGAACAGTGGTAGAATAATAACCTATACAAGTGGAGAAAAAATATTATTAAAAAATCGGGAATTACCTAGCACACTGGAAGGAATAACAAAGAAGTTATTACTACTATACACTGGACCCTATATACTCTCCATGGACAAAAACAATAATACTTATGAAATAAAGGAGATGGGTTCTGGTAAAATCAAAGGTGTACATAACCAGGCTTCCATGAAGAAATATTATGAGGAGTAGAAATTTAAACATAAAGACAATTGAATTTAAAAACCCTAAATTTAAAAATAAAGTAAGTTCACCTTACAAACAAGAATTTAAGAAAATCATTTTGAAATATAGAATAACAGAAGGAGAATTTTGAATTTAAAAACAACTAAATTCAAAAAATATAGTAAGCACACGTTACTACCAGTATCTATAAAAACTATTTATGAGATATATAAAAGAAAAAGAATTTGGAATTTACATAAAATCACAAAATTCAAAATATAGTAAGATCCACTTACTACCAGTATTTATGAAAACTATTTATGATAAATAAAAGAAAAAGAATTTGGAATTTACATAAAACCACTAAATTCTAAAATATTAGTAAGATCAACTTACGCAAACAATTTTAAGAAAAACATTTGGAATTAAATAAGAAGAAGAAAATGAATTTTGAATAAAACCCCTAAATTCAAAAATAAAGTAAGATCACCTTACTACAAGATATTTATGAAACCATTATAAAAATTAAAAAGGAGAATTTTAAATAATACAACTAAATTCAAAAAATATAGTAAGCACACCTTACTACCAGTATTTATGGAAACTATATATAAAATATAAAAGAAAAAGAATTTAGAGGTGAAAAGACAATTAAACCACAAAATTCAAAAATTAGTAAGTTCACCTTACAAACAAGTATTTAAGAAAACCATTTGAGGTATAAATAAAAGTAAAAGGGAATTTGGAATTTACATTAAAACAACAAAATTCAAAAATATTGTAAGATCACCTTACAGACACTATTTATGAAAATATTAAGGAAAATAACAGAAAAGAGAATTTTGAATTTAAAATCAACAAAATTCAAAAAATGAAATAAGTTCACCTTACCAACAAGTATTGAAGAATAACATTTTGAAATAAAATTGACAAAATAAAAAGGAGAATTTAGAATAAACCAAATAAATTCAAAAAAAAATATAATAATATCAAATTACAACCAATTATTTATAGAAACATTCTATGGAATTAAAGAAAAGGAAGTAAGAACCACGGATACGTTTAAATGAATAAACTTGTGTGGAAATAAAAATAATAAAACTGAAGTAATACAAGGAGAAACAATGACCACATTAATATGATAATTAAAGAATTCATTTGAATAAAAAATCAGAGCGAAGTAATTTGTGGAAAAGAACAAAATATATAAATGTAATTAAATAAATCACTAATGAATATGATCATAAAATAAATGTCGAGTGTAATAAAGACAATTAGAAGAAAGTGCTAGAACATGGAACTAGTGGAATTAAAGAGAACTAAGAAACAAACAAAAAATATCATAAAATATATGCTGCCAATGACCAGAAGCAGATTGTAATAACAACCAAAGAAGAATAGAGAATTAATACCAAAAACTTTATAATTTGATAAATAATGATAAAAATAAAAGAGCTTCCCACCATAATAAAAAATGAGATAACAATAAAGCTAACAAGTCAGAAGAATAACTAAGATAGGAATATTAACAGATCTGAGCAATATACGAAGTGAAGTATCCAAAGATATTTTTTAAATAGTCATAAAATGGACTATTCCTAAATAATTTTTATTAATAACTGTCTGTAGATAAGTCCAGCAGTATTAATATGTTTTTTGAGCAGAGATGATTTGCCTCTGTACTCAAATAGAAGTGAAGAATGGCCAGCAGAGTATGTAGCCTACAGTGCCTCTCTGAACTGCCCCAGCTCACGTGTTAGGGAATGATAGGGAATAAATATCCCAGGGATAAAACACCAAGTTAAGAAAAATGAAAATAAAATAATAAATATGAAACTCAGATAACTATTACTATCAAAGAAGATCAATTAAGAATAAAATATATGTAAGCTCGAATATGTAGAAGAAAATTTAGAAATGGAAGGAAGTCAAGAATTATAAAAATATAATAATTATCATAAGCAATTATTTCAGACAAACAAAGTATAGTCTGAACTAATCACTTCTGGAGGAGGGCAATCTGTAGCATGACAGATAATCCACTAAATCATAATTCCAATCTGATCATAATTTAATATAAATTACAATAAATAAACAGAAAATTCAAATGAAAATAATTAAATATCGAAGTAAAATACCACCATAAAAGGAAAAAGTAAAGGTTAATCATCATAATGCAACAAAAATGTATCAAGAGAAATAAATCCTACAAAAACTAAAATAAAATTAGGATAATACCCAGATAGGATAGGAGCAGGTAAAGAAAACACCTCGAACAAACCAACGGACACAAGAAAACCAGATTACCTTGGAGAACCCAAGATGGAAGAAGTGTGAAGAGAAGAAAATATAGAATGGGAAGAACTACAAGATATACCCAAGGAAACCTATGACAAAGAATAACAAACCCCAAAAAAGATTAAATGTCACCCAAGAAAGTATAACACAAAACCCCATATCAAAATGTAAAAATAGTTATAAACAAAAGTGTTTACGGTAGTAAGTAGAAGTGCACCCACTAAAGTTATTGAGTAATGAAATAAACAAATCTTCATTATCCCATATAATTAAGATTTTGGTCTTGGAGTATTGTAAAACTCAAGTGTAAATAAGAACCAAGAATATAAGTGAACCAGTGCAAGTTATTTCAATATAATAAATAAACTTCAAGTATAAGTGTAACTGATATTTCAACTATGTACAATTAAACAAATTTAATGTTTGCTATAAAAACAAATATAAAATGTTAGGAAGTATTCTTATGAAAACATTACTAATGTTTCAAAGAAGATGCCAGTTTTTATCAAAAAACATTCTTTTAAATGTGAATGATAAAGAAAGCAGGTGGGGAATAAATACAGTGACAAAGGGATTAAAATGTAATAATAATATATAAACAGAAAGGACTGTAAACAAATTAAATTTAGGAGAAATAAAATTAAATGGCTCTTTATGTTTGTGTTAAGGCCTATGAACACCATATTTCAAGTTGGTGTATAGAATAAGAATTATTATTATTATGTATAAAAATGTTTATTATGTCTTACAGTGTTAATACAGACCAAAAGGTCTCAGTGTGAATACCATACTGTTTTTATAAAATGTTTGTTATGTATTGTTAGTAATAGTTGAAACCAAAATGTCTGACTTTAAAGACCAATAATTAATTTTGAATATTGTGTTTGTATTATAAGCATGAATACAATGCTACATGTTCCGATAGTTATTTAAGGAGATTGTGTTTAATATTATGTTAACTTCAGAAAGTCAGAAGGGGTATAGACATAGTATTATTCAAAAAACAGTATATGTAAAACCAGAAAATCTAGGCTAAATAGGAAATTCCAATAACATTATAATTGAGTAATTAAGTTCAATAAAACAAGTAAACTGATGAGATTTATATAAGGTGAATCAATCACCAAATACTATAACTAAAGGTATACTTTAAAGAAATAATATAAAAAGATGTATACAATTATTCAAAAATTTGCAAATATACTACCTAACAATTTCAAAGGGGGAATCAGAAATTCATTAGTTATATTTAAAAGGATGATCAATTGATAAATTTACAAGAAATTGATGAAAGATAAACATTTATACCAATCTGAGATTTAATATCATCATAATTATAACACAAAAAATGGCTAAATTTTGGACAAGGACAGGAAACAGAATATTGAGCCTACTTTTCCAAAATGACAGAAATATAGCAATTTTGATAACAAACTTTATAAAGATGATTATTGTATATCAAGTTAAGCAGAAGGAGTTAAAGAAACCGATTATGTATTTGCTATTACATGAAATTAATTAATAACCAAAATATATTCTATGATATAATGTACTTTAATTGAATGCACATGTATCAATTACATGTTATTTAAATAACACATGTATCAATACTCGATTACCCCGGTTAAAGAGTCGAACAATATTACACAATCGATTTTCAATCGATCCTTTTTAATAATTGTTAATAAATTATAGTTATTCAACATTTTTGGTATTAAATTTATTTCTAAACTATAAATAGAGTTTAGTGAACAACATCAGCTGTAAGAAAGGCAGCCATTACTCCAGTGAAAGTAATATATTGGAGGAAGAAGAACAATCGCAAATCGATTAGTGAACGAGACAATCCAATTAACGCTGAATTTACTTACAACAAACCACAAGTCATATACTTGCCAAAAATAACTTAAGGGAATTTAAAATTTCAACAAGACCACATTACAAGAATTATTTATTAAAAATTTGGACTATAAAACAAACAAAAAATTTTTTTTGAAAATTTTAAAAAATTAAATTAAAATTATTTTTTATTTTTGTACACGTACAAGAAATTAATTATTTGTAACCACGTCTTGTTACAATATATAAACGTATCTTCCCATCAGTTCACCATGATGTTATATGAGGCATCAATTCTTAAATTTTTTCGACCCCACTGTATAAAAAGTACTAATTATCATAGGCATTTTATTTTACCACCATCAGATTCAATGATAAAAACCGCATAAGAAAAGTACCACATTTTTTGTTTATACATTCATAACAATAACCTCCAATTCTATCACAACAGTTTTCTTCAGTTATGCACATCAATTGCGCAACAGAAGATTCTAAACCTTTAACAGGTCGCTCCAATTGTTACTCTGTATTCAGCTGTAAGAATTGATGAGTCAATAATGTAGAATTGGGCTGTATAATTATTTTATACATTTTTGGTCCCCGCCACTGACTGATTCGTTCATTATTTTCAAGGACTTTCTCAGAAGCCACCTGTAGTAAACATCCTGTGTTTTGGCTATAGTACTATAAACGGTATTTCTTATCACACGATGTCTGTCTTTCTCTCTCACTCACTCTCTCTGCCTAAACGTAAACCAGAAAGTCTCAACAGCTTCATAAGTAACATGTTATACGACACATTACATGCAGAATCTTATACAACCTCAGTTATGTTTAACTATTCCAGTGTAACAGTGTCGTAGTTAACATTAATTCGCCATATTCCCAACAGATCGCAGTTCCATTGAATTTTTGCAAAATAAACAATTCGTTATCACAATTAGCAGTGCGATCGCGGTCATTCAATGATGTTATATACACACGAGAATAATTCTGACAGTGGATGGCAGTGTACGAAATAAGATTGTCGCACGTAAATTGCAATGCGCAAGGGTACTTGGTCACAAAAATCAAAATTACTGTTTGATACAGTTAGGACTATAGTTTTTACCTACACTTATGGTGGTGAGTATACAACCACAAAGTTTTGCGCTGACAAGGTCGATGTCTCCCCGTACTGCTACAAGACTGAAAGCGTTATTACGCGTTAAATCTGTGCTCCATAATCCCGTAGTAGTACGGGACGGTCATTCGCGGTCCGGATTTTTTAGATCCTGTAATTGGGGTACATACGCAATCGATCAAGTCATTATGGACCGCCGTTAAACGTCGCAACAGGCGTGAATGCGAAAAAACTAACCAAACTCAGCTTTATTCATACCTCTGTTATATAACATATAGAGATATCGATACAAAGAAATTATTTATTTTCCAAAAAATGTGGACATTCTTGCATAGTAACCGCCTAAATAGTTATTAAATGTGTATTAAATGAGTATTAGGTTTTAGTATAAGTGGTTAGCTTTATACATACTAATTTTGTACTGTGTATAATCTACAGATGTTAATTGAATTGAAGCTAACTCACTTAAAATACGTTGCAAAAACTCCCTTATCCGGGTCAATTGGGGCCAATGTAGATGATATAAAATGCTGATATGAGAATTACAAAAATAGGGAAGGCCCAAAGAAATGACAAAACACTATGCTGTACATTATTTGCATCATCACAAAAAAAGATAGGCTACATTCAAAAATTAATTTTTATAACAGGACTACCTGAATGTAGTGGCGTAGCTAGGCTTTATGGCGCCCGGGGCAAGGAGATCGCCGGCCGCCTCTCCTTTATAATTAAAAGGGGACAAAAGGGCAAAAATGACGGCCAATCCAGTGAACAAAGTACTTAATAAATACAAATGTGTAGCTTTTTGTAAGAAAACACGTCCAGCAAACGTCTTAAGAATATTTGTTAAGTCAAAATTAAGAAATTACATATTATAATATTACTGGTAGATAGTTTGTATACATTTATTAGTAACAAATGTAGAGACTATAAAATGTAGGAAAATAAAAAATTTTTAACATAAAAATGTTCTAATAAACATGCAAATTCATTGTAGGTCTAAAGCGCATCGTCAAAACAATATCCTAAAGCAACATAAAGTTAAACAAAAAACTACACTAAAAATAATAGACTTAATAACTTACAATTACAGGTTAATGGTTCTGTCTTTTATTAATAAACACTTAATATTTGTTTTTAATATTTAATAAATATTTAAAACGAAATATTTTAAAATGTAACTTTCTTGGTCTTAATTGCTTCATAGTTGGTTATTAAATCACTATAATCTAAAGACAAAGGAATGTCGTTTTCAATTGAAAGTATTCCTACATTTGATACCCTGTCTTGAGATATTGTTGATTGTAGGTACGCTTTAATCAATTTAAGTTTACTAAACGATCTTTAGCAAGAAACCGCAGACACTGGTAAAGTAAGAAAATGTTTTAAAGCTGTTGCTAGTGTTTTGTAGGCTTCTAATCCCATTGAAGAAATGTATTGTAACAGGCCCTGAGGTGTAAAGTTTATTTATTCTCCATCAGCTGTTACCCTTTTTAATAAAAGTATAACTTTTTTAAGTCACTGAACAATTCTACACTGTTTAGGTCATGTGGATAAAGTTTTTCAAGCACTGTGCACTTAATATTGATTTGGGAAAGCTGTTCCTTAAAATGTATATCCCCATAATTTACGGAGGAATCCAAAGCGTTTTCTTAACTCTTTTGTGTTAGAGAACGGCTTGAAATTTCAACTGACAGTTTGTCCAAAATTTTTATAAGAGAACGTCGCATTTCTTGCCGAACAGTTCGCATTTAATGCAGAATCGTCTGCATACTCTCCTGGCATCCTGCGCTTTCTTCTGATCCTTTATGTGATACTGGCACCCCATTCATTACATACTTGCTCTGCCTTAGTAATGACATTGTTACACGACTCATTCCTCCAAACTTTTAATTTGCCCGTTAGCGTCTCCAGAAGTTTCAATGCTTGAATAAAGCTTGTTCCTTTGGTCTGCAAGATTTTCTGGATTGTGTCTATAGAAGAAAGAATATCTGTCCAGAAAAAGAGCAAGGTTACAAAATTAAAGTTTTCTATCACATTAATTATTAATGGTGCATCTTCCTTCGTATCAACTGTTTCAGTCGGTGTATTTATCAGTTTCTCCACCGCAGCGATCACTTCATCCAGCTGAGTGGATACTGCTTTCACCGCATCAGTTTTTGAACTCCACCTGGTATCAGAATGTCTTTTTAAAGTAATATTTACGAAGTCTTTAAAAACACTCCATTTATGAGTGGAACAGGAAAAGAAGGTGAATAGACGTTTTACTGTCCCAAAAAATGTCACTGTCTGAACATTTTCATGAGTTGCGTGAACCCCAACCAAGTTACGTGAATGGTTGTCACAAGGAACAAACAAAGATAGTGGATTGAAATCTAATATTCTCTTCTGAACTCCTGAATGGATACCAGCCATTGTTGATTGATTGTCATAAAACTGACCTCTGCAACCGCTAAGATTCAATCCATCTCTCCCAAGGTTACTTGTAATAGCTTCTGTGATCCCCTCCGCTGTTTTCACTTCTAAAGGAATAAAATCTATGAAGGCTTCCTTGATATCAACAGAAATGCTTTCAATTTCAACAAATCTTATAATCTAAGATATTTGTTCTACATGTGAAGCATCTGGTGTTGTGTCAAATATAATACTAAAGTACTTCGCCTTCTTACATGCAGTAATAATATATTTGTGCGCTCCTTCTCCTAACAGGCTTATTATTTCATTTTGAATGGCTGGCGATAGATACGATATACACCCAGATTTACAAGAGACTGAATCTAAATGAGATCTCATGACAAGGTACAAATTTAGCCAAGTATTTTAGCAAAGCCAGAAAGTTTCCAGGATTTTGATCGTTAGTAACTGACTCTCGATGTCCTCTCAGTGCCAGATTTTGTTATGCAAAAGTTTGTACTGCGGCAATGACCTGTTCGAGAACTTTTTTCATGACTTAGCTGCTTTACTCATTTGTTCCTAAGGTAGATCTTCAATAAGTTCTCCTTTGTTTAAAGAACTTTCCAATTCCTTCCAATCTGAAAACGCAGAGCGATGAGCAGGATTATTTTCATAATCCTGAATACGGGGATATAAATTTCGTCACAATGAAAACACATTTTCGCTATTGAATTGGGTTCTTTGATAATTTTTTGTGTGGAAATGAAGTGCAACAAAATCTAAAAGGGATTTTTTAGTTGGAGAAAAATACATACAAGTGCGGTTTACCTTATCATAATGAACAGTAATTACGATGGTTGAGTATAAATAGACTAATACTGTTTACCACGCGAGGTTTATGACAACGGAGAAGCTGCCTGGTTATGTTTCTTTTTATGAAAGGAATAGTCATATCAATGAAACAAATTGTTTGTAGTTTTATAAACTGACTAGCTGTATACCCGTGCTTCGCTACAGTTTTTACTGAATAAACAGATTGGTTCGGTGGTTTTTTTTTTTAACCTTGGGTAACCAAGCACATTGTATAAATGTAATATTTACAAATTTTTAAAAGCATAAATGGGTGCTAATACTAAGTCTACTGAAATCGTTTTGTGAAACGAAATACGGCACTTATAAAACTTCCTTGTAGACAACGTTCTTTGTTTGACCCTGTGGCTGAAGGATAGTTAAACTCTCAAAAGAGCTAACTCGTGAGCAAGCAACATACAACTGGCCATGGGAGAAGCAGTCTTCCCTCAGATCAACACCGGCCATTTTCAAAGACTCCCCTTGTGATTTATTTATTGTCATAGCAAAGCAGAGCTTGACAGGGAACTGGAGTCTTTTAAACTGAAAATGGTAATCCGATGGAATTAAGGGAATGCGTGGAATGAAGACTGCTTCCCCCTGACCACATCCAGTGAATATTGTTGCTTCTATGACGTTGTTGTGCAACGATTTAATCTGCAGCCTAGTACCGTTACAAAGCTTAGGCGGTACCAGGTTTCGTAGCAGCATTATTGGAGCTCCAACTTTAAGGCAAAGATTGTGCGGTGGAATGCCTGGAGGATTAAGCGTGTGCAAGAATTCTACTGGGTAATGGACCGCATCTTCTACTTCTACCACAGAGTCCACGGATTGGTACTGGAAAATCTCAGTTGGCAGTTTTTCCAATAATGTGTTATTGATATTTGCAGCAGTGTCATTCTTTGGAGTAAGGATAGCCCTTTCTTTCAGCCAAGATACATCTTTCAAGTAAAAATTAGTTAAATCTGGGTAAATTTTGTCAGCCAACGTTGTCAAGTCGCATACAACTTCACATAAGTCTTTTGTAATATTGACTTTGCCATTTTCTTCAGGTAGATTTCCATTACCGATCTGTAAAAGTAAACTTGAAAACTCGTCCGCCTTTAAACTGCCTTTAAGATGCACCCGCATGTTGACTCTCAAGGAACGAACTTGGACTTTAGGCCACAGGACAGAACTCTTTAGACAGGCTTTAACTTCATCTGCTCGAGTTCCCCTAGGTACAACAGGTAAAGTCTGTCTGAAGTCTCCGGCCATTAGAAGTGTGACTCCACCCATCAGGTTTTTATTGTTTCTAATGTCCTGCAGAGTTCTATCCAAAGCTTCAATTCCTCCCTTGTGAGCCATGGTGCACTCGTCCCAAATTATCAACTTACAATCCTTAAGTACCTTCGCTGTGTCGCTTTGTTTTGATATGTTGCAAAATGGGGTCTCAGAGTGGTTTAAGTTGAGAGGCAGTTTGAAGGCAGAATGAGCTGTCCTCCCTCCATCCAACAACGTTGCTGCTATACCTGACGAAGCCACAGATATAGCAATTTTCCTATCTTGTCTTACCGTGGTTAATATTAAATTAATCAAAAAGGTTTTCCCTGTACCACCTGGTGCGTCAAGGAAAAATAGTCGTCCAGCCTCTGATTCAATGCTCGCAATTACTTCATTGTATACATTTTTCTGCTCGTCGTTCAGTTTAGGAACGTTTTCAGCAACCAATTCAGATAGATGGACCGTGTTGTAAGAGAGTTCTTTCAGGTACTCGCGGTTGACTGCAGAACTGTTCGGCTCTTGACTTGGAGAAGGAAGACCGACTTGTTAGAGGGATTGATTGGACATTGAAGAGACTAAGTTTTCTAATGAATGTAGGCATTTGTTGTAAATGATGTTGTTCCGTAGTTCAAGCTCTAAGCCCGGACATTCATACCCCATCTGTCTCTTAAAGTCCTCTGACATACTGTCTCTGTGTTTCTCCCACAGCACTAAGGGATCCGCTGCTTGACAAAACACCAAAATGACAGCGAACAGTTGTCTGATTTTCTGTGGTGACTCCGACAGAGAAGCTTCCTCCAAGGTGATGTCCCAATGATTGTCATCTTGAAGTAAACGCTCTGCAGGCAGGCTGATAAGTGGAGTGAACTATGCCAGATACCCTCTTAAGATCATTAAAACTCGTAGGCCCTTTAACTTCATGAAGGAGAAGACGTAGGTAGTAACATTCTGCATTGTTAGGGTGTACAGTATAAACTCGACCGAGCACTTGATCTTTTTTCACTCCTGGATGTCCGGGAACGGCTTTGCCATGTTTCCGCCGACTAAACCTATTGTTTTTCCAGGTGTAGTAAGCAGGGACTTCACTGTAGATTATGGTTCTGGCAAAATTGCCTGATTTGCATAGTTCAAAGAATGCCAGTAGAGTGGTTTTGGGTGGATTTTGAACTTTGTCTTGAATGTTTCCGGGATTAAAATAAATTCTCTGGCCATTTTCAAGGTGTACAGCCAAATGCATTACGGGAGGATATCTTTCATGGATTGGGAAGCACAAAATATACGCCATGCCGCTTCGGAACTACTTATGTAACGGCCTGCTTCATATTTGGACACTTCGTCCCACTCATTTTCCAACACAAACGCTGCTTGATCACTGCCCTTGTTCACGTATTTGCAAATATACTTTATCGATTTTACAGTTACACAACTCGACATTGATATGTGCCAAAAAGGTACGTGACAGAACAGGATTGTACGGTACCACCCACCGACTGTCTAGGTCTACTCCATTGATGTTGACTGTAAAACCACCATCAGCAGGAGACCTTCGACGGTACTGGGGGTAGCCATCGTCAGCAGTTTGGGTTTCTTTAGATAAGGGACGTGGATATCTTTTGGAGCATGAGCCGTTAACCATGCAGGGCGAGTTCCTGTTTAAGCTTCCGCAAGGGCCATGAATCATTGTCGACTTAATAATTTCATGAAGTTCAGGGTCCGTTTCAGGGTCAGGTAACTCTGCGCTTATGACACTGTCAGTTTGGTCGGCCATGATCCTGTCCTGCAGCCATAGCAAGATGTTTGCGTGAGGCAAGCCACGCTTCTGCCACTCCACAGTATACATGTAACATCTACTTTGACCGAAAATGGAACCTTTAGTTAAAAGATGAATAAGTTTTTTAACTTTCAAATGAAACACTCGAGCTATGATGTCATGTCTGTCTTGAGGCTTTTGTCTGTCTCTTAAGGCAGCTCCAATTTCAGACCATTTCGGGTTACATGTAAATGTGATAAACAAATCAGGACGACCATAGTGACGAACATATGCCATGGCGTCCTGAGTTCTCTCGTGCATATAGCGGTGCCCACCAGTAAAACTGGATGGTAACACGACCCTCTTTCCCATATCTGAAACGTTAGCATCCCCCTTACATATGGCGTCTTTAAGATGAACATAGTTTTCCGCTCGCAGCTTACTCTGGTTGAATCTTATAAAGTTAAGCCTTTCTGTCTCTATCTTGGCATACATATCAACCAAAAACTGGTTGAAAAGACTACGATACAGCAATAGGTAACTTTCTTCACCTTGTCTTTCCATTATTATGTAAGCGTAGAAGTCTGAAGCGGAAACTGTTTTCTTGAGAGATGCTTTAGATATTGGATCATATTGTGGAATATTGATAGAGTAGCCGTCTTCTCCACGGCAGAACATAAGAGGGTACTGGACAGCGTCGTATGCACGATGAGTTTCGCTGATCCGTACCAACTTTGTGTCTCTGCTGTGAAGAATTATGTCTCTCTTTTCAAACTCCTGTCCCACAATAACCAAAGCTACCTCGCTTGTTGCTGGCGCGTTGTAACGACCCCTATGTTCAACTGCAGGCTTCCTGTATGCATGAATAACAACTTTGAACTCCTGCCCCTCCAGAACATTTTCCATTGCGGGTTTAAAATCTCGTATGTAGGGATTGTTATCATGCAGACATTTTTGAAGTTGGCCAACTAACCAAGGCTTAACCACAGTAAAGAGGTTGGATCTGATTTCTGTTCCTTTTTCATCGTTTCCAACAAAATAAATTTGTAGAAAAGAGGGGTCTTGCTGGGGAGAAGGTAACAAACTTCCTATTGTATGGTAAACCTGCCCTTGGACCTTAAAAGTTGGCATGAAATTTCCTTCGTGCACCTCTTTAGCTCCAAATGAAGTCATTTGAAAACATCCGTTATACTTTCTGGTATTTGATAAAAAATGCTGAGACTGACGGTGACTGTAAGTAAGAAGACTATGGAGCGGCTCAGGAAGCTGTTGAGTAGAAGGAAGACGAACCTTGGCATTGCTGCAGCATAAGCCAGGGCTCTCTTCTTTCCACTTTTTCGCATGGCACCACTTGCATTCAATGTGGTGACCAAGAGAAACAACCTTGTCATTATTGTAGTCTGTACTACGGTCATATTTAAATCCTGATAAAGACTTTGTTTCCCATGGGATCAGTTGCCTCTTCTCAGTGTACCTTCGAACAGCTTCCTGATTAACTTCCGGATGTTTCTTTGAGTATCTAGAAACTGAACCCCTGTTAACGTCAGGGTTTGCCTTGTTGTATCTTTTAACAGCCTCTCTATGAATTTTTTTGCTGTTGTATTTTCTTACGGACTCCCTATTTTTGTGTCTTTTGATTCTGTCATTAACTCTTGAACGTCGATTTTTTCTTCTTTCCTTCCCAACACTCGAATCAGCTGTAGCACTGATCTCTGAGGAAGGCGAAATTAGGTCAGTAGGGGGCGTCACACAACGGTTCTGGATATCACGTATAGCAGAGTTTAGCAAATAAATAAGTGGTATATCATCCTCGGATTGGTCTTGGGCAGTTTGCTCGACAACGAATTTTTCTAGGCTCTTAGTACCAAGCGAGGTGCAGATGGGACGGTTAACAACAGTAAGTGGTATATCATCGTCGGATTGGTCTTGGGCAGTTTGCTCGACAACGATTTTTTCTAGGCTCTCAGTACCAAGCGAGGTGCAGATGGGACGGTTAACAACAGTTGATGTATGAGCAGGAATATATTGAGGACTAAGAGGTTCAAAGTGGGCATTCATCATGGGTCCAGAACACTTGAATCGCAATATGGGCTTTCCCTCCTCATACTCATCAGGCTGTACAATCACCTCACCATCACGATACACCACCAGATGGTAAGGGTATATTTCGGCAGCAGCCTGAATTTCACAGTGGGTGGCATATGTGGTGTACAGAGACATGTGAGCACGGTATTCATCCAAACGTCTATAAATGTTACCACACGCCATCATTGTATGCTCCTCAAACCGTTGCCAGTTGTTACAAATGTACTGTACAACGCTTGTTCGCACTTGAGACGCATGGGAGACAGTACCGTACATGAGGTAAGACAGGGAGTAAAAGAAGCACGACCCATCTGCACCCACAGGCACAATACGGTGTGGTACCATGATCCCATCAACTTCAATTTGTTCCATCATGTATTAGGGACATAGAATTTATATAAAAAGCAGAAAAGAAAGCCTATTTAAAACAAACTAAAACAAAATTATTCTCTTCTTAACAAAAACTGTAAGAGCAACAACGGCGGTAGAACAAAAACCTATTGAATAAAGTGGAACCTACACTGCAAAAATAAGAAAAATATTCAAACTTGACAAATAAACTAAAAAATAAGATACAAACTAATAAAACAAATGTAAAAAGTAGAAAAGAAAGCCTATTTAAAACAAACTAAAACAAAATTATTGTCTTCTTAACAAAAACTGTAAGAGCAACAACGGCGGTAGAACAAAAACCTATTGAATAAAGTGGAACCTACACTGCAAAAATAAGAAAAATATTCAAACTTGACAAATAAACTAAAAAATAAGATACAAACTAATAAAACAAATGTAAAAAGTAGAAAAGAAAGCCTATTTAAAACAAACTAAAACAAAATTATTGTCTTCTTAACAAAAACTGTAAGAGCAACAACGGCGGTAGAACAAAAACCAATTTAATAAAGTGGAATCTACACTGCAAAAATAAGAAAAATAGTCAAACTTGACAAATAAACTACAAAATAAGATACAAACTAATAAAACAAATAGAAAAAGTAGAAAAGGAAGCTTATTTAAAACAAACTAAAACAAAATTATTCTCTTCTTAACAAAAACTGTAAGAGCAACAACGGCGGTAGAACAAAAACCTATTTAGTAAAGTGGAATCTACACTGCAAAAATAAGAAAAATAGTCAAACTTGCAAACTTGACAAATAAACCAAAAAATAAGATACAAACTAACAAAAAAACAAGAATATCCAATGCTGAAACTAAAACTAATCAAATAATCGTCTTAAACAAAGTAGCAGGAGCGCGCAGTGGCAGTGTAGCGACTGAACTAAACTGAACAAATCAGCATTCTGGCCTGTTATCAGTGGCCTTTAGACTGAACCCCATGACGCAAGTGTTTCTGAGTTGTGTTCAGACCAGACTAAACATAACAACTCTTTATGGACTACATTGCAACGTAAACAAATATGTTACGTAAATTGTGTGATAGTACTTCTGGGAACACGTTCTTAACGCAGGAATGCATAAAATTCATGTGTTCATAATTAATTAATATTTATTTAAGACAATCGTTAATATATCGTATAATATTGTTTTCTACCGAGAAATGTTTTCTATATATTTATTACGCTCCTTTTACAACTTTGAATCAATTTATTCGGAAATATTTTCTTTGTAGGCCCTGTTGTTCTTGAGATACAGTGATGTCTAAGTGAGTAAGTGGGCTTTGGCAAATATATTATAGATTTCTTTGGGGTAGTTTTAATTAAAATTATTTAAGATTGACCTTTGTGTTCTTTAAAAGAGGGTTAAGTTAACTTGTAGAACAAATTTCATGTTTCTATCTCATCTAGAAGCTGCCTAACAGTTGTCACGTTTTAACTGTCATGTATTTCTTATGAGAACATTCGGTCACTTTGACGCCTCCAAAACCCCCCTAAAATTTTGAATTTGGTCAAACCCCGTCTTATTACACATCTACAGTATCTAGTGAATATTTATGTAAAGTTTCATCTTTCTAGGCCTTGTCATTGTTGAGATACAGTGATGAGTGAGTGAGTGAGTATGAGAATAATCGGTCACTTTGACCCCTCCAAAACCCCCCTTAAATTTTGAATTTTGTCAAACCCCGTCTTGTTTGACACATCTACAGTATCTAGTGAATATCTATGTAAAGTTTCATCTTTCTAGGCCTTGTCGTTGTTGAGATACAGTGATGAGTCAGTGAGTAGGCTTTGGCAAATATATTATAGATATTCGGTCACTTTGACCCCTCCAAAACCCCCCTTAAATTTTGAATTTTGTCAAACCCCGTCTTATTGCACATCTACAATATCTAGAGAATAGCTATGTAAAGCTTCATCTTTCTAGGCCCTGTCATTGTTGAGATACAGTGATGAGTCAGTGAGTGGGCTTTGGCAAATATATTGTTACGACGGTCTACTCGATCGTCGTAGGTACAGTGGAAACAAAATAAGTACAAGACACCAATTAAGTCACTAATCACACCTTTAATTGTTACAGTAAAAATAGTTCGTAATTAACAACGCAGTCTCTACAACAAATCAAATGAAAATTGTACACACGTAATAAAATGTCCACAAATATTAAAACTCAATTGTATTACAATTATACCGTCTGATTATAAAACGCAACACTTCAATAATAACTACTTGAACGTACACAGTAATAACTCGAACCGCTCTGGAAATATATCGCACTAATACTCTCGAACCGCACTAACCAATATCTCGCATGGAACTGAAAACTAAGGCCGCTACCCGATGTATTTATAGTCACGCTCACATACCAGAAGCTTCCAAACTGCGTCTTATCTCTCGTGAACTACGTAATTACTACGGCCTTGACACAGTCCGAGCGCCCGAGCGAAGCCCGGCACAGTCGAGAAAATTCTCTCAAAATGCGTCTAGTAGCACGTACACCACACGCTTACATCGAGATCTTTCTGGCACATTCGATAAACGCGTAGATTGTTCTGTGCTGTCGTAGCACTGCCCCCTCCTTAAGCCTGTTCGTCCCGAACTGGCAAAGCGTCTCCGAAGTAATACTCGACCAAGCGATCTAGGTGGACGTCCTTGCGAAGAATAATTTTCCCGTTCTTCGAATTCAGTCTCGTGTGATCCGAACCCCACGTTCCCAGGAATGCGAGTCTCTTGCGCAACCACTAGTTTCGCTGGAATCACTCCCGTTGCGTCATGTAGGCCTACTGATGACCGAAATACCACTGGCTGATCCAAGTCTGTTTGGTCCTCGTCAACAACCTCTTGCGTAACCTCATCTTCAGCCACTTTACCCTCGGGCGCTTCTATAAGCTCAGGAACAAGCAAGAGTGTTGTCTCGACACCCACAGTTGACTTTCCAATCACTTCTTTTGTCCTTATACTTATTTGTACTTCCTCTGCTAGTTCTTCCTCCATTTCCGCCGGCAACAGGGAAGGTTCCTCTTGACCAGACTTGTTGACTTTTTCTTCGACTAATGCCACTCGCTTAATCAAATGGTTGGTAGACCCTGTCGTTTTAGCCATGCAAAGCTTTATCTTCTCTTGGCCAACCTTCAGGACATTCTCTCTGAAGTCCACAACGAATCCGTAGGCATTCATAATGTCCGTGCCAAGAATCACTTCATCGACAATGTCTGCTACGAGCATTTGGTGGCTAAACTCAAGAAGACCCAGGCGTACACGTACGTCTACCTTTCCTAGCACCTTGACGGGGCTTCCAGTCACAGTCTGTATTGTACAAGAGCTAATTAGAGGATGGCGGTTACATACTAAGTCAGGGCGCACAATGGACACTGTTGCGCCCGTGTCAACTGTAAATGATGTTGGTTTACCATCCGCAAATCCATTAACAATCAAGTTTCCACTTACCTTATGTAGTGTGGAAACTGTGTGCTGTTATGGGCCTTTACTTCTCCAATTGGTGCGATCAGTCTCTTCTCTCGGTATCTTCTTCTCCCAACAGTCTACTTGTAGATGACCATGTTTTCCACAGTTGTAACATTTCGGTCTTCTGTCTTTTTCAAATCGTTGCGACTCTCTTGAACTTTTGAATTGTTTGTCCGACAACACTGTTTTTCTGCACCCATCGTAACGGTAATGTGATACAGGGATCTTCTGACTGCAACGTGATGGCACAAACCCATTAATGTAGCTGGACGCTGACTTGGCAGCTTCAAACTCAAGGGCGTGAACAAGAGCTTCTGAGCTATCTCGGTGTCTTGCCATTCGTAACACTTGCTGAAGTTCACAATCTCCGATGCCATCAATAAATGTCTGCACCGCAAACCTTATTCGGAAGTCTTCTGGTGCTTCAGGATAGGCCAATCTAATCAGTCTGTCGATACTTGCTTCAAATTCTTGAAGACTTTCCCCGGAACGTTGTCGTTTTGTTCTCAACTGAGCGTAGTACACCTCTAGCAAATGTTTATCACCGTAGCGTAATTCTAGAGCTTTATCAACTCGGCATAGATGTTCTGGCTGTCAGGTGGCACTTTCTGTAGTAGTTCTGCCGCGGGTCCTTTTAATGAGATAACGAGTGAAACAGCCTTGTCTTTCTCTGTCCAATTATTTGCGCATTCAGCAGCTTCAAATTGGCGGAGGTACGTTGCCCAGTGACTGCTTCCGTCAAAGGTTGGAGCTTTGACATGAACTGTCCCTACTGCAGGCAAAGTGACTTTCTCTATTAACTTATTTTCTTTGTCTTTTTCTGTCTTTATCACTGGTACAGTCTGTTTAGAAATTTGTTTTGGTTGAATCTTCATGCACTGTTCGACGTCACTTTTAATTTGTTCTCTTATGTTTGCCATTGAGTTTTCTACTGCAGATATTTTATTTGAAACAGATTCTTCTATAACAGATATTTTTGTAGACATCGATTCTTCAACAGTCAAGACAGATTATTCTATTTCAGCTATTTTTAATGTCATTGATTCTTGTACCTCCGATATTTTAGTAACTTGTTTATTAAGCTCACCTCGTAGGATACCCAATTCTGCGGTACTGTGTTCTTGCAACTGTTTCTGCATAACTTCAAAAAGAGCTTCCGTTTTATCTGCTTCTTGCTTACGTTTTTCATCATGTCGTTTTTCTGCTTCTTCTCTTTCTTGTCTTCGTTCTTCTTTTTGTCTTTCTTCTGTTTCTAGCATTAGTGCTTTCTGACGTTCCTCAGCTTCTTCTCTTTCTTGTATTCGTTCTTCTTTTTGTCGTCTTTCTGTTTCTTCTTGTGGCTGCCGCAGCAGTGTTTGTAAAGCTTCCATCATCTGAATGGGATCCATGTTTACTGATTAATTAAGAATCACACTCATCTTGTACAAAGCGTCCACTGTTTCCACTGTTAACCGTTCTATCCCACTTCTGACACCACTGTTACGACGGTCTACTCGATCGTCGTAGGTACAGTGGAAACAAAATAAGTACAAGACACCAATTAAGTCACTAATCACACCTTTAATTGTTACAGTAAAAATAGTTCGTAATTAACAACGCAGTCTCTACAACAAATCAAATGAAAATTGTACACACGTAATAAAATGTCCACAAATATTAAAACTCAATTGTATTACAATTATACCGTCTGATTATAAAACGCAACACTTCAATAATAACTACTTGAACGTACACAGTAATAACTCGAACCGCTCTGGAAATATATCGCACTAATACTCTCGAACCGCACTAACCAATATCTCGCATGGAACTGAAAACTAAGGCCGCTACCCGATGTATTTATAGTCACGCTCACATACCAGAAGCTTCCAAACTGTGTCTTATCTCTCGTGAACTACGTAATTACTACGGCCTTGACACAGTCCGAGCGCCCGAGCGAAGCCCGGCACAGTCGAGAAAATTCTCTCAAAATGCGTCTAGTAGCACGTACACCACACGCTTACATCGAGATCTTTCTGGCACATTCGATAAACGCGTAGATTGTTCTGTGCTGTCGTAGCAATATTATAGATTATAGATAACAATTTTTTTAGTGTATGCTCACTTTGCCGCCCTCCTGGCTATGCCGCCCCGGGCGGCTGCCCCCCTTGCTACGCCTCTGTGTGTGTGTGTGTGTGCGCGCGCGCGCGCGGGAGAGAGAGAGAGACTGACAGACAGTATTTGAAAGAGTATGTCAGCACAGTTCAGGCAAAACGTTATTGTTAAGCCTTGAAGTGCAGTAGGTATGGATAATCCCATTTAAAAACCAAGCATATGAAACACCCGCCAACAAAAGTCTGCAAGGGCACATAACAGTTGTGAATGTTTAAGTCAGAGCATGTGTCTGTAAACAGTGTGGGTGTGTGTGTGAAGAGATAAGATAATTGTCGGACAACTGCGGGCTCCGTGCTCTGAGCGCCAACGCTGAAATCGTGCTCTGAGCGCCGATCCTGATAAGCCCGTGTTCTGTGCGCCGAGCTGATCTATGCATAATTAGATGCGGTAAAACGTCGTTGCATATCTGTTGTTCAACTCCGTAGCCAACATTAGCGTCCTATGAAAATTTATACAATTCATTGCTAAAAGGAATTATCACACCACGAGTAAGCTCCCGGAGCTGCAGACCTCTCTAACTGTTTTGAACGAAATACATTTATTATTAAGTTAGTTAAATTTCAATATTAGACAATTTCTTATATTATCAGAAAAATTCTAGATCTAAATTCACGACTTTAATACTACTGTGTCACAACGATTGTCAAACCACAACTAAGAAAAGGTGCAAATAACAAGCTCATCTACGAATAGTATGTCAGCGGATTTTAGGTATACTTACTAGTGAGTTTTGTCTTCCTTGTCAATCCGCTCACATTGCACATCCTGTGTTTACGCAAATATGCAGCTCAGCTCTCCGTCTCATAATCGTATTTTCATTTTCTTAATTACAGTTGTATTTAATTACTTTCTTTTCATTCTCTCCTCAGATTTGTTCGTCCCAACCGAATGAGAAATCCTGGGACAATAAATAGGATTATTCGCTAATGATCGACGTCCAAAGGCATCATTACATGCATAATAAAAAATTGCAATGTGAAAGTTGCAGGCTTCTGAAAAATGTGTAAGGCAATATTCATCCGTTACCTTTAAACAGAAGTAGACCTGAAATACTTGACTTCGGCTGATATGTTATTTTATTTCTCATTGACAGGCACAAACACAAACACACACACACAGACCTGTAGTTTGAGAACAAACCTGTGATTTCTGTAGTTAAGTGTGATTTACAATTAATAAAAAATATTAAGAAATGAAAATAAAAATAATAATAAAATTCTTAATTTTAGTAGTGACCGTCGATCAATAAATTTTAACGATGGAAGGTGAGGGTCGGTCAATAAATATAACACAAATTTTACATTGTTTCTATCGACGTTTTGACAATATTTATTGTCATCATCAGGACCTGTGTACGGACAATACAGAAAAAGTCAAACACATAACTACCAACTAGAACCAACACCCTACTGCCTTCTAAACATGTGTTCTTTTAATTACCTTTACAGGTCAAAAGGCGCTGTACAAATGTCTTCTGGTTTATGTTTATAAATAGGGTGTGTATTGTAGGTACCTTACAGTTGTAGACAGTCATAATATTATCTAGTATTAGTTAGTTTCAAAGTAGGTATGTGTAATTAGGCTAATAATGACACATATTCGATTGGTTTAAACTCGGTGCAGTTGTCAATCCGCGTCTTTCATATTTTACGCTTACGTAGAGAGTTTATAAACATTCCTGTGTGTGTGTGTGTGTGTTGTGTGTGTGTGTGTGTGTGACAGTTTTGTTTTACGTTGGCAAAATAATAACATTTCTTACATATTATTTTACTTAAATAGGTAGACATAATTACAATTTTCCAAAAACCTAATTAATACAGTATTACAATTTAAATTATTGATAATATAATAATCCCTTAATTACGTTTGTAAATAATTATAGATCCAGTAATAATTGAATGTTTATTGGAACTGGTGCAAATAGCAATACATGTCTAAAAATATAGCTGAATGCAGATGCTAAGATGTTCAATAATGTATATTATTAAAAGTTATTATTACTACTAGTACTGAACACACTTACCCATAAATTTTGAGAATTAGGTACAAAATAACAGAACTACTGATATTAGAAACACAAAATTATGGTAAATAAATTAATCATGTGACAATGGTTTTACTTATTATTTATATTGTTTTAAAATAATATTTACCGAGTACATCGTCTATACAGAGTAGTATATAGAGTAATACAGTCTATTGTTAAATTATGCAGACGTTGTCATTCACACTCTTCCTCCCTCTCACTCGCATACTCTCTCTCTCTCTCTCTCTCTCTCTCTCTCTCTCTCTCTCTCTCTCTCTCTCTCTCTCCTATCAAAAACACAAGAGATCCCCCCCCCAAACACAATCAAATCACAATTACGCATATTCCACATATCGTAGGTACAGATAATATTCATCTAGGGTTCTTTACGTTTTAGCAGCCAGGTAGGCCTATATACGAATGCTTCACGCATCTACACATACTAGAACAGACTCTATATACACATGCGTTTGTGTGTGTGTGCGCGCGCGCGAGTCAAAGAGAAGTAAAATAACTTATTTCCGCGGAAGTCTTAAAAGGAGTTGAATACTTAAGGTCTACTGCTGTTTAAAGGGAACGGATGAATATTATTATCTTATTCCTTTACCTTGTTCAGAAGTCTGCAAAATTTCATTTCGAAATTTTGTATTATGCCTGTAATAGTTGGTTTTTTTGGTTGGGACGAACACATTTGAGAAGAAATTAAATTAAGTTAAATACAACTCTAAATAATAAAGGAGAATACTATTATGAGACGGAGACCTGAGCTGTATGTATATAGGCCTATGTGTAAACACGGGATGCACAACGTAAGCGGGTTTTGATAAGAAGGCAAAACTTGCTAGTCTATACTAGATAGCCGCATACCTTAAATTTGTTGACCATATGACTCGTAAATGAGCTTGTTACGCCGACTTTTCCTTAGTTGTGATTTGACAATCGATGTGACACAGTAGTACTAAAGTCGTAAATTTTAATCTAAATGAAGTCATTACTTCCAAGAAAGTAAGTAAGAATGATCCTCTATTTCTTCACGAGTGATATCAGTACAGGATGAGACGTTCAAATAAATAATAATGTATTATGTTCTGGTTGTGTACGGAGGAAAAACATCAGTCAAAGGTACATCAAAGCAAATACCTAAATCTGGAAGCACCAAAGGCCTAAAATAAAACTCAACATTTTTATAAAATTGTTATAGTTTATTTGGGGGTGAAGTTATGAGGAATTTATTGAAAATACAAAATCTGTATCTGTAGTTTCTGTATATTGTAATGTGACATAAATAATGTGTCTCAACACTCATTCCACATTTTGGATCGCTTTAAAATAGTTTGTAAACTATGTTTCAAAAAAGCTTTATGTTTTGTTATCATTTATGTATATTTGCGAATAATGTTAGATACAGAGATCGATGGAAACATACATACACTGGAAAGCTATGACTCAATTATTTGTCATATAGATATTATGGTTACATATTTAACTAAAAAAACTGACGCAATAGTCCAAACATTTTAGTACTTGTTTTATGATTGCCTGCTCTACAGTTATGTTACTAATAAAATGGTAGAATAGTTGGGTTTTCGTAATATTTTAGATAATATAAAAAATTGTCTAATATTGGAATGTAACTAACTTGATAATAAATGTATTTTGTTCTGGGACCTTACTAGTGCTGTGATAATGGTTTTAGTAATGACTTGTACAAATTTTCATTGGACCGCTAGTGTTTGCTACGAAGTTGGCGAACAGCAGATATACAGATATGAAGCCAGGTGTCTAATGATGCATAGATAAGCTCGGCGCACAGAACACGGGCTTATCAGCATCGGCGCTCTGAGCACGCTACCCAACTGCGTGCAATCGCAAGAGAATATGTACTACGTAATTCGAAACAGGCATTTGTTTATAAGAATGTGTAGTGATAATGTGTTGTGTCTACCAATATTCAGCAACAGGTCTCCAGCACAGAGATAAGATTTCTCATTAATCAAATTCCCGCCAACAACATTCTTAATGTTTTAATGACACAGCAGTGAATGCTTACAAAAAGTACTACTGTTTTGGCTGAAACATATACAAAGCTAACGTCTGAACTCATGCAATGTCTGAACTCAATGGCTAAAGAAGTGGCGGATAAAGGCGAACGGAACTAAATCATCACACGTTACCTTCACTATGAGACGTGACAGCTGCCCGCCGGTAACACTCAATAACTGCCAACTACCGCAAAAGGAAGATGTAAATTACCTCGGTATATATCTGGACCGCCGCCTTACCTGGCGAAAGCACATAATTACCAAAAACAAACAGCTCAGACTACAGTACAGTCAAATGTATTGGGTACACGGAAGGAGATCCCCTGTAACTCTGGAAAGCAAACTCCTTATCTACAAAGCCATACTTAAGCCAATCTGGACATACGGCATCCAGTTGTGGGGGGGGGACAGCGAGTACTTCAAATATCCAGATTTTACAACGATTCCAGAATGTGGTGCTCCGAGCTATGGTCAACGCTCCTTGGTAGGTACGTACTGAATAATGTCGTCATCGAGAACGACCTCCACGTGACTTCTGTCCGACATGAAATCAAACGATTCTTCGTTAAGTACAGTAAGAGACTAGCAGCGCACCCCAACGAACTAGCTCAAAAGCTCTTGGAAGATGCAGGCACCAACAAAAGAAGACTCAAACGCCACAAACAAGCGGACATTGCGGCTAGATTTATGTAATATTAGTGCTTAAGGAGAAGTGATCACTGGACAACCCTCTACATGTCATATATATATATATATATATATATATTGTCACCAATTTTGCCAAATGTTTATTTTGTAAACAATTTTCAAAAATAAAATAAATTTAAAAACCAAACGTGTTGATAGGCTGACGTGTTCGTACTACTAATTCATTCGAAGGCTGTTTGTATTCTTAAGGAAACCATATAACAATAATACAGATGTTTTATGGTAATAATATAGTAATAATAACTATAACGATTTTTGGGTTTAAAGTTTGTAAATAACGGTGGCGGCAGTATCATTATACATTTTGACTCGTGAAAAAGTTAATTGTCTTTTGGCGCAAACAATTCTTACTACCTCCGCTAAATCGCGAATTTCTTTGATCTCCAACAATTGGATACCGTTGGATTCCTTTCGCTTTTCAAATCATTTACATCCTACTTTAAGGGTCTCAAAGGCTTTCGCATGAGATGGTCCAGAATTTTCAGGTTCTTCCTCTTCATCCTCAGTTTTTTCGTTGTTTACGTTAAATATTGCCTGAACGGTATCTTCGTCCGCCATCATTTGAAAACCGCAATCGTTGGCACACTATTCAAACCAGTTCACGATATCATTATTATCACACTTATTGATTGAGTAGTTGACTTTTGAAGCGATCAGCGACTCTGAAATTTTACTTATTACTATATCATTTCCTGCTTCCTCTTCTTGTGCTGCAGCGTTGTCCTTTCGTTTTTCTTCGTATTTGGTTTCCTCCTTTATCGATTTATTCCATTCTCGTTTTAAATTGCAAGTCTCAGTTGAATGCAACGCGTCCACGATCATGTATCAAGAATCTTTCAAACTAATTTAAAGATAAAAAGACAAAATACTATCAACATGATCGTTTTCAGCAGAGCAGCCGACGTAAAACGTTGCTTTCTGTAAACTTTCTTTAAAGCTGCAATAACGCTTTGATCAATCGGCTGAGTGGAGCCAGTGGTGGTGCCAGAATTCAACAGTGAATAAATCATTTTCTTGCTACAACATTTCCGTCGAAGGATGTGCCGGTGCATTATCTATCACCAACAGCACTTTTCCATTTTCTTTGATGACATTATTGCGAAATTCTTCACTTGTGTTGTCACACCAGTCGACAAACACTTCGGTGTTCATCCACTCCTTTCTCTGAATTTTGTAAATTAAAAAGATTTTTGCATTTTTAAAGCATCGAGGTTTTTTTAATTACCCATTAGGAACATTTGGGATTTTGTGTGTTCCTTGGGCAATAGCACAAACCATCAGAATGACCCGGTCCTTACTTACTTTAGGCTATACCCTGGGCCCTAATGTTCACGTTGTAACATAATAAAAAATATCAGGTCAATAATTCTTATTTTGTGCCGTTTTGTACTACTATTTATTATTTTAATATTCAGTTTTATTAAATTGTATTATATTTCTTATTAAATTCTTTATTTTTCTGGTTAATTATTATTAATTACTTAGTATTTATCATTATTTGTTCTTATTCAACCTTCGTCGGTTTGGTACAAATTAACTAAAAGTGATGTTTTGGTGAAGACCCAGTTCGACGTGGTTGTCAACTCGGCTCATATAGGTTATCACCTCTTTTGGTTCTTTCCGACGATTTTCTCCACCTGAAATTCCTTAAATAAGTAATTTTTTATAAATAAAGCTTTGGTTTATTCAATTAATAAATTGTTTATTAATTTTTTCTTTATTCTTTATAAATCGTATTACG
This sequence comes from Magicicada septendecula, assembly GCA_034769895.1. NCBI lineage: Eukaryota > Metazoa > Arthropoda > Insecta > Hemiptera > Cicadidae > Magicicada > Magicicada septendecula. The sequence continues at coordinate 211,284,465 of CM068376.1, forward strand.
ACTCACTGGGCGAATGAGTCGTTTGGCCCACATTCAACTCTCTGATTCAGTTCGTTAGTTACAGATTTCGGTTTTATAATTTATGTTAATTTTCTCAAGGGTCCTTTTATACTGCTATTGAAAAGTTAGAAATGCTTAAGAAGTACAATGCCTCACAAATATTAATAAAGAATCTTACTTACTATTACAAATAATGTCAAACGGTTTGAATATAAATTATAATTGTTTTACTTGAAGACCGAAGGCTACACCCAAAACTGGCGTCGCTTTCAGACTGAACTAGTAATGTCAAACAAAAATGGACGCTTTCTCGCCATGTCAAATATATGAAATTAATGCTTTCCAGTTTTCTTTTAAAATATTTAAGTTTATTTATAGTGTTCACTGAAATTATGCCGGATTCTGTGTTTTCCTTCACCGTGTTGGTGTGTTCAAGTTTTCGTGCAGTTTCCTTGGTGTTTGTGAATTCGTAAATTATGTGTGTAGTTTGGTTAAAACTTACCAACTTCAAGCAGAGATTTTTTCGTTTATCTTGCGTTTATTAGTGTATGGAGTGCCTCTTACGTGTATTTTCGGTTCTTGATAGGATATTTTCTGTTAATTTGTATTTATTTCCTCTTGGTTTTAAAATTTTTCTTGTTAGAAATATTTGGTTTACTTTTGGTCAACTCAGAATTGATTCCAAATATATTTTATCACTCGGTTATACGGAGTTAATCTTTTCACTTTCAGATGTAACAATTGAGTAATTCGTTCTTCTTCTCCCTTCAACGAATTTTTTACCAATTTTTCTAATTCCTGATTGGTTGATTCTGCTACACTTGAGATTATGGGATTTTGTATTATTTCAAATAACTGATTTTTTACCTCCCAGTACAAGTTACGCCCTAATTATTAACTAATTTCGCTTAATTTGATTTACATAGATGTATTCCTTACTTAATTACAAACAATTTGACATCCCTTTTGCCATATTTATGTTACTTAATAGGTAAACTTTTACATTTACAAAACTCGGTTTATAGACCCTGTAGGTATCTGTTTTTCACAAAATCATGTCAAACTTCTTTAAGTTTCTTATTACATTGTATCATTACTAAAAAAGAACATCCACTTAATAATCATGACTTGTTTTTGTTAATCAACATTGATTTGTTTTTTGTCAATTGACTTTACTAGGTACTATTTTTAATATTCAAACCTTCTGCCTAGGTCATGCTTCTTTTTCAGTTTAAAATTTTCTGAAACATTGTTTAGCGCCTTCTGATATTCCAAAAAATATGTTTACTGTCCTGAAAGATAGCTTATTTGTTAAATCTGTTGTTTGATACTAATGTACATTATTTGGTTTTTCTATTACGCTATTAATTTTGACAGTAGTTGGTTGAATGTAGCAGTGGCCTATGTCATGGTTTCACATTAATTACAATGTTACATTTTAGTTCATTAATCTTTTTTTTGTTAGGACCCTTGTTACATACTACTAATGCTTAATTGTTTGATTACATTTGAATTATATCTTTTCTCATCCTCTTATTACTCTAAGACAAATTGTAAACATTTTAACTTGGAATCATGGTTCCATGACTTATATACTACTTAATACCTAATACAAAATTCAACTTTTAAACTAACTTTGCATTAGTTAACCCACAACATTGGGAACTCTATATAATTAATTAACATAATACAAAACAAACTCCTTTCAACTCTTTCTACCTTTCTAATGTTTAGTTATTTCTAACTAGGTTCATTTATCATTCTTTTATGAATGTTTTTATTCACTTTTGTGATTACCATGAAATGACAATTGTCCTTAAATTTCATAGTAATATTGTAATGTGTTCAGGGGTGTGGGGTAAAATTAATTATCAGTGTTAAAGTTTAGTTCTATTATACTTTCATTACCACTTAATTTGTGATGGTAGGTTTTAAATACATTTGTGTTATCATGTGCTTTGTCCATGTTTATGCATGTCTCACATACACTGGTATTGTTAACCTGATTATTGTTGATTACATTTTGGTTTGTTTACTCACAATTTCACTTTTATAATTCATCTCACAATTATTCCATTTTAATGTAATTGCTTACTATCGATTACATTCGTTTGAATACACTACACATTATAGTGCATCTTCACATGTCACTTCCACTGATTTTTACACTGTTTGTTGTCATGAGAAGAATTTAACTAGACCATCTAGTTGTTCTTGTCTGACTATTGACAATTACCCTTCCGTCATCACATCACTTTTACAACTTAATGTTATTAACAATGTTTACTTAAAACTATTGTACATTGTTTTTTAGTTTAGTTTCTGCATTGTACTTCAGGGGTTCTAGATTGTAATGTAATTATATTTATTTTGGCTTTTATGTACTAAAGGTTCCTATTTTGTGGGTCCCCTTGATTTGTCGCATTACAACGTTTAGATTCCAATGTTTTAGATGATAGGATTTTCAGAAAAATACCCGCTTCGCCCGCGTTGTACAGAACGTCTAAATCGTACTTGCCGTCTTTAAAAATTTCTGCGAATTTGTTGACAAATGAAGTCGTACTTGCAACATCTGCGGTTATTTTTCGGCTTGACTAGGCAGCCCCGCGCTCAGCTTGCCTTGCGAAATGTTAGTAGTATATCCAAGGGACACTTATATTACTCGCAAGCTCTAAAGGGAAATTAATAGCCGGACGGATATTACGGATAATGACCAGACAAAGAAGAAGGACAAGAAGAAGGCATTAAGAAAATTAATTTAAAAATTATTTAAAATTATTTCCTTTAGGAAAATAAAAAATGCTGCCTGAAACGTAAGAGATATACAATATAAAACAGACTAATTGAAAACAGAACTAAAAGAAAGGAAAGTGGATGTATCAGTATTAATAGAAACCAAAAAGGAAAACAGAAAGGAACTACAAACTTAAAATACTAATTATACAATGTTATATACTGGTGTCAACATAAATATGCGAGGAGCTCAAACAGGAGTGACCACTGAAGATTTTAATGAAGAATTTAAAAGGACTATAAGATGCTATGAATAGATAAGCCAAAGAATAATTTCAGTAAAATTAAGAGTGGAAAGAGCGAGTCTAACAGTGGTGGGAGTTTATGCACCGGAGGAAGGAAGGCAAAAGAATCTGATGAATTCTACCAACAACTGCAAAGAGTAATTGATAAGGTAAATAAAAATGACTCCTCGTTATTGCAGGATAACCGGAAAGAGGACTCCATAAAAGATTTGTATCAAAGAAGAATATAAATAGACCACAATCCTGAAATTGAGACTGAGTGGGAATGTATAAAAGGTGTAGTACAAAACCCCGCAAGAGAAGTGTTGGGAGCAAAGAAAATATCAAATCCTAAGCGTGGTCTAAGACACGGGATCCTGAATTATAAACATTAGTGAAAGAGACTAAGGAAGCCTACTTAAAATTCATTAACAATAGAACGGGGCAGAACAGAATTGATTCTCTTCAACTTGTTTTTGGACTGAATTGTTAGTTTGTCTTAACAGTGTAAATGGAGGAATCATAGTTGCGGGCAAAATGATTAAGACTGATGTTTGCAGATGATCAGATTTTATTGGCCACAAATGAAGATGACCTGCAAATGATGCTCCACTCGTTAAATAACAATGCGAAAGAATTTAATGTGGAAATATCTGACAAAAAAAATGTATGTGTTTTAAAGGAACATAGTCGGTTAGATCAAAAATTGTTTTGGATAGTAAAATTGTAGAACAAGTCTCAGAATTTAACTGTTTACGCTGTAACCTCTCGTAGGCCTATACAAAGAATATATTAATAGGAAAATATATTCTTTAGTGAAAGAGAAGAAGGAAGCCTACTTAAAATTCATTAACAACAGAACGGGGCAGAACAGAATTGATTTTCTTCAACTTGTTTTTTGAGGGAATTGTTAGAATTTGTCTTAACAGTGTAAATTTAACCAGATAACAGGAACTCTGCGACGTGCTCTAAAACACAAGACAAGGAAAGAGTCCATAATAAAATTATACAAAGCCATGGCACTTTCTACCCTTACTTATGGCTCAGAAACGTGGACAATTTTTGCTAGACGAATATCAAGAATTCAGGCTACAGAAATGAAATTTTTGCGTTCCGTAGATACACAAAATTAGATATGAAAAGAAACAATCAGATAAGAGAGGAACTGAAATTTGAAGAAGTAAACGAAATTATCAATAAGTATCGAGAAAGTTGGAAACAACACATTAGCAGAATGGCCAGTGACAGATTCCCCAAAATAGCCTTATTGTATCAGCCTATAGGGAAGAGAAGCCTGGGAAGACCCAAAAAGAGATGGTTCGACCAGTTTGGAGCCGGAACAGGCTAAACAGTGTAAGGCGTGAAGAAGAAGTAGAAGAGACTTTCGAGCTCACGAACCCCGTATCATTTAGTAAACTTGCCTAACCACCCAGCACTTGCTATAAAAGAAGAGTCTCCGCCAAGTTTTTGGTTAAAATCCACAGTTTTTTTGAATAATAGAGGATCAGATACTACTTCACCGCTTGCTCGTTTCTATAGGAACCGTGTAAAAACACAGCCTCATATTTTGTTTTTTCCATAATTTTTCGATGTACACTTACATCCTTACTGTCAAAATTGCATCAACTAATAGGAATTTTTCGTTACATCTGAAATGGTGGGGGTCCCTACGTCGTATCGATCAACTAAAACACGACTAGATTCACAATTTTTTAACCACTTTACAATTTCCAGTTTATTTTTAAGTGACAAAACAACTTTCTTTCTATTCGGCATTCTACAGAAGTCAAACCCATGAAATCAGACAGACCGGAACAAAACAATTGACGACCTAATGTGCGATAAATGACATGTACTAAAAAAAATGATAGAACCGTAATAAGTTTCAAAGTCACGCAGTAGTAACAGCTTACAGTAACAATAGTCATTGAGCGTTATACAGTATGCGCTTGCAACGGTGGTGAGGGGAGGTCTCTTGCAAACACTTCACATCCATTGACAAGTTCGAGTTTCACCTTACTACTGCGTTAATCATTTCCGTCTTTTCTACATTACCCCCGTATATGTTACATTCGGTAGTTGCAAGATTACGCGTGTAAAGTTTTTACTAATTATTTTTATTTTATTCTATTGTTATTGTTATTTGATAATTATATAAGGCCTATTCACGATGAATGATGATAATAATCTTCAAACTGTTGAGGCTCCTCGAACTCCTACTTATAAAATTGAAAACAACAAAAACATTATATAAAGACAGAAAAAATAGAGGAAAAGAGTTGATTTCTTTCTTTCTTTGTTCGTAGTAGCATGGTGTGTGTGTATGGCTATCGTACGAGAATGTGTTGACGTTGTGCTGATGTGTGTTCTTAGTGTAACGCGCGTGAGTGAAGTGGCAGCAGGGCCTACTGACCTTGAATCTTATGACACTCTTACAAAACAATACACTGAACACTTGAACGTGACGTGACCACTGTCATGTTTTTTTTTCAACACAAGCTGATATAGGTTCTAGTTTGCCAAAACAAACGAGGAATAACAATTTCTTATCGCGCCGGTTTTAAAGTATAAAGAGACCACTGATACAACGCAGCATAGAAATAAATGTAGTTCAACAATATCTATACATTTTCTAGGGAAATAGAAAAAAAGACTGATGTTGAAACGAAGACAATGCTAAGCGTTGATTATGGTGTGCCAATGCTAACAAACAAATGCACATAGCAATTCAATAAACATTAATGTAATTTTACAGTATCGCTGATATAAATTTGGCTTCTTTATTTACGCTCTGCTCCAGATACAACCACGGTTCTCGCCCTGGTGTTTCAATCCTTGTCTACCCTCTTTCCTCTTCTTCCTTTGAACGGCTAGGAGTCTTAGGAACGTTGCGTGGAATGCCCATGGGGTAGTCCCTCAACGATCTGAACTGACGACTTTCGTAACGGAGTAAGACGCTGATGTCGTCCTCTTTTGCCAGACTCATCTGGTTCGCTACCATACCTTCAACCTGCCATCTTACATCTGTTTTCGTCAGGATCGTCCCCAGCGGCCTGGCTGTCGCCCCTCGGGGGGGGGGGGACAGCCGTCTTAGTCCACAGGCGGATTATCCCACAGGCCACTACCCCCTTTCGATACATCTCTTATTGAAGGTTGTGCGGTGGCGATAGACGCAGGCGGATCGGAGTTGCGCGTTGTTGCGGCGTATTTCCGGCCCAGCCTGCGGATACCTCCACCGCCCGAGGAGTGGGACGCTCTCCTCTATCATCCCCTACCAACCATTGTAGCCGGCGACTTAAATGGCAAGCATCTCTCTTGGAACAGCAAAGTAGCCAACGCCTACGGAAAATCTCTGTATCAGTTCGTCTCCGACGACCCGGTACTTCAAGTCATCGGCCCAGAAGACCCTACTCACTTCCCCATTTCCGGTCATCGACCGGACGTCCTTGACATTGTCATAGCCAAGGACTTGGCCCATCACATCCAGGTCTCGTCAGTGTCGGATCTCTCATCCGATCACAATCTCCTTTTTATAACTGCCCGTGAGATGTCGGCCTCATCCCGACCTCTCGCTCAGACTGTTAGGAGAGTCAACTGGCGCTCCTACCATGACGAGTTCTCACGGCGGTTTCCATCGCTCCCCGCGGACCCGATCGTCACTTGTGACGATTTGGATCTCCGAGCCACTCATCTTCAGGAGTTGGTCCAAGGTGTCATGGATCGACACACCTATGCTCTCGAGGTGAACCATCCACGCTGGGGCCTACCTCCGGAAGCTCTCCACGCCATCTGGTTACGGCGCAAGCTCCGCCGCAGATGGCAAAGGACCCGTGACCCCGGCGTGAAAAGGCGCTTTCAGGCCCAGTCTCTTTACGTCCAGCAGCTACTGCGGGACGTAAACTCTGATCGATGGGACTCATATCTTGAGTCTCTTGAAGTCGACCACGCCTCCGTCTGGAGAGCGGCGAGTAGACTGACCCGCGAGAAGAGAACTCGCAACCCGCTTGAAACTCTGAACGGGGTCGTATCTTCTGTACTGACCTATGCGGCTCCCGCTTGGTGGTCTCTTTTATCCACCACCAACAGGTGTAGGCTGGAAGCGTTCCAGTCCCGAACCCTCCGATCCTTGACGGGGTCCCCTTGGTTTGTAAGGAACGACGTGTTTCGAAGGGATTTCCGTGTTCCTACCTTGTCTGCCTTTGTCCAGTCGCTGGCTCTAACTCTGTTTACTAAAGCCTCGACCTCCACCTTCCCATACCTACGAACAATCAGTGCATCAGAACCACCACCGCCCATTCGGGTCAAGCGCCCTCGGGCGCTTCTTGATGACACGCCATAACGCCATCCTCTTTCAGTTAAACTAAAAATGTAATCATCAGTCCTAGACCAGAGTTTTTTCACTTAAACTGTCCTTCTCTCCTTGCTGACCACTTCCTAGCACGCTGAGTCGGCTGCTTGTCGCTGTCTTCAATCATTGTCACGGAGGCTCTCCGCCTCGAGGGGAGCGACCGACGCCCTCAGGGGGTCTGTTGATTGGACTTGAAACGGGCAACATCTGTTGCTCGAATCGGTATCAGCGGCAGTGCAAAAATCAAAATAAAATTTATACTCCCCCGCCTTCACAGTTTACTGGTTGGCGGTTTCTCTTTCCAGTTTTAGGTTACCAGTCGAAAATGTACCAGCACTATGTTCACTTCTGGCAGCCATTGGACACGATCCAGATGCTGCAAATTAGCCACGGGTGCAAAGACACCCCGCATCCACAATGCAATGCAATGCAATCTTTATTTACGAGCAATAGTACGGCCGCCACTTTGATTTTGAGTTGCCAGTTCGCATAAATTAGAGCGACGGCTCTTAATGATAGTACAAAGATTAATAGTAAAAGCCGATCAATACCACTTATTACTCTCCCGTTTAAAAGAATGACAGGCATCAAAGCAACTATTATCTGTCGTAATTCACAGTATGTAAAATCACGCGTAAGCATTTCTCCTTGTACTCTGCTTTATGTTGACTGTATTACTTACAATTAGCAATAGAAATTCTACAAAAAATTAAACCATGTATTTCATGGGTAGCGTGCTCTAAGCGCCGATCTTATATATGCTTCATTAGACACCTGGCTGCACGTCTGATAGTAATATAATTCGCTAGCGGTCCTATAAACATTTGTACACTACACTACACTCTGTAGCGCACCTGTTTAAGAACATGCCATAATCTTTATTCTTATATCTGGAGAAGAATTCTGTTGCGCGTGATGCTCCTGCTCGATTTCTAACTCTGGGAGAGGGCGAACAGCTGAATTAGTTTTCAATAAAATGTCTACAGTACTTGCACGCGCTGCGTATTTAACTGTCATTTCATAATTCATTGTGTTAATGGTGAAATAAGGTATTTGTTAAATTAGTGTCTCCTAAACCTATTCTAACAATACAATACCTCTATAGATTTCAGCTTATCAATTTTTAAATTCAAACTGAAGCAAGCGCATTTATATTGTCTGAACACTACGATCTGAATACATTCGCTATCAAAACGTTGTTTTTTATACTCTTCTATCTTAACTTATCCACTTTTAAATTCAAACTGAAGCAACTCTGAATTCACGCACTATTAAGAATTTTCTTAAGGTGCATACACCACCTACGATATCATAACCTATATCTTTATTTATAAGAACCGTGGACTCTGCCGGGCCGTCTTTCGCGGGATCCGACCTAAGACTCCCCGGCTTCCGTGGACGGACTCCGGGGAAGGCCAGTCGGACGACTCCTGCGCTATTCCCTACGCGGGAGGCTTCTAACTATGCCGGGACACCACCTGCTTTTTCCGGCATCCAGGCCGCTGTAACTCCCGCGCTAGGACTTAGTCAGAGTCCTCCTCGGGTTACGGAAGTTTCTCCGAAGCCCGGAAAAGCCATCGACATGCCGGGCGAGGCGCTGGAACTCTGGCCCGGCCGTTTTTCGCGAGATCCAACCTATGACTCCCCGTGTTCCGTGGAAGAACTCCGGGGAAGGCCCGTCGGACGATTCCCGCGCTTTTCCCTACGCGGGAGGTTTCTACCTATGCCGGGACACCGCCTGCTTTTTCCGGCATCCAGGTCGGTCGAACTTCCGCGCTAGGACTTTGTCAGAGACCTCCCCTGGGTACGGAAAGTTCTCCGAAGCCCGGAAAAGCCGTCGACATGCGGGGCGAGGTACTGGAACTCTGGCCTGGCCGTTTTCCGCGAGATCCGAACTAAGACTCCCCGGGTTCCGTGGACGGACTCTGGGGAAGGCCCGTAGGACGACTCCCGCGCTATTCCCTACGCGGGAAGCTTCCACCGATGCTATGGCAACCAGAATGTATTCTATTGGGTTGCCATGGTAACCAAATCTAATAGATTTGAAGACCCCAAAGGACCCCGCAAAGGATCGTATCTTAAAAAACGCCTGTCCTATGTTGGTTCTCCCGTTGCGTAAAATATTTGTGCCAAGTTTGGTTGAAATCGGTCCAGTGGTTTAGGAGAAGATGCGGAACATACATACATACAATGACTTTTATTTATATTAAGACTAGCCGATTTACCCAGCGTTGCACCGGTTCATAATTTATTCATAGCCTCATAGGCACCTTTTCTTGTTCTAACGTTATATTACTTTTATATTGTATAATATTCCTTATATTGTTAGGTTTTTATTCTCACTAGAGGAATAGTCTGTAGCGCACCTGTTTAAGAACATGTCATAATCTTCATTCTTATATCTGGAGAAGAATTCTGTTGCGCGTGATACTCCTGCTCGATTTTTAACTCTGCGAGAGGGCGAACAGCTAAATTAGTTTTCAACAAAATGTCTACAGTACTTGCACGCGCTGCGTATTTAACTGTCGTTTTATAATTCATTGTGTTAATGTTGGAATAAGGTATTTGTTTAATTAGTGTCTCCTAAACTTATTCTGACAATACAATACCTCTATAGATTTCAGCTTATCAATTTTTAAATTCAAACTGAAGCAAGCGAATTTATATTGTCTGAACACTACGAGCTGAATACAATCGCTATCAAAACGTTTCTTTGTACTCGCGTATAACTTACTTCTATCTTAACTTATCCACTTTTAATTTCAAACTGAAACAACTCTGAATTCATGCACTATTAAGAAGTTTCTTAAGATGCATACACCACCTTCGATATCATAACCTATATCTTTATTTATAAGAACCGTGGAATCTGGCCCGGTCGTCTTTCGCGGGATCCGACCTAAGACTCCCCGGGTTCCGTGGACGGACTCCGGGGAAGGCCAGTCGGACGACTCCTGCGCTATTCCCTACGCGGGAGGCTTCTAATTATGCCGGGACACCGCCTGCTTTTTCCGGCATCCAGGTCGGTCGAACTCCTGCGCTAGGACATGGTCAGAGACCTCCCCGGGGTAAGGAAGTTTCTCCGAAACCCGGGAAAGCCATCGACATGCCGGGCGAGGCGCTGGGGCTCTAGCCCGGGCGTTTTTCGCGTGATCCGATCTAAGACTCCCGGGGTTCAGTGGACGGACTCCGAGGAAGGCCCGTCGGATGACTCCCGCGCTATTCCCTACGCGGGAGGCTTCTACCTATTCCGGGACATCGCCTGCTTTTTCCGCCATATAGGCCGGTCGAACTCCCGCGGTAGGACTTGGTGAGAGACCTCCCCGGGGTACGGAAGGTTCTCCGATGCCCGGGAAAGCCGTCGACATGGCGGGCAAAGCGCTGGGAAACTGGCCCGACCGTTTTTCGCGAGATCCGACTTAAGACCCCCCCGGGTTCCGTGGACGAACTCCGGGGAATGCCCGTCGGACGACTCCCGCGCTATTCCCTACGCGGGAGGCTTCCACCGATGCTATGGTAAACCAGAATGTATTCTATTGGGTTCCCATGGTAACCAGATCTAATAGTTTTTTAAGACCCCATAGGACCCCCCAAACGATCGTATCGAAAAAAACACCTATCGTATGTTGGTTCTCCCGTTGCGTGAAATATTTGTGCCAAGTTTGGTTGAAATCGGTCCAGTGGTTCAGGAGTAGATATAGAAGACCCCAAAGGACCCCCCAAAGGATCGTATCGAAAAAAAAACGCCTGTCCTCTGTTGGTTCTCAGGTTGCGTAAAATATTTGTGCCAAGGTTGGTTGAAATCGGTCCAGTGGTTTAGGAGGAGATGTGGAACATACTTACATACATACCATGACTTTTATTTATATTAAGATAAGCCGTCAAGATTCTGAGTGTAATATGTAGATTCATATATATACAATTTATATATATATATACATTTTTTATCATTTTGGCGTCTTTTCAAAATGTATACGTTTTGGCGTCTACTCGAAGACGAAGAGTATATTGAAATTTTATTATAACATTACGTTCTTGTGATTATGTTATTTATGTTTTGCGTTTTATATTTAAATATACTCTTAATATAAGAAAATTTTTGTTGTACAAAACGCTATCATTATGGCATATTTTCATAATTACGACAATAGAGCGTCTTTTCAGTTTCCCGACAATTAGGCGTCTGAAATGTATACTTTTTTCGAATTGTCGCGGTTTTTGCTTCCAGCGACGTTGCCAGTTTTCAACTCCGGGTATTGCAAAGTTTACGTTGACGCTTATTTGTTTGTATGAAAGAGTGACTAACTGCAGGCGAATGACCATAATTCTTTTCCTGTGTTCACGGGCCAACTTTACATCATAATTTTAACTAAATATTTATCAACTGTCAAATATTTATCAACAATTTTTAAACTTCACTATCCAATTCTATTAACCGTGGTAATAAAATTATTGTGTTTTACGAAGCAGCCAAAGTAGCGTACTGGCATTTCGAATTATGTAAAGATTGACCATTTCTCGTCGGATTAACTAACGGAATTAACGGGCACGTTAATATTTTCTCACATGCGTTGATACCGGGTGATAATGTAACTTTGACCTCATTTACTAGAGAAATTTTCTATGCATATTGGCAGTCAAAAATAATAAATGTAATACCAAACGTTATAAACTTATACTCATAATATAAAAAATAGAATCAGTTATATTTCTTGTCAGTGTTCATAATTATGCATACAGTATTTTGAAGTAATGCTATAAAACATTTATTTGTATCAATTTTGCCGTTAACAAAATTTTATAATTTTAGTTTATAGTTCTGTAGTTCTTAATAGTCTATAGTTCTGTTTGGGATTGAGGCTGGTAAATAGTTAGATAGATAGATAGACAGACAGATAGATAGGTATAGATAGATAGTGAGAGAGACACAGAGGGAGAGAGAGGTAGTAAAATGATAAAAGTGCGTAAGTAAGAGAGTAAGAGATGAGGAGAGAGAGGATTAAATGGGGGGGAGAGAAATATTTGGGAGTCAAGAGTCAGAAACACAAACAAACAAACAAAGCTACTCTATTTATTTTTTTTGTAATAAAAGTTCTATTTTTATTAGTAAGAGATATAACGAAAGGGAAGAAAAGAGAGAGCGAGAGAAGGAAGGAGAGCGATCACAACTGTGCAACTATGTACATAATAATAATTACTTCTTGTGTTAGAGATAGATGGAGAGATGGGAGACAGAAGGTTGTGAGATAGCATAGAATTTTATATTAACTTTTCATAATATTAGTTCTATTTGTATTAGAAATAATAGCAAGATGTTGCGAGAAGCAGGCAGGGAGAGAGAGAGAGAGAGAGAGAGAGAGAGAGAGTGTGACAGAGCGTGGGGGGGAGAGAGAGACGATATTAAAATGTTTTGGGTTGAGGGTACTAGAAGTCGTCGGATACCTGCACGTTTTGTAAGACCAGGAAAAGGTTATTTTATGATACTGTTCATTGGCATATCTATTGTTATATAGGCTTGTGGTTTCTCCACGGATAATAAAAGTAGTGGCTACATCCAGTGGCTTGAGAGACATTTTCATACAGAGAATGCTCACGGCCGCTAATAAATCGAGAAATGCTGATACTTATTCCAACAACAATTGCTTCACTTACTACAAGCGGTCAGTAAGGCCTTGTCGTTTTTCACATCTATGTTAATATCTTTACATCTCTTTTAATTTTATTTATTTTTTAGATTTTGTCTAATTCACATGTATTTTAACTAAATTTATTGACTACAAATTACTGTATATTCAATTTAGAAATTGTGTGTAAAAATAATGAACAGCAGCTAAAAAAATCATTAAACAATTATTCTACAGAAAAACATTTCAAATATATTCAAGTAAATACGTCTGAAATGTACTAACAGACATTCTGCCGACCCTTCTCCGTATATCACGCTTCATTTTAGACCATTAGTTCGTGATCGTTTGGGTGTGAACAGCAAAATTGCGAGGACATACAAAATTAAGCGAACGATTCACAGGAAAATGTATAACCCATACATTTGGGCAGTGGCGCACTCAGGAGGGCTTTGGGGGTTAGAACCTACCGAAAATATGGAAAGAATTGTGTAGTCAACGAATGTACAAATAGTAAGGCTGTAGTAATAAGATAAACTAAAATACAGCGTAGGTAAGCTTACCAGACACGAATAAACTGTTCTCATGATATGTAATTGTGTTCGTACTTTTCAAAAACACCGGTTTTCATCAAAAGCATAGAGTTTACTTTATTTCTGTATTTTCCGGACGGAAAGTGAAATGGATCAATCTGGGTCGCCTGTCGACTTAAGTGCAAAGGAAAGTTATACATAGTCAAAGTCGGAAAATAATTTATAACGTGTAGGCCTACAAGTTTATTAAATCGGAAGATAAGGATATATCAGAAAGAAAGTTACAGGAACGGGTAGCTCAGGCGTGCGGCGTGTCTGTAAATAGTGTTTCTAGAATTATTAAAGAAACATCATGGTATATGGGTGATATAAAATCTTTCAGGACTCTCCATAAAAATGTTCAACAAATGAAATAAAAACTGATATAAACAATTTCGAAAAGTCCACTATACGACTAATTATTCACCAAAGTCAATCCATAGAAGGGTAAAGATTAACATTCAAAAGTAATTTAAACAATTTTAAAGAACAAATTAATTATAATGGTAGTGTTTCCAGTCTGAACCACATTAATCGTCAAATGGGATTTCGACGGAAACGTGTCAAAAGCAATAGGAAACTTTTAAATATAAAAACGTGACATTGAAATCTTAGGAGTAGATATATAAGAAAATTACAGCAACTCAGAGAAGAACGGTAGTCCATAATATACACACGAAACTTTGGTTTTCACCGTTCAAAATCGGTTACAAAAATTTGGACAGACATGACGAGAGTGCCTGAAAATTTCAATAAATAAATAAATTCACCTGCAACATCATTAACAAAAAGGTAGACATGATTAACTGGTTACTGAATCATGGGATTCCTTTAGTCGATTTATGTTATAACCTGAGCTCTGTTTAATAGTTAGGCTAAACAAAAAAAACCAACATTATTATTATTAGCGGGGGTCCTACAGTCTATGCCGCATCCCGCATTTCGATCGCCATTTCTCCCTATCTTTCCAGTCACCGTCTTCAATAGCTCGACCTCTCATGCTTTTCCTAATTCCTGTTTTCATTGTGTTGTCAGTCTTCCTTTTCTTCTCCTGTTTTTTGGAGTGTAAGCCAATGCTTTCTTTGGCCATCGCTTCTCCTCCATCCTCATTACGTGACCATACCATAGCAACTGTATGCATTCTATTCTTTCTGCTGTTGTAAATATGCGCCCTGTTTTCCTTCTTATATCTTCGTTTCTAACATGTTGCATTCTAGAAATATTACACGATCTTCTTAAGAAGTCCATTTCCACAGTTTCTATCATCTTTTTCTCTTTACCTGAAAGTTTCCAGCATTCGCAGCCATAAGTTAAAATGGGCTCCACAATAGTTGTGTAGATTGTCAGTTTAGGTTAAAGTTTCATTTTGTTCGACCAAAGTAACGAGTTTAGCAAACGAATAGCCTTTTTCCCTGTTGTATCCTATTTTTTATTTAATTCTTTGTTGTCCCATCTTCTGAAATAATAACCCAATATACAAAACTTTTAAAATAATCACTATTTCAGCAAACTATGGACATTCCATTTTACGTCTTCCACCCTATCACCCGGTTCTTAACCCTAGAACTGATTTGGACAACTGTGAAAAAGCATGTTAAAACAAAAAAAAAAAGTTTATTTTCGTAGACAGTGTTATAAACTTAACAAAAAAGGAATTTGAGTGTATTTATCTAACACGCTGGACATCAAAATGTGACCACGTCTTGAAAATTTAAAAGGGCATGTGAGATCGGATCAAAAAGTGTATAATGTAACAGATCGTTTCTAAATTAATAAGCGATGGGATAGCAGCAGTTAAGACAATTTGAGTGATGATAACAGTGAAGGAAATTGACGTACTTATTACGGCAATAAGGAGTGGAAGAATTTACGTAATATTTGTAATTGTTTGTAAGTAATTATGTGCTATATTACTTAAATAGTTTTAGTATAATTTTTTCATTAATGTTGTCTGCCCAGTTATTCATGGTTAATTTACATCTGCTTGTTTTTAAAACACACACACACACACACACACACACACACACACACACACACACACACACACACACACACACACACACACACCGAGAGTCACAGTCATTTCACATTCGAGCCTGTTATTGATGTTACTTATACAAACAAATTAAGATGCCAGTGCAATGTTGACTATATAGTACTAAAGTTTTTTCTAAATCGTAACATGTCTGATAACAAAGTGTTATATACTCCAAAGTATACAATGTTTGTTAATGTCTAGACTCGACTAGGAGATTAGGAGAAACACTGTAACAGACACAACATGAGAAGTCACTGTTTACATAATAGTTGCAGTACTAAACATTAAACATTAAACATTTTATAACTCGGTGAAATCCTTGTATGGTCCCTCTGTTGTATCTATTGTTTGTTTCGTCTTACAAAACGTCCATTTGCATTGTTTGTCGTGTCGAAATAGAAATCAAAATCAAAACTTGTCACGTAATTGTCACTTACTTGTACGTAGACTTGTCATTCAGGGAACAGTCTAATATTCAACTGTAGCCTTTCTATATTCACGTGTATTAGCCTACATTGTTCCCGCCTTATCCACTCTACAATATGCGCGACTGCTTCACGTCTGAATATTTTAACTATATTATTGTATTATTATTTCAATAAAGTCACCGTCTACTCATTAAGTAATTTATATTATTCAGTCAGCACATGCAAATTACTAAGCCTTGTGATTACGTGGTTTTTACTCGTGATTCCTATAAACATTGTGTGTTGATTCTTAACTGTGCAATATGTATGTGTAAGAAGGACTCTTTTTCAGCATTATAGGTGGCATTATAGATGGAAAATACATGAGTGAAATTCCATGAAGCAAGGATCGATTTTACTTGCACTTGCAGCATTGACTCCCAATAAGTTACGTGTTGTCGTTCCTCTAGGAAAAAGCAAGCCCTGCTTGTTGAGAAAATAATGAGGAAAGCCAAAATTGTGCACCTTGTTCGCAAGTTTTCAACCCACCCTCGAAAAAATCCTGGGTGCTCCTCTGCATTTGGGTATGTACGGGTACTCGCGAGATGTAGGCGCGCCATATATCTGCAACTATAGTGGTTCCTGGTTCTATATGATTTAAAATTACACGATTTAGTGTGTTTGCATCGCATTTATCCACCACCTTTAGGAACCACTTCTTTATTCTCCTGTAAATTCTCCCAATTACCCACCGAGTTTTGGTTATTCGGTCCCTGTTGTACTTCCTTCAAGTGAACGCACTTTCATCAATTTAAGTATCCCCCGGGCCGCCAATTTTTAAGCTGGTATTCATCACCCAGACAATAAGGATCTCCCTGAACTCGTTTATTAATTTCGCGTAGTTTTCCTGTTTATGTCGAGCTCTTTTGAAATGACTGAAATTTGATATTTCAAAATCCAAGCGACTAATACACAGAATAGGCTACAGATAATGCAGGAACACACGCTTTTCCGAAAAAAGTGTCATCATGTATGTTTTTGTAGCTCAGCAATTCCGTCTACCACATCCGAAGGTGACGTTTTTTTGTCCATTCACATTTTTTAACATATTACCATCACACTTTACACATTCTATTGAAAACGGAAGAAGATTTCAATCACAAACAAATTTTCTGAAACCTTTTTTTTTAATGAAACACCGAAAATTATTAACACTTTTGTACTCCATTTTAGTAAGATACGGATGTGCACAACCCTGATGAATGAATGTTAAACAAAATTAAATAGATTTAAAAATATTAACATAGGTGTAAACAACGACAAGGTCTTACTGGCCGCTTTTAGTAAGTGAAGCAATAGTTGAAACAAGTAACAACATTTATCTTTTATCATTTGCGTCATTCTCTGCATGAAAATATCGGGCTGCATGAAAAATGTCTCTCAAGCCACTTTTGGTAGCCACATACGTTTATAACCTTTGGAGAAACCACATGCTATATAACAATAGACATGTCAGAGAACAGTATCATAAAATAACCTTTTCCTGGATTTACAATCAGTGCAGGTATCCGGCGACGTCTAGTACCTTCAACCCAAATGTTTCTTTATAATACGAGTAAATTATACAAGTAGTTATATAAGTGATAGGTAGGTAAATAGACAGGTAGAAAGAGAGCAAAAGAGAAAAAGAGAGACAGGGGTAGATAGAGAGAATAGTATAGATAGTGTACGTCAGTCTCAATTAGGCCTATCTCATGTTTTTTCGTTTCCCTTTGTTTTTAGTTTAAAGCGAAGGTCTTGTTTCATGGCAACTGTCACACAATCTCAGGGCACTTTATATTGTATAATACTTTATAATATATAAAAAATGTGTTACATCCTGTTATAATCGTTTATTTAAGTACTAAGTAGGCCTGTAATGTGAGCGCTGATGTTGCTTAGTATAAGTCTATGTAGGCCTAACTTGTGCTTCGTATTAGGTTACTAATTAATGATGGCTACATGTTCATAGTAGTTATGTTATATCTAATAATGTGTATTTTATCTTTGTTCTTGCACTACTAATGATGGTCGTAGTGGGCATAGAAGAAACATCTGGAAATTCAGTATTCAATAAATGGTGGCCTAATAGCCCGCATGATAAATGTAACACTACAGTTAATGGGAGTCTTTCAGAATAATATGTGGAGGGACACGACTATCAAAACTCCTCAAGCTGGATTAAAAGCTAGACTGGTAGTCCTAATAGGCCTGAAGGACATGAATTTAAGAACGCTTCGGTTTGTGTTTTTTTTTTTTGTACAGGCGACGAAAGATTTTTTTTTTGCCAGAAAAATTTTGCGAATTACAGTGATGGTACGGACGATCCAGAGTTTGAACAATAGTGTAGAGACACCGTATCTTAAAAACAATTCTGTTCTTGTTATGGGCAATGTCTTCCTTCAATGTAAAGCAGTACCAACGACATCTTATAGGGGAAAAAAGTATGAATTGGTTAGAGGCAAAAGGGATAAATTTTCCAGAGGACGGCCTGAAGAATCAAATATTGCATTTATAGGAGACGTACAGGGCAATATTCAGTTATTCAGTGATCATGATGATAATTTAACTTTACTTAAGATACTTGTGTTAGTGGTTATAATCAGAAACAGAATTATCACTGTTGCACACCACTATAGAAAAATTATTCCGATTAGCGGTTTCAAGCTTCTCAGCTCATCGTCGGATCGGAAATCCGTAACACTGTTGCACACCACTATAGAAAAATTATTCCGATAAACGCTTTCAAGCTTCTCAGCTCATCGTCAGATCGGAAATCCGTCAGATGAGCTGAGAAGCTTGAAAGCGCAAATCGGAATAATTTTTCTATAGTGGTGTGCAACAGTGATAATTCTGTTTGATAATTTAACTGACGAAAATGAGTGTCTTGTGCGCTGGCTTACTCCATCAATATCACTGTGAAGTCAACCCGATAGAATAAATTAGTACTGAGTACCGTAATGCAACCTGTAGGCAAGAATTATTCGTATAACCTTTTGCGTATAGATTCTTCTTGTGCAATTTAAACAATAAATTACTAACGTGAAGGTCATTGACATGAAGACATAGTCTAACAATTGTAACATACTTACAAAAATCAGTGTAACACACATTTACTCATGTTGATGAACGCAACGCATTTGTTGTAATCATCTTTTAATACGCTCTTTATTAATAAAAATTACTCCCAGCCTGACAAGTTTGCCTAAATTTTACATAATATGGTGTGTAGCATCCGCCATTTCGTTTTTAAAAATTTTATATTTTTGTTGACACTTCTAAAATCAAGACAAGTGACTTCATACCTCGTGCATCAAAACTGGTCCAGCCGTTTTAGTATTACAAGGGAACAAACTAACTAACGAGCATTACAAACTAACAAACAAAATTGTTGTACAAAAGTAATTAAATATGGTTATTTAACAGAATACAAAATTCCTTAAATGATTATAAAATACACATTATAAGATATAACATAACTATTATGAACATGCAGCCATCATTAATTAGTAACCTAATACCGAAGCACGGGTAGGAATTCATAGACTTAGGCCTATATCAAGTAACATCAGCGCTCTCATTACAGGCCTACTGAGTACTTAAATAAACGATTATAACGCAATGTAACACATTTGTTATAAATTATAAAGTACTCAAGTAAATATTATAAAAAGTAATATAGTAGTTACCAAAAAGAAACTTATGTGAATTGTACAAACGTAACGTATTGTGTCGCATTATATGTAGCGTGCTGCCGCGCGTTTAATTGATGCTCTATGCAAATTATGTCATGTGACTTCTAAATAATTAAGTATGGTAAAAAATGTATACAGCTGCCCTCCGTCACTGTACGGCCGGTTACACACAGGGCGGATTTTCGTCCGCGCGGAAGATTTATGTTTACATATTTCGTATATTACATACATTTCGTCCGCTCAAAGAAATCGTCGTGTTTACACATTCGACGGTAAAATAGCCGTCGCCGTCGTTAGCTGTCTGCAGTTGAATCTTCCATTCCAAATGGCGAATATTCCATCGACCCTTTAATGTTCAACCTGATTTGGGTATTGATATTATTAAAGCTTGTATTATTCTTCATAATTTTGTTCGAGACAGAGATGGATACATGATTGAGGATACAACGCCAATTGCAAGGTGGAATATATTTAAGGAGAGAGTAATGCACTAGGAGGTCTAAATGCTAACAATGTGAGGAACACTGTAAATATTTTCTACAAGTGTTGGAAGAGATTCCTGACAAATGTCTATGGTATAAGGACGGGTGTTCTAGTAGCGTTCCTATCTTTGAAGATGTCCAGGGTTTTATCCCAAAGAACAGGCCTTTCTTGAACTAAGAAAATGAGCAATTCGTTGTCTATATTTATGTCAATCATGTTTCACAAAAAAAAGTAAAATTATAACAACCACTAAAACACACCACCAAAAAACAACCACTAAACAAAATTAAACCACTTTACTTTAAATAAAAAAAGAAAAAGCGTAGCGTACATGAAGCAACACAGCTAGAATGATTCTGAACAGTTGAAAAGTCGCTGGGTGTGTAAGCGTGCATTTGGTCACATACGCCACTGATAGGACGGCGACGGCAAAACTACCATCGATTGTAGTGGCAACGGGCGGCTGCAGAGCTACCGCCAACGGCAAATCTACCGCGCGTTTATTTTTCCGCCTAATGTGTAAGCTCCAATGTACTTCTTCGCGCCACTGTTGGAATGGCGGCGACGGTAAATTCTCAGCAGCGGAAAAATCCGCCGTGTGTGTAACCGGCCTACCTCTCTCATTTTCTTACTCTCACTCACTCCCCCCTCTCTCTATCCTCTCCCTCTCTCTCTCTCTCTCTCTCTCTCTCTCTCTCTCTCTCTCTCTCTCTCTCTCTCTCTCTCTCCTTATTCGTTTTATTTCTTTTCCTAATTTTTGTTCAAGAAAGAGCCAAGGAACTTAAGTGCATTTAAACCTGCCGGACAACCCTAAGGGTGCCTCTGTAAGAAACAATAAAATTTCTCAAGTGTTTATGAAGTATGAAGGACACTAGCCTTTTCTACAAACATTTGCACAGTTTAATCTGGGTTGTGGCATCGGTAACTCAGAAATGGTTAATACACGTCAGCCACTGCTGTGTATGGTGATAATGTGTTGTGTCTATTCAGCGTAACACCAGAGGTCTCCAGCACAGAGATAAAATTTCTCATTCATCAGAATCCCGCCAAGAGTATTCAAAGTCAAATAACATTCCTAATGTGTAATGGCACAGCCATGTATGTTTACAAAACGTACAACTGTTTTGGCTGACACATATATACAGATCTACGTCTGACCTAATGCAACCTCTTAATTATCTGTACAACAGTTGTCTGTTTTTACCTTTCCACCACACGTGTTGGTAGGCTGACGTGTTCGTACTCCTATTACTAAACTGAAATCAGAAAATTCTACAATAAGGTAAACCAAGGTAGGAAAACCTTCAAGACCAGGACAACAGCTTGTCGTGACACTGATGGCCCTACTTACAGAAAAGGGGAAGATCCTCGAAAGGTGACGCAAGAACTTTGAAACTCTTCTTTCTAAGAATGACGAGGTGGACAACTATGTACCACCTGTGCTAGAGGAACATAAACACATAGAGCCTCCGTATGAAGATAATACGATAGCTGCAATAGAAAGCCTTAAAAACAACAAAGCTCCTGGTTCTGATGATCTTCCTGCGGAGCTTTGCACAAACGGTGGCCCAGAGCTGGTTAAAACCCTTCAACACCTTGTCATTGATATATGGATAGAAGAGAAACTGCCAACAGCCTGGCAGAAGACAGTTATATGTTCCACATGCTGATCAGGTGATTGGTCGATATCAGTTTGGATTTAAAAGAGGAAAATCGACAATAGACCAGGTTTTCACACTCGACAAATTCTGGAGAAAGGTAGGGAACATAAACTACAAACCCTCACCTCTTCTTATATTTCAGTAATGCATACGACAGCATTGACAGAAAAGAATTTTACACTGCTTTTGAAGAACTGGGCATCCCAAAGCAATTAATAAGATTGTGTAGGATGACAATGCTGACAGTGAAGGGCATGGTGAAGATTCAGAATGACTTATCAGGAGAGTTTGACTATGGAAAAGGAGTCCTCCAGGGCGATGCTCTTGCTTGCCTCCTCTTCGTTCTTGCCTTAGAAAAAGCTATGAGAGATGCTGGAATAATTCCTCCGGGGCTGTATACAACATGTTGGTGCAGGTCCTAGGATACGCCGATGGCCTAGATATAATCGAGAGGTCCCTTCGAGCAGTCACTGAAGCCTTTCTTGCTCTTGAAGGTACTGTATGTAGGCTGGGTCTCATAATAAATGAAAGCAGGACAAAATACATGGCCACAGGACAGGAGGCTAGAGAAGGAGAGCACATCCAAATTGGCATCTATTCCTTCGAAAAAGTCAAAAACTTTGTTTATTTAGGATGAAAAGTTAACTCCGATGGGGAAACAGCAGAAGAAATAAAGCGAAGAATCACCTCAGCTAATAGGTGCTTCTTTGGTCTCAGACCCCTGTTCCAGATCAGAATAATTGCCAGGAGCATCAAGCTGCTTTTGTATAAAACACTGATCCGCCCAGTTCTCACCTTTGGTTCTGAGACCTGGACCATTTCTAGAAAGTCTGAGACAAGCCTGCTGGTTCATGAACGCAAAATCCTCCGCAGTATATTTGGTCCAATATGTGTAGGAGGTGAATGGAGGAAAAGAACCAACCAAGAACTGAACACTCTTCTGAATGAACCAGATATTGTGAAAATTATAAAACTTGGTAGACTCAGGTGGGCTGGACACGTGATCAGAATGGGGGAGAATGAAATACCAAGAAAGGCACTCACAGAACAGATCTATGGCACAAGGAAGCTGGTAGACCCAAACTACGTTGGGAAGACGGTATGAACTACGATGCGAACCATATCCTTGGGACCCGGACTGGAGAGCAGCTGCACTTGACCGGGACAACTGACGGACGCTGGAGGATGCCTTTGAGGACGCCTTGACTCAGTAATGGGTTGTTGCGCCGCTGAACTGAACATTAATATTAAACATTATTATGTAGTTACTATTATTAACATTAGTTATTAATATTGCATGGTAATGTTGATTTCCAGGTCAAACGTAAAGTTACCTGTATTCTCTCTCTCTCTATGCGTTTATCTTTGAATAGGTTTTTTGCAGTAGCTTCTCCGCTGTTCTTTTATATTGGCATCGTCCATTCTTTTATTTGTTACAAATTTTCTTGTAATGTTTTAAGTTTTATCACATTATAATTGATATTTGTTTCTATTTGTTTTTAATCCTTCTAGATTTTATTTACGTATTTATTCGTGTCGTACCTATACTGCTGTATTCCGCCTTTGCTTATTTGAGGATACTTGTCTCTTAATTGTGTAGTCCCGTTTTCTGTCTGTATTGTGTTACACGTATCTTTACTGATCTATTTTTACATTATTTTTACTAAAATTACGGGTTTTTGGTTACTCTAGAAGTTTCTTCTTATAATATACTTTTTGCTTTTAGCTAGGCGCTCTCTGTATGCCTCATAGGTTTATTGCCGACCGACAATTTTCCTCTTCACCGTTATATCCTCATTTTGCTTATATATGTCTGTTTTTAAACACCATCATGTTTGTATGACTTCCTTTTGATGTACGCCTTTCCAGGTTTAGTTCTACTTTAGCTGCAAGAATCTGGTTACTGTAAAAGCTTTCTCTAGGGAGCTCGTAGAGTCTTTAATTGTTTGGAAAGGTAGTAGAGTCCACCTAGTGATAATTAAGATGAAGTCTACTTGATTGCGAAAGCTACCACTAGGGGAAAGTCATGAACACATAACTTTACGTGATGATGAACTTCTGGCTTACAAATAATAAAAGTTGTTGTCAGAACTGAAGTAAATTTATTGTTCACCTATTCATTTCGTGAGGTTAATCCATTTTTTCCATAATTCTGATTCTATAGCCGTTCTTTTAATTTTTGTATTTAAGTCTGTAAGTATAGTTACTCTTTGCGTTAACAGTTTTTTACTGTCTCTTTCCAGTATTGCTTAAAATTCTTCTTAATGGGTGTCACCAAACTCCAAAATTGAGTCATTTACTTGCTCTCTATGTATTCACGTTAAAGAGTTGAGAGGGGATAGTTCAAGAACTAGTGAACTCCCGCTGCTAGCTTAGACCTAATAGGCCTACTGCGTTACTTACGCTTTTATTTTCCGTGATAGCTACACCAGTTCTTGAGCATTTTAAATTTTATAAATAAAGCATTATTATCTATAGAATCTTTGTATAGCCTATACGAGACTAACACACGTGAACATTGGATTGCAAGGGGTACGGCATAGAAATGCTCAGTACTTCTTACAAATAAAATTAGGCAGTGGCGCACCTACGGAAAATGTCAAGGGATCAACTCCCTCTCCAAAGCTAGTAATTAGTTTTCAACTCAACACAGGCCAATAACTGAGCCTACTGCATGTATCAAACTGCATCTGTCAAACCGCTCGCAAATAGCTGTTGAAATAAAAGCATTAACATTATTTTGTAAATTTGTGAAAATAAATCAAAGTTTCATTAATAATGATTATAAATTAAATTTAATAATTAACGTTGAATTGAAAAACAGATTACTGAATAGCTTCACATAGCGGATTGTGTTAAATAAATGGGATTATGAATCTTCTAGATAAGGTGTCGATTAGAGGCGTTTGAACCACAAAAAGTATAACTAGTCTAAAAGTTCCTAACTAAAGAGGACTCTCTTGAGCAAACAGTTTCTTTTTGCTAAAACATTAACGTTTTGTGCGCACTGAAGAATCCGTTCTTTCGTTTTTATTGTTGCCTAATACAAGACCTCACTTATAATTAAACAAAATTGTTAGTTTTATTGTGTCTGATGCAGTTTCGTGTGTTATATCCTGATGGTAAATAATATACTACCTTTTCCCATCTAAGTTTGTATCTTCGAATCGGTCTTCCTTATTTTTGTTTGCTTTATTTCTCTTCTACCTTCAACATTTGTTTTAGCCTTTTGCCTGCTCGTTTTATATCTCGTCACGCCCATAATTTAGTATTGTGTTGAATTTTCCATTCTGTTTTATTAATTTACTTTCAATTATATAAAACTATTAGACTATTAATAGGAAAACAAAAATTTAAAAATATCATAGAAACAACAGTGTTATTTAGACACATTAAAGTACAAGTTTCTCTTTTATCATATCTTCGTTTACAAATTTCCACGGCAACTAAATGTGCAATGTCATTATTGGCTAATTGATGTTTTTAAAAATACGACTTACGGTATGCAAACACACTGAGAGAAAAATTATAAATAATGTGAGCGAAATATAGGTTTTCTGTTGGAGCATTCCATTACATATTTATTCTGATTTCATTACTTTATAAATACGCAAAATTAAAATTTTTTGGAAGGCACTTTTGACGTTTTTTCTCCGATTACATCTTGCTTGCGACAGTTTGGTAACTAATATGTCTCCTGAATATGTTACTTGCTTATCGCACGGCAATGCAATAGTGGGGTTGCCACCTTCGGGCTTAACGTCCAGCCCGATTTCTGTAAGTTGTCTCATATAAACTGACTATCTTATCATACTAAAGAGACCAGATTTCCCTGTACACAATAGTACAACCCATTAAATCCAATTTGATTCGCGCCTGTAATATTCCTTTCCCTTACGCCTCAACTTAGTACTGTTGGCTACTACTGATCTCCAAAGAATATTTACCGACCTTCCGGTCTAAATCCATATGGTTGAGCATCAGGAGGGTAACCTCTTGTAAGATATGGCACTTCATCAAGGAGAACCGTCTTGGTTGGAGAGAGGCTGAAGGCTTCTTTGAGAGCTAACATTACTTCATCCAACACTAAGAATTTGAGGACCAGTACCTAGTTAACCCGGTACAACGAGTACCCCACCCAAATTTGTAATCAGCGAGTAAAGAAACACGCTTTAAGTTCTAGAAGGTGACTGTTCCTTGTCTATGGGTTTGAGAATTCCGACTTATAAGAACGAATTCCCAGAGCAGTCGTTTCCAGGCGGTCTCAGACGCGTGATATTATATATTCTTCACAAATTCTGATCGCAAAAGAAATCGCGATGTACGACAGGAACTGAATATTATGTGTATATTTGATAGGACTGCCCATTATAGGTTAAAATGGTTGGAACTTTTAATAGAAACGATGACTGAAGCATTCTCAAACTACTATTGAATTATAAGCCGAAATCGACGGAGAGGTGTGGGGCGTCCCAAAAAGCATTGGAATAACCAGCTCTAGTCTATCTGCTTGGGCCCGGAACAAACTATTTTGTATAACCCTTGCTGACGATGATGATGGTTATTACTTTTGACGTTTGCTTTTCCTCTAATTTATGGAATGGTAAATGAGTTTAGTGAAGATATCCAATATGGTTCTTATTAATATATTAATAAAAAATAGTTACTGAAATGTCCTTGATGTGATGAATTATTAGAAAGCTAAATAAAGTGTAGAGAGAACATTTCAATTTAGATTATTACAAGCAGAGTACATAATTATATCAATTTTAAACAAAAATATTTATTTTGAGAAAGTAATCAATGATAACTTTGTAATTAAAAAGAATTATAAACGAAAATTTTGAAAATTCAAAATTCTAATAAAATGTAGTCTTCAAAAGTTCAAAATAAAGGTAGCTAATGCAACGTTAAACTGCAGTTTGAATGAATAAGTCAGTATTTTTATCTATTTGAGAATTATAAATTGTTAATAATTACGATAATTTGGTTAATCACTAGCGTTAATCTTTTTGAAATTTAAAAATCTTATGGGCACATTCAAGTTAGAATTTTAAAGCTTAAGCGTGGTGGTACAGGAAATAATAAGAAAACAAGAGACTAAGTATCGGTATGGAGAACCATACATGACTTCCATGTTCTAAGATTTATATTTAAAATACTTTTCGAAATGAACTATTTCCATAGAAACTACTTCTTTAATCAGCCTTAACCACAGTACTGTGATCACTAACGTATACCACCTCACGTTAGTGCACTCAATTTTCACTGATGATGGCAGTCGATAGCACTGCCGAAACGTCTGGTTTTGTAGAAAACATTGGATCAAGCCCAAACAGCCCAGGAAGGAATTTTAACAACAAACTACTTCTTTGTTGCCGATAACGTAGTACACATGACATATAAATAAACATTTCCCCACCCACTTCAACTATCATTTTCATTTATAAAAATTTACCTTCACCCCGCTCAAATAGCCTCTTCATTTATAGATATTTCAACTACGTTTCTACAGTGGATTATTATGATCTTCTTATCAGGATACTTTATTTTGTCAAAATTAAGTACATTACTCTTGCTAAAACATAAAATGTTGAAGGTAAACTACCCCTTTCCCTTAACCGATCTTCACCAAAAACAACAGGTCTTGAGAACGCTAGAAATCAGGGCAGTATGCACAAACGTATTCGATTCTGTTTGATTTTGCGGCTGTTATCGTTCGTCATAGAATAAATTACCGTTGTTAAAACAAAGTGCTGCGGGTAAACTACCCCTTTCCCTTAAGCGATCTTCACCAAAATCAACAGACCTTGAGTGATTAAAAATAAAGGAATGTATGCAAAAAATTATTTGATTCTCTTTGAATGTGCGTCATAAGAAAAATTACCCTTGTTAAAACATAAAACATTGCAGGTAAACTACCCCTTTCTCTTAACCGATCTTCACCAAAATCAAAAGACGTTGAGATCTCTATAATTCAGGGAGGTATAAAAAAATGTATTTGATTCTGTTTTAATTTACGGCAGTTATCGTTCGTCATATATAACATTACCCTTGTTAAAACATATAACGTTGCAGGTAAACTACCCCTTTCCCTTAACCGATCTTCACCAAAATCAATAAACCTTGAGTTCCCCACAATTCAGGGATGTATGCAAAAATTATTTGATTGTGTTTGAATTTGCGGCTGTTATCGTTTGCCATAAAAGAAAATTACCCTTGATAAAAAACCGTTGCAGGTAAATTATCCCTATCCCTTAACCGATCTTCACAAAAAACAATGGCAGTTATCGTACGCCATAGTATAAATTCTACACACAGACACTTTTCGAAAAATTACTTTTCTTCATGTTTTGACTGGAGTACAATCAGAATCAGCCCTAACGTCGAACACGATTTTTTTCGGCATCACCATACTTCCATTTCCTTATGGAACACGGAAGTAAATATCGGTATGGAGAAAAAACACATGACTTCCCAGTTCTAAGATTTATATTTAAAATCATATTCGAAATGAAATATTTCTATAGAAACTACTTCTTTCTACTTATTGCTTCAGCCTTAACCACAGTACTGTGGTCACTAACGTATACCACCTCATGTTTTCGCACTCGATTTTCACTGATGATGGCAGTCGATGGACTGCCGAAGAGTCTGGTTTTGCAGAAAAAATTGTATTACGGCTAAACAGCCCGGGAAGCAATTTTAACAAAGAACTACTTCTTTGTTGCCGATAACGTAGTACACATATAAAAAATTCTCCCCTCCACCTTCAACTATAATTTTCATTAATAGAAAATTACCCCCACCCCGTTCACATAACCTCTTCATTTATAGATATTTCATCTACGTTTCTATAGTGGATTATTATGAGCTTCTTATCAGGTTACTTTATTTATCAAAATTAAGTACTTTACTATTGTTAAAACATAAAACGATGCCGGTAAACTACCCCTTTCTCTTAACCGATCTTCACCAAAATCAATACACTTTCAGTCCTCTACAATTCAGGGATGCATGCAAAAAAATATTTGATTTGTTTGAACGTGCGGCAGTTATTTTTCGTCATAAAAAAATTACCCTTGTGAAAACATAAAACGTTGCTGCTAAGCTACCCCTTTCCCTTAACCGATCTTCAACAAAGCAACGGACCTTGAGTTCTTTATAATTAAAAAAAGTATGCAAAACCGTAGTTGATTCTGTTTGAATTTACGGCAGTTATCTTTCGTCATATAAAAAATTACCTTGTTGAAACATAAATGTTGCTGGTAAACCACCCCTTTCCCTTAACCGATCTTCATCAACACCAATAGTTCTTTAGAAATCTACAATACAGGGCTGTATGCAAAACATTATTTGATTCTGTTTGAATTTGCGGCTGTTATCGTTTGCCATAAAAATATTACCCTTGAAAAAAAAAGTTCCAGGTAAACTACCCCTTTCCCTTAACCGATCTTCACCAAAATCAATAGACCTTGAGTGATTAAAAATACAGTAATGTAAGCAAAAAATTATTTGATTCTCTTTGGATATGCGTCATAAGAAAAATTACCATTTTTAAAACATAAAATATTGCTGGTAAACTACCCCTTTCTCTTAACCGATCTTCACCAAAATCAAAAGACCTTGAGTTCTCTATAATTCAGTGAGGTATAAAAAAAAGTATTTGATTCTGTTTTAATTTACGGCAGTTATCGTTCGTCATAGAAAACTTTACCCTTGTTAAAACATAAAACGTTGCAGGTAAACTACCCCTTTCCCTTAACCAATCTTCTCCAAAATAAACAAACCTTGAGTTCTCCACAATTCAGAGCTGTATGCAAAACACTCTTTGATTCTGTTTGAATTTGCGGCTGTTATCGTTTGCCATATAAAAAAATCTACACACAGACACACAGATAGACAGACAAATAGACAGATAGACACACAGACACTTGTCGAAAAATGGCTTTTCTTCATGTTTTGAGGGTAGTGCAATAAGAATCAACGCTTATCTCGAACACGATTTTCTCGCCATCATAATACTTCCATTTCTTTATGGAACATGGATGTAAAATTATCCCCTCCCCTTTTAACTATCATCTTCATTTACAGAAAATTACCCCAACCCCCTTCAAATCGCCTTTCATTAATATATATTTCATCTACGTTTCTACAGTGGATTTTTATGACCTTCTTTTCAGAATAATTTTGTTTAGCAAAATTAAGTACTTTACTCTTTTTAAAACACAAAATGTTGCAGGTAGACTACCTTTTACCCTTAACCGATCTTCACCAAAATCAATACACCTTGAGATCTCCTCAATTCAGGGACGTATGCAAAAATTATTTGTTTGTGTTTGAATTTGCGGCTGTTATCGTTTGCCATAAATAAAAATTACCATTGATAAAAATCCGTTGCAGGTAAATTATCCCTATCCCTTAACCGATCTTCACAAAAAACAATGGCAGTTATCGTTCGCCACAGTATAAATTCTACAAACAGACACTTTTCGAAAAATTACTTTTCTTCATGTTTTGACTGGAGTACAATCAGAATCAGCCCTAATGTCGAACACGATTTTTTTCGGCATCACCATACTTCCATTTCCTTATGGAACACGGAAGTAAATATCGGTATGGAGAAAAAACACATGACTTCCCAGTTCTAAGATTTATATTTAAAATCATATTCGAAATGAAATATTTCTATAGAAACTACTTCTTTCTACTTATTGCTTCAGCCTTAACCACAGTACTGTGGTCACTAACGTATACCACCTCATGTTTTCGAACTCGATTTTCACTGATGATGGCAGTCGATGGACTGCCGAAGAGTCTGGTTTTGCAGAAAAAATTGTATTACGGCTAAACAGCCCGGGAAGCAATTTTAACAAAGAACTACTTCTTTGTTGCCGATAACGTAGTACACATATAAAAAATTCTCCCCTCCACCTTCAACTATAATTTTCATTAATAGAAAATTACCCCCACCCCATTCTCCTAACCTCTTCATTTATAGATATTTTATCTACGTTTCTGCAGTGGATTATGATAAGCTTCTTATCAGGTTACTTTATTTATCAAAATTAAGTACTTTACTATTGTTAAAACATAAAACGTTGCCGGTAAACTACCCCTTTCTCTTAACCGATCTTCAACAAAATCAATACACTTTCAGTCCTCTACAATTCAGGGATGCATGCAAAAAAATATTTGATTCTGTTTGAACGTGCGGCAGTTATTTTTCGTCATAAAAAAATTACCTTTGTGAAAACATTAAACGTTGCTGCTAAGCTACCCCTTCCCATTAACCGATCTTCAACAAAATCAACAGACATTGAGTTCTTTATAATTCAAAAAGGTATGCAAAAACGTAGTTGATTCTTTTTGAATTTACGGCAGTTATCTTTCGTCATATAAAAAATTACCTTGTTAAAACATAAATGTTACTGGTAAACTACCCCATTCCCTTAACCGATCTTCACCAACACCAATAGTTCTTTAGAACTCTACAATACAGTGCTGTATGCAAAACATTATTTGATTCTGTTTCAATTTGCGGCTGTTATCGTTTGCCATATAAAAAAATACCCTTGATAAAAAAACGTTACCGGTAAACTACCCCTTTCCCTTAACCTATCTTCACCAAAAAGGAAAAGTCTTGAGTACTCTACAATTAAGGGCTGTATGCAAAAAGTTATTTGATTCTGTTTGATTTTGCGGCTCTTATTGTTTGCAATAGGAAATACCTTTGTTAAAATATAAAACGTTGCTGGTAAACTACCCCTTTCCCTTAACCGATCTTCATCTAAATCAACAAACCTTGAGCTCTGTATAATTCAAAAAGGTATGCAAGAAAATAGTTGATTCTGTTTGAATTTACGACAGTTATCGTTCGTCAAAGAAAAAATTACCCTTGTTAAAACATAAAATGTTGCTGGTAAACTACCCTATTTCCTTAACCGATCTTCACCAAAACCAACAGGTCTTGAGAACTCTACAATTCAGGTCTGTGTGCAAAACATTATTTGATTCTGTTTGAATTTACGGCTGTTATCGTTTGCCATATATAAAAATTACTCTTGATTAAAAAAAAAAAAAGTTGCAGGTAAACTACCCCATTCCCTTAACCGATCTTCACCAAAAAATAGTCTTGAGTACTCTACAGATAAGTGCAATATGCAAAAAATTGTTTGATTCTATTTGAATTTGCGACTGTTATCGTTTGCCATAGAAAAAATCTAGACACACACACAGACACTTTTCGAAAAATGACTTTTTTTCATGTTTTGAGTGTAGTACAATCAGAATTTGCTATAATCTCGAACACGATTTTTTTGCCATCACCATACTTCCATTTCCTTAAGGAACATGGTAGTAAAAACGTTTTTCATTTTAAAAAAAATCATATGGCGGGAAAAAATAAGTTATGCATAAGTATTGCCTACAAATGTCTTGATAGTGATCTGCATCAAAGTAGAGCATCAGTGTCATAACAAATTGGGACCGAGAGTAATTCGGGTACAAGAATATTTGGTTATCCATACAGACATAAAATTTGTAATAAAATATATTAAAATATGAGGTTGGCTTCATACACTTTTCAGATATATACTTCAGTAGTGTCAATGCTGCCAAATACTCATCTACGGTTTCTTTAATATAAGTTTTCAGTACACATATCACACTCTACACAAAAAGTGCAAGTCATAATAAAATGCTCAGTGTAATAACGGAATGTTTTACAAATGTGTTTATAACTTTCACTGTTGGGACATAACAAGCATAGTAACAAATTGTTACAAAATATAAAGTTATAATAAATTAACAGTTGTCATGATAACAGTAGGCATCTGATTGTCATGCTTTTGCTCAAGCCAGTACTACAGACACATCTAGTAAATACAGAGTATTGATTTTTTGAGAACTTAATACAAATTGGTATTCATAACACAGACTGTAATGCCTTTATTTTCCAAAAGAACAATATTGAAAACTACTCGAGCCGTTTTAAAAATTTCCTCTCGAGTGTTCTTTTTTTTGAAGGAATTAAATACAAAATGCTTGCGAATGTTTTTAACTTGATAATAAATAGAATGAACTGAATGACAAGGAACCTACAAATTGTATAAAACATTTTGATTATTTACTTAGCATCTAGTAACACCAGGTGTAAAAAGCTTCATTATTTGTAATAAGAATTATGTTCCTTCTTTAACAGTGGCACATCGAGAACTGGACTGGATTACTACCTGATTTGACCTGAATTGTAAATTTGAAAGTATGATTTTTCGTTATTTAAAGCATATCAGAGAAGAACACATGACAGTAAATTATTGTGAATCAACGGCACTTTTAATCTTAATTTAAATTAGAACTTTGTATTTCATACTTAATACAAATACATTACAAAACGAAATCGAATTTAAGTATCTTATTTTAACAGCTGAATAAAGTAAAAAATACATTTCGTTTAATGTTACGGTATTCTATACAATACGTTTCCCACAATAAGCAAAATCTAAAAAAGTTTGTATCTATAAAATGTCAACGATTGGAGCCTTCAACATCATATTGTCCAAATGTCATGAGTTTATATGTGTGTATGCACGCGCGCGCGCGTGTATTCGCGCGTTTATGCCGGGTCATAAACTTAATAGCAATAATACAATACTGGCAACGGAATATTTGCTAAGCTTAAAGCATTTAAAAAAAATAAACACTAATTTAAGAGATCATTAGACCTACTTTTGTTCTTATAAAACTTACGTGAACACTGAAATATTTCTGGAGTATTTGTGTAAATATGTAATAAAGTTGGAGCAGTAATGTAAATACTTGTTAGACTGTTACATATAATTATTGGTCAAAATTAGGTTTATCAGAAAATGTAAATAATTTATCTAAAATGCACATTATTATTTTAAAATATCACTCGTTTTTACGCGGATATAAAGCATTGCCTTCTTTCGTTCATCAACCTGTCTGGTGTTTATAATCACATAACAGCTGTGGATACTTACAAGACCGCACACGGAATGAATACGAGTTTGTTTATTCGAACAGGATTGCGTATTATGTCTTAAACTGTCTTGTGTGCGTATACACAAGACAGCTGATGTCTGTTGTTAAATAGTTCTCCTTGATAGTACCACATCTGACAACAATTGCTGCATACCTTCACGAAACAATTTTGTTAGTCATCAATACGAAAACTTTTACACATGACAATCGTAGTAAGCAATTCGAACTAACCAATTACCCGGCCGTGAATTGATCACAGGACTTATCTGGATGTTATCGAGAAATAGTTATTTTCGGGAAAAAATCTCACAACAAATAGAATTTTCGTAAGAATGTATACAACTATTTCTTCAGGTTATAAACGAAACTTTTCCATGAGAAATTACTGTCTATTATGATGCCAAGATATTTCATTTGTTTAGTTTGTTCAGTCACCAAGCAGCTATACATGCTTGATATGTTTGACATGATGATTCATAAAAAACAATATGAAAATTCAACCTTGTCTCTCAAAAAAAATCATATTTTTTCACTTAACACCATAATTACTAAATCAATAGTTTAGATTATCTAATTCGACAATCATTTAACTTGAAAATAAAAAAATACATACAATAGTTATTTATTTTTAATTTACTATTTTAATAAACATCGTGCCTGTGGCTGACACTTCTCTGAAGAGTGCTCGGCGGGAAAAATTGCGACAGGACTACTTGCCCAAACTTACTGTCTAGTATAAACGGAGTAAGCCTTGACATGAGGGAGCTGAACAGCATTGTATTAAAGGAGTATGACTGCGCCAACTGCGGACGAATTATTTACTAAGTGTGAAGGAGCAAGGTATCTGACGAAGCTAAATTTACGCTCAAGTTTCTGGCAGATTCCAATTCGTGAAGAGAATAGAAAGTAAACTGCTTTCCTGTATAAAAATAAATGCTACCAACACAGGGTAGTACCCTTCGGATTAAGCACGAGTTTGGCAGCCATCGTAAAGTGTCTAGAAAGAGCCCGAGGACCTGAAGTGGGACCCTACACCATGATATTTGTATATGATATCTTAGTTGTATTTAAACGTTAGACGAACATATAAAACACCTAAGCACGATATTCCACAATTTCAGGCAAGAGAACATATCCCTTAACCTAGACAAATGTGAATTTATCAAATCCTCTATCCAATTCCTAGGTCACATTATTTCATCCTCTGGTATTCAACCCGATCCTATCAAAATTTCCAGCATAACTAATTTCCCTATACCCGGAAATCTCAAAGAGTTAAGAGCATTCTTAGGACTCACAGGATACTACAGAAGATTCTCACCGTTATATGCAAGGTATACGCAACCGCTTCTATACCTGACGAAGAAAGAAAAAAAAATGGAAATGGGAGAAGAAACATCAAGATGCCTTTAACCAAGTGAAAGGATTGTTCATCGAAAATATTATGTTACATCATCCTCAACGAGAAGGAAAATTCGTAATATACTCTGATGCCAGTGACTACGCAGTAGGAAGTGTACTGTATCAACAAGATACTACGGGAGAGCACCGAGTTATTGCATACGCCAGTAGAGTCTTCAAAGGAGCTGAAAAACACTACTCCACATCAGAAAAAGAAATACTTGCTATAGTGTACGCTCTTAAGCAATTCAGATATTATGTATATGGTACTCATTTTGAGATACATACTGACCACAAAGCATTATCATTTCTATTGAAATGCAAAGTAACAAATGCCCGATTATTAAGATGGATTTTAGCCATTAGCGAATACTCATTCACCATTAAATACTGTAAAGGTAAAGACAATATTATAGCTGATACACTAAGTCGATACATCAAAGAGGAATGTGAAGAAGTTTATGAGAGCGAAAAGAAAGAAGTACGATTGTTATCAATTAAATTCAAAGAGAATGATGAAGTAAAACAAATGCTGAAAAATTTAGCACAACAACAAGATTTGGACGTGACAATAAGGGAGATGAAGGACCAAGGACAGCTACCAAATTATTATAAGGTACTTAATGGAATTCTTTTCAGGTTAGTAAGACAAGACTGGAAGATAGTACTAACGAATGACATGTTACAAAAATTAATTCAACCAGCACATGCTGCCGCTCTCAAATGTTACCTGAGTCTACGAGAGGATTTTACGATTAATAATATGTATCGAAAAATAAAGAAGGAGGTAAAGAAGTGTTATGAGTGTCAAACGGCGAAAGGGCCGAATTTACACACATACGTAGAAATGCAGAGCATCCAGAAGTAGAACAAGGGAGAGCTAATTGTAGTGGATTTTCTGGGACCACTACCACGATCAAGTCGAGGTGTGAAGCACATATTGGTATAGGCCCGCCAGTGATTCCTGAACAGTCATCGGCGCAGACCCAATGTATGAATTACCCCCACTCAAAAAGTACTCGAGAGAGGAGAGTATGCGATAACAGCGTCTCTCTAACACGTACAGTCCCTTCAAAACAAAACTTGCACGCTTATGATGTTCTTGCCAGAAATCTGTATTTACATTTTAACTTATCTATTTTGTTACTTAACATCACTGATGTTACTTAGTATGTGTAACATAGTACTACATTTACTCATTACTTTGAAAACAGTCATTTACAGTTTTTGATATATTTGTTATTTGCATTGTTTTTAATGTACGTAACCAAATTTATTTTAAAATTATAAATTCGGGAACATTTTGAGTTATTCATATATAATTATTTGTTTAATATTATTAACAATAAATACAACTTTTCTTACAAGAATATGTTTTTTGTATTTTTTAATAAGGCACTGTTTTGATAGTATAAACTATCATCATCATAGTTTTGATTATGATAATTTATACTATCGAAATAGTGTTGTATATTCAAAAAATACAAAAAAAATATATTGTAAGAAAAGTTTTATTTATTAATAATAATAACAAATATAAACAAGAATAACTGAGCAAATATTAATTATTATATTTAATTAAATATAAAAATGTTTACTACATTTAAAAAATAATATTGGAGTTATTTAACTACAAAAACTATTGTACAGTACTTACGTTTGAAGGAAGTTTTCAGTCGCTGTCAGGCAATACCTGTATTCCAGAGATATTACCATCTTCCTCTTCAGCAAAGTCGTCGGAACTGTCTGAACTACTCTCTCCTCCAAGATTAATTATGAAGCGGTCTACTGTTTCATCAACAATAGCTTCCTGTTCCAGATATTCTTTTTCAATGCTTTCTACATGTTTGCATTTTTTTCCCAATCGTCAGCAGTCACAGTTGAAATTTTTTCTTCACATAAGTTTTTTACATCATTTAAATTAAACGTTACATTTTTTTCAGCAACACCCCGCTTAATTTCTGCCCACATCATCTCTATAGGATTTAGTTCAGGGTGGTATGGGGAAAGCCTTAAAACTAAATGTCCTTTGCTTTGCAGAATTTGATCTATTAAGTATGTTTTAAAGTTTGATTTATACATTTTAACAACTTCATAAAGTTCTCCTTTAACCACATCAGGACGGAACGGTATTGCGTGTCGTGTTAGCCAGTCTTGCATATCACGTTTCGTAGAATTAAACGTAGGTGTTTTTTCTAGCTGTACATTATGATAGCTGGCATTGTCAATTACCAACACACTGTTGGCGGGCAAATTCGGGACCAATTTGTCTTCAATCCAACGTCTGTAGTTGTCAGCGTTCATGTTATCGTAGTAATCTCCTGTCTTTTGGTTAGATTTAAAAATCAGCAGTGCGTTTGGAACAAACCCGTATTGACTGCCGGCGTGAACAATAATTAATCATTGTCCTTTCGCAACTTGAACAGCGTAGTCACCAGGCTGAAT
The DNA here is from genome assembly GCA_034769895.1 of Magicicada septendecula. NCBI lineage: Eukaryota > Metazoa > Arthropoda > Insecta > Hemiptera > Cicadidae > Magicicada > Magicicada septendecula. The sequence goes on from CM068376.1 coordinate 211,322,201, forward strand.
CTGATCGTTCCAGGTGTACGGAAGTGTGTGGCTGCTATGAATGTATGTTTCGTCCTGATATACTACGGTTCTGCCTTCTTCTCTAAATTTATTTATGTTTTGTAAATAGTGTATTCTCATAGCTCTTATTTCGTGAATTTCTGTTAATACAGGTCGATTATTTTTAGTTCTTACCCACCTAAAGCCTATTTCCTTCAAGATAATTTTTAGGCTGCTACTGCTGCCTTTAAAGTTGATAGATTCTTTTAATTTTTCTAACAGCTTTTTTACCGTTAGGAGACACTTTTCTTGAATGTAAAAATTCCGAACTGTTCTCCTAATTACACCTTTATCAAAATCGTCAAGCCCGGTTATAGGTTTACCAACGCGGTGTTTCTTTCCCGGTGTGCTAAATGACGTTCCCGCTTCTGCATCTGGACTGTGTAGCTGTTGACCTTCCTTTATTATTCTCCTCACGGAGCTATGAGAAATACCCGTCGCTTTTGCAACACGTTCTTGTACTTTATGGAAATCTAAGAGAGGTTTCCCACTTTCAGCCTCACTCTTCATGAAATTATACACATTCCACACTACCTCACGAGTCTGGCTATGCAGAGTTTTTGAACTCAATTTGGAACTTTTGGGGGACATATTAATGTACGTTTCACACTAATATTTAAAAAAAATACGCGCAATTATGAAATAGTTTATTAACACTTTTCTAAAATATAATAATACGTTCTCTAATAAAATGTAAATAGGTAGCCTACAACTAATTTCATGGATTAACACAAATAGTTTTGTCGTCACAGTATAATTTGTAAATGACTATACACCACGTTTGCAAAGCCCGATGTGCACATTCCGGAACACTGCACAAAACTGTTCTGCGCATGTGCGAACTGAAAGAAAATTTTGTTAGCCTCGCAGTGAGGCGTTTGTCTATTGCGCATCGAGACCTTAGTGTTCAATTTTCGCTGTCCGGCCTCTATGTATCGATGTGTTTTCCAAGGCAGTCCGACTGTACCCAATTATGCGACCCACAACCAAAGTTGTTCTAAAGATACTACTGCAGAAATATGTTTCGTCATATTTCCGTTGGAGAAATGAAGAAGGTACTCAGTGATCAAGGTGTACAATTCCAGAGTGAAAAATGGGAGAGGATGTTAAGGGAAAATGGAATACAACCTGTACTCACATCCATAAGTCATCCTTAAGGAAACCTTGCTGAGAGAGTCAACAAAGAATTAGGTAAATATTTACGAATATACTGCCATGATCAACACAACAGATGGGCAGAATATTTACCATTTTTGAAAAAGCTATCAACGAAAATTATCGTGAAGCAAGAGGATATACTCCAATGGAATTGGAAGAAGATAAGAAGCCAAACAGATTTTGGACCAAGTATATAAACAAACTTAATAACCAGAATGTACCTGTAACAATAAGTGTGAAAATTGAATACGCAAAGCAACGGATAATAGAAAGAGGTAACAAGAGAGTAGAGAGATTTAATCTAACTAACAAGCTACAATTCAACGTGGGAGAAAGTGTACTACTCAAAGCTAATCCAGTGGGAAAACGAACTGATAATACGGCGAAGAAATTCTTCAGACTTTATAATAGACCGTATACGTTAAGACAGCGAGTAGGACAACACACTTTCATCGTATATGATGAGATACAGAAGAAATAAATTGGTAAATTCCACGCAACGTCATTTAGGAAGTTCTACACATAAAAACAACGAGGTCAATAAAACCAGTCAGATCAGCTGTTTGTTAAAGCCACCCTACTACAAGGTCACGAGCAGTGAGCGTGTGAAGAGGGGAGGTAAGACATTTGTATACACTCCAATTAAGGGTGAAATGACGAATATTATTCTTTATTATTTGTACATTTTTTCTACGATTGTAGTAATAATAATAATAAAAACATTTTAATAAATAAATTTATTAAATTTTTCTTTATTACCAAGCAGAGGGATAATGCGACAGTACAAATAAGTGATGTACTGAGCATTGAATATAACAATTTAAATATACCTAATAAACTGTAAATAATTAATAATGTATTAGCAATAAGCTTGTCAGGGATTGCAAGCTTGGCTCAGACAAAAATAAGAACAGGTGTTTCGACCTGAATCGACGTGCACACACACACAAATGTAACTGAAAGTGTGTACACCAGTATTTTGCTAGTGTGTGTGAACGCAGGTCTATGCAGGCGAGTTTACCATCCCAAAATGAATAATTGCATAATTACTGTTTTTCCGTAATTATTCATAAACTATAATTAAGGAGTAAAATCCAAAAACACAATAAAATGTAATAAAGTTTAATAAATATTGTGTACAAAAACCACGTGAAAAAGACACACCGTACGAGTGTAGTAGTGAAATAACTTTGTACAGAGCGAAAGGGTTAAGTTGCAATGTCCAAAAATACAGTGAACATGTGTAGTGAAAATAGTTGTAAGATGAGTATACGAGTATACTTACAGGTCTCTGCAATTCGCAGAAATATAAGAAATAGCGAAATTGACAAAGAGTGGGGGGAACTGAACCCAGAGACAGTTTTTGACATGTCGATTTCGTACAACTGCAGGTGTTGACCAAGACCTGGGTATAAATAGGACACACACGCTACAGTTGTTCTCTTTCTTAAATCATCCACAGTGCAGCGGGAGCTTCTGCCCGTCCGCACAGAATATTTAAATTTTTGTAAATAGTTTCATCCTTCCAGTTACATACAGTTATGTAACTGGATTGTAAAACAAACAATTTTTAAGTAGTAACAAAATAACATAAGAAGATCCACATAAGAAGATCAACTGACGTCCGAAACAGCACGAGGAGAAGTTCCAGAGAGCGATACGACGCTGGAGAGAGAGAGAGTCGACCCTGGACAAGAGAGGAGCGACGCTGGACAAGAGGAGAAGAGCGAGACGACGCTGGACAAGAGGAAGTGATGCTGGAGTTCAAGACGAGGACGATTACAGACGGATCCAATGATTGAGTATGATTGAGGACAATAAGGTGATAAACAACTTATTTATCTCTTAATCGAACATTTAACTCAAAGACAATTAAAGACATTCTTGTTCTATTTAAAAGTAAGAGCCAATGTTTATTGTAAATTAGAATTAAAATCATAGATGTTATTGAAATAAGATTAACGTAAACAAGAGCTCAAATTAGTATTGAAATGAAAAGAATACAAAGCATTTAAGTAAAAATTATTGTTCGATATAAATCAGTACTGAGAAACAAAAGATAAATTCAGTAACTATTGATATTTTTGAGTTACGTTACAATATATAAAAAGATATTTAAACATTGATATTTTGAAACACACTAATTGACTGAGTAGTCTGGAAATGAGATTTTTCTTTAATACAATAGTTAGTAGAATAGCATATTTAATCAGTAAGGATGTATATAGCATAAGCTTTACGGCATAGTAACAAAATAATAACGAATGTTTTAAGTTGTAGTAAGTGGCATGTGCACAATTTTATTAATATCAAATAAATTTGAAATACCGTTACAAGATACATAGAGTTCTTGTTACAGATACACCTGAAACCCAAATTAAATTATATTTATTGTTACATAAATTGTCGCTTCCAACGTGGAGCATCACAAATTTAAATTATATTATATTTGCAATGTTGTATTGATACATAATTTTGTCGCCTTGGACTTCGGGCACGACATGCCTAAATTTATGTACAAAGATTCGAAGATTCGTTACTATATATATATATATATATATATATATATATATAATCACGATTTTCCATCATTAGCTAAACATGCAAGTTCTGACCAGAGAAGTTGATCTTTTTGAGACCCCATATATAAAAGTTATGAGTAAGCTTAGACATTTTATTCTTACTTATTCGTAATCAGCATAAAAAACCGTAAAAATATATATCCGTTTCAAGATAGTTTGTTGAAAAAAGTTGAATAATAATTATCCTGTTAACTTAATCGTTACAAACGACTCACACGTTTAAAAAAATGCATTACTTTTATCACGGATATCGGTTTAGCTTTTAGTGATGAAAAATATGCACAGTGTTGCCACAAAATGTATATAAAGTCACGAAGGTCACAACGTTGCCAAGTCTACTGAACGTAAGCAATTCCTGCAATATTAGCTGCAATATTGTGTCTCGGCTGTTTATACAATTACTGCTTCCAGTCGCCTACGTTTAATTCCTGTATACGATCTTAGTTATTTTTAATTTCAGTACCGTAGTAAAAATAATCTTTGAAAGACGTAATCAACTATTTTTCAACGCTGTTATTAAAAAGTGTGTTAATCATTCAATGACAGCAAACATATAAGGTATAAAATGTTGTGATCACTTTATTCACACGTTCTTTTCTTGACACGTAAATAACTATATACTAAATAAAGATATAATAAGTATATCTTCATTGTACATTAGTATAATATGTAGTTAAAAAGTACACTACAACCTGTCACATCCGGACCTGTGATATCCGGAACCTCCCATATCCGGACGTATCTCCAAACTAATTTTTGCAATTTTGGTTAGCGAAATGGTTAGGGATGTAAAGATACTATTCTTGATGTTTTGGCTGATCACCACTGTTTCTTCACTACACTTGCGTCATTCTGCTATATGGTTCACTATTTTTGAATATTTAAGTTTTTACAATTGAAATACTTTATTTGGGGCAACTGAGTCTGGGGCAGCGGCGTTAGGTCGACTCACTTTGGCTTCATGGCTTCCAAAAAACGTGTGCATTGTATGAAGCAGCCGAATCACAAACTTTTTCAAAAACTGATGTAGGCGTACTGTAAGTAAAACTTTTTAACCAATTTTACTTTTTGTATTTTAAAGAGTACAGTGTACAAACGCAAATGCTAAACCAATAGAAACGTCTAAAAAAACACGTTCTTCTTCTGTGTATCTTCTGTAATTGTTAATTATATTAATTGCGATTTTGGCTACTTATAGAGATTTAATTACTGAACACAATGCAGTTTTCAGAATTGCTGTATATTTATTGGTTTTGAAGTTATCGCAGGTTGAACTGCAAAAATGAATTGAATAAAATTCACTTTCATCCGACCGCGAGCTTCACTGACGAAGTTATAGTGAGATAGTTGCTTATTATACGCTCTCTGTCTAGCGTACGGCGCAGCGCACAGTGTGTCCCTTTCAATTAACGCTCAGATATGACGACATACTATGAATCGTTATTATATACCCCGACGATAACTTCAATGAGTTGAACTGATTTTGTGTATAATACAGTATATTTAATGTATCTTTTAAATGTCAATAAATTTCAAATGAAATTTGGGTATATCTGAAATCCTTGAATAATTTACACACCCGAAATTTTCGCCGGTATTTTTCGTCAAAAAAGTGCGTTAATTATGCGAGAAAATACGGTATTTATAAATTACCTTGTGATATCCGGATTTTTCCATATCTGGATCGGCCGGTCGCCATATTAGTCCGGATATGACAGGTTGTACCTGTACTGGTAAAAGTATGAATACAGATAGACTTTTATTACAAATATTTTTTGCTACGGTTTTCTATAAATTGTAACTATTCTCGGTAAAATAAAAATAAAATAAAATAAAAGATTAAATACAAATATCTAATATTTTCTGAATAAAATATATGTATATTTTAACAAACAATAATTATGTAACTCTGAAAAAATTTAAGACAAATCTTCATTAACTCTTGTAGGGAATTAATTAAATCTTCATTAATCTTTAAAACTCTTGTAGGGAATTCGTTTTACACACTTAGGCCTATATGTATTGAACATAATTATTATAAAACCATTTATTATTAAAAGGGATTATTTAAATTACATATTTATTCCTACCATTCGCCCACTCCGATTATTTCTTTTGTTAAATAAATCTTATGACATGTCTTTTATATGTTTTGTACACCTCTGATTTTGTGTACACTGTATATATTTCGTATTTTTAATGTTTTTAGCTAAGTTTTCATTGGCCTAGGACACCGGTCCTTCTCAAAATTTGCATATAATTTTACCCTGATTAACGAAACAGCTCCTCTCTGTCTGTGTACCTCTGTCTCACTTTCTTGCTCTCTCTCTCACCCCCTCCTCACTCTCTCTCTCTCTCTCTCTCTCTCTCTCTCTCTCTCTCTCTCTCTCTCTCTCTCTCTCTCTCTCTCTCTCTCTCTCTCTCCTTATTCGTTCTATTTCTTTCCCTTATTTTTATTAAAGAATGAGCCAAGGAGGTTATGTACATTTACACCTGCCGGACACCTCTAAGGTTGCCTCTGTAAGAAACAATAAAATTTCTCAAGTGTTTATGAAATAAGGAGGACACTGGAACATGGTAAACGCATAGTAATGTTTATTTGGCTGAGACAAGATAAACGAGAAACGTGATTACATTTCTGGCGGGAACGATTATGCATTTTGCAAACTGGCGTCTACGTCACACACGTCCGTATTTTCTACAAACATTGTGCACAGTTTAATCTGAGTTGTGGTATCTCGAACTCAGAAATGGTTAATATACGTCAGCCACTGCTATGTACAGTGATATGTGTTGTGTCTATTCAGCGCTAACACCACAGGTCTCCAGCACAGAGACAAGATTTCTCATTCCCGTCAACATGAGTACCTACTCAAGGTCAAATAACATTCTTAATGTTGTAATGACAGACGTGTACGTTTACAAAACACTGTTTTGGCTGACACATATATACACATCTACGTCTGAACTCGCAACCTCTTATTTATCAGCTGGCCGGTTTTACGTTTCCACCAAACGTGTTCCAGAAAATCATATTAAAATAATATGAATATTTTATAGTAAAACATAATAAAAATAATAATAATATACAATTTAAAAAGTTAATACACTACCTCTTGCTTATCCTAAGTTTTGTGCGGAGAAATACCTGACCCAGTCAGTTTTCCAAGGATTCATAAAATTGTTATCTCGAATGATACATGGATCTTGTAGAGCTCGTAATCCTAATGTTCCTTGCATGATTGATGGAATATGAACACATAATAACCGAGCAACATTTTACATTAAACTATTGAAAATAACAATGGTTTTCCAAAGTACCGGAGACGAGATGACGGAATTGTTGAACTAAAAGGAATACCGTATATCATTTGATAATCGTGATTCGTTCAATACAATCGCTTCCTAATTCTACAGTACAATGCTCACATCAATATTGAAAACCGATAAATACATGTATAAATAGCCTTACCATACGTCCCGGTTTGACGACCTGATCCCGTGGTCCCGGCCAGTTTGTCAATTGTCCCGGTTTGAAAATTGACGAGAGTAGTTTCCGTCCGGGCGAAGACGTTGTGCAAGCTAAGCTCCCGATTTTTGGTTAAATCAATAGAAAAGAGAGTTTGAAAGATTAAAAGTAATTTTTCATGAATGGAAAATTCAAAAGCTGCAGTAGTCACTTTGCACGAGTATACACATTCAAATGACTTAGGGAGCACAAAAATCCTAATGTGTGCTATACTTGCTTTCCTTCGAAAAGATGTAGAATGTGGCTGGCAGTATATCCATGGTCAAGTTCCAGAGGAAGAGAAACTCGATTAGTTCTTTAATTGTTTCGTAGAACAATAGCTAGACAATGATTAGTGCCACAGGAGTTACGGAACTGCTACTTCCGACGTCATACAATGAATAATACCGTACAAGCACGCATCAGAAACTAAACAGCCACGTTGGAAGACCACATTCAAGAATAAAAAACATTATCAAATGTTTATAATCTCAGGCAGAGAAATCTATTCAGAACACGATGTAACGATGGAGTGAAATTTTTAAGCTATGAAAAGGACGAAAAAGTATACTGAATTGGATAAGCTAAAAGATATGAAAAAGATTCTGAAGTTGGGATGTTTCTCAAGATCACGTCGTCCGTTCTACAAGTTGACTAATAAAAATAAATAAAAAATAACCTTCCTTTTTAATTTAGAGAGAGAGAGAGAGTGAGGGAGCGGCTATGCAAGTGTGTGTGTGTGTGTGTGTGTGTGTGTGTGTGTGCGCGTTTTATAAAAATTGTAACTTGGTAAACGTAGTTGGTAACAAAAAATACATTTAACGAATTATAAAAACATAAACACAATACAGGGTGGATGTACGGACATCGTTGTTTGTGTGTTCGCAAGTGGGACGTACTCTCACGTATCAAAAATTAATTACGTGTCTTATCTACTTGAGTGTTCGCAAGTGAAACGAGTTGCAAGTGCCATTGTTCGTAAGTGGGAGCACACCATCGTCGGCCGGATACGAAAAGCAGATTAATTTACCTAGTTTCTTCGAGACAAAAGCATCAACATGAATCAAAAAATTTAACTTGCAACCATTATTTTAGTAAAACGTAGATGATTGTGGGTACCATAGCTTAGGCTTTTAGAGCATAGGCTTGTACATTTATCTAGGATTTACATTATGTAGCTGATGACAGAAGTTCAAATGCGAGTTCCTGGTCCCTAAAAACATGGGTATCTCAGCTGGGAGAGTGAACTCCAAGACAAAATACTGATCCTCCAAATGTGTGTGTGTCGGGTAGGTATAGGCCTACTAGTAGGCCTACTCTGGGCTCCTTAAAAAAGCTACTGCTAAAATAACAGTGATTTGTTCTAATTTTGTTTGCTACATAATAAGTTGACGCCGTATAACATTAAAATTTGGGTTTGGCAAAGATTATCAGAATTGGCACATTCAACAATTAAAAGTTTCGTACGAATGAGCAGAAAATAATGGTATTTAAAAGGAACTACAAAGACATATCTTATGGTCATAAACAAACCGTAGAAGAAATTACTATTGTAATCAGTATAGTAATATTTGGACAGGTGTAGAAAAATATGGAGAAGCCTGTACAGGTGTGTCGGTGCTGATGGGAACACACATAAAAACGTTTGTATGAGATTAAACGTATGTATCCAAGATAAATACCGTTTTATCTACAACAGGTGGCTTCGAAATATGAATTTGGGGATTTCCCTTTTATTTAGGGGGAATTGTTATAAGGTAAATACAGTACAACCTGTCACATCCGTACCTGTGATATCCGGAACCTCCCATATCCGGACGTATCTCCAAACTAATTTTTGCAATTTTGGTTAGCGAAATGGTTAGGGATGTAAAGATACTACTCTTGATGTTTTTGGCTGATCACCACTTTTTCTTCACTACACTTACGTCATTCTGCGATATGGTTCACTATTTTTGAATATTTAAGTTGTTACAAATGAAATACTTTATTTGGGGCAACTGAGTCTGGGGCAGCGGCGTTAGGTCGACTCACTTTGGCTTCATGGCTTCCAAAAAACGTGTGCATTGTATGAAGCAGCCGAATCACAAACTTTTTCAAAAACTGATGTAGGCGTACTGTAAGTAAAACTTTTTAACCAATTTTACTTTTTGTATTTTAAAGAGTACATTGTACAAATGCAAATGCTAAACCAATAGAAACGTCTAAAAAAACACGTTCTTCTTCTGTGTATCTTCTGTAATTGTTAATTATATTAATTGAGATTTTGGCTACTTATAGAGATTTAATTACTGAACACAATGCAGTTTTCAGAATTGCTGTATATTTATTGGTTTTGAAGTTATCGCAGGTTGAACTGCAAAAATTCATCTATCATCCGTCCGCGAGTTTCACTGTGAGGAAGTTAGAGTGAGATAGTTGCTTATTATACGCTCTCTGTCTAGCGTACGGCGCAGCGCACAGTGTGTCCCTTTCAATTAACGCAATTACAATTAAAGTATGATAGTAGCTTAATACAGTTTTTTCCGGGATGAAAGGGAAATTATAATATTGTGCGCTTAAGAATGAAACTTTTTTTGTTACTAGACCAACGTTTATGAAAATCTATTTGTCTTCATTTCTCAGATTGTAATAAAATTGGAATCAATTATAGCCTATATCAAATTAAAAATTTTTGCCAAAATTATTTGTTACTAACCAAGTTTACTTTATTTTCTTAACCGATGGATTTTTGCATATCAAATTCCGTTTATTAGACATCGATTTTTCAATATAAAATTGGTCTCTAGATTACTGATTTGCGTTAATGCGTCCAAGAAAAATAGTAGTTTGATAAACCTTATTACTAAGTTTTAATGTTTGTTTACATACTGCGTTTTCAAGAAACTGTAACAGTGTTAGAATAAATAGGCCTACTTAAAAATTTGATTACATACCTGCACCTAGTTTCGTATACAGAAACAGTGTAAAAAGTATTTTGTAAAGCTTTCTTACAAAATTATAACATAACAGAAGCCCAAATGATGTTTAAGATTTTGCACGTTAAGTCATATGAAGTTTACTTAAGAACCTGTTACGTTCAGACTTCCTGAGATACAGTTATTGAGAAGAACAAGAGTAACAGAAAGAAGAGAGAGAGAGAGAGAGAGAGAGAGAGAGAGAGTGAGAGAGAGGTCAAAGTACATGATGTTTACTACAGTTGGCTACTTATAAGGAACTTGAAAATAATTAAACTTATTGTAATGTAGAAAGTTAACGAAACATGAACCAAAAGGGAATATTATATGCAGCAGACTCAAGAGTTTTATTAACAGGATCCAAACAGCCTTTGGTGAAACGATTATTACGTTAAATAATTTATTCGCAATTAAGAAGTGGTACATTTTGAAGAAAGGAAAAAACCGAGGATGAGGAACTTATAAGTTGCTATTAAAATATGTAACTTACCTTTTGGATACCTAATTATTTTACAAGCAAGTTACGGAAACTATAAAAAAAAAATTAATTCTTAATATATAAGCCTTCACGTATTATTTCAAAAAAATTAGATTACTGCTCACTGTGATATACGAAAAGCAAAAATATAATTAATGTAACATTACAACTCTTCAACTCTGTAAGATATAAACTCTTCTGCTTCTGCAGGTTGTTATTTATATTATTGGTACTTGTAGAAATTTTTGTTAATCAGAATGGTGAATAAATTTCCAACGGATGGGAGTCAACTTGAAACATGTTGCTTCGGTACTACTGTATACCAATAACTGAATAACTATATTCTTACAAATGATATTCGGTATGAATGAGAATAATTAAAAATTCGTAATTCTCTCTCCCCCGTCTCTCTTCTCCACCCTCACTCTTTCTCTGTCAATTTTCCCCATCTACCTCACTAATAGGGACAAACCTCACTACTACCTTTAATTAAACATGACTACCTCACTATTAATTTCCTTTTATTTTCATTAAGTTAGCACGGCAGGTCCTTCTGCGACTGCACCCAAAGCGCGCCTCTTTAAGTGTTTGTTGAAATGTTACACTGCTACAAACAGATTACTCAAGTTTGAATGTGTAGTCTATACGAACACAATGAATGATTAAACAAACACGCACACCACACTACCTTGGACAGGCACATGTACATATGACTGTCATCTCACATTTCTTATTTAATTTTTATTTTAACTTTTTAATACTTTTATATGTTTAATTATTATGTAATCGTTAAGGATAAATAGGAGAAATATCTCTTTTTAGTTGTCTTGATTATTCATCTCTTCTTTCACAGCACTACACTTAACTAAAAATGAACTTTTTTCATGTGAAAAACTTACTATTTTATCGGACGCGTTTCGGCTTAGTATCCGCCTTCTTCAGCTTTGGTAACAGACTGCCAGCATTTTGTAACGGTTGTGTGGAAGGTGAAGTGGGGGTGGTGTGTGGCGGAAGGGGATTGGCGCGGGGATTCAATTTATTGTTTGTTTTCTGTATAATTGTGTCAAAAAGTGTATGTGATTTATATTGTAATTGATCGTTGAGTATATTGTTTGGTTGTGTTGTGTGGTGTTTATATATTTCATATTGTTCAGTTGTGTTGAGTTTTTGACCTTTGGGTATGTAATGTAGAATTTCAAGATTAGTGTCTATGTTGGTGTAACTGTGGTTTTCTGTGTGTATGTGTGTGGCAAATGCAGAGTGTATATTGTTGTTGGTTAAGGCTTTTAAGTGTTCAGAATAACGGGATGAAAAAGATCTTCCCGTCTGGCCTATGTAGAAACTATTGCAGTCATTACAATTTAATTTGTAAACACCTGTTTTGTTATATTTGTCTATGTCTGTGTTTGTATTACTGATGTGTTTTTTGATGGTATTGGTTGTTCTGAATGCTATTTTGTATTTGTGTTTTCTGAATGTATTGGCGATTTTGTGTGTGTATGAGTTGTGGTATGTGAGTGTGATGTACTTATTGTGTTGTGTGTTGATGGTATTTAGTGTTTTGTTGTTTTTGTTTTTGATGCGTTTGTGTAGTATGTTTATTAAATTGGGGTTATAACCGTTTTTTATTGCTATGTATTTTATTGTGTTGAGTTCGTCGGTGTAATCTTGTTTATTTAAGGGTATTTTAGTTAGTCTATGGAGCATATGGTTGAAGGCCGCATATTTATGTTGTGTTGGGTGGTTTGATGTGTTGTGTATAACCATGTCGGTTGTGGTTGGTTTCCTGTATATTTTGTACGTGTGTGTATTGTTAGTTTTGTTAATTGTTAGGTCTAGAAAATTTATACTATTGTTTTGTTCAGTTTCCAGTGTAAATTTTAATTTGTGGTGTATAGTGTTTATGTATTTGTGGAAGTTTTCAACTTGTCTTGTGTTGCCTTTGAATAAAAGTAATATATCATCTACATACCTGTGCCAGTATATAATTTTGTTAGTGTATTTGTTGTTGTTTATTATGTGATTCTGTTCAATGTTGTGTATATATATTTCTGCTAGTATTCCTGATATGGGGGAATCTCTTTTTAATTGGCATCATTATATCAAAAAGTAATTCCTTGCTGGATTCGTGAAATATTTACAATTCGTCTTTATTTACGTAGGTCTTGAATGTTGTGACACCGATCCTTTGAAGTATTCTCCGATCTTTATATGTACGGTATTCTTTTCCGGATGTCTCTCTTTGACTATGATCCCAGGCATTCAAAGTTTTGTGTTTGGACTCCTATGATTTTCTGGCCTACTATTATTATACATTTTTATGTGCAAGAAAGTGGCTGAAGTTTCCATTTTTAAACTACCTGATCCCTCTCGAACAGTCAGTGATTACTATAGACCGGGGTGACACGAGTTCTGGAAAGACACTCTAGAGAGTATCGCTGTATCTCTTCTGTACCGTTTTGCTTCTTCCATTCACTTTATGCCCACTCTATTTTTGTTAGTCTACGACAAACAATCTTTGGTATTAGATTTCTAACGACCAAAAATACTTCCAAAGAATTTGATCTTCTTGCCTGTCCTTTCAAACGGAGCACTGTTTCTATTTTAACAGGACGCACAATACCCTACAGTTTAAGAATATATAGACGAAGAAGTGTATGTAGCTGCAGTGAGGCGAACGAACCCGACAGTATCATACCGAGGTTATCTAAACGAATACCGGAGAGATGCGGACACAGAGATTTGCGAACACAAGCTATTTCCGGAGATTTGCGGACACTAGGCCTTTTGCTACCTGAGAGAGGGATGACAAAATTCCAAAAGTATTTCTATACCGGAGGCTTGCGGACAGGCCGTATCTGAGGTGCGCCCGCTTGAATAGCAACAAACTTTCGTCAATTACTAAATTTTCAAATGGATTTAAGGCCTCTCTAAATTTTTTTCTTGTGTGTTCGACATTAAGCCGTATTTTTAAAAGGCTATCTTGAGTAGGGGTAGAATTGTCACAAAAATGTAAAAGTCGCAGAAGTAGTTTGAATCGGTCCCTAGACATAATTTGGGGAAATATCGGCGTCAGTAATAGCAAATCCTTTGCCCAATATTCGTCTATTTCTAATTTGTTTACTCTTGGCATCAGCAGTGAACACGCCAAGAAGAAATTAAATTCTGCAGGCTCTATATCTTTCCATCGGGACAATCGGGATATTAATGTCAATTTTGCGGTAACAAATTTGTAATAATTATTTAATTCTGTGCAAATGACAGAAATAAATTCTAAGGGGAAAAATATTTTAAAAAATCTAAGTGAGTTGCCGTGTCTTCGAAACTAATTCGTAAACCGCTAACTGCTTTATCAAAAGAGTGACGTTTTGTCGCAGGACTGTTGGCCGACCAATCGTAAATTCTTTTTCGCTTCTGAAGATTTCTTACCTCTTCTTCTTCTTCTTCTTCTTCTTCATCATCATCTTCTCCTGCTGATGTTTCATTTTCTGATGAAGCTGCACGTGGTGTTGAACGATTATGAGAAGGCCCGGGAGCATCCATATCTTTGTCTGAGAAAATGTTGTCTTCCTCGTCACTACTCTTCATCAATAATTCCATAACTTCCTTCTCGGATTCTGTGCCATTGTAAACACAATATTCACACCTACTGTTTGCTAAAGAGAATCACAAACAAGACTGAATAGATGTTCTACAGACAGAAAGTAATCATACCTTGCACCCAATGTTGAGAACAATAGCCGTGGTAAGGAATTTGAACAAAGAAAATGATTTTTCTTCATGTTTTGAGGGTAGTACAATCAGAATCTGCCCTTATCTCGAACACGATGTTTTTCGCGATAACCATACTTCCATTCCTTACGAAACATGGAAGTAAAAAAGTTGCTAGCTGAAAAATAATAGAAGAAGAGAGAGTGAGTGAGTGAGAGGACTGAAAGAGAGAAACATGGGCAGAGATAAAAAAATCTGTCGCATTAAATTCACGCCAACAACATTCTTAATGTCGTAATGACACAACAGTCTATGTTTACAAAAATTACTACCGTTTTGACGACACAAATATACAGATCTAATGTGTGTTGGCAGGCTGACGCGTTCGTACTACTAATTCATTCGAAGGCTGTATTCACTCCTGTCTGTATTAAAATAATACAAATGTTGTTTTATAGTAATAATATAATAATAATAACAACTATCACGATTTGTAGGCTTAAGCATTCATAACATAAACAGTTTTCTAACGTTCCCTCCTCTCAAGACTTCTACGAACTTTTTTTAACCTATTGATTTTACTCCATTTTTAATAATTCACCAAACCCTTCAGTTTATAACTTACTGCTTACATGTCGGAGTCATGTGATAGTATGAAACTTTTATTGAGCAGAATTCAGTATGACGGATATTCGTGGCATACCTACGGAGATGTGAAAGTAACGTAGTTTTACTTCGATTGCAGCTTGGATTCACTAAATTCTGTTGCCTTCTGTAAGAGCGGGTAAATTCTATGCAGGAATGGGAAAATTATTATGTAAAAAAAAGCAGTGATCATTAAAGACAGAGGCACTGAGTGTAGGAGATCAGACCGTTGTAGGTCAAGTACTAGTAAAACCTGGAAAAGCTTATCGTCCACTACTACATATTAAGTAGGTTTAATGAAAATTATGTAAATGGAACGGATGTAATTTTGAAACGGTTAATTTCCTTCAAGTGTGTACTAAAGTAAAGAATGTTACAATTTATAAGTTGGTAATTACACCAGGTAGGCTTAAACAGGTAATGCTAACAACCAGTAGCCTACTGATTCGAATGTGTGTGTGAAGAGGGCTTTTGAGTCGATAATAACGCTATTACCTACTTGACACAAAAATTCCCGTGTCACCTGCATTTTGTATTATGCAAACGTTCGGAGGATGTAAATTTTTCAACAACATTGTTGGAGTGCCAACCTTTAGAATGAACCGTTGTGGCGGAATGCAAGATTGATTTAAAGAATTCAAAATTTCTTGGAGATAGTACACTATATTTTCAATATTAAATACGGTGTTAATAGATTCTTCGGACTTTTTATTATCCCCAGAAAATTTTTCCAAACTTGTATCATTATTTTCCTTCACAGATTCGATTCTTTGGGAATAACCACTTGTAATTTTTATCAAGGAAACACTTGACGTTTTGCACAGAATTTAGCAATTAATACAGTGTTGTACTATTTACTATGTCCCAGTTTTTCGTCAATTTCTGTGAAGCTATCGTCATTAGGAACACTACCGTCACCGAGGTGCAGTAAGTTTGTAGAAAAATCACCATCTCCTCCTCCTCCTAAATGGGCTCTCATATTGCTTTGCAAATTTAGTCTGAATAGCATTCCACATCGCCGAGGACTTTAAACACACTGAGACAATATCAGCGCGGGTTCCTCTTGCAGTTACCGGTAATCTCTAGCGAGAATCCTCTGAAATAACAAATGTTACGCTACCCACTAATTTGTTACAATTTCTTAAGTCCTGGAGAGTTTGATTGACCGTTTCTATACAGTCCACAAATCGCCTTCGTTTTACCGTTCATGATTAGTTTCCGTTTTGATCCCTCTTTCTTTTGTCATGCCTCCTCTTCAATACGAATTGCTTTTTTAATAGGAGTCAGTGAGAATACTTGACTTTTTCTTCTTGGCGCATTTTTATTTTATTTTTGCAGTCGCTTTCGGATAAGGGCGAATTTATTCTGGTGTCAATTGTGATAAGGTATTAGCAGATGTCTCGTTTATTCCCGACGTGGGAGGTCCGGCTACTGTGGTCTCTTGACAATCTTTTGTTGGTGTTAATCTTCCTTCATAATTACTTTTGTCTCCTATCTCTCTGTCAATTACAGGTGAACACAGAAACTCCAGTTGAACTAAAACCTGCTGTCAGTTAGATGGTGTAGCTGCCTTTGAAAGAGTATCTTTTGCTAGCCCAGGTATGTCATGGTTTTACCTGGGTTTATTGTCATCCAGCTCTCAGCGGCTGCACCGAAACAGGCCATATAAACACTTGTCTAATGGCTGAAGTCAGATTGTAACGGGTATGAGGTATAAACTGTTTCATAAATAGTAAAAAAAGAGAGGCTGTAATTTATCTTGATGGATGTGCTACTCCAATACAACCTGCTGGTCCATAAATAATCAAAGTGATATCTACATAACACTCTGTGGATATAACGATAAGTGGTGGTTTCCAGCTGCCATCTATGAAAATACCACTGGTTTCACCCTTTTCCAAAGGGGTAACCCTGCTGACTTGTTTATTTCCCTTCAAACTGACAACTTTGTTAGGACAGTGCACTGTTGTTATGCTACCTGGTTTCCTTCACATTCCAAATATTGTGACAATAAAAATGGAGGCGACTTATCACAGAATTCCAATATTGAAGTAAGTTTTATGTTATGTTTATTAAAACTAAATGCTATTGCAAAACTTGTTGCTTCAGCCTCTCTAAAAGACAACCTTGAATGTCGCTGCATGAAGCCAGTAAAACAATCTTTTACCGGTCCAGTTCACCAGAAAATCGACATTATTTGCAAACACGTATTCGGAGGCTAACATACAAATATTCTTAGGGTACAAACCATAATAACTAACAGAATAGTGCAGATCATAACACAGAAATCTGATTTTTCTTTTTGTTCTTTCCTAAATACAAGTTGTGGAAAACGCTGAGTCTTTGTAGGGTTTGTGAGCTACATCGCCCCAGAAAGTTTTTCACTTGTACGATTGAACCAAATATGAAAAAAAGAAAACAGAACAAAATGTTTTACTTACATTGTACCAACATACCACTTTCCTTCTGGTGAAATTGAAGGTACATCTTTAATTTTAAAATCAGTGGCTGAAGTGTAGTGCTGCTGGCCACTCTACCTTTAGTGCGTGTGTCGAACACTCACTTTAGGCAACCTATTCTATCTCCTAAATTTCCTAGGCGGCATAAAAAGGAGCCATTATTACTATTAACATTTTAAAAATTTTAGTTTTTTAGGATTTAATAAACACGTAATCTTCATTATAGGATCACAAGTAACTGACACATAATTAATTCTGAGATCTGTTAGGTTACGAATTAATTTTCTTTTAAAAGTTATAGAGAAACATAACTTGCCCTCATGTTGCCACATTGCTTTTGTATTAGTATGATTCAATTGTACACTTACCATGGATCCAACAAAGTACATAGCTGTAAACACCCATAGCAAATTTGTGACAAAAAGGTTGCTTTACACGTTCTAAAATACAAAAGGGAACAAAGACTCATTTTACTGTACACTGCTATAATCAGACTGGAGGAGCATGTACTACAAGCTATAACAAAAACGTTATACAGTTGCAGAGGTGCTGCGATTAAGGGACACTTGAAGAAGTACAAAGTATTAACTTATGTCTCTCTGCTCTCCCCTATATGGTAATACTGTCTTATAACGACTGTTAAACAAATCGAATGTATTGTATACCTTTATATGTGTATTTATACACAATATATCATAAACGTTTTTTGTGGCAAAAATACCTTTATATGTGTATTTATACACAATATATCATAAAAGTTTTTGCGACAAAAATATCTGTCAAATTTTTGTATGTTGTAATGGTACATATAACACTACCAACACCAGCGTACCACAAATAAGTTGAAAGCCACTACAATTAAGAATACCTACAAGGTCAAGCATACGATCATGGATAAAAAAGGAAGTATCATAAGCCAAAACCAAGTGAATTAAAATGAAGAAGGAATTACCAGTAAATGTGCAACTAAAGAAGATAAAGCAAGACTAACGACGAGACGACATACATAATTACCCAATAGATCAAACAGTGAGAAGGAAACCCATTAAAGACAAAATCAAGAAGAAACCTATTAACCGTGAGAAGGAAACCAGTGAAAACAACGCCATGAAGAAACTTATTAAGACGTAGGAAGGAATCGGTGAATAGAAGAAGAAAATATCCAGATCAAACACAAAAAAGGGAGATAACATGAATTATAATGAACTAACATATGGCAATAAAAGAATTATTATAAAAGAAGAAAGAATAAATGGAATAAACAACATGATTTAAACCCCTAAGCTGTAAAACAAATTGACACTGACCAAAACTTATTAAGTGAATACCTTCCTTGACAATGTAATACAAACAATAATCAATAAGAATGAATTATTGAACATAAAAAGTAACAAAGAGAATGAATAATAATAAGTTCTTAGCTAAATTATGTGTAGACATGAAAAGAGGCTATGTCCAAAACACCAATGACCAATTGTAAAGTGGAATTGATATTAGAAATAACCACTAATTACCAATAGTAAAGACTGTAAAAGATAAACTAAATGTAATCTAATAATAACCAATAGATATACCAGTACTACATAAAGTCAAATAAATCAAATGTAATACATAAACACAAAACCGACAATAATCCATTGTTGTATATTATAACTATATGCTTGCCATAGAATAGATGCATGATGAACAAAATTATCTTGTAAACTTATCATAAAAGAGTAGGAACTAAACCAACAACATTGAATGAGGCAGAATACTATTCGAATAAGTAAATTCAAGGATTATAGCCACCCAAATACTAATAATAACCATAATAATAAATAAACCATGTTGACAGCTAGATGCAAGTAATCTTGGTTACTTTAAACCAAAGCAATTTTCAGTATAAATGCAGAATGAACTACTGCACAATAATAACAGTGCTATCAAAACAATGATAAGAGATATTCAAGCAATAACGAGAATAATTTGATAGGATTACAACCCATATAAAAAGGTAACTTCCTAAAGTATAGTAAACTCACTTAACAAACTATAGTTAAGGTAATAAAACCACAAGATGAAGAAAAAGGACACTATCAGAAGTGACAATGACCAATGCAGTATGCATAGGCCATAATAAAATGTTATTAACTATTAATGTTAGTATAATAGTAAGTATCATGTACATGTTGTGTTTATGTTAGTGTCCTATACAGGAAAGTACAGAGCAACTCACCGCAGCTAATAATAGAAGAGTCAACGCAACTTCTTCAGAATCGAACTCATGAAATGGAACAAAAAACATTCTAAACTATTTAAACAAAATTAATAAACGATGTCAAAGAGTAAGTAAACCGATTTATTCATATCGGATTCAATAATAGATTGAATTGGGTAGAATAAATCAATAAACCAAAAATTAATAATAAAAACGAAAACGTTAAGAATAATAATAAAACAGACAATCTCGTCGTGCTAAAATGTTCATACACACTTTTTAAGAGAAAATTACTTAAAACTTCGAATCTAACAAGAAAAATATTGTGTCGAGTATTCATAATACAAACCCTTAGATATCAAATATGAAATGAAAATATAAGAACCAAGTAAAATGTATATTCTATAGCCGGCAGAATAAGGGAAGGACAAATAAAATAGAGGCAGGATATCAAGAGAATGGAAAACATGGGACTACCTAAACAAGTAATAAGATACAGACCTCAGGGAAGACGAGATATAGGTAGGGCAAGGAAAAGAGATGCCTTCAGTGAAGGCAAATGTAATCCTATACCTTGACGTGGAGAAGATTCCTAATACTTAATAGCACACTTAAGAACAAAATATTGGTATGGAGAATCATACACGACTTCCATGTTCTAAGATTTATATTTAAAATCATTTTCGAAATGAAATATTTCCATTGAAACTACTTCTTTCTACTTACTGCTTCAGCCACTTACTGTGGGCACTAACGTATACCACCTCACGTTATCGCACTTGATTTTCACTGATGATGGAAGTCGATGGCACTGGCGGAACGTCTGGTTTTGCAGAAAACATTGGTCTACGGCCAAACAGGCCGGGAAGGAATTTTAAAAACAAACTGCTTTTTTGTTGTCAATAACGTAGTACATATATACAAAAAATTATCAGGTAAACTATTACGTTACAAAAAAAAAATGTTTCTGGTAAACTACCCTTTCCCCGTAACCGATCTTCACCAAAATCAATAGACCTTGAGTCCTCTATAACTCGGGCACATATGTAAAAAAATATCTGATTCTGTTTGAATTTACGGCAGTTATCGTTCGTCATGAAAAAATTTCTCTTGTTACAACATAAAATATTGCAGGTAAACTACCCCTTTATCTTAGCCGATCTTCACAAAAAACAATAGGTCTTGAATACTCTACAATTCAGGGCTGTATGCAAAAAATTATTTGATTCTGTTTGAATTTGCGGCTCTTATCGTTTGCCATAAAAAATCTAGACAGACACACAGACACTTTTCGAAAAATTACTTTTTTTCATGTTTTGAGGGTAGTATAATCAGAATCTGCAAAAATCTCTAACACTATTTTGTTTGCCATCACCATACTTCCATTTCCTTATGGAACATGAAAGTAAAATCAAAGTAAAATTCTGATGGCAACAAAAATCAAATATTCTATCAAAACTTGGGGATATACATTTTTGGTAGGTATTTGGTAGGCCTACTTGCATTGCACAAGGAATGTGTTATTTTTAATAGGTTAGTGATAAAAAATGACTTACAAGTACATTGATTTTTATTACAAAATTTATACGAAACAGTTTCAATTCTAAGGTATCAATAATTAATAAATATTAAGGATAATGAACAAATTATTTCTTCAGAGAAGATACATAAAAACATTGCAAAAATAATACATATCAGACAAATATTATGACAACAAAGATACCACACAGACATTTGGGCTTTGTTACTTTATCAGTAACTATAAGATTACATTAATAAAGTACATAGAATATTTATTTACAAGAACATAATTACAAAAAGTGAAAACACCTTTGATGAAATAAACATTTTATTTATTACATCAAACGTAACTAAACTCAGATGACAATATAAATGAACTAAATATAGGTTTTTCTGCGAGGGAGTGTAGGATTGATTAGGGGTTCAATTAGTTCAAATTATTAAAAAAAAAATAGCATAAACTATAAATAGAAAAACTAGACTGGTATGTTTACAACAAAATGAAAACTTCAAGTTACATTTAAGAGATATTCCGTGTCAAATCAACAAGTGCTACAACCTGACCCTCTTAGATTTGTTTGAAATTAAGTATGCATGTAGTATTCATAAATAGTAACACAAATCAATTTTTTCACATTTTTCTGACGAAAGGTTACTGAGTAATGGGTGCTCAAAAATGAAAAAAAAAATAAAATTTTTGACTTGCGCAACAATATTGATTTGTTCACAACTTGTGTTCTAATTAAGCTAGAACAATGACATCGAGTTCATTTGAAAGCTCTTTTAAAGGGCTTTCATATGATATAAAACATAATTAGTTGAAAATATATATATTTTTTATAAACACATCATTATTGCATTTACTGAATTTTGAAAAACTGTAATTTTAAAATTCTCAAAAAAATATATGTGAAAGATATCGTTTTCTTCTACATATTCTGAAAGTTTCAACTTGGGATGAGCATGGGATCACTATCAAAAGTAATTTTATGTTTATCACGATTCTGTAAAACGTCATTCAGATCGGTGAATTATTATTATTTTTATTTTCCTAACCGTGACAATTTTTCAGAATCATAGTTGGATTTATTACTTGGCCTACAAAATTGTACTTTTCTTTCATACAAATAACTGTGTTTTAAAGCTTAGCACTAGCTAAATTAATAGCTCAAAATTAATAAATTGACCTACATATCTAAAATATATATCTTAATACAGTGATCCAGGTTTTCCGTGTACAAGCAAAAAAATCTCATTTTAAAGACTATATACAAAATGGTTGGTTGGTGTGAATATCTCCCATCTGTTTAGTATTTTGTCATCGGATAATATTCAGTCAGCTGTTGTCAACTGTTGTTGAAAGTGACCTGTACATTTTCTTTTGGTGTGACATAGCCTATAAAGTGAAAAAAATGTGATTAATTCTGAAATGTTGTGTTTTGAAATTAGCTTAAAGGTACTTTTGTACAATTCTCACAACAGTGTATAAGTTTATATGCCTACAACCAGTTAATATTGTAACGAGACATATGAGCCCAAATATTTCAGTAACCCAAAATATTAACACATGTCAATAATTGAGTGAAAGAGACAAACCAAGTGTTTCTTCTAAAAGGCCAAGCATGAAACTACATGAGCTACTCATCACCAAGGATAAACTCACAACAATAAGAGTTAATAAAACTAATGGTAACTAACAAGTGAAATAACATTATAAGAAAAAGAAGATGCACCGAACAATGGTTGTACCACAGGAACCAACAACCCAATAGTTTTCGGTCAGTAAGGAACCAATGAAGACAAGGAAGAAACATACTACGAGAAAGACACCTAACAACCATGGTATAAAATATAGATTCCAAGAGCCAGTCAACTATAGAACATCTTACCCGTATATGCAATGACTGAACAACTTACAGATTGAAGAGATGGACAAGAACTGACAAACTGAGATGACCAATATACAACAGATAATATTATAAATGTATAGGACAAGATATGTTATAAAAGAATGAAAGTAACTATACTGTTAACTGAATAGAAGCTGTGAATAAAAGCATAGTAGCATGTTATGCATAGCACCCATGTAACATAAAGAAGTATTAAAATTGTCTCATAATAATAACAAATATTACTCAAATAGTCAAAAAATCATGTAAGATAAGAAAAGGCAATAACTAAAGAGTTATTAGTTATCATTAATAAAACCAAACTTGAGAAAATAAGGTTAAAAGAATGTAAATTTGTATCAACCTAACATACACATTGTTGGTACAAATTTCACCTAAATTCACATCTATCAGTAGGAAAAGCCTACCTAAACCAAAATGTTTTGTCCCTTAAACCAAGAAGAACTGATAAGCTTTCTACAGATAGCAATATAAGATACCCAAAATGGATTTAAAATAAGAATTTAAGTAAATAAAGTGAACCAAAACCGACCAAAAGGGGATTCACTAAGTAAAACGTGAACAAAACCACTTTATAATACCAAATAGAAGTAAAAGGTTAATGTCTATACCACAAGTAAGGTGTAATGCCACTATTGTAATAGTATAAGAATATTATAAGAAAGGACATAATGTATTATAATCGTAATTAAGAACACCTGTCATGTGACATCACGTGTAAGTAATGTTAGTCAATGATATACACTAAGGGACAGACCAGTGTACAAAAAACACTAAACCAATTATAAAGAGACTACTATGATTAAACTATTGTAACTAAATAATAGTAGAAAGAGATAAAAGAATACCAAATAAGAATGGAAATAAGTGTACACCTCATAGTGCAAAATAGAGGTCAGAGAGAGATAACTATATAAGAATACAGCAGTTCTATAAGGAGAAATTTACCTCCAAACTTATAAATTTTGCACAATCATCTGGCGATATAAGAGCTTCTACAACAATGGACTCTGTAACAAAGAAAGAATTTTAGCTAACAGAGAAAAATAATTATCATTGCCAGTATCAACAAAAGTGCAAATTACTAAATGAAATAATTGCAATTTTATGGGAAATAATGTTATTAAACTAATTATGTACTTTATTAAGAACTTTTGTTTTCCAGCAGCTTCCAAAACTCTTTATATAAAAAATAATATAAACAAACTTATTTAGAGCTTCTAACAATACTTATCTTAAAATTATCATATGATTATACTTTCCAAAGGAAGCCCCTGATTTGAAAGCATTGACACATAATACTACTAATTAAAAATGATTCCAACTACTATGTACTAAATTTTCTCATTTAAAATGTAAATGGGACTGTTAATAACTTTATATTGTTGTCATTAACAAGACAAAACAATCATTAATGGCTATTTTATCACAAACTTCAAAATCTCCTATAAAGCTTGCTCAATGAAATAGGACATTCCTGATGCAGAAAATTAACTTTGCCATAACACAAATTAAATAGGCTAACACCCAAACAAAAAAATGCTTTGAAAACAAAACATTAATGAAATATGGTATGAATTAATTGTGCTACATTCAAAGCTGATTTTCTTAATTGATTTAAAGTACCTATACAAGTCTAGTTTGTCAAGTAAAGATAATTTAGGTAAACCTAACACTACATATGAAACAAACATTAAATCAAATATGCTAATGTTACAAAATTCACAAACAGAAAAAAAAATTTTAAATAATCTATAGGCTAAATTGCTTTGATTATATTACCTTCTCCACTTCATATGTTTTCCATATCAATATCATCTGATGTCGATACTACTGATGGTGCAATAATAGTCATTTTTTCCCAGTCAATTCTGGAAAGTTCAGGAGAAACCTGAAAGATCATTACAAAACTCATACATAATTTTTCACTAAGTTAATAATTATAATAATATTAAGCTAATAATTAAGAGAATAATTTATTTTCTTAACCTAGCACAATATTTGTAGGTTAGCACTATGAATTTACAAAAAGTTAATGGATTTTGTGTAAATTTCTAAAAAAAATAAATTTACAGCATAATCTAGTAGTTATTTTATAGTAATCTATTTTAATTTAAATGAACTCAAGTCACTATTGCTTGGTTACATCCCTGCACTGAAGATTCCTGAAAAAGATTTCTAATATAATCATACAAACTCGAAAAACAAAAACTGTTCAAATGATTAACATTAAATAATATAATCCTGATTATAACGGTATTATAACTAGCAAATACATTACGGATAATTCATCCATACTCTGTATCATTTAAATCTACTATTAAGTATAACACACCCCATAAAATATTTTAGAATATTAAGATACTAATTTTTTAAAATTTCATGTGATATTAGTTGAGTATCATTTAGGAGGTTAAACAATATAAATACAATTCTACACATTAAGTTACAGATTATAAATACAGATAATAAGAAATTAAATAAAAATAACACTATAGGCCTACATCAATTATCGGGTTTAAGAACCTGCTGCTGTAAGCAGTGATAATTTTAGTTTAGTGAGCTTTAATCAGACTTGCATGCAATAATAAATTTTACATAAGATAAAAGAACGATGCTTTCTTTAGTCACCAGCAAAACCTTTTCTGTCTGCAAGTTAATATTATAAAATTTAAAAACAGCACAATTTTATTAAAAAATTTAATCGAGATTAAAATGCATGTTTAAGTCAAAAATTAAAGAAGTCACAGGTCAAATTCTCTTTTCAATTTTTCTTTTACCTGACAAATGTTAGCCCTTAATTTTTAAAGAAGAGCTGTGTTAAAACAAAATTTTTATGAGAAATATATTACAATTTAATGGACTCAATGGTATGAAAGTAACTATGTGTACAAACAATTACAACAGTTTGCTTCAGTGAGGATATAGTACACATAGGCTTATATTATAAATTTTGTTATATTAGGTCTTAAAATTAACCTTAACTTTCTACCGTTAAGTCATATCTT
This sequence comes from Magicicada septendecula, assembly GCA_034769895.1. Taxonomy (NCBI): domain Eukaryota; kingdom Metazoa; phylum Arthropoda; class Insecta; order Hemiptera; family Cicadidae; genus Magicicada; species Magicicada septendecula. The sequence goes on from CM068376.1 coordinate 211,348,377, forward strand.
ATCAAGTAATTACGTTTCTCTGAAAAATGCTGAATTTGAAAGTATATTTAGAGTAATATAGCTGGACTGAAGAATTAAATAAAATATGTAACTAGTTAAATACGAGCAGAGTTCAAATTAAATATTTTATAGTAAGGCCTATCATCTTGTGTTAGGTAGGACGACATTTTACGAATAAAATGACTTACAAATTGGATACATTACACAAATATAGGTAGGCTAGAGTAGTAATTGTCAGACTTACAGGAGTATCTATAATAAAGAAAAATTATTTAATTAAATTGCAGTCAGTGCCTTACAGGGACTTTTTTTTTTAAAATGAGTTAATTACCCCTTGGGTAATTATAAAGATTCTCATCAATGCTGATATTGCGCTGATATATTTTTATTATATTCTTCTATGTTATATAAACAAGAGAAAAATAATTTTAAACGGCGGTCGAACCTATTTACGGAGACAAAAAATTAAATTTTTACTCCCGTAAGAACGCATGGTGTTAGCCTAGGTATATTGTATTAATTAAATTAGAATGCTAATTTGCTCCATTATTAAATTTTGGACAGAACACAGTGATATTATGTATAGTTGGGTCTATAACAGGTATTAGGTCTAGTGTTACAGACCCAAAGTAATCGAGACATTCATACATAACCTAACACAGCTAATTTCCTACAAACAACGGACAACATACACTAAATAAATGATCATCTTACCTTTCATTATTATTCCTAGCGCCTCCAACATATTTTTACTTCGACTTGCAATCGCAAACACTTCATACGAATAACAAAATTCTGTCCCACACACGTTAACAAACGAAAACAAATTACCGCACAGCGACGACTAAACAGAATAAATATGGCAGGTCGCAATATTTCGTTATACCAACTAAACAGAATAAAAACACACATACATCTTTACTATAGTAACATCTTTTTACTTCGACTTGCAATCGAAAACACTACAATACGAACAAATAATTCTGTCCCACACACCTTAACAAACGAAAACAAATTACCTCACAGCGCCAACTAAACTAATAGCCGGTCAACAACTAAACTAATGGCCGGTTGCAATATTTCGTTATACCTACTAAACAGAATAAAAACACACTTCCCTCTGTAGTGTCTGTCTTTTTTACACATGTTACAAATTTTATAGAATAATTATTACGAATGCCAATATGGCCGACTAACTACCCATATTTCATTATATACATTTGTATATATCGAACAGGTTGTCTGGCTTCAGCGTACAGCAAAAATACGATGTAAAAAAATTTGTATAAGTTTTTCGTACGCTGACACACCATAACTTGGGCAAAATAACTTCATCACCTAAAAATGTACTTATACAAGTTCGTCAAATTTGTTTTAGATACCCTGGGTATAAATTGGGGTGTGATGAAGAAATTATGCGGCGCTAAGTGTATATATATATATATATAGCTGCATTCAGTTTCTTAATATACAGAATGCTGAAAATTCCATTAAATGAAAAAGAAAAGCAAACAATTAAAGAAATATTATTTATAGGTAGTAATAGACCAATCGACTCAAAATAAAAAATATAAGTACCGGTATATTAGAAAATAAAATAAAACTTAACCTCACAAACAAATATCTAGCAAACCTACAACTAATAATTGTAATATAAAATGTTAAAAGTAATAAGTAAAATTTTCTTTCCCTATTACAAAAATATAACTCATGAAGTAACTCATACTCTTTATAGGTACAAATTCAAAAATATATTATAACACGGATTGGCTAATGCAATTATTAAAAAAATAAAACCCAAGCTGTATCCAAAGTTTACAATAAACATGAAATATACAAAATACACTGTCCAGGTTATAATAAATTTTACGTGGGCCAAACGAAGAAAAAAATAGTCGATAGATTCCTTGAACACCGTAAAGAATTTTTAAAGCCGAATATAGAGGCTCATAAATCTTATTTAGACATACACTGTCTAAATAATAAAAATCAATTTCCAGGTATTCAAAATGTTAAATTAATAAAAACATACAGAAGGTCACAAAATGAATATTTGGGAAAATCTCAACATCTACAACCACAATAACAATAACAATACGCTAACAAAAATACATATAGAAACAAAACAAGATGGATTATTTAAGATTATAAATTTATTAAAGTAAAATATAAACTTTCAATAATTTAACATATCCGTAAAATCAGCTGACTACATAAACCAAATTTACACAAATCAAAAATTTAATTTAAAATAAAATCGTTTATTCCGTAATTTAAATTAAAGTCAATACAAAATCGATAATTCGTTAATTAGAGCCTCTGCTGATACAGATTGTTCTGTGAAACGTGCATCAGGTTTTTACATACGCCTATACTGATTAAAATTAAAACATACTTGCAGACGTAACTTATTATTGAAATATAACATTAAAATACTACAAGAAACAAAAATAATCAGAGTTATTTCAACAGAATTTATATTGTTACGTGACATGTAATCAAATGCAACCCGCATAATATTATCTATGCACTGATACATTCAAGTTCCTTAGAGAAATGATAAAAAAGTCTGGTATTATGGAAGTTGATATTTATTTAAATTATCAAGACTAATGCTCTTATATTGTCTGTAACAATTCTACATAGATCAAATTAAATTATTGTCTTTGACACATAGTCTAAAAATTATAACTTAATTAAAGTGTTTATGACGGTTTTGTAAATGTTTATAACTGTAGGATGTAACTTGACGGACGAATTGCTCTTTTCTCTCCTTCTGCTTGAATATGTTGATCCCGTTGTGGCGTGTCTCTGGAATCTTCTGTTTTTTTTTTTTCAATCCGGTGTAGGTTCGCTTAACTTTGGACGTCTACCCGTAAGATCCAAAATTTATTTAGTTAATTATTCTTATCTCTGGTTTTGTTTATACTGGTTTAGTGATTTAATGCGCTGAACTTGCACTTATCGTAATCTTGCAGTGTTCTTGCATAATAAATTTAATTTATAACTCCCGATGAGCATAATTACCTATGGGGACATCTTTCAGATACACGGACAGCACAATATAATAATGTGTAATATTAGTAATCATATTATTAATTTAATTTTAATGCTATATTTTAAATGTATCTCATAATCTCAGACTGGTAATTGAAATTATAATAATGATCTGAGGTCTCACGTGACACTCAGTTCGCGGCACCTCGCACAAGAATCTCGCAGGAGGAGAACGTGTGCTTTGGTCAGAACTTTCTGAAGAACTGCCTAACCCAGCTGTAAAAATTCACGATCTGTCTGACACTACGAGGGTTCTGACTGGTTCAACTTTTTCCATATTGTTGATAAAAACACGGTAACTCCAAGCTCTGGTCAGGCTTTGCAAAAAGTAGCAGATTTATGTCCAGTTGTTAACTGCAAACTTTATAGCCCTAATAAAATATTTAACATATAAAACTGTAACATATTTACATATATTTAATAGTTTTAACAACATTAGAAAATTGTAGCTTTTATTCTCTTTACAAGTTTCTTTATGATACATTAGTGAATAACGAAGTAATTACTTTTTATTCTCTCACGTGCGACTTACGCTTTAAGGAAGCATATAAGCTTACGAGCAGTTTGTTGATATATTGATAAAGGAACAAATTATGAGCAGTTTAAAGTGTCTCACTTTACATTCGTAAATCTACTACAATGCATATGCCTAATTAACAAAAACTGTACATGGAATGTAAGGACACTGTTGCAACCTGCAAAAGTGGCTGAAATTGCATCTGAAATCCAAAAATATAACAGTGATGTATTGACTTTACAGGATGTACGATGGAGAGGTAACGGTAGGATTGATAGGAAGAACTATACCATAATGTATACTGGACCAGAATTAAGGACGGACTTGAATAGAACCGGATTTCTCATAATGCAAAAACAAAAAGAGATTGTACAGCTTTTGAACCTGTGAATGATTGAATATCTAAGCTCCGTCTCAAAGGAAAGTTTAGAAATATTACAATGGTGTCAGCCTGTGCATCTACTGAAGATGCTGTGGATGCTCTTGATGTATAAGAATGACTTTTATGATTAGTTAAGTAGAGCTTGCAGATGAGTGCCAAAATATGATACGCTAATCCTCGTAGGAGATTTCAAAGCCAAATTGTTAAAAAGGTCTTTCTCCAAGGGATATCTGGAAAGTATTCTTTACATAATGAGACAAATGGAAATGGAAGGTTATTAGTGCAGATGGCTGCAGAACATGGTCTTTCAATCATAAATACATGCTTCGCTCATGAAAGCATATAAAAAGGAACGTGGTAGATGCCAGGAATGGATAGATTAAATTTAATTGACCATGCAACATCAAATCAAATCAAAAAGGCATGCAACATTTGTTTTCGACATAAGACCCATGTAGAGGCCTAAACTACAATTCTGACCACTATTTGGTTAAGGCAATTGTGATAGAAAAAATTTCGTTATTTGAGAATAAGCCTGGGGTTAAGAAAAAGCGATGAGAGATTGATGCACTAAAGAAATAACATAAGAAGCAAATGTATCAGAAAGCCATCAAGGAAAACATTGAGGTAGCACATTAGCCTATATATTGCAAAATAGTGGAAGTATAGAAATAGTATGGAGCAGGGTCAAGACCTTGTAGTTAGAGTTGCAGAGGACACAGGGAAAGGAATGCTGAATGGTTTGATAAAGAATGTAAAGAAGCAATTAAAATCGAGAACGAAAAGCGACTGATCATGCCGTAAAGGCAAACCAGACAAAACTCTGAAACTTATTGGGAAGGTAGAAGAACTGCAAATAGCTTTCAAAGGAGGAAAAAGAAGTCATATATTAAGGCACAAATTGAAAACATTCAGGACTTGAATGATCAAAATGAAACAAAGAAATCCTAATTTTCAGTTAAACGAATAACCAAAGGATTTTAATCACGACCCAACACATGTAAGGATAAGGATGGAATGTTGTGGTGGAAGAACCCAAATCTCATAAAAGATGGGTCGAACACTTCGAAGAATTTCTGATTGGTGGTCATGAACAAGATTTACAAGATTTAGAGTGGCAACCAATTTACCATACAACTGAACCATATATTTAAGGTAGAATAAATTCAAGAAAGTATTAAAAAATATAAAAACGGAAAGGCGCCTGGTGAAGATGAGATTGTGGCTGAGCTTTGGAAGTGTGGTGGGCAAAACTTAGCACAATGCTTACACATCCTAATTACTATGGTTTGGAAACAGGGGATAGTAATGATTTTCTTTTAGACTGTGCACAAATACACTCAAATAAAGTTAGAAATCAGACATTTTTCTTGAAAGTTTATACACGTATGGAAGCTGAATCGGTGCATGCAGAAAAAACTAAACACTATGAGGATTTTAACTCCATCGGACTGGCAACATTTAGTCTGTCAGTGTTCCAGTAAACATTGTGTACAAGATAGAATTACAAGACTTCAAATCGCTTCATAAATTAAGATTAAATTCACATTTCAGAATTCTAAAGCTTGATACAACTAAAGGTAAGGAACAATCCATTCTTGCCGTCAAGATGTGTACACATGCAGGTAAGGCAAGAAAGTATTGGTTCCCTTTTTCTCAAGATACCTTTTGATAACGGTAGGTAAGTTCAGGGAAGTAAATTTGAAAAGGAATGCGAGAAAAGAAAGTATTACTTTTCCAAATGATCTGCAAGTAGCAAACAGATCAATAAAACAAATTTCAATACAAAAACATAATTTGTTATCACTTTTGCCTTTCTTGCCTTCAGAGTGTTACGCTTTCTACAGAAGTTTAAAGCATAGCAATGGCAGTCCAGACTATCTAATCGATGATGCATCTTATGGCTGATTTTGTGATAATGAAAGTTTTTTTTTAAGAAATGTTGACATTTTAAACTCTGAATACACGGATTCTTGTATAGATATGTACATACACACAATGGTTTACACGCTGAAAGTTGTGTGTTACTGGTGCTTAGATTTTCTTCGATGTATAGGCCTACTAAATTCTGAAAAAGTTTCTTTTACGATTTTTACTGTAAATGTTGTAATCATTTTCCATATTTGTTATAATAACAACTAAAATTTTTTTCTTATAAACATTCATTCATTCAGTTAATATAATGACGTTTTGGTTTCATGTTGTGATGAAATTGAGTAAACAATTATCTATTTGAGTGACATCTAAACCTAGGCCTAGTGTATAAGATTTATGTTCAATAAATTATGCTATGAAAAACTGAGAATATGACTTTTTACTAATTTCTAAAATATATTTTACCTTTACTTTGTCACTGTAGAAGATGGAGTTATTTGAGAAATTTACTAATTTTGTGTGTGTAGTAGTATAAAACACCATGTCCATTAAAACGCTTGAAAAAAGATTTTTTTTCAATTTTTCTATGTAGACTAATTAAAGTGTTATATTAAAATTTAAACAATGGCCGAAACTGTTATAATTATTAAGACAGTTGAGTAAACAAAATTGAAAAAAAAAACAGTTTTTTAGCTGTCCTGTGAAGTACTGTACTGTACTTTATTTTCGTTACACGAACGACTACTTCACGGGAAACCTCCCGTCGTTTAAAAGTCCCGTTATTTACCTAACAAGACAAATATCTCCCTTCAAGTTAACCTGCGATTTTAACTGCCGATATATTTAACTGATCTTTGTGAAACGGGTTATCTCTCGATAAATTCTTAAAACAGAGATCGGTGAACTGGGGCATCATGCTTAATATAGGATATCTAGGTAGTTCTATATTATACATATATAGTTAACAGAATTATTAGTCTATCTATTTAGTACTTCATGCTACTAGGAGAAAAATCCTCTTCCACAACAAATATTTCTGACATGTAGAGATATAAGGTCTCTTAAACAAACAAAAATATGAGGTGAAATATTGGCTCTTTATCAAACTATTCAAGCATTGGCCGTTACATAACTTCATATACGTAAAAAAGGCTCCGTAACGAATTACTAAGTTTTTAAGTACTAATAATAAAGATGCAAAGACTTCATAGATTTAAACCCTCTGGCTTACTTAATAGGCCCGTAACTAATCTGCCAGCCACAAAACCCCAGCTACTCTATACTAAGTTAATTAAGAACTGATTACAACAAATCCCACAAATTCGTTATTATTTGTTGTCATAGGCTAGAGTTTGCGGAATCCCACCCCGAAGATTGCAAAAGTAGTCGGGAAAAGTTGCGCCTTTAATAAGACCTGATCAGTTTATGAAATCGTTTCCTCTTTTGTTCTCTGAAATTTGTGCGCACTCACGTGTGTTGCCTGTCAGTACCGGTGTGGTGTTTTCCAGAATGCCACTTTCTTAGTGTGGAGCGTGGCAATGCTTTTGCTGCACAAAGTAGCGTTCAGCCGCGCGGCTGCTATAAAGCGTACGATCTGCCATGCCAATGGAGATTCTATGGAGGGTACTTTCACACCCCGTACTTTTCTGTACCTGGACGAAAGCGATGCCGAAGTGTCTCAAGCAGGTGTATTTAACTGGATATTGGTTTTGCACACTGGCTTCAACGGTGAGCTGCTGATTAGAATACACAACTATTTTTATGTAATACATTCTGTTGTAATATACATAGCCTATCATACTCAACACATAGGCCTATTTGTATACTTAGGGTTATAACCGATTTCTGACGATGACACTGATGAAAACTGTAGATATAATGTCACTACAAATTAAAAAAAAATTTATTCTTTTTAAAAATATAGAGAAATGGTTTATCACACACACACACACACACACACACACACACACACACACACACACACACACACACACACACACACACACACACACACACACACACACACACACACACACACACACACACACACACACACACATGTATACATTTATACAGGAATTAATTATTTTTTTAATGTCTTCTGTTCAGTAGAAAAGTATAAACTTAGTAAAAAAAACTCAATGTATTTGGTTTGCGTGATTGGTAGCCTTTCATTTATTAACATTATGTCCTGTGTTGAGATATCAAGGCAGGACAAGGAGGCCTTCTTAAGGAGACCCTTTGCTAATCCACGCACAGGCACAGGCCGTCAGACAAGAGCTTATAATTGCCTCCCCCCTCCGGAAATAATCAGATAATCACAAAGTGGCACCCAGTGCGCCTTAACAAAGGTTTTATATAAAATTAATTTCTTTATTTCATCTGCTGCATTAAATTATAAGTCCAGTGTTACCTAAAATGAGTCTAAACACACCCAAATTCGACAGAGAGTTCAGTATTTTCTAAAACAATGTTTTTAACTGTGGTCATTACAATAGAGTAGGCCTACATAGTATTTGGCGTTGTATTTACACCGTGTTTGGTGTTGTTTTTCTTAAAATTTAGTGCAAAATTCAAATATTACGGATTTATTGAGATAAAACCCAACGGTAACAAAGTTCGATTAACTACTGGATTGTCCAATAGAAGGCTCAGACATCCTCCACCAAGTGAGGGTGAGGTCGGGCGAATTGCGTTTGTGTTTTGTTAGTGATTCTACGCTGCTAGTCTAGCCGCCCTTGTAAACCGGACACCGTGTAGATTGGCGTAAATGCATCATTTTTTTGCATATCATATGAACGCCAAGCCAACATAACGTAGCCTATATTCCTTTTCAAAATTACCAATGTTTTCACTCTTGTAGTAACACTCTGGCGTCGTCACGTTGTGTGTATACAGATTGCTAGAAATAACAAGCGTTGTTCATTTTAACTAGACGTATAAAAACAAGCACAACAATATATTTTTGTTAAGATAACGTTAACCTTGGCAGACAATGAATCCGGTGTAGGCTAATTTTTTTTAACAGTTGATTGACGCCGAAGTATCTGTAGCAATTTCTGCAAATTTTTTTTGACCTTTTTCTTACGTTTTGTTGTGCATGACGTGTTTGTGTGTAGTTAATGTCCAAGTGGAATCCAGTGCACCTTAACAATTGTTTTATATAGGCCTAAAAATAGGCTAATTCTTTGTTTGACTGCTGCATTAAATTCTACCTGTAATGTTACCTAAAATGAGTCCAAACACAACCCAGTTTTGACAGGGAATTCAGTACTTTCTCTAAATAAGTTTTTAAAAACTCAAGCTATCTGGGACTTTAGGCTACATAGGCTACACTGAGGTGAAATTAGGCTACATTGTAATATACTTTAAAAATATTTTGGTTTAGCATGTATGTTTTCAGTGGTATTCAGGATACTTAAATGAATAAATAAACTAATCTTTTTCAATCTGCCTTGTGACTTATTGTTTATAGTTGATGACTATTCCAATGCGTGTGCTTTATTACCAGACCATAAAACATCAGAAGCACCCAAGTGTCGTTGTGAAGCGACACTGTGTGAGCAACCTACCGGTTACTCTCCTCTCTGGCTACGATACCATTAATTTTGGGCAATCCTCCCGTTTACCCACCGCTGAAAAACGCCTGTCAGGTTTCTACTGTGAGGAGAACTACAGTGAGGCCCTACAAGGAGAGCTACAGATAAGGCGATAAGGAGTACAGTCAAGGTGAGGAAAGTCAAGAGTAAGAGGAATAGATGCAGTTAGGTCTATGACAAGAAGAACTATTGACAAGGTGAGGACAAATGCTGTTAAAATGAGGCAACTCCAGTTAAAAGGTCGAAAACTGCAAGGAAAACTGCGGTTACGGCAAAGAGAAGACTACTACGCGGATGATAAAAAAGTCGCCATTTATTCATATGAAATGACATAAAGACCAGGAGTCTTTTGTTAGTCTCAACGAATCTGAAACTTGGTATATTTTTTCTAATATAGTTTTCGTTTATTGAGTACTCACAGAGTAATCCGCTTTAAATTTATAATTCTCTGACAATCATAATTTCGTAAAAAAGTGACGGAAAAAAGGGAATTGTAGAAGAGAACGGAATAAAAGTAAATAAAAGCAAAACCGAAGTGATCACTATTAGTAATAAAAGGAAGATTTGAACATACATAATCGGAAGAATAAAGTTAGAGCAGTGACAACGTTCCGCTAGTTGTAAAAATACATGGAAAAGGAATGAATGGGCTATGCCATGAACAACGATTTTATAACTAAGAAACAAAACAAAACAAAGACGGAAGTATTCAAGACAGGTTATAGACTTACTTACAAGGTGTTAGCGGGAAATTAGAAATACTTATTGATAGGAATTTATAACAGCCCGCAATTTAAAAAAGCATATTCATATTACGAAGGAGGCAGTCCTGATAAAGGGTATACCGGATGAAAATCGCCCATCATTTAGGAGTTTTAAAGATTGCAAGGTTTTTCAACTGGTGTGTCACTTTCCTAATCCCAAATAACTGTTTTTACGTATAGGCCTACTATAATTTTAAGCACTGTTACGCTAGGAATTTCCCACGATCTTCGGTCAACTACTAATAAGATTTCGTCATTTATAACAAGTAACAGTTTTCTAAAATTTTGAGCAGTTTTATTTTCTAGAATTAATGTTATTACACTCTGCGTTTCCTCTTTTTCTTCGGATTAGCAGTTTCGTTTGTTGGCTACGTGATCTCCGATATCCCATACTCTAACCGCGCGCCCTATAATCGAGCAATATTTCTTCCACCGAGTAAAAGTGACACGTGTAGGGCCAGAACAAATTTCTCGAGTAAGCAATTAGGGTGCAATAAAAATAAACCTAAGAAGGGTATTTTACAACCTCCTCTGTACCTGACACATCTGCCGACAGTCATTGTTGTAAGAGACAGTTCTAGTACTGAGCCGTTACAACCTAACAGTTCACAATTCACGCTCAGTAGCAGGTTGACTCAATAAATCACGCTAAAAAAAAGAGGTGAGCTGCTAAGGTCAAAACATAATAAAGTACACTGTTAGTAAAGAAACTACCTACAGAGTGCATATAACTTTTACAGAATAAGATACTTAGTGAAAGAAGAAAACCTAAAGACTTTCGTCACAAATCCATTCCAATTGATAGCAACAGCATTTCACCAAGTAACTTGGACGGTATCACAGAAAGGCTTGACAAACGTATATCATCAATACTGCGAGAAAAAAATCAACATGGAAGCAAGCACAGAAATTTTTCAAAAAGCATTCACAAACGCTTGCAATAACTCATTTCTAAAAAACGGGTTCAGATAATACAGTCAGAAAAAATCAGTTCCATGGTAGACAGAAAAACTCACAATAGCTAGGAAGAGAGTAACGCCTTTCATAAGAAAATAGCGACAGACAAATATAGCGACGAAATAATAGAAAACCGTAAAATACAATACTTTGAAGAAAAAAGAAAATATCAGACCCTAATAAGAACGAATAAATTAAAGTCTTGGAAACAATATAGCAATATGACAACATCTACAAGCCCATGGAACGCTATATACAAACTAGCTTCAGGGAAACTTAAGAACACCTAAAAAATAACAACACTGAGGAAACCGGATGGATCATTAACAACCAATCTAAATGAACCGACACAGTGAATCCTTCAGTATCTCGTACCTACGGACGAGAATGGCAATAAAAGAGACTACTACAAACGAGTCAGAACAACCACAGTGCAGCCGCCTGACACACAGGAAGACTGAGAATTTACATCAGCAGAAATTCAATACGCTATTGAAGATATCGACCACAGGAAATCTCCTGGTGAAAATAGCATAAAAGCACAATTCATCTGCACTCATTCTAATTATTTCCATGACTTGTCACTGCTTTGTACAACGGATGCTTACAAACTGGCAACTTTCCAAAAATATGAAACAGAGCAAAAACTTGTCCCCGTAGTAAAGCACAACAAAGAAAACAGCGTTGAAATATCTCAATTCAGAGCAATAAACTTGTAAAATGTAGTGATAAACGTGTTCGAGAAAGTCTTAATTAATAGAATATTGCACTATATCTATACCAACAGTCAACTAAATCAAAACCAATATGGATTCACACTACAGAAAAACACAACAGACTCAACTGTGTTGCTAAAGGAGTAGGCCTACGTAGAGGAAGGATAGAGAGAGGCCAAATTATTGTGCTTTTGACGATGCCTGGTAATTGAGCATTCTTCTAGAGTTAAGGAACTTCCTAACTCTTCTAGAGTTAGGAAGTGTCCTAAAAATCTGTATAAAACAGCTCAATCTTAAATCAGTGAAAGACCTGCAACGTTGACAACAAACACTGCAACCTTGGAGAGGGAAGTGACAGAAGGATGCCCACAAGGGTCCAGGGTTTCTGAATATGCAATTTAATTCCCTGTTAAATCTAAATTTTAACAAGTAAACGAAAGCAATAACATTTGCTGATGCCCTTATTTTGGCAGTGAGTGGGGAAACCATCAGCAAAGCTGAAAAAATTCACAAACATTGATATATGTCAAATACCATCATGAGCCAAAGATACCAAGATATGGTTCAACGAAGAGAAATAAAAAGTTATTCTCATTGTGCCACGTTATACTGCTGAGCCCCCAAAAACGTAACACACAAAATACACTAGAAATAATTAAAATTCTATTACTACTAATGTCTCCTTACTTACCACAAAATGTACCTAAAACAACCATAATATCTACCTAAATGTTAAAAGGAGGGATGTGAGTAAATTAAATAAATCTTAACACCACCAATCAGTGAGCAGAGGGGGCCTCGCCCCGTTTATTTGAGTTTAAGATGAGCCTCGGAATATTCAGTATCGTGAATCACTCAGTGAGAGGTTAATAACTGAATTAATTAAAACGTTACTTATTTTAATTACGAAAAGATTATATACTGAACAAATTGTTTGCTGAAGGCTAACATTTGAGTAAATTAAAGACAGGGTTAATCGATCAACTAGAATTAAACAATATCATAAATCAATGCCAGTATACAACAGGCAACATATACCATACAAGCTATAAATTGTTCATGAAACTCTCTGTACTGTCTTTTACCATAGGGTACTTGAGTAAAAGATATTAGTTCATGTCACTAAAAGTGATAAATCTGATTCACTTTCCTTTTTACTAGTTAATCGCACGCTAACTCTTGCTGAAAGTCGACAATTATTAAGGGTTGCTTGCTAATTTGCAGTGGTTCGTTCATGCCCTGCCGCAGCTGGTCGCGACGTCCATGAGTATCTCAGTTCATGTCAGGGACTGTTGTTCTGTCCATTCTAGAAGATCTTGGAAAATGCTGCAAACGGGTTGATGTCCTTTTTTGTCACTCCCGTTGGTTAGACCAAGCTGTGAACTGAAAGTTCCACACCTTTTAGTATGCTTTAGGTAACCACATTTTTTAGCTAACACGCGCACATTCATTCATACAATGAATTACAAAATTCTACGAAATTACAAAATTACAGTCACAATACATACAAAATTACAACTTCAAATCATACATAATAAGTGCTGACATTGAATCTTACATGTCTTTGCTTTTCTCTTTTAAATCGACTGACTGAATTTTAGTTTTTCTTCTTTGCTCGAGGCTAATTATTACAACAAGATACATCATGGTTGGTTAACAGTTTTTTACAGAATATACAAGTTTTTTTTTACAAAAGGTAATAAACGAAAATAATTCGTTACTATTATTGTTTTATGATAACCCAATAATTATAATTACCTTAGTCATCGAGGCTTCCAGTTTAAAGGTTCTGAACGTGCGGCTCTGCTCACCGAGTGGCCTGGCGTGCGACTGACGTGATCCAACCGAAACAAGGGTTCCGTTAGTAAGAAAAACGTGGCGTGACGTCAGAGGAACTCTGAACAATTAACGGGCAATTTTCCGTTCGCGACTATTTAAACTTTCCGTATTCAAGGCGGTTTAGGCGGTTGATGCGGCTATTCGGCGATAGTGCCGAACAACTGCAACATCATTTGCAGAAGGAAGAGAAGAGAGAAAAAAGAAATATCAATATACCTTAACAGCAGGGTGCTGGGACAAGTATGCAGCATGAAATATCTACGTATTACCACCAACAATAAATTTAAATTCAATGATCACATAACATATATAGCAGAAACAAGTATCAAATTAATCCATTCGCTATCTAAATCAGCTAAACTTAACTAAGGATTTAACTCCGCAGCACTTGAGACAATTTACAAGGGTGTATTTTTACCTCTCATGCTACATGCAGCTCCCGTATGGAACAACGCTATGAAATATAAAACCAAAATACAATAGTAAACCAGGGCTCAAAGGCTGATAAACATTACAATTGCAAAAGATTTCCGCATAACGTAAACCAAAGCCCTATGCACACTCACTGGTTTGACACAAGTCATATTAAATGCGGATGAAACAGCAACATTGTACCAACTAATAAAAGAGAACGGAAAGCAAACACATATCAGTTATAAATAATTGGCCTCATCTAGCCAATATAACCATAATAAAAAGTACTAAAGAGGACAACGAAGATAAACTTCAAATTTTTACTGACGGCAGTAAAAATTAACACTGAGTAGGTATTGCCATACTCATTGGAAATTATTTAGTAGGAAAACTAATGATCAAACTCGGTAACAAATGCTCAAAAAATTAAACTGAACAACTTGCAAATCTGAAGGCATTAGAAGAGATTCCCGGAGACTTGCAACATACAAAAGAAGTAAACCCAAAGAAAGCGACAATATATAAGGACAGCGGAATAACAATACATTAAGTTAATAATGCCACCAGCCATAACTACTTTATTACTGGCAGACCGACTAGCAAAAGGAGCAGCACGGAATAATGAGTTACCAATCTATGTTGATCAAAATACCCAAGAGTGCACTGATTAAGAATTAACAACAGAAACTACACATAAGCGGGAAAAGGAATGGAAGGAAACTACGAAAGGTAACTAAAATGCTTTCCCTAATATCAAAGACATGCTACAAACAAAACTGAAAATGATTCCCAACTTTACGGCAATAGTGAATGGACAGGCAGAAACGAAATCTTACCTTCACCGCTTCAAGATAATAAACGACCCAATGTTCCAGTGTAATGCAGGAGAACAAAACGTTGATAACATAATTTATGAGCGTGTGAAGTTAAAAAGTCAGAGACAAAACTTAATTAATAGTGTGAGAAAAAAGGAAACTTGGCCACCTGCAAATGTAGATCTTATAGGTATATAGAAACATGTCAAAAAATTCAAAATATTTGTCAATGCAATAGAAATCTAGTACGTTATTTTGTCATAAATAATGACATATTGACACCAATAATTGTAAGTTATGTTATGAAATACGTATTTGTTATTACTTGATGTAAATGTAGGCTTATACAAACACATTGTTCTTTGTGGATTACTTGGCCGTTGCTAGATTCTACAGATGTCAAGCGTACGGGCACTTGCAGCGCTATTGTACGGAGAAGACAGACCAAATCTGTTCACATTGTGGAGATTCTGGGCGCTCGTATCGGGACTGTGTAAAGAGGGAGTAGGCCATAGTAGTCCGCACATCGTACGCAGTGCGGCGAAGATATCATGTAGCCACAGATGTAGGATCAGGGCATGCCCAATTTACTTAAGGGCACTGGAGAGGAAAATTGCACTCAATACTAATATGGAAATAGCCACCCAAATAGACCGTGAAATCAGGGTCGCGCAGATCAACATATTGGGATCAAGTATTTGCTTAGAAGAATTAAATTTAGTAATCAGGGATAGAAGCTTGGAGGTTGTTCTGCTACAGGAGCCATATTCGTGCGGAGGGTGTATACCGCACCTAGTCGGGTGTAGGGTGAATTACACATTGGAAAGGTCAAAGGCATCAATTGTAATAATAAATGAGAGAAATGAAGGGCTGTTCTTAAGACAGCTGTCAGGAGAGCACCATGTATGTGTAAAACTGATTATAGGTGGTAGGGAAGTATACATGGTTAGTTCATACTTTCAGTATAAGAATGAATAGACATTCATGTCAGGGAATGTGACAGGTGGAATACGAGTTTGAAAGGCAAGAGGATAATACTGACAGGGGACGTGAATGCAAAGTCAGAACTGAGGTATGACAGGCAACTGACAATAGGGGAGAGAAGCATGAAGCGTATATAGTGGCCAATGATTTAGAAATCTATAACGCTTTAGGAGAGTTACATACATTTGCCGGAGTATCGGGGGCAGTCACTGAGACGAATTTAGATATAACTATAGGAAAAAAGGGCATCTATGTTGATGACTGGATAGTTGTAAATGAAGAAAACCGCGGATCATCATCTAATATAATTCACACTTCGCATCTTAAAGTTAAATCAGTACAAGAGGAATACTTATATTAAGGAAAGCTGACTGGGAAAAATTTGAGAACAACCTAATAACTAGGATGCAGCATCAAATGTAGCACAGCAGGATTGAAAAACGGATGTCGTCTACCTTACCACCGCTATAGTAGCGGCTGCGAAAGATTCGTTTACTAGAGAGGCAAAAAAAAAATAAAAACAGTAACACGGTGGACAAGAGAATTAGAGTTGGAGATAAGAAGGGTTAAACTATTATTAAAATTCGTTTGGTATTGACGTTTGTACTGAAAGGGAAACAACGTTGCCAAACTCTGACCACGTGACTTCTACAAGTTGATAAACACGAAACAATGATTCACATACAAACAACTTACAACACATTCACGCTCAAGGTCATTTAATACGGCTTTTCAAGGCAAAACAGTTTACTTTTAAGGGTCTGCATGCACACCGCCATATTTAATTTCAAAGCCCATAAGAACAATGCTTTATTCAAAAGTACATTTCTCCCTTAATACTAAACGGAAAATTACAAACGAAGTGTACTTTTAAAGAACTCAAAAATCTGGACTGGATCCGCTGTAAAAAGTTGTAAAATTATAATTAGTGTTTAAAAAAAATTAATTATATTTTACAATATTTGACCTCGATTAGTGAAAGTAAAAAAAAAAAAAAAAGATTCTGAAACAGCGGACTCGCTTCATAATTTCGTTGCCTTTGGAAAGATATATAATACAATAACGTTTATGTCTCCAATGACAATATTATTTACTTTTAAATGAAACTGTGTTCACAACGGTCTGTCAAATTTTAACAAGTGATAACTCTGCCGCCTGGCGGGCAAGAAAGCAACTTGTATGTGGCGGATGAATATAGGTGCGGCGAGGAGCCAACGGACGATTAGACGAGATCGCGCCGGACTGGATGGGATCTCAAGGTTACTGCGAAGAGCTGGTAAGAAGTGGCGGTAAATTACATTGCGCGCGTTCGTGTTGTTATCGCTTTCAACTCTTTATGACTGTTCAACTATACAACTGTGTTCTGTGTGACGTTACGATTCACTGTCTTTATCTTTTTTGTTATTTAGTTATTACTATGGGCAATAAAAAGATTACTCTTAAACGGAAAAATCGTGGTGGTGAAAGACTAGCGGAATGGAGAATATTAAAACAATATAATTTAGTTCCTGAACGTGTGAAGAACAATAAGAAAACAAAAATTATAGTGTAACAGATGCCGTTGTTATTAACTGTGATGTGGACCAAAATATTACGGAATTTAATAATTTACAGAATTGTAATCAGCCCCTAGTGACAACTCCGACGGAAAATATTCCAACCATTTCTTGTTCAGAGATAATTTCGGGCCGCCGTATCATCGATATTGTGTATTTTATAAACGAAAAGAAAAGAATATTATTGCATCACTTATAGTGGGAATGGTCGAGTTGCGCCATGTGGAGAACGTGATGCCAGATCTACTCTCTTAATTTAAATTTTTTGTCACACTATGACGTTATTTTCAAATATAGAGTGGTTCAATACGTTTAGCATATAATAAAAAATAAATTACGAAATTGTCATAAATCTATATGGAAAAGAGTAAAAATAATTTTAAAAGAGTTGTAAAATTAATGTTACCCCTTTATTCCCTGTACCCTTCATATAAAACCTAAATCTCCTACGGTAGTGATAAAACATTGATGATAAAAAAATTTAAATTCAAACCCACAACTAGAAATCAGTTAAAACCAATACACATTTCGTTATAAACAGAACAGTAGACTATCACAATATATGATGGTTAATAAAATATCGTTATAATTAGCAGTAGACTATCACAATATAGGCCTATGATGGTTAATAAAATAACCTAACGAAAAGAGACATACAATATTTATTTTTCACTGTATATTTGTCCACAGGCAGCCATTGTTGGTTATCATACTAAAAAAGTGCTGTTTATTGGTGTCAAGAATAAATACTGCGTTGTCTGCACCCGATTCCAAGCAAATGGTGAGCCAAAAAAAGAGCACAATGCTTCAAGAACTGGTCAGGGAGTTCTAGCAGTATGGAAGCTGCAACTAATGTCGAAGGGTTTCTCGTCAGTGAAGAAATCTATGGCGCCAAGTACGTAAAATTAATTGCTGATGGAGACAGTAGCGTTTACAAACTAATTTTGGAAGTAAACCCTTACGATGATGTTACAGTAGAAAAGGTTGAATGTCGTAACCATTTATTACGGAACTATTGCAACAAACTAAAAGCAATAACTCTAACTAGTGTCCACCAGCCAAATGCAGACTTTGATCGAGCTATGGACATAAGAAAAGTAATCCGTTTGAATATCCTACGATGTAGGGCAGCAGTTACAAAAGCTGTCAAATACAGAAAGGCAGAAGATGGATCATTACATTCAAAATGTATGAATTTAAGGGAGGATATTTTAAGTGGTCCAAGTCATGTATTCGGAGAGCACAAACAGTGTATCAGGCAAAAATATTTCTGTAATGGAAGTAAAGAAGGAGAAATAAATTACGTCCCGGACTTGGTAAAATGTGGACTGTACAGTAAAATAATGGCAGGTGGTGGCGTGTTAGTGGATAACGTCAAGAGTTTACTTCAAGACGTTGACAGTAAGATTGCTGAACATTACAACTCTGTAGTAGCACGATTCATTGGAGGAAAGCGACTAAATTGTACTCTTGAAAGGATCATATCAAACAAGATGTGCAGCAGCTGTTGTGAGCCATAACACAGGTCAAGCGTATTACTTCAAGCAAATTGTTTGTACTTCGTGGAAAAGGAAAATAGCAAAAGCTGCAGAGAAAAAGCGTTTGGATCCAAAAGCACGACGTTCATTGTTCCAAATGACTACAACTGGTAACAAAGACTATGGCCCACGAGCTGAAAAGCCCGACTTAGATCCCAAAACTTACCTCTTAAAAAAAGAAGTCTTTTTAAAATCACTATCAAAAACGGCAGATGATAGGAAAGCACTTGAGGAAGCTACGAGATACCAGGGTGAAAGTCTGTTATGGACACAAGAACCTAGAATGAGGCTTACCTCAATTAATTTTGGTCTTATTTGTAACCGAAAACCATATTCTAGTTGTACTCCAGTAATAACTCACCTGCTGTACTCTTCAGTAAACACTAAACAGCCCTGGTGTTAAGTACGGCATAGAAAACGAACAAGCTGCTATAGAAAAGTTGGCAGAATCACTTAATTTAAAAATCGAAAAGTGTGGGCTATTCGTGGATGAAGAGTTACCATATCTAGCTGCCTCTCCAGATGGTCTAATTGGTAATGATGTTATTGTTGAAGTAAAGTGTCCATTGTCAGGAAGTACTTTAACTCCAGCTGAAGTAATTAATAAAAAAATTGGCCTTGTGGGTAATATGTTTTTACGTAACAAGATAAACGGCGATTTTACGGCAAAGAAAAAGCACCGATATTACTATCAAGTACAAGGGCCACTCCACATTACCAAAAGAGAGTATTGTATATTTGCTGTGTGGACTCCACAAGACATCATAACAGTGAAAATAAGAAAAGACGGTGACTTCTGGAGAAATCAAATGGAAGAAAACTAACAAAATTTTATATGAACTGTCTACTCCCAGAATTGCTAGATTCACGACGTACACGGTCGATGCCAATAAGAGAACCTAGCTATATAATAGAGGCTGAAAAAAATAGAACAAACTTAACAAAATAAGTTTGTAATCATGATGAAAATTTTGTCAGTGAATAAAAAAAATACGTTTATAATATAATTGTTTGACATATGAGTTATATGTGATGTTTATAGATTAGGCTACATTATAATATATATGTAATATAATTTAGGCCTATATGTAATCATATTTATGATACGTAAACTTTATATATGATTACATGTTAATATTAATGTTAAATATTAAGTACTTTGTTAAAAGTAAAATACTTGGTAATATTTAATTTTATCACTTCAAAACTAACATTTTTTAATTTTATTGACTACGTATGTAAATTTTGTCTAAGGTGTATTCTTTCTATTGAGTGAATAGCAACAATATGTTTTAGCCTGTAACTTACAGAATTCGTTTCTAAAAAGAATTTGTGCTCATAATTTAAGCAGATGCATATTATTAAATAATTTTCAACTTGATGTAAACTATTACCTAGGCTGCACAAGATTGAAATTGCTGAAATTGTTGTATCGAACAAATCATTTTTGTTAAAAATTTGTATTTAATGTATTATATGCATTGTACTGTATGTCTGCTGTCCTTCTAAGGATTTTCTGCCTCGACTTCTGTTAGTATTCGGGCAAGTGCTGAGGAGTTTTTATTTCCATGATGTAGCATACCTCTCATTCTTTGACATGATACATATGTTATTATTTTTAATCATAATTAAAATATATTTATTTGTTCCTATTTAATATTTGTGTTTGATATTTATTCGTAGGATCTTTATTTAAAGTTACGCTTAATTATTAATTATTCCTATTTGTGTAAATATTTGTTAATTTTTCATTGTAAGTTAATTTGTTTTACTTTATGTTAATTTGTTTTACTTTATGTTATCACAAAGTAATATCAATTTTGCCATGTCACTGTACATGGCTTTGACCTACGAAAATGAGATAAGTATCTGTTGTTTTATCAATAAGGATTGGATCATTCATAATGTACAAAAATGATAATAGTCTTTGAACAAATAATTTTGACTCTGTGCTAATAATTTTATATTATTGTCATAAGACAGCTATTGAAATGAACTTATGCGTAAAATGTGTTTGTTAAGGTAAATATTAATTTATATACTTTTCTTTATTAAACTACTAGCTGTTATGCGCGGCTTCGCATGCGAATATTTGACTTTTAATAAGTATTTTAGTATAACTTTTATTGTCTATGTCTAAATGACGTTCTGTCAGCTCGTATAACAATTTTGTACTCATTAGTCAAATTCTCTCCAAAGGTGTTTTCAACACTTGTACTATTTTAACTTGTAGTAAATTATTATGTTGGTGCAACAGCCTTTGGAGATTTAAAAGTACCCGTTTACGAAGCCTTTTTGAGATAAATCTTTATTTTGATTTATAAAGTACCTGTTAAATCAAAAACGCTAAATTCTTTATTTTAAGTGTTACTGTGTTAGAAGCATTGTAGAACACATTAAACTTTGTTTTCCTCAACCATGGTTTTATTTATTTCAGCAGTAAACAAAAAACCAAAAACCGTTGTCACCTAACCTCACAAATGAAAACAACACGTATTTTCCCTTTGCATTAAGTAATAGGACAATTTACAATTTAGTACACTTGTTTTCCACATCGTAATATATCGATACACTCGCATATTGTATAAAAATCTAAAGTGTACTGCAGGAATGGATAAATGTACAGTTCCGATGCCGCTAAATAGTTTTTGTTTATTTACTTGTTACTATTGTAATTAATTCTGGTCTCCTTGGTGCTGTTGACATCTTTGGTAGTAGTATTTAATGTATTTCGTTACTTATTCATTGCATCATCAGAAATACGTATAAACATAAATTTTATAATTGTTTAAGACAATTACAAAATATATAGGCGTGTCTGTATACAAAATAACAAAACATATCGATACAATCGCATATTAAAAACACTAAAAACTGCAGGAACGGATAAAGATACAGTTCTGATGCCGCTAAATATCATTTATTTATTTATTTGTTACTACGGTAATTAATTGTGGTCTCCATGGTGTTGTTGACATCTTTATACGCGTCAACGAAAGGCATAATTAAAAAGGCCTAAATCGTGCGAACAGGCAAAACATCAAATTCCAAGTTAGACAGTATTTGTCTCCTTGTATCAAAGGTTACTTATGCAAAATTTGGTGGCAACCGGTGTAACAATATGGATTTGTATTCAGTACCCATAAATCTCAAACTTTGAGTTTTATAATTATATATATATAGATGAGAATGATTTATGATACATATAATTATTTTCTATGTGATTTAAATATAATATCAAGATTAAATAACCTTTTTTCACGCTCAGTAAACACTGCTAAACCACACTTTACAAATAAAATATTTTGAGTGTAGCAAACTGGTGAATTTATAACGTTCCTTCCTTTCACTAAAAATATTTTATTTTTTTGCAGATGAAATATATTGGGGCCTTATACAGAAAGCGAACGCATTTGTAAAGCGGATGCTTTTTACTGTTGACGACCACATTCATTTATTTAGTGATAATGTATATGAATGTTTACTGATTGTTATTGTTGGAATAGCCAAATTCGCACAAACAGAATATGAGTTGACCGCCTCCCAGCATCAAATTCTCGTTTCTCACTTTAGCTTTTGATTATAAACTTTGTCGTATTGGTGTGAATGCTGGACACAGGACGTTCGAAATTCACAGAATGATTGACGTTTCACGCAGAAAATGTATAGCACCATAAACTTCCCAACAATCCAACATAATCTTCGGACTAGGTTACAGTTTTTCACTGTTTGTATAGCCCGTTCAATCGGCAATACAACAGTGTTTTAGATTGATCCCTCTAAAAAACCTATAGTTGAGGAAACAGTCTCCCGACATGATTTACACCGTGAAGAAAATGGTTTCGTCTATGCCAACAGTTGATTTATTATCACCAATATAGAATCAATCAGTAAGACATCAGCGAATTCACATTTCTCTAATCAGTACGTACTTACTAATTTATCACATACTACTTCTGAGAAGTTGTAGGCCTAATGATCAAAAAATTGCGCATTACAAATGAATCTGCTTTGTGGATAAGGCCTGTTTATTGAACGAACAGAACAATAAGTAAGTTACTTGCGTTTATCATATAATTTGTAGCAGTCTAATGTGGGATACGGATAATTTGTTTTTTGTGTATGCGATTGTTAGAGATTATCAATGACAATAAATATTTAGATTTGAAACCCCAAATGTAAATGGATATAGTAAGTACTATGGCGTGTGCTACGAATTCATTTATTCGTTCTAAGTGTTAGGAATTCATTTATTATAGACATATATGTATAAAGAATACATAAATTATTTTGTTTATACATTTTTAAATAAAGTCACACAAATTACTTGTTATTTTGGCTATACGACACGATTATGTTAGACGGTACTGCCAGTAGCCATATTTTGCAGATGACCTGCTGTACGTACACATTATGTAACAATTGCTGTTGATAGAATGGTGAGTGTATAGTACGTGCGTGAGTGGTCTGGTCGTCTACTGGCGCGAAGCCGAGTGCAGGCGGCGGGGGACTATTTTTTGTGTCGTAGTAATTAGTACGACTTGCAGAATTTACAAAGTTTCATACGTTACATACCGGATAGTTATCAAGTAATTCCTCCTGCTTCCGCTGCTATGAGTGCGCCAGTATCGACAATGGAATTTTAAATTTAGCGTGCAGAACCTTAAAACATGATATGATATCTCTTAATGTACTTTTAATTACAGTAAGGCATACAGAGATGTTTTTGTAGTGAAGTTGCGTAGTTTAATTTTTTGTTTTGTAGTGAATACGATTAATTAATGTATGGTTGCAGTAACTTGTACGTATTATACTGTACATTACCTTAATCAAAGTGCACACTAATCGGTTCACAATCGCGTAAAAAATCTTTTATTTTGTGAAATGACATGAACCGTGTTACGCAAATTCTAGTTAAGTCCAGCTATGGTAATATGAGATCTTACTTAATATTTTGGTATAAATTTAATATCATAATAATTTACACGAAAAACGTGATAAGTAATTACTCTATTATTATATCATGAACTTAATAAATACAGATAATATGGTATTAAGCAAGCATAAATATTTGCGAATTCTTCATAAATGAAACTGCCTATAAATAGTGAAATATTATTTTATAATTGATAGAAATTGTAATATTGGACTATAACATTTCGTTTGTTAATTTTTGTTTAGTTAAAGATTAAATTAAATACTTTTATATTGCAATTTTTGTATTTAACATTACTTCTAACATTAAACAAAATAAAAATTTACGTTTATAATGGGTGAACTCCGCTTAATGTAGAATCACTATCTTCAGATTGAACTGATTCACTGTCACTCGAACAATTCACAGAAATGATCAAATTTTCTACCTGCTGTTCCACCATACCTTCATTTTTCCAAGCGTCTTCAACAACTGACTTGGTGTGTTCGACTACCTTCTTCCAGTCTTCTCCAGTAATCATTTGCATGGCTTCATTTGTTAATTTTTCTACTTCAGTCATCGTGAATTTTGTATTATTTATGGCAACGTATTTTTTAACCCTGGCCCATATTAGTTCTATGGCGTTAAAGTGACAATAATATGGAGGCAACCGGATGACTTTATGACCGTAACTTTCAGCCAACTCGTCAACAATATACACAGGAAACTTTGGTTTATTAAATAGTACAAATTCCATCAACTCAGCCTTTTTCATATCCTCTGTCAATGGAATGTTTCGACGTTTTAACCATTCAACCATCTCTTCTTTTTTTGAAGCCATTGTTGGAGTCTTGTCTTTAATCACTGAATGATATGGGGCGTTGTCCATCACGATCACTGAATTGGGAGGAATATTCTTTAACAGGAATTCTTCAAACCATGTTTTAAATTTGTTGTGATTGATTTCTTCGTGATAGTCAGACGTCTTTTTCGATTTAAAAAAGTTACATAAAGGCAATTGGGAATAAACCCCTGAGAATTTCCGGCGTGGATAATTATAAGTCTTCCACTTTTCCAATTCGCACTGGCATAGTTCCCGCCGTAGAATCATCGGACCAACACTTTTTTAAAGAATGTCCTGCGTTCACCCATGTTTCGTCAACCCAGACGACGTTATTAAAATTTTCATTTATTACACCCCTAAGAAATCTACAGCGAGAAGCAGCTACATGTTGTTGCTCCGTTAATACTTTTCTACCCGAAACGGTAGCAAATTTAAATCCCAAATTTTTAATTACGGACCGTAAAGACGAGTGGCTACCAGTGAAAAGCTCTGCATCATGAAGAGTAACGAGTAGCTTTTTTTATTGTAGGATACTCTTTACGACTGTAATACTCATATACGTGGCGACGGATCCCATCTTCTGCAAAAGCATCCAGATTAGTAACACGTTTTTCTATCCGTCTTTTTTTACCTGGTGTTTCCAGTTTAGAAGGGCCAGCTTCCTCGCTTTGTTTAAACTTTTCCTTACCTATCGTTACGACCGTATTTTTACTTATAGAGATTGCCGCTGCTGTTCTATCAACAACTTGACTAACAGAAATCAGAGGCCCACCATGTTCCTTCTCTTTCTCGAAATAATCTCGTAGAGAACAAACGAATTCTCTGGACTGCCCTCTAATTGGTACTCCGCGACCGAAAATACGTGTTTTCTCTTTTACCGGGTGTATTCGCGGTCGACCACGCTTTTTCCCAGTTTCCTCACTTTCAGACATACCTTCTGTTTGAAAGTAAACGCGTATAGATTAAAGCTGTTACGTATTTTAAAGAATTCAAAATTTAAGAATGTAGATATTTATACAAAATTGTTTTAAAATAAAAATCGCGCGCACAAATTTCCGTAAAATGAACAAAATAAAGTAAATTTATACTTAGGTAAACATGTTACGTATTTAAACATGCTTATGCTTATTTAGTTAATAATAGATTCACACGTTTTCACTACACTTAGTTAATTAGTCAGAAATTAGTTAAGTAATTAGAAATTAGTTATCAATAAACTTGTATCTGCAACACAACTTTTTAAGTATTAAACTAACGTACACCCACGAATAATCAAACAAGTGTAACCGAGAACACAGCACTCTTAACAAAACAGACTAACAGTTCACTCTGTGGCGCGACATTCCACACTGGTTTTAATAACAGCACGTGTGGGACATTATTGGCAACAGTGTGCGTTGCTACGGTTACTGTTTACAGTTTTGAGTACGGCGATTGGTTGAGAGGCTCGTAGCAGTCAGTTGTTTAATCAACAGTTCCATCTGTCGATACCAAACAAATTTTAATAATAGTATAGGAAACTGAGACGAAAATGAAATATTAGTTTAGTAGCAGTAAGAGATAAAGAAAAAACTTGGTATAGAGCGGCAAAAAATAGATATTTCACGATGGTAATATAGGAGAAGTAGTGTACTCAGAACGATTTGTGACCGTAGAAGGAAATTGGGATCCTTGGGGCTTGCCTTATAAAGTGACGCGTGGTCAGAGTAATAAGTAGCTGCTGGCATCGTCTATGAAGTTTGATGTTGAGTATGAGCACAATACAACGCTGGCGGGTAAGTTGTAGGCTCATTGCTGCCATCTAACCTTGGGGTCTATACTGAAGAGGCTAAGGTAACCATGGAAAGAGCAAATAGGGATATAGGGATTGACGGAATTTTTAGAGGAAATAACAGAGGAAGAAGCTAGAGAGTCATTATTCTCTATGGAAGGAAAAAGCACCAGCATTTGACGATGTCACGTTCGAAACCCCCTACAAATTGTGGATGATAATAAAAAAACAGAATACTAGATTTGATGAAAAGAGCTTTGCAGGAGGAAACGTTCCCGTAGCACTGGAAAATCGGAATGATTAAAGTGTTCTATAAAGGGTTAGGGGAAGACCCCCAGGTACCATAGTCTTAACGACCGCTGACACTACAGCCAGTAATGGGAAAAGTCTTTGAAAAGGTATTGAACAGGAGGATATTAAATGTGTTAGAATGAAATATTATGTATCATAAAAGAAATATGATAATTCAAAATTGAATGAGATTCTATCGTAAATGCCGTCTGCTATCACTATAGAAGATGAGTTTTACCATCTTAAAAAAAAATATAAAACCGGCTGGTTTTGAAGTTTTAGATTTGAAAAGGATGAAGAAAAGGAAAATGGTTTCAAGGTTTGGAATACCGAAATAGAAAAAGCTGTTAAAGAGAAAAGGAATGTATTTTTGGAGTATTAAAATACACAGTCTGATGAAAGTAAAGAGACATATAATGAAGTAAGGAATAGAACAAAGATGATAGTCAGACAAGCCTATCGAGAGTACAGAAACAAATTTATCAGTGTTATAGAAAATGATATTCTGGACGACAAACAATTGCACAGAAATTTTGTAAAACATAGAATTTACAAGAGAAGGACAAGAGTAGAGGGAAAATGAGGATTCTGAGCCACAAAGGAATGCCGCCTTCTTAAAAAACAATAAAAAAACACTAAAAAACATGATCTTAGAGATGACGCCGCCACCGCTGGACCCGCAGCATCCCGATGGACCACAGCATCCGTGAATTTCTGCGAATAAATTTTTTTATTTTTTTATTTTATTTTTTTATTTTTTTAATTTGATGTTATTATTATTTTAATTAAATTGATTTGGTGGGATGAGGTTCAATGGACCACCAGCATCCGTGAATATAATTTTTTATTTTTTTAAGAAAGCTGATTTGCATATCAGGGGGTGGTGTTGGGTGGAAGGTTTTTTTATTTCATATCAGTGGGTGGTGGTGGGTGGGGGGTGGTTCCAACTCGATGCATTATACTGTATATTAAAATATATGATCAGGTGTACCAACCTTGCATGAGTTCAAATTTATCGTGTGTTATAATGTATATTAAATTTATATGAGCAGGGTTGTCAACATTTTTTTCTCTTCTGTGGTGGGAAATTCAAACTATATGATCATAATTGATACTCTCTCTCTCTCTCCATTTCTCTCTATATCTCTCTCTCTCTCACTGTATGTATATGAAATTAGAAAGTTTATATTTATTCGACAAATATTAACGCTCTCTCTCTCTCTCTCTCTCTCTCTCTCTCTCTCTCTCTCTCTCTCTCCCTCTCTCTCTCACTCTCACGCGTTTCAACTATGCAAGGTTTCATACCCTTTCTCCCGACAAATATTAACGTCCTCTCTCTCACTCTCTCTCTCTCACTCTCACGCGTTTCAACTATGCAAGGTTTCATAACCTTTCTCCTGTCTCTCACTATCTCTCTCTCACTCTCACTTGTTTCAACTGTGTCAACAAATAGTAACGTCCTCTCTCTCTCTCTCTCTCTCTCTCTCTCTCTCTTACCGTGTACATTGAGTAGTCGGTGTGTGATGAATAAATAATTTTAGCTCTCTCTCGTTGTCAAAACGCCGTCTTCATTTTTCAATGTATTAAATAATTAATTAATAGTTTTATAATGCAGTCAGTGTGATTGATCCTTGTTAGAAATATATATATATATTTGGCAAATATTAACTATGTATGTGTGTTGTTGTTGGCAATGAACTACTTACCTGTTGTGCTGTTACAGATGACAAATCCATACGTTAACGGCTTAGCAATCTTCAATACGCTCTTCTTCATGTGATACAATACTTCTGTTTTAAGGTTGCAGTTTACACACACACACACATAGGTTCAGCAGTGTATAGCGAAATAAAATTAAAATTATACATACACATGAAAACGGTGGTTGAAATTCATACAAATCTTCTGATGTAACAGTTCACAAAAATAAATTAATTGTACGCATGTTCAGAGGTGTAGAGTGAAATAAAATAAAGTCATAATTTGTTTAAATGATTAAATATATTTTAATACTCACAATTAAATAAATACATTACTGTATAGAAAGATTAACTATGTGCACACACACACACACACACACACACACACACACACACACAACGATACAGAAGTATTCACTACATTAAGCCAAGTCATTGCGTCCTACTTTCTAATCCCTGATGGTAAACCTAAGACAAAAAAAAAAAAAATACAATCAGTAGTAATAATACAAATCACTGTTTTATTAATTTAAAATACTGTATGAAAGAGTGGTATGTAATTTTCATCCAAATATGTAAAACAAAAATACAGATTATATGATAAGTAAATTGTATGTATATATCACTAAATAATAATATAATCGTTCTAGTGTTAACGTTTGCTGCAACAGGTAACGCAGTTTTGATAAGTAAATTGTATGTATATATCACTAAATAATAATATAATCGTTCTAGTGTTAACGTTTGCTGCAACAAGTAACGCAGTTTACAAATAATTACATATAGGTTCAGAGGTGTATAATGTAAAACAAAAATACAGATTATATGATAAGTAAATTGTGTGTATATATCACTGAATAATAATATAATCGTTCTAGTGTTAACGTTTGCTGCAACAGGTAACGCAGTTTACAAATAATTACATATAGATTCAGAGGTGTATAGTGAAATAAATTAAAAATAGAAATTAATTCCTCATAAGTTAATGTCCTTTCAAATAGTATTCTCTGCACTACAGTCAAACATACGCACACACAGTGATAAAAATTGTTTATTAAAAGTAGTTTGTTACCTTAACAAGTACTGTTATCCTACGCCGTTGGGGTCCTCAACCACTCGCGGACGAAATTACATGTGGACATTGATGCCTTATGGACTTGTGCGGGATTGTCGCCCACCTCCCAATCCATAATTCTTATTTTGCAGACACAACATCTTACAACATCACCGTCGCCTTCGTAAAAGAACCCAGCTTTAGCCAGATCGGACAATTTCACGTTCTCATGCGGGTATATAGGAACGTAAATTTTAATATGCCCACGACGTTTGATGTTGTAATAGCTGTTCAGACAGTTTGTAAAAGAATGTGCGTATTCGTCCATATCTGAAGCTCGTTTACTTCGGTACATTCAACCTCAGCGATGATAGCTGCGTGCGTTCCTATAATAATAATAATAATAATAATAACAGTACCTGCTTCATTATCATATACATTATGTGCTATATATAAATATATACATAAGGCTTTCAACACACACACACACACACACACACTTTTTTTTTAAAACAGGACAGCGTATTATCTATATAACGTTTTGTTTCAGATAAGAATAGTTTGAATATAAAATGAAAGGGTACGTTGTATTTTGTTATGAGAAAATGCATTTCTAAATTTCGTTACGTTTGTCAAAAGATCTTATTGATCAGACGTATGAGTAATTATATTAATCCTTATGTAGCAAACAATAAATTATGTTTTTTTACTTAGTAACATATGCAAACCTTTTACTTACCTCTTAAATGTTGTTATACACACACAATAGCCGATTGTACGATGAGTGTCTCATACAAATGAGAAATAGTGACATGTCGTCTTGTGTGTATATATATCATACGGAGGTAGCGTACACGTTTGAAAGTTGATGCACATTAAATTCTCTCTCTCTCTCTCTCTCTCTCTCTCTCTCTCTCTCTCTCTCTCTCTCTCTCACTCTCTCTCTCTCTCTCTCTCTCTCTCTCTCTCTCTCTCTCTCTCTCTCTCTCTCTCTCTCTCTCTCACACACACTTTACAGATATTGATATTAATTGCATGTATGTTCAGAGGTTTGGTGTCTAAATCGATGCATTTTACTTTCACTTTCTAATTTGACACATGGCTTACTTCCATACATAAATAGCTATCGTCCATATCCGTCTACGAGTGTTGCTAAACGAAATTAAAAATGTTGTAATACATAACGTCCTGTGAAATAGATATGGTATGTTTTTTAGGACAGCCAAAAGCATGAAAGTAATATTTAAATCTGTATGGAAGTCATCTATAAATATCGGGTCAGTGCGACACAACGTAACATGATTCATGTCAACGTGTGCACGTCGTATGTATGTGTGTGCGTGTGCGTCTATGTGTTCGTGTGTGCGCGTGTTTGGTTACGTTGCGTATGCGTCTGTGTGCGTGCACGTCGGATGTGTGATTACGTGTGCGTCTACATTATCGTTATTTTGTCTGAGCTATGTTAACTTCACACACACACACGGAAATGTAGGAAAAGCGCCTGAGGGCAAAGGTATGCAAGAGGTTGTTGACGAGAACCAAACAAACTTGGATCAGCCAGTAGTGTTTAGGTCATCAGTACATGACGCAACGGTAGTGATAGGTCCAATTAGGTTTGTTACACGTTGTGTGTTAGGTTAAAATGCAGTCCATTCATTCACAAGTCATAATTAAATAAATAACATTACAGAGATTGATATTAATTGCATGTATGTTCAGAGGTTTGGTGTCTAAATCGATGCATTTTACTTTCACTTTCTAATTTGACACATGGCTTACTTCCATACATAAATAGCTATCGTCCATATCCGTCTACGAGTGTTGCTAATCGAAATTAAAAAATACTGTAATACATAACGTCCTGTGAAATAGTATGGTATGTTTTTTAGGACAGCCAAAAGCATTGAAGTATTATTGCACACACACACACACACACACACACACACACACACACACACACACACACACACACACACACACACACACACACACACACACACACACACACACACACACACACACACACACACACACACATGAATTAGATGTTTTTTATACGTTCTAGGTGAAAAACTGCTGGGGATGTCTATGACTTTAGTTGGAAATAAATAACATTACAGATATTGATATGGTACTATGAGGAGCCTATACGTGAATACTATACATCAGACTGCTTGTATCTGTCATTAGCAATCTAACGTTACGACGACAGTGTGTACGTATGCGTCTGTGTGTGTTCGCGTGTGCGTGTTTGGTTACGTTGTGTACGTGTGCGCTCGTTGCGTGTGTACGTGTGTGCGTGTTTGGTTACGTTGCATTTGTACGTGTGTGTGTGTGCACGTCAGATGTGTGATTATGTGTGCGTCTGTGTGTGTTCGTGTGTGCGTGCGAAAATAATCTTAATTTTCTTGATCTATCAAATAGTTGGTCTAAGCGTACATGTATTATGTAAATCATCTCTTTTTCAGTCATCTACGTAAGTGCATTTGAATTATTTGCGCATGCGCATAACAGCTTTTTAGTACAGTTGCACACACACACACATCGACACTCACTTGCAACGACGTCTTACTTATCACACGTTCATGCGCTACAAATTGATATATAAAACGTTTAAGATACACTAACATAATACCAGCGTTATAACCGTACCTTTTGTTTTTCAGTATTCATTCATTCTCAGTAAATAAATAACACTCGTCAGGGTAATATGTCAGTTTATTACAAACCGTGAAGATGTCGGCTACTCATGATTTTAGTATTGAAAGTGAAAGAATAAAATCGTTCAAGTATTGGGAAGTGACGTTTATCAGCCCCGACGAGTTAGCGTTTGCGGGGTTCTACTTCTACCCTAGAAATTTCGATGTTTGTGGACATAGTATGTCATTCGTAGACGATAGAGTGGAAAGAAGGTGACAAACCTATGAAGGAACATGAAAAATTTTCATCTACATGACAATTTCTAAACGATGTTAAGAGTGAGACTTTTCATACACACACCAATAGACATAGTATGTATGACTCAAACGTTAATTCGCATCAGCAATTTTGCACGCTACATAATTACAAAAATAATTTCTTAACTGTGACAATTGGTATTGAACTTTTCACCTTGTTCAGTCTGCTCCTCCCCACGTTCCTGCTGAAGGTTAGCTAGTCGTGGTTTTGGACTTGATAATGATTGAGACACTGAAAGGCTACGGTCCGAAGCATGACAGGTAGCAGTTCAGCAAGTAAGCACGACAAAGTTGGAATTACAGAGACTGCTTATTTAAATAACAATTAAGATGAATGAAGATGATTCGTCAATTTGATACCTGAAGGAAGAGAGAATGTACAGGTGAACATATGGACGTGGACTTGTCAGTTTGGCTATTCCGCCGTTACCTCGACACTTCGAGCTGTTACGACTTTTTTAACTCTGCAGTCACATTAAATTTGTAAAGTGGGCAACCAGAGTATCCTATCGAGGTAACAACGTCCCTTTCTGCTAAAACCTCTGTGTAGTAGTCAGTGAGTTGAAAGAAGAAACGGTAATGGAAGTAATCATAATCAGCTGGAAGGATTAAACAAAGGATGGTGTGTTCCGGCCTCAAACAATTAAAGAGTCTAGAGCTGGCCACTCCAGCGCTTCCTCGGACGTCCCAAACCTCTCCGTCCCTTCTGCTTGTAGTTCCATAATTATTTGGGAATGCGGCAGTCATCCATTCGGCAAAGATGTTCCCACCAATTCAGACGATACTAGGCAATCCTGTCGCGTATACTCATAATATTCTGTTAATGCCGTATATATATATATATATATATATATATATATATATATTACATTTAATATTTATAATTAAATTTACCTCAAGATGTTATTTTTTTTTCCTTTTTTGGAACATGTTTCGGGTACTATCTTGTACCCATCCTCAGCCCTTCCGGTTTTTTTGTCTGGTGAAGTACATATGTGTTGTTGGTTGACTATTATTATTGTGGCTTCCTGATGTGTGTGTGTGTGTGTGTGTGTGTGTGTGTGTGTGTGTGTGTGTGTGTGTGTGTGTGTGTGCACGCTTAAGTCACAGTACACAATAAAGACAGAACATTGTAATGTTACGTAGGATAATGAAGTATAACATGTCAGATTTTGGTAATGGAAATATAATTTGCATTTTCATGTTAGACGTAATATAGTTACATGTAGTTTATTGGCATTTGTGTGTGTGTGCACTTGATATTGCGTAAACGTGTCTGCTCTGCTCTACTTGCATATTCTCATGCAATAAAGGACGTACATCGGTCATGATCCGACGCACGCACACACGAACACACACAGACGCACACATAATCACACATCTGACGTGCACACACACACGTACATATGCAACGTAACCAAACACGCACACACGTACACACGCAACGAGCGCACACGTACACAACGTAACCAAACACGCACACGCGAACACACACAGACGCATTACGTACACACTGTCGTCGTAACGTTAGATTGCTAATGACAGATACAAGCAGTCTGATGTATAGTATTCACGTATAGGCTCCTCATAGTACCATATCAATATCTGTAATGTTATTTATTTCCAACTAAAGTCAGAGACATCCTCAGTAGTTTTTCACCTAGAACGTATACAAAACATCTGATTCTTGTGTGTGTGTGTGTGTGTGTGTGTGTGTGTGTGTGTGTGTGTGTGTGTGTGTGTGCAATAATACTTTCATGCTTTTGGCTGTCCTAAAAACATACCATACTATTTCACAGGACGTTATGTATTACAGCATTTTTTAATTTCGATTAGCAACACTCGTAGACGGATATGGACGATAGCTATTTATGTATGGAAGTAAGCCATGTGTCAAATTAGAAAGTGAAAGTAAAATGCATCGATTTAGACACCAAACCTCTGAACATACATGCAATTAATATCAATCTCTGTAATGTTATTTATTTAATTATGACTTGTGAATGAATGGACTGCATTTTAACCTAACACACAACG